>OU343224.1:170480998-170561006 GCA_910596185.1 Chrysanthemum makinoi
AATTCACTTATGAATAGTCAATTCTGGTTATGTTCGATCTCTAACTAGTCAAACGGGTCAAGAAAACTTAGCTTAATGGTCAAACAGAATGAAAGTCGCCCGAAAGTGAAATTTTACTGCATGAAACCTCCTACACTATTATATATAAAAATCAGTTTTATTACTAAAATAATATAACTTTCTGGTAATCATTTGACATGGATTACTTTTAGAGAACTATAACTTCCTCTACTAGATTTTAGTTCCTACGCCTTGGTAATTGGTACACAAGCTGTTGGAACAGAATTTAAATAGTGTGATGGATGAAATAGCAACTATTGAGTACATAAACTAAATGGCAACTTGTAAACCGCCAACAAATACAATAATACATGGTAGAGGTGGCAAATTCGGTCCTTTGACTTATGAATGGGAAGACATGGGTTACGTTTCATTTCCAATGTGTCGATTGGGTTAAAAATCAATATAGTTAGCATACAGAAAACTGGTAAAATGGGTCAATGTCATATGTTGTGGTTAAAAAAGCGTAGGAATGCAGGATGGGTAATGGATCAAAACGGGATCTATGGGTTAGGTTGGGCTGACTTGCAAACAACTTTAGATGATCTAGAAAATTATTATTATAATATCTAAATTTAGTTTTAAAAATGCAATTGAAGCGGTTGTGTGCATTTACATACACCATGATAAACTTTTAATCCCTTCACCATTTTAGCTAGATTAAGTAACTTTACTCATTTGACCCGTTAGATGATTAAAAAAACTACATGCGGACCTCATTGCAAAACATTAGTCTGAATAAGAACAATCATCAACAAGAACATACCTAAGGAAGCTAACAGATATCTCTCTCAAAGCAATGTGACGCAATAGTAGAGTGCAACATATGAATCATATGGAAACAAAAACTGCCCACAGACGCCTAAGGATCTTAAGTCTTGGAAAAACGAGTTATTTACTGTGAATGAAATTGATTCAAGGCAAATAGAGAATGAGATCAATCTGTTGGCTTCTATACAAAAGCATAAACCCCACCAAACCCTTGTGGATCTTTATCCAATTTCATTCCAATACCAATCATAAGTTTTAAAGCAATTCAACATCATTACAACGGTATACCAGCATGAACATCAAAACACATAAAGCAACATGTTGAAACTCTAATTTTGCATTAAATACCACCGATATCATAACATAAACTAAGAACATAGTTATACCACCATTAATCCATAAACATCATACCCAACATTAAGACATTAAAACTAAATTAAACTGCATTAATAACACACGTGACACTTGAGATCTTGAATCTTTACCAACAGTCTTTACCCAAATGCCCTATCTCACCGCACAGAGAACAAACAGCCATATACCCCATCAGACCACAGTAATAACAAACCCCGTCACCACCACCCCCACCCCAAACCTGACCACAGTCCCTACCGAGATGCCCAACCTTACTACACTTATAACAGCCAACACGACTACAGTCCTTAGCCCTATGCCCCCCACCACAGATACAACAACGAACTTTACCATCACCACTACTAGTCCAAGGACTAGGTCTAGGACAATCCGTTGCCCAATGCCCACCTTGACCACAAAGAAAACGACCAACATGAGGACAGTCCTTAGCCATATGCCCAGTTTCACGACACTCATAACAACCCTCGCTACACTCATAAGCGATATGCCCAGTCTCTGATATGATCTTTAGATCTCTAATTTTAGAAATGGTAAAGATCTTCAACAATATGTGAATACTCAAGAACTAGAAAAGAGTATTGGACCAATTGATGATTTGTTATTAGGAAATGTTGTTGTTACAGATTTGATAGAAAGGAAAGATTACAATTACAAGCTGATGTAAATGAGTACAATAGGAATGAATTTATACAAGGAATTGGATAGTAACAGACTTTCCCGCCAAATCTGTCTTTGGAGGTCTGTTATGAAATGTGTTGACTTTTTGTGTTGACTTAAGCTTGTAGTTCATATCAATACTTCTCCCTTCAAAGCATGCTTGTCCTCAAGCATCAATCAAGAATTTAGGAAACCTTTTGACCAAGTCACTGTGTAACTCCAAAGTTGCATCTTTATTTGACCATTTAAGCCATTTAACCATGTACATCAATAACCATGAGCAACTCCTTATCAATTGAACCTAAACTTCAGGCTCAAGCTAAACTTTAGGCGCCAATTGAACTTCAACCTTTTGGTCAGACGAAACCTGAACTTCATCGTTTGGAACACCATGCATTTGCTGGAATTCAATCTCATCTTCCCTATGTAACCAAAAGCTTCTAACAACCTTTGTCAATATTTCTTCCCACCTTCTGATAAAGGAATTATCATCTTTAAGGATGACCAGCTGACCCACATCAATAAATTCTAACCCCTGAGCCATTTTCCAAACACCCCAAAAATAGCAACAAATATAATCAATCTGCCTTTTCTTACCCAAACAACCCTTCATGAAACTCTTCCTTTCAATACTTGACTCTATTTCATTCTCATATCCAACCCCTCTGCAAAACTCGTTCTTACTCAAATCTTTATATGCAAGCCAAACTTGTTTATCAATCAGACCATACCAAATAACAGATTCCAAACAGAAACCTCTTCCATTATAATACAACTGACACCTCTCTTTCATTAACCAACCGTCATTCTCCTAAACAGAAACCTTGTTTTCCAAAGCTCTCACAATTTACATGTACCTGATTTAGCCTTTTCATGTCTTTCCACATTTTGAATTAACTGAACTAGTTGATTATACACAACCAAACCACCATCATGAATGACCAATGTACAACCCCATTTACAGTAGCAACACTCAGATGATCTCTTCACACTTTCACAAACTTCTTCATACCTATTTCTTATTGACATCAACTCGACAAAAGACCTCACAGAAGCTCCAAATGATTTCTTTACCAAAACACGTGATGTTGCAACATTCTCACCACTAGAACCCCTTGAATCAAAAACTTGTTTTCCACCTGGATCAAACACTTGTTTACTTACGAAAATATACTCACCCTTGTCCTCAAACTACTAACAACCTCAAACTCATATCTTTTTGATTTAAACCATAAGTTTTCGACCTCCCAACATGATTCCACAACATATGCAAGCTGTAACTCAACTTTTGTATTCATATTAAAATCCATTTCCATCAACGTAACCCCATGTATCAAAATATTGTATACCTCCTGGATCAAACACTTGTTTAGTTGCAAAATCACCAATACCAACACACCATTTCATGTTGTCGCCACCATTTCCCTTGTCAACTAATTCCAACCCACCTTCAATTGATTTAGGACTCTCTGAATTGAACTCATCAATGGTTCCAATGTCACCCGTTATCTTTTTCTCTAAATTTATTTCTACACCAAAGTCTCTATGATTAAGACCTGATGTTAACATTTGATCATAAACCTTTGTGACCTCTTCCTTACAAGTTTCATTCATACCACTTCCTATGGATTCATAATATTTCAGTCCATTCTCCATCTCAACTAATTTGTGTTCCACACAATTATCAGGTTCCACAGAGCATTTGTAGCCATCAACAACTTCATTCATATCTTTGGGTTCATGCTCTCTGACTTTAATCATTTTATCACTTTCTTCAACTTCATCAATGACCACTTTATAGGAGTTGTTTTCAATCGAGTCATTTGCTATTTCCATAACTTCCTGTTCACTATTTCCCTTAAGTGGCATTTCATCAAACATCTTATGTACACTACAATCTTTTTCACCTTTTACTTGATGACATCCCTCATATACCACAAAATCTTCGCCATCATCAGTATTCAAACTAAGATATGAACTCTTAACACCATTACACGAAAATTTCGTTTTCTGAACATTACCAAATCTACGCAAAATTGAATCTTTGTAAGTCATCCAAGCCACATCTTCACCCAAAAACCTCACAAACCGCTTATGCCACTCTAAAGCAATGCCAAAGATATGTATAGAAATATGACTTACCTTGCTCTCATCAGGGATATTGTTGACTTTAAAGAACTGCTCACTCTTTAACAACCAACCTCTAACATCATCGCCTCCACCAAATTTTGGAATCTCAATCTTGGTAACCCTACTAAACTGCATCTGCTGATTACCACTATGATTTCCAAAATTTCCATTCCTTTGACTGGAATCTTCTCCATTATTCATCCTATTCTCCAAGGTTCTGATTGTAGCACCCATTTCAGTGATGGTTCTCATTAAATCCTCCATTGTAATTTGCCTATCTTGCTCACTTCTGGCACTCTCAGTGGATCTTGTACCCACCATGGTTACTTCTTAACAAAAGAACAAAATTCAAGAACTGGAATGATCGGAGTTAATGTGAGTATGGTCGTTGATCAAAAGATCAAGAACTGGGTGGTGTAACTCAATTTGATAGGATAACTAACAAAATTCAGTTTGGTGTGGTGGATAGGTGCAGGATTGTAGTCTCTGATACCACTTGATATGATCTTTAGATCTCTAATTTTAGAAATGGTAAAGATCTTCAACAATATGTGAATACTCATGAACTAGAAAAGAGTATTGGACCAATTGATGATTTGTTATTAGGAAATGTTGTTGTTACAGATTTGATAGAAAGGAAAGATTACAATTACAAGCTGATGTAAATGAGTACAATAGGAATGAATTTATACAAGGAATTGGATAGTAACAGACTTTCCCGCCAAATCTGTCTTTGGAGGTCTGTTATGAAATGTGTTGACTTTTTGTGTTGACTTAAGCTTGTAGTTCATATCAGTCTCACCACAGTAATAACAAACACAGCCACCACCAACACCAACCTGACCACATTCCCTAGACTTATGCCCAACCTGACCACACTTACGACAACCACTCGGACCAACCCCGCTTACCAACTCTTTTTGCACCCAAGTGGGACCACCAGCTTGACCTACACCATCATCATCATCAGCACTAGTACAGTCCTTAGCCAAATGACCACTCTCACCACACTTATAGCAACTACAGTCCCTAGCAATATGCCCACTATCACCACAAAAATAACAGCCACCTAACTTACGACCCATATTGGGGTCTTTTTCATCTAAACGCTTATGTAGCTTTTTTATAGAGTTTTGATGGATTGTTATCATGTTTTGATGCCCTTTTATCGCTTTCGAAACAATTTCATTAACTTCAGATTTTGGTATCTCAAAGTTTTCAGCAGTTGCACCAATTCCCTTACACAAAACAGTTTGGATAATTCTCCCCTCCCTAATAGCCTTAAAAATATTCTTATCAAAACCCATTTTCAGACTGGAATGATTCTCCCCTCCCTAATAATAAATTTACATAAACCCTAAACCCTTGTTACTGGTGAATCATTTTTACCCGATTCTTTTCTTTATTTATAGAGTTAATTACATAAATGGTTTTGTTATGGATTCTGCCTAATTTTTTTGTTGGATTACTTTACGTGATTGGTCCCTTGACCAAATTTTTCTGTTAGTTGACCGTCAAATGTGTGTTTGGAATGCCTGAAATGACAAAAATACCCCCAGTATGTGTTTATGAATGGTCCCATGGTTTGTAGGTTATCATGAATTAGTCATTGATTTTTATTTTTATTTTTATTTATATAAAAACATTTTGTCGAAAATTTTATAAAAAATTCGAAAATTTATAAAAAATTTATAAAAATTCCAAAATTTTATAACAAAGTCCGAAAATTAAAAAAAATTATTAAAATTCAAAATTTTACAAAAAATTCAAAAAAAATTATAAAAAAAATCCGAAAATTTTATAAAAAAGTATATTAAAAATTCCAAAAATTTTATAAAAAATTTGTAAAAATTTAAAAATTTTATAAAAATTCGATAAATTTTTATAAATCTTATAAAACATTCACCAAAATATTGAGAAAAAATTTTCGACAAAAAATTTTTTCTTTTTTGAATACTTTTGACGGAATTTTTTATAAAATTTTGCCCAAAAGTTTATAAAATTTTTAACGGATTTTATAAAATTGTCAAAAACTGTAAAAATTTTATAAAATTTTAAGATGTTCTAAAAAATTCCAAAAAGTATTCAAAAGAAAAAGAAAAAAAATCAAATTTTTTCCCAAATTTTTTGACGGAATGTTTTATAAGATTTTATAAAAAATTTATCGGAATTTTATATAAAATTTTTTATAAAATTTTTGGAATTTTTTATAAAATTTTTGGAATGTTTAATATACTTTTTTTTATAAAATTTTCGGATTTTTTTATAAAATTTTTGGAATTTTTTTTATAAAATTTTCGGAATTTTTAATAATTTTTTTTATAAATTTTTGGACTTTGTTATAAAATTTTAGGAATTTTTTATAGATTTTTTTTATAAATTTTCGGAATTTTTTATAAATTTTTTATAAAATTTTGGGCAAAATGTTTTTATATAAATAAAAATAAAAAAATAAAAAATCAGGGACTAATTCATGATAACCTACAAACCATATGGACCATTCATGAAACACATACGGGGGTATTTTTGTCATTAAAGATTCCAAACACACATTTGACGGTCAATTGACGTAAAATTTGGTCAGGGACCAACCAGAATCTAATCAAAACCATAGGAGCAACCAAAAAAAAGTTTAGGGACCAAATCCATAATTTTCGACAAACCACAGGGACCATTTATGTAATTAACTCTTATTTATATTATGTTTTCGTATGTCTCTTTCCTGGAAGCTTCCTTTTCTTACTTTTGTCAACTTCAGCCCTTTTCTTCTAGTTGTTTTATCTTTTAGTTCTTAAGCTTTTTATCAACTTACAATTTCAACAAAACTTTTCATGTTATGTTAATGAGCTCGGTTCCGGAATGGCAAGGAACCGACCCGGAACTGAGTGTCTAATAACTGAAAAATGCATATCTTAGGAACCGAGAACCGAACCGAAGGCTGTGTTTAGGTTTCGAAGTTCCAAATCAAATGAGTCGTCATTGATTTTATAACGTAGTCGTATATCGGGTCATAGAAGTCTCTCGTGCAGACGAAGGAGATTCATTTCAAATAATGGTGGTATTGGACAAGAAAAAAGGGAATAATTTCTTTCTTCTTTTGCCTTTCTTTCTCATGATGACTAGGAACGGGCAAATCAAAATTTTCACTTCGAATTTCGGACCTCAACATCTTATGGTGTTTCACGTTCAGTTCAAAGAGCACTTTTTTCGTTGAGAATTCCTCGTTCCTTCTCGATATGTCCAATTTGGGTATTTCGGTTCTATCCGATTAAAACCGATTTTTTTTTTTTTTTTTTTTGAGTTAATTGCATTTTTGGTCCCAGTGGTATGGTCAAATTGCTGATTTAGTCCCTAGAACTTTGAAAGTGCACTGGACATCCTCATTTTTAAGTTTCCGTTACATTTTTGGTCCCTTGGGCCCAGACGACGTTAAAATTTTAAGGACCAAATCTGCAATTTGGCCATACCACAAGGACCAAAAATGCAGTGAACATTTTTAAATGTGGACATCCAGTGCACTTTCAAAGTTTAAAGGACCAAATTTGCAATTTGGCCATACCATAAGGACCAAAAATGCAATTAACTCTTTTTTTTTTAAATAACCCAAAATTTTAATATTTTTTACGTATTTAAACTCATTTATGGTTAAAGCATAAAGAATGTTGAACCGTTAGTCTCACCGTGAGAGGGGCTCCCACGGTCAACCTCAAGCGTGAAAGTATGTTTTTGGAGGTGTAAATGAGAGGGAGAGCTATTAAGAGATATGAGTGTGCAAACCTGCTACCAGTGACCTAACGCTTGGTATATAATGTGGAGGTTCTTTGGCATTATCTGTGAATTACAAGTGGTGATACCGTCTATTATCCAGTGGATAATAGAGTACTCTTGTCAGAGATAGGGACGTGAGGCATTGATATCCGAGCCCAACTGTCGTTTAGGTTGACTTGTGCTACTTGGGCATTTGTGCCGCTTTCGTGGTGCCCAATGTTTTGCTTCTTTAGGGTGATGCTAAGTCAACACCCCAAACCCATGGAGGATACCTTTCTGGTTTGGGCGAATCACATGATTGATGACTTGGATTCCACTCTAGAGTGCTGAATTCGGGCGACGGTGTGCCTGCCCTTATGGGACCGCATGTAATCTCCAGACTCAGGTGGGTTTCCGTCCCAGGCTTGTCCTTTGCTAATAGCCATACGTTTGGTAGTCCTTCCATCATAGTGTGTTGCTACAGTAATGGACGGGTTAAACAGCATCCGCGGTCCCATGAACCGCATTTCGTGATTAGTGTTAGGGCGGTGTCTGCTATATACGTGATCAAATATATATGTAATTTTTTTGTTTAACTTTGATATATATATATATAATTTTCTGGCTTTGGAGGAATATATATGCAATTCTTCCTTTATTAAATTAGTAATATCAATTTACTCTTAATAACGTAAACAAGTGCACAAGTAAACCCCACTTGTCACTACATCACTATATCACATTATGTTTATCACATTTTGTTTGTTACCCGAACATAATGTTTTTGTGTGTATGAATTAAAACTAATATTTTGAGAGTGTTGATTCGTACACTTATTTTTTGATTGCATACCCAGCCAGTTGCACAAACCTAAGACGCAAAGATATAACAACTGTACAACTCTATATAGCATAAAGTGGAGTGTACGAATCAAAAAAGTGAGTGTACAAATCATTAGCCATATTTTGATAGGAAATTTCAACCAAAGTCACCAATAATATGATTTGTAAAAGAGAAAGTCTATATCCACATAAAAGTCTTACTCAAAATTTTTACTCGCCGACGTGTCAGTGAGTGATTGATTTTATCCCACATAAAATCAATCACCCGCTGACACATCAACGAGAGAAAATTTTGAGTGAGAGTTTTTATGTGGGTGTAGAAAACCTTTTTGTAAAATGAATTTAAAGATGGCCAAAAGTTGATGCTAAATGAAATATGAAAGAAAATATTACTATTTCCTCTGTAGGATAGGAAGTAGGAACCAATCACACTTCATTGAGAAAGCACACATGGATCACGATCCGCACCCTTACATATTTCACCGTCCATTTCCTTTTCATCAATCCAACGCCCCACATTCACTCCCTCCATCTCTTTCCCAGATTTCAAATAATTTCATTGTCCTATAAATACACACACTCATTTCATCCCCAAAACATTCACTCACAAACAAGAAACAACAACAATCAAAACACTCAAATTCTTTTAAAAAAAAAAGAGAATGGCTCGAACAAAGCAAACGGCGCGTAAATCGACAGGAGGAAAGGCACCAAGGAAGCAGCTTGCAACAAAAGCGGCTCGTAAATCAGCACCAGCAACCGGAGGAGTTAAGAAGCCTCACAGATTCAGGCCTGGAACCGTTGCCTTACGAGAGATCCGCAAGTACCAGAAGAGCACCGAGCTTTTGATCAGGAAGTTGCCGTTTCAGAGGCTTGTGAGGGAGATTGCTCAGGATTTTAAGACGGATTTGAGGTTTCAGAGTAGTGCGGTTGCTGCGCTTCAGGAGGCGAGTGAGGCGTATTTAGTGGGGTTGTTTGAGGATACTAATTTGTGCGCAATTCATGCCAAACGTGTTACCATCATGCCGAAGGATATGCAGTTGGCTAGGAGAATTAGGGGTGAAAGGGCTTAGTTTAGTGTTTATGTTATGTTATTAGAAGTGGTTATTAGGGCTTTTTAGTTGGATCTCAAGTTCAAGTGTTTGGTACTTATTAAGCTTTTAATGAAATGAATTAGCTTTTAAGTTCAATTGTTTTGTTGATTGCATTTGGGTTTATTAATCTTTGCATATGTTTAACTAAAGTTTTTGGGTTTATTATTTCATCAATAGACCTGATTTCATCTGATAGCATCATGATTTGGACATTAAAAATTGAGTGGCCAGAGAACTTCAGTGTGCGCTGATGGTTTTGTGATAATATGGTGGTGTTTGGATGATGGGTGTGACCGTGAAAACGAGTTGATTTTTTTGTATCATTGTTCAGTTGATGAGTAGTCTAAAATTTAGAAATTGGAATGTAACCATAATTAATCTGAGTGCAAACTAAACATTAAGCACGAGGCCTGAGAGGGTAGGGATGAAATTAAGGAATAACAAGTAGTCACAGTTGAAAAAGTACGCGTTCATCTTCAACACATTTGCAAGTTATCTTCAAATGGTAAGGACTAGAAAATGTTGACAAAACCTGCAGCGAGGAAGGGAGCTAGGTGTTGATAAGTGGCGAAAGTTGCATCAAACTCCTATGGTCCAATTTGTTGATTGGTTTCATCCAAAGTGCCCCCTGCACATGACTTGAGCAAACTTTAAGCTTTTGGCAGGTGGGATTGAACAAAAACATTACAACCTGCCCTTCTCATGGGAAATGATGCTGCAAGTGATGTACGTAGAGAAACCAACTTACACAGTGCATAATACTGTATGCTTTGAGAAAAACTACATTATATCATTGAATAATTAGCAGAGTTAAACCCTGGGCCTAATTAAAGGGCGAGTCCACTTTTATCAGGTTCACATATGAAAAAACTAATGCAAAAGTTAAAAATAACCTTAAATTATGGAAAATATTGCGTGAACGTGTATGTGACACACTGATACTACACGTTTCACTTCAAACTTGTGCAGTAGTTTAAAGTGTTGTTTTTTGAATTTTTATGGTTTGGGTTGATTAAGGGATTTTGAAGAGTAATATGTATGAATTAAGCTCTTGTTTGCTACATAGAATTAAAATCTGAAGATAAGTTATAGTGAATTAACTAATTAAATTAGATAATGTTACTCTATTGATGAACAAACTTTTGATGATAATAGAGTGAATTACTGAACTTCGTAGACCCGTGTTTTGGTTTCAAGCTACATAATAAGCGAATTATCAGATAATTAAGGCTGCATATATATGAGAAAACACCGGAAAATATGAACAAAATCTGCAGCAATCCAGTGGTGACAGTCATCTGAATCTTTTGGCGCAACTAGTCTAAATTTCCATCCAAGCATAAGCCTCCGGCTAGCCAATGGCAACTGATGCCACGAGCATAACTGAATCTATGCAATAAGTCAACACTCAGGATCTCCTGCTTCGCAATTACAAATTATAGCATGTTTTATCTCTTTGGGTGTTGCCTTCTGTAACTAGATATCCTAGGGTAAAATTTGAACCAGTAAACATAACAACAGTTTAAATGGGTAAAAACGCGAAGTGGATTAGTTAAGATAAAATTTGTCCAAAGTGAATTCAAATGCTTAAAAATCTCATGAAGTTGTTTCAATTTTAGATAAATTAGATTTGTACTGTAAAGATATTTGATATGGTAATTGTTTATAACATACTTAAAAACGATGGAAACAAAAGTGTTGGCTGGTTAACACTACCAGGACTATTTTGACCTCATTGAATGGAGAAGATGACCTGCTTTTACCATACCGCGGTTTTACACATTGCCTGAACTGCCTAATGGCGCTTGCCACCATTGTTAGATACCTTATCTAAAACAAACCTTATAAGATGAGTAATAGAGATGAATAATCACGAATAGTTTTTGCGATCAAACATGACCCAACAAAGGCAGCCTGTCTTTGGCAATGTTATGGTTCAAGTATCCCATTTGATCCATTAGTAAGTGCAGATTGCTATTCAAATATAAGAGGTTGACAGAGCTGGATTGCTGGAATGGGCTTTGCTTCATTCCCATTTAGAGAGACCATTTCACCAAAACATGTGCATAGGATATCAACCTATGGTAGAACATATATCAATTATCTATTAGAACAAACATATATAAGATGTGTCATGTTTGAAAACAATTACTCAAAACCGTACAACTGTGAGTGAGTATACTGAATAGCCAAATATAGGCATTACAACAGTAATATCAGATAACATATATATTTGTTACAAGAATCATGGTCCCTTATCTTCAAATTAAACTTCATAAAAGCGTTTTCTTTCCTCGTGATCAAATATGCCACCAAGATCATCTCCTCGAGCTTCTTCATCATCAGAGAGTTCATGGATCGGGTCTTTTATTGCTTCTTTCATTGCAATCATGCCTTTCTTTCTCCTCTTCTCTAAATTTAACATATGATGCCTCCTATTATATTCGTGCAGTCCCCCTGCATCAGTTCCCCAAATTTATCCTTTACAACAGCAAGTGGATCTTTATCAACCAGTTCCGACCCTTTATATCCTTCTCTAAGTAAAACCGTATAAATTTGATATTTTTTTGTAACATAGACTATTCCCGGATGCTTTAGAAGCAAAACATTTAACATATCGGGTAAACGAAACTCTCTCCTGAAGTGACCAAGTTTCATAATTGATGCTTTCTTCCATAAGGTAAACAAAAGAAACTCATGTAATAAACCGAAGGTTCTCTTCTCCAATTCGCGTGACCCGTCTACTAAACGACCAGGATATGTATAAGGTGAAATGTAAGGAAATGAATCGAATTCGCGAAACTTCTCCCATGATTTTACCCAAATTGAGGGTAACAAACACGGGAACGATGGGTTGGAACCCTTCTTTTGAGCTATTTTCTCAATGGCGGAAACTGCCAAGTCTTGGTCCCACTTAATGAGCTCGATCTCCATTGAACTTTTTCTTCAACTATAATTAATCACTCGGACCATATCAAGATACTTAGGTATGATTCTTATCAGATAATCATCCGGTAATCCAAAACTTCTACCGACTTCATTAAGTTTGGACACATTTAGTCTATGATTCGCAACCATCATTAACAACTTTGCTAATCTCTCAACAACAACGGGTTCTTGCATATCTTTTACATTTTCTTCTTCTTCTTCTTCTACTAAGAACATCATATTTTTAGTTAACCGGCAATAGTATTCATCCTTTTCAAGATACGTTTAAAAGCAACATGGGTATTTCTTAAGCCAATTTAAAGCTTTCCCTTGAAGATCAAGACTTTTGAACTTTTTCTGGAGGAAATTAACAGACGCCACCTGATCAGGACACCGCAAGATTATGTCCTTCAAGATCAGGGTATTTTTTCATTGACCAAAGAGAGAATCTTCGAGTCTGCATATAGATATTTATCACCCTTTTCCCATTATGTATCTCCATTAAGTTACAAATAACTAGCCTGTTTAAAAGAATAGAGAGTATAAATAATACTACCACCATTTTTTTTTATACTTACACAACACTGTACAACACTGTAATACACATTGTACAAGACAATAATGCATAATTGTGGTGTAAGTATAAAAAAAATAGTGTGAGTATCAACACCTATATATAAAGTGCATACTGATAACAGACACACAGCTTTGCAGCTCAATCAAGAAGGCTAAAAGCAAACATTTTGCGAATGTGTCATACAAAGATACTTGGGAGTTGGTGGATATTCGATGAAAAACGGATGTTTGATAAGTATTAAAGAATGAAAACTGTAACCGACAGAAAAATATATGTTTAATCATGAATCATTTCTGAAAAAGAAGTAAACTTTATACTAACTGGATTGATTAACTAATAAACTATGATGATGCTCTTGTAATTCTTTATGCACAAGTGTTTCAATCGGGGTGGTATAGGGTGTTTGGGATTGCTTATTATAAACTGCTTATTTTCTTAAAACTGCATATAAATTTAAGCAAGTACTAACCAGCTTATTTCAGTGAAGACTAATTAAGCAAAGAAACCGTTTCCTTTTTTGTCAAACAGTTGTTTTAGCTTATATAAAAGCAGATAAGCAGTTAAATAAGCCATCCCAAACACCCCCATAGATAATGATAGATAACCCATTTAAGTTTGAACGTACAAAGTGATGAACTAAACAGTATGCTGCAATATATTACTAGTAGTATAATGATGCAACAAAAGTTGAGGTTGGCATTTTAATAAACAGGTTGTGGGCAACACTATAGATAATGCTTATATTGTGATTAACAGAAACAAAGCGAGATTAAGATGCTGAGATATTATGTTTTTTAGTCAGAACAGAGAAAAAAGTCTACTTTTAGAAGAAGGTGATGATAACTTTTTTTTTTCTGTGTGTAAAACACAATGTTTTGTAAAAGAGAAATGATAAATATACCATAAACTTAGACCTTAAACCAAGTGTCAGCATCTAATGGTTACAGATAGGGACTCACTTATTTTACAACTCATCAGGATAATGCCAAGTGGTTTTAGGTCTAAGTTTAGGTCCATGTATCATTTCTCTTTGTAAAATATTGGAAATGGATTTGATTTAGACCACATAAATCAAGAGTTGAGATCAATATAAATCTCATATTTACCATAGATCCAATAAACCAATCTTAGCCATTCATTTTTAATCAAAGTTAATAAAAAATCATTTTTCACATTTTTTTTTAAAACAACATATCTTGCAAACGGTAAATCTTCAAACTATAAAAAATATTATCGCATAGAATTAAATTATCTTTCTATTAATATGCACTTTTCTATATTTTCGACAAATTTTTTTAAAAAAAATTCCGCCCAAAAAAATCATATATAATTTGTAAAATCATATATGATTTTCAAAAATCATATATGATTTTTAAAAATCGAATAATATATGATTTTCACAAATCATATATGATTTAAAAAAAAATCATATATGATTTGTAAAAATCATATGTGATTTGTAAAAATTGAATCATATATGATTTTCACAAATCGTATATGATTTTTCGGGGCCGAAATTTTGAAAAAAAACATCGTTAAAAATATATATTAGTGCATATCTATAGAAAGATAATTTAATTTTCGTCGCGATAGTATGATTTTTATCGCATAACAATTAACGGTTTGCGAGATATTTAATTTTAAAAAAAAGGTGAAAGTTTATTTAAAAAAAAAAATGAATGACTATTATTGGTTCATTGGATCTATGATAAATTTGGGATTTATATTGAACTTTTGCCCATAAATCAATCGGGCTATTTTTATATAACACTTTTTTGGGCCTTAGAAAACTACTAATATAACCTCCCTCTTTTGATGAACTGAACCTTAATTTGAACCTCCCTTTCGACCCTTTCCTCTTCCCCTTGTCACTTCTCCAACCACCCTTGACTCCAAAGTAACCTGACCTTCAGAACTAGGTCAATTTTGAACCCTTGCTTCCCAGCAAGGTTCGTGTAGGGTCGTATTTGTAAGTCGTGGATTAGGGTCATGTGAGTTTCCGTTTGGGGTTTTCAAGGCGTGGGTATTTTCCGGCAAAGGGTTCCGAGGGTCGTGGTTCTGAACGCCACTAGTGGTTCGAGGTTAGATTTGATATCTACAGTTCGTTTTTCGGCAAGTGGTTCAGTTCAAGTTTGTGGTGGCCTGTTTTTGTTGTCGTTCAAATGGTGTTTCGGGTGAGGCACTTTTTGGGTTATGATAATTGATTTTGTTATGGAAAGAGTGTTTGGAATAGGGTTACGCTGAAATGACAAGTGTCAATGGTCAACAAACAAGGGTCATTGGTCAAAAGGGTCTTTTGGTAATAACTTGTAGGTGTTTGTTTATTTTAACTAGCTTATAAGTAGCTTGTTGGAGCTAATTTTACACAAGTCAAAATAGATGTAATCTTTTTAAGAGCTAAATAAGCACTTTTGTTTCTTGACACTGAAACTACTTTAGAATTTTGATTAACTTCAGTTCACGAATCATGTGAGTATTGAAAATGACTAATGGGTTCAGTTCTTCGTGGATTTTAAGAAACTACAGTAGTAAGTAACATCAAAGGAACTCCTGCTTTTGCAAATTAGCTCTTTATTGTTGCACATTATCAGGTTTAATGTTTATGTTTTAGATACTGCAGTAATAATCACAATCTCTGATGACGTATAGTCTATACTCGGGTCACGAACCCGACCAAAGTCCGATACTAGCGAGCCCAGCATAAACTTGGCTAGGCCGATGAGTGTTTGGGCCCATGAAGGCCCAAGCCCAAAGTTATTTATGGAATAATGATATCGGATATCTTCTATCTTTGGAGATAATCGTTTGTCAACCGACTTAGGCAGATACTGGAAGGTTGGGGAACACAGAACCAACAAGGATTCCGTGTGTATATAAAGGGAACCCTATCCCTCATTAAAGGGACGATCTAAACCCTAATTCTCCATAACCCTAAAACCGATTACTTACTCTCACGCCAGAGGATAATCGTGGGATACAATCCCGTGATAAGCCTAACGTGTTTTGTTTACTTAGTGCGCATGTCTCAAGCAAAGAATCATCAATTGGTACGAGAGCCGAGCCCAAACAAGGAACACCCAACTTTTGTATCAACAGTGGCGCCATCCGGCCATCACTAAGAACTAAGAACTAGAATGACGGCACGAAATCGGCGATCGCAGCGTATCTACAGAAAGAAGGCAAAGCGGATCGACTTCTAAGCGAACTACTAGGACAACCAGTGTCGCTAAAAATTAGGGATTAGGCCTGCACCTAGTCCTCCCTACGGTGGAACAACGCCGGACAACCTAAGCCACTACAACAACCACCCGGTAGCATAGCAGATCCGCACAAGCACTTTTTGCTACTCCTCCATTCAAGGCTAGAACCGACCTCAAAGGCACCGATGCACCGATAGAAACAAGGGCCCAAGTAGAAACAGCACCCTTGCTCTGAAGGAGTCGACCTAACTAGCACGGAGATTTTGTATTGCAAAATTACGAAACTTTGGCCGCCTCATGCAAGAAGAAGCAAAAAGAGGTCAAGTCGAGCCTCCGCATGCCCGACTAAACTTCGACTCGAATAAGAAACATCCCCACAGGCCGTCGTAAGGAGAAACGCGGAGGATAGTCGACCCCCAATATTTAACAGAATTGGGAGGAGAGTTGAGGATGATGAGACATCTAACTCGCAAAGATATGGAAGAAGCGAGGAGGATGAACGGCGTACCAATGTCCACACGGCTTGGTAGTCTCGAGTCAGACGGACTTGGGGCTGACGATACTCCCCAAGTAAAAGCCCTTCAAGTGCGATTCGAGGGCAGCCGCGTAAAAACGCCAAGAAGGAAAATTGGTCCTGGTAATTCCTCTGACAACGAGGATAGCCAAACCGACACCGGAAGTCCGTAAGGAAATACCGCGTGACTGTGAGGAGGAAGACATGTCTCTTCCATGGCGCCGCGGGTGGATGCTCACTGACGTATCGGAACTTCTCAGAAGATAAGAGAAGGCGCATGCCCGCTATCGTCAAAACCTATGATGGAACAGGTGATCATCTCGTCAAAACCTATGATGGAACAGGTGATCCTGATGATCACCTAAAAAATTTCGAATCAGCCGCTACTATCGAAAATTGGCCACAACCTGTGTGGTGCCACATGTTTAATTCCACGCTAGTGGGAAACGCCGAATGGTTCAACAAGCTTCCACGCAAGCATCGATGGCTTTGAAGAGTTGAGAAAGGCGCTCCGCCTAAACTTCACTCAACGGAAGAAGCGCTAAAACCCTGTCGAATCCCGGGGTAAAACAGCGCCAAGGGAATCTACAAGCGCATACATGGAGCACTTCAAAGATGAGTGCATACAGGTTAAGGCATGCCCCGGAAGTCGAAAATCTCGTGGTTCGTGAATGGGATCAATAACCCAGAACTCATCAAAAGGCTGAACGACAAGATTCCCCAAACCTTCGATGAATTGATGAAACGAACAAGGTCCTTCGTCTAGGAGAGCCGGCGCGATAGCAAGAAAAAGCTGCCAAATTATCTGGTCACAGAACAACCTGGAGACAATCCATCGACCGAGTAGCAACCGCGAATAAGAACTACCGCGGTCGGGGAGCGGATGGGATAATGACAGTATACCCCTCGACCAAGACTCCTAAGGAAATACTCGCAATGTAAGGTGCGAACTTTCCAAGACCCCACAAATGCGCACTCCAGAGGATCGGCGCTGGGAGTGGATATTGTGACTATCATGGACGAAGGGCCACACCACCAATGAATGTGTCCAATCAGCACAACTCATCGATAAACTAGTGAAAGAAGGCGATTGGATCGTCTCGTCAAGAACATCAAGGAAGGAAAGGATAGAGTAAGAATGGGAACAAGAAAGACACACCCAAAGACAAGGCTGACACCATCTACATGATACAATCATGGCAAATGTAGTAACTAGACAGAAGGTCACCCGAAATTTTCCCGTGGAAGTGAAATCTCTTTCCCACCTTAACCGGACAATGCGGGGTAGAGTCGCCACCATTGAAATTAATGCAGGGGGTCATGATATCTACCGCATGTATGTTGATGGAGGAGCATCCACGATATAATGTACTAACATCGTTTCAAACGATCGCGACTCGAGATACGCGATAGCCGATTAAGCCCTCATGACAATGACCGGCTTTACAGAGAAAAGATATGGCCTATGGGGCAAATACGCCTACTAGTCAAGATGGGCAATAAAGAACACTACGCGACAGCCTGGATGGATTTCATGGTGATCAACCCTTCGCCATACAATGGCATTATCGAAGACCGTGGATATCAGCCATGCGCGCTAGCATCGCCTACAAAGGCACATGGGATGCTCAAATTTCCGAAGTGAAGGCGGTATTGTTACTCTACAACGCCACCGCGACATAGAGAATGTGACACGCATTACTACGCGAGACGGCACCCATCCCGCATCAGCGCAAAACAAAATTCCAAATCTGAAGGTTGCAATTCATCCCGATTACCCAGAACAGGAAGTATCGATCGGAGGGTCCCTATCGGATAACGGCAAGGCATCTGTATGTGCACTCATGCAAAAGAACCTGGACATCTTTGCATGGGAGCCATTTAACATTTAAAATCCCAAAATCCTAAAATCATAACATATCGATAATCCAAATCAAATCCATAATATCTCGATAATCGCATCACGTTTAACCAATACCAATAATCATATCCCCAAAACATAACATCTCAATAAAAAATCCGAAATATCTCATAAGTCAAATCGCAGTTCATACCATAATCAAATAAGAAGCTTCGGCTTGGCAAGCGGGCAAGCGTCGGTCGAGGATCAATTTTCTTAAAAAGTGGTTATAGTTTAGGGTTTATTAAATACCTAGTTCTCTATAACCTTGAGCTCGATACCAATCACTGTAACACCCCCAAATCTCTATAGGAAGACTTAATCAAGTTTTCGGCTATACTGGATTGATATCTCACATAAGTATAGCAAACAAGATAGTCATTTAACATTTAAAACCAATCCCAAATTTAAATATTCAAAACATTAATCCGAAAATGTAAATATTAGGCCCAAACATGATTTAATAAAATAGGTCCCCATAAATTATCATAGTCAAATATGATCCTTGAACCATGCCTCCTTGCCAAGCTTCCACCGAACACGTACTCCAAACATCACTTAAATACTTGAGAAAACATGCTAAAAGGTTAGCTTACGCTGATGAGTTCATAGGTTTAAGTTCAATAAAACATAGTGGACTCAGAAGTTGATTTGCTATGCGAGACTTAAGATAGATACACAATCGATCACAAACCATATCATATCCAATATCACAACGGCCCAGTGACTCTAGTCCAAAGATCGTCGTAGCAAAGTCTATAATAATTGCTAACCCCGGACTAGGTCGAGGTAGAAGTCTACTCTTAGCTAGGCAACATGTTATAGCAATTAGGATTGCTACCCTAGTCTAAGGCAACAACTACCGCACATCTATCTAAAGAGTCAAGCACATAAGCAAATCCAAATAGTTTTAAAGGTCCAAAAACAGTAGCATGATTCTCACCCCAATTTAGTTAAAAACGTAAGTAAAAGTGGGGCTATGAAACTCACCTCAAGCAAGCAACGCACAAATAAACACTAGCAGAAGATAACGGCTAATCACGGCACAACAACTATCGACTCGGCACAACCTATAATGTAAACTCGCTTTAATATATATTTCCCAAAATCAACGTTATCTACCCCAATGCATTCCATTTCGTTATTTTAAAAAATGTCTTGTTTCACCGTTTAGTCCTAGTGTTTGGTATCCTCATGTGGGTGTATCGACTCAATATGATGCCATGAATGCACTCAAACAACCAATATGTGACTCGATGCAACACAATGAGACGTCTAAGCGATAAGCTCCATAGTCAAATAAGTTTCGGAATAAATAGTAGACCTTATCGAATTCGTCAACTCGATAAACTCAGTTATTTATTCGTGTCGCTTATTATCCCATAAACCAGTCACATTCTAAGGAGTCATAAGGATAATTCACCCATTCATAATGTTACCCAACGTACCTAGCGAGCTCTTATTAGATTCCGTCAACCTAATAAGTCCGCTACCCACGTGGATCAACACTATTAATGTTAGGTTATCCGTAACCCATGCACACAACACAAGTAAATAAATACTTGAAACTAGTATTTAATGCCCATAATTGGCATATTTCGATAAATGTGCACTCGAAACATTAATTACTTATTTATTATAAAACATTTCAATTTTTAGTCGTTAGTTTCTATTTAAAATAGTAAATAACAAGACAAGTCTTGTTATCGATATTTTTGGTAAGCCTTTTTATTATTAATGTTTCATACTTTATTAACATTTTCATATATACATTTCGTCAAATTTCAACATTAGTTTCATATCGTTATTCGTTTCAAGTCCACAAGCACGAGTCATGACTTCTCGGTTTTTAATCAATCAATAGTCCAAATTATACTAAAGTCCATAAAGCGTACGCGTTGTCTGGGTCAACTATTGACTAAAGAGTCAAAGTAACACCGACGTTGCTCAAAGTTGACAATATATATATATATATATATATATATATATATATATATATATATATATATATATATATATCAAGTCCAAATAAAAGTCATAATAGCGCAATTCAATCTCAAATCAACCCAAATCAATCTCGCCAACTAATCAACCAACCAAATATACCCAAAACCAATGTTATGACCCTAATGGTCATGACACGGTCACGGTTAAGACCACGTGAACCAAACAAGCTCTAGAAGCTTTTCGGCTCCACGCGTCTCATCCAAACACCAACAATATCAACCAACAAGCTAGCACAACGACCCGACCCGGACCCGTGGTCCAAGTGGGTCACGTACGCCACCAAACCATGACCATCGTGGGTCATGGTGGCTTGTACGCCCCATAAACACAACCAAACACCTCCCAAATCACTTCTACAACATCCAAATACAATCAATCAACCTCCAATCATTAACCAAACATCAAACCCATCATCTATTCCTAATCAAAAACATGAAACATGACCTAAAATGCAAAAACCCAACAATATGATACACCACATTATACCAAATCACTAGCTACATGTTTATTTAAGTGTTAAATAGTTTTAATCCCATGTTTAAACCAAAACCCCTAAATTTTTCATTATGGTCGAGCCATAATAATGCCATACGTGGCTAACCAAAGCTTAAAAAAGCTTGACCCATGTTCCATTTACCTTTTCCAAGCCTGATCTACAAGATTTAATGAAAACCCTAGAATCACGAATCTTATTTTCAAGATTTAGAGGTGTTAATGTAGGCTTTTGTGAGAGTTTTATATATGGATGGAAAGAGGAAAGAGAGATCTACAAAATGGTGGTGGAGGTGTAGTGTCACTCGCTGGATTTTGGCTGGAATGTGGCCGGAGGTGGCGGCAGCCAATGGTGGTTTAGGGTTAGGGTTTTATTAATTTGGAGGAGAGAGAGAGTTAGAGAGAGAAAGTGATGATATGTGTGTTTTTAGTGAGAGAAACAAAAGGTTGGAATGCGGTAGGGATGGGGTTTATATATTTTTGGCTAGGGACCAAAATAAAAATGAGAGAGAGGGAGGGGGCTTCGCTAGAGGGAAAAGAGGGCCGGGACGCCATTTTTCAGAACTATCCCGTTTACCCATTCCCGAGCTCATATATTGTCCCACGAGTGTCCCACGACATTCATTCGACTTTCTATTATCGTTATTTATGTTTTTCCACGAGTTTTGACTATTTATTTGTCAATTTTCGAGTTACGGTCTAAAAGTTAAGTTATTTCTCGTTTTAGGCTTTTATAGTGCCGAATCGAATAGTGTCTATCAAAAAGAGTTAAAACTCACACGATAACTCATCCAATAATGAAATAAGTCATAAAAACCAATAGAAAATATAAAATCAAGTCATGGTCGATAAAAATAGTGATAAAGGCAAAGCTCGGTGTGGAAAACTAGAAGGGGGGGTTGAATAGTTTTGCCAATTAAAACTTCATTTTAATCTATTTAGATTGGCTTATGTCAATCTATTTGGATGTGTGTGTTGGATGTTGATAAACAAGCATATAAAGGTAAGTAATGAAAAGATAAGAGTAAGAAGCACAAAACCACAACGCGAGTATCTATAGTGGTTCGGCTACAAGGACACCTTCCTTGCCCTACTCCACTCCCCGAGTCACCTACTCGAGAGTTCATAATCACTACACCGATCTCCTTATGGCGGAGAAGCCTTCACAAGGTCGCCTACCTTTTTTCCGGTGCTAGGCTAACCACCGGGTTCTTTCACTCCAAGGTGAACCACACCTACACAACGTCAGCCACCCTTTATAAGGTACTAGGCTAAGTACCTAGTTCTTTCACTCCAAGGTGAACTACACCTCACAACGTCGCCTACCCTTTATAAGGTACTAGGCTAAGTACCTAGTTCTTTCACTCCAAGGTGAACTACACCTTCACAACGTCGCCTACCCTTTATTAGGTACTAGGCTAAGCACCTAGTTCCATTGCAATGGAGGAACTACTACCACACTACACCAACGACTAATCCCAAAGGAGATCTACTCCTTAACAACATCATCAAGGATATCAATATCCTTGGATCCAATACTAGTTTATCGTGTACATCGAAACACACCATATCGACTGTACATCTAAGGCACCTTTCACTAATGCCTTTTTTTTCTTGACTTCTAAGCACCTTTCTCTAATGCTTCTTCGTCTTGACTTCTAAGCACCTACCACAAGTGCTTATCCTATAGACGATAGATATCCTTCACTAATATCTTCGTCTTGACACTTGAGACATCTTTCACTAATGTCTTCAACACTACACTTCTTTGAAGAAAGAAAGGAATCATCAACAAGAAGACTTCAAGAGTCTTGATGATGAGGAAGCATGGCAACTCATGGACTTGAGCTTGCTCGACTTCAAAGGTGGTGATCTTGCCTTTAAGAGGAACCTAAAAGATCACACAAAAACAAAACTACAAACATAGATCTCTTGGATCTAAGGTTAGTGAGTTTTTAACTCAGGGGGAAAGTATGTTAGAAAGGAGTAAGAAATAATGAAGAAATGGCTCACTATTTATAGAGGAAAAATCCTACTGTTCCCCGGATCCCACGGATCCCTACCACAAGGGATCCGGCTAGCACAAAGCTAGGGATCCGTGGAACGCTCCTCTTTGCCCATGGGTATTTTGGTTATGGGTCATGGGTCATGGGTGAACCATGGATCATTGGCTAGATACAATGTATCTTTGAGTGCAATGCACTTAGTCACTTGGGTATGGGTTGATCCATGAGTTATGGATATTATCCATGTATGATATAAGCATGATGTCATGCAATGGGTTATGGGTCAAGATCCATGGGCTATGGGCTTTGGGTTATACCCAACTACATTCAATGTATTTGCCCAATGGGTTGTGATACTTAAGTTTCTACCCATTTATATTACCCAATATACTACATACTAGTTATGTGTATATTTTACCCAAATATGTAAACACTAGTTGTTGTACATATGTATTACTAAACCATAAAATCACTTATACTTGTTTTAGTGTTTTATGTGAAAATGTGAATATGTTAGAAACTATTAGTTCAAACCATTTACGTATTTTATTTGTTTCGTTAATATGATTTTACGTTTGTTATCGACAAAACATTAGAAGATCGTAAAATATAAATAAACGTTTTTACGGCTTATTTGTATTAACAATTTCCCCTTTTTTGTTGATGACAAAACATAAAATTATATTAAGGAAAAGCTAAAATTGTGAAGGTTTGAATTTGTAGTTTTTACTTTCTTCTACCCCTTTTGTCGAAACAAAAAGTGTTTGAAGGAAGGCAACACATTGTTTTTAAGAAAAACATGTGAAAGAAATAAAAGTAAAAGGAAATAGAGAGCAAGTAACGGAAAGGATCTCGCTTTACTCCCCTTGACGAGTCCATCCCTATGTAAGGGCGTCAAGTAAGTGATACTAATCTAGTTTGTTTGCAAATAAGTTTGCAAAAGATTTTGTCTAAGAGACGAATGTGCTCCCCCTTGATGATTGCAATTTTGCAAGGGGATGTCACGAAATGTAAACCTAGTATTGCAAGAAATTTGCAATGTATTTCTTTGACATAAAGCTCCCCCTAGCTTTAGGATGTCAAAGTCTTCATATGTAAATTGAATAACTACAAAACAAATGTTAGAAAGCAAGTATAATTCACAATTTCCTGCAAATGTGATTCAAGTTAGTAGAAAGAAAGCTCTCGTCTCACGGATCCCATGGTTCCCTCCTAGTAGGGATCCGCCTAGGCAATTTCGAGGGATCCGTGATTAGTCGCTTAATTACGACCAAGGTGATATAACAAGCAATGTTATCACAAAAATAAGATATGAATACAAAGTAATCATATGCTCAACAAAATAACAAGTAGCATGTAATTCCATTTAATAAAACTAGAGTTATGATATACATGACTCTAAAGACTAAGAAAATAAGAAAATACATGACTAGAAATTTCTAAACCAACTATTGCTTGATGCTAGGATACCACTAAAATCTTCTAGCTCGAGTTTTGTTTAGGTTTAATCTTGTCGAAACGTTCGAGGAGATGATAGAACATGAAACGTTGGTCTTCTCTTACTTCATGTATCAAACTTTCAACATGTTGACAATGATAGCAATCTTTGTCATGGCTAGGTAGTGGTGGTGGAAGAGATGAAATGGCTTGATGCGAAGGATCAAGTGAAGCGACTTCAGGAGCTTCAAACGATGGAGAGATTGGTGGAGGTGCATTTGAGAATGACTCAACCAAGAATGATGGTGCTGGTAGAGAAGTTTCAACTTCCATATGGTCGGGTGGTTGACTTTGATGATTTCTCATAATCCAAATGGGATTATATGATGGAAACGCCGAAAAGGAAGCCGGAGCAAGTGTTGACTCAACACCATGATTTTGAACCATTATTCCTCCTAATGAGGAGAATGTTGTCGGCGGAAGCGGATGAGACGGCCTAGGTGGCAAGTCCTCTAAATTGTAGAGGTGTGGTGATGATAGTGGGGATGTAAATGAAATAGCTCTAGGAACTAATGGTGATGGTTTAGTGGAGATGATATTGTTTGGCCTAGGAGGTATGGTGGTGTTTGGCATAGGTAGTTTTATGGGTACTATCCTTTTAGGAATTGGTTTGATTGGATGATGAAGGATTCTATCATTTGTTGGCTTGACCGGAGATGATTCGGTTGAAGAGATTTCGTGTATAACACGAGCCTTTTTCATGGGTGGTTCTTTGGTGGATAAGTTACTACTTGGGGTTTTCCTCATGATGAGATGATTTCAAGAGGTTGTAAGAGCTGAAAGTTAGGATGAGAGTGATGAATATGAAGGTCCTAACAAAGTGGTTTATAAACCAAGAGATTTGGCAAGTGCATTTAAGCCTTAAGCCACTAGGATTCATTGGAATGTGATGATTAACATGCACAAGAGTCAACTTCAGAGTTTGTACTGATCTAGGAACTCATTTAAGATGAGATGGAGTGTTTGAGTTAGGAAGATGAGTTGAAATGATTGTTTTAGCAATGTTTGACAGAAACTGTCACCCGGATCCCACGGTTCCTTCCTTGGAGGGATCCGGCTAGGCTAATCCTATGGATCCGGCTCTCAGCAGTTATGACAGGTTTGAAATGAGGTTTCTAGGAGCTAGAGCCTATCTCATTTTGAGTGTTTCAATTCTCCTAAGTGTTTTAAATGAATGGGTGCTTAAGTACTTAAAGGTAATGAGTGATGTAGCTAATGATTGTCTTTTATGGAAGGATTTGAGACTTTCAAGAGTGCCAATGGATGAGCAAGGATGACACTAAAGATTTGGTGTGTCAATTGAAGCTAAATGATCCTAGAGATCAGGTTGTGATTTAGGATAGTTATGTATGAGTAGGAAAGATCAACCTATCTTGATAAGGACTTAATTTGCCTTTAGATACTATGTTTAGCTTAGTGTGAGGTGTTCTAAGAATATGTTTGAAATATAATGCTTGCAATTGCATTTTCTGTTTGTCGGATCCCACGGTTCCCTAAGTGTAGGGATCCGTCTAGCACAATTTGCTCAGCAGGACCTTTACTAAAGGTATGCAATGATCTTGACAATGCATTATATCTCAAGGATAGTCTAAAAAGAGTTCTAATACTAAGATATCAAATGTAAGATGTTTTATTTCATGAAGGAAATAGGATTACATTGATAAAGCACGAGTACAAGAGATTTGATCCTATTTTGGAATACTATTAGTTTCCTTTAGTGTTTTCGCTAGGAGGATCATTAAGTGATTGATGAGTGTTGGTGGAATCAAGAATGAAGAAAGTATTCATGAGAGATATGTTTAGCGGTTCCATCATCTTGTTCACAAGCACGTACAACGGACTTTGAAATTGAGGATGGAAGTGCATAACATTATGATAGAGGCGTGTCAAGAACATTTCATAAGGGATGAGTTTATTCTTGGAGCCTTGAAGATTTGCAATTCGCCTTGCGAAGAAGTAGGCGAGATTGTATGGTTGTTGTGTTAGCAAACAAGACAACATGTGAGCATAACAAGCGGGAAGAATTTCTCGATCTCCCCTAAGACTCCAAACATTTTCACGTAGGATGAGTGCAAAAGGCTTGTACTCTTCTCGGATATCCCTTGTAAAGATAATGTTTGGATCGAGGTAATATGGTCGAGGTTTGCATATTATGCGATTTAAATCTTCCGGAGAGGGTATGTGTGAACAATATGGAATATTTTCTTCACGAAAGTTGAAGAGAGAATCAAGAGACCAATCTTCGGTGAAGGCACATTGTCCATGATTTGGAATCCGGAGGATGTGAGCAAAATGCCCAAGGGTTAGAGTGAACTTTTGGTTTTTGATATAAAACCAAAGAGATAGAGAGCGATCCTCGTTACGAACGAGTTCGACTTGACGAAGAATTCCATTATGAACCTTGGACATATCTTCTCATTGATTTCAAGAAGACATTCTAGTCCTATGGCTCGGAAGGAGGTATTGATACCTTATTCGAATTGTAGAGAGGTGTCTACAATACGTCCTTCGTGGAAGTGACGGTTTTCTAGATTATTGAACCCACGGACATGATTGCTGTGTGTTGGGTTCAGAGAGATGTTCGAGTGTAGACGCTAGTGAGTGAAAAATCAAACTGATATTCATGCGTCATAGTTGAACCTATAAAAATGATAAGTAAATAAAAAGAGATGTTTGTGGTCAACCTATGATAATCTAATGTTTTTACTAGATTTTTATTAACAATGGTATTTAACACTTTAACTTACTCAAGGTTTTGACTTTCTAGTGGATTATTACATTTAGAAAGATATTGGTTTTTAATCTTGCATGAAGACTGTTTTCCAGAAGGACGGATCCCACGGTTCTTTTATAAAAGGGATCCGCTAGTATATCTTTCGATCCGTGGATCCGTAGTGTAACAGAAATGCATTTTATAAAAACATAGGTTTTACAGTTTTTATAACACGAAATATGTTTTATCCTACATTTTCTTTTAGCATGCATACATGACTTCTAATGTATCACGAAAGAATATAAAACATATAAATCAGAGTAAGTGACAAACATATTATAATAAAAGTAACCTAGATAAACTAGATTATTAATAATATTGCATTTCAATACTAAAGATGATACAAAGGATTGGTTATATGATCCCAATGTAGATTAACAACACAAAGTAAATGTCTCCATATGTGAACTTCATCATAGGGAACACAAGTGCAATGAGCGTTAAGGCGATGAGCACGAGTGCGATGTAAACCATGTTGATGGCGGATCTTTCTTGGTTTCGGTTGAGATGGAATGAGAAGGAAAATGAAATTTTTTGAATGAAAGGAAATTTTTGAAATTGGAGAATTTGAAAAAGTGAGGGTTTGGCCGACGGTGGGGTTATTAATAGGGAAGGAGGAATTTTTGAAATGCGTGTTTTGTTTTATTATTGGATTAAAAGAAATAAAACATAAGTTTTATATATTATGACTATAGACGAGAAACATAACACGTATGTGAGAAAAAGGCTTCCTAATGAAGCTTCATGTAAAACATGTATAAGCATAAAAGATAATCATATAAATACCTAAAAAGGTATACTTAATTATCAAGCAAAGTAAAAAGAGAATCATACCTCTAGCGCACTTAGGAATGTCTTTACAAATGACACAAAAAATGTCACTTAGACGATTCCCGTCCTTGTTTAAGATACCTTCTTAAGGAAGGTATTCTTGATACCAAGTGTCTCCTAAAGCTTGGTGGGTATGATCTTTGACTAATCAACATGACAAAGAAGATTAGTACAATTAAATGAAAAAGTAAAAAAAATGTTGTTATCAACTCAACATCCAAACATATAGTTTTGAAAGACATGGTGTTTGCTTTTATGAAAAACCTTCTTTGTAGTTTTCAATTAACCATGGATCGTATCAAGTTTTTAAAGTACAATATACTTCAAGAAACTTGGTAACGAAGCTCTGATGCAAATTGTGGAAAACTAGAAGGGGGAGTTGAATAGTTTTGCCAATTAAAACTTCATTTTAATCTATTTAGATTGGCTTATGTCAATCTATTTGGATGTGTGTGTTGGATGTTGATAAACAAGCATATAAAGGTAAGTAATGAAAAGATAAGAGTAAGAAGCACAAAACCACAACACGAGTATTTATAGTGGTTCGGCTACAAGGACACCTTCCTTGCCCTACTCCACTCCCCGAGTCACCTACTCGAGAGTTCGTAATCACTACACCGATCTCCTTATGGCGGAGAAGCCTTCACAACGTCGCCTACCCTTTTTCCGGTGCTAGGCTAACCACGGGTTCTTTCACTCCAAGGTGAACCACACCTACACAACGTCGCCTACCCTTTATAAGGTACTAGGCTAAGTACCTAGTTCTTTCACTCCAAGGTGAACTACACCTTCACAACGTCGCCTACCCGTTATAAGGTACTAGGCTAAGTACCTAGTTCTTTCACTCCAAGGTGAACTACACCTTCACAACGTCGCCTACCCTTTATTAGGTACTAGGCTAAGCACCTAGTTCCATTGCAATGGAGGAACTACTACCACACTACACCAATGACTAATCCCAAAAGAGATCTACTCCTTTACAACATCATCAAGGATATCAATATCCTTGGATCCAATACTAGTCTATCTTGTACATCGAAACACACCATATCGAATGTACATCTAAGGCACCTTTCACTAATGCCTTTTTTGTCTTGACTTATAAGCACCTTTCTCTAATGCTTCTTTGTCTTGACTTCTAAGAACCTACCACAAGTGCTTATCTTATAGACGATAGATACCCTTCACTAATATCTTCGTCTTGACACTTGAGACATCTTTCACTAATGATTTCAACACTACACTTCTTTGAAGAAAGAAAGGAATCATCAACAAGAACACTTCAGTAGCCTTGATGATGAGAAAGCATGGCAACTCATGAACTTGAGCTTGCTCTACTTCAAAGGTGGTGATCTTGCCTTTAAGAGGAACCTAAAAGATCACACAAAAACAAAACTACAAACATAGATCTCTTGGATCTAAGGTTAGTGAGATTTTAACTCAGGGGGAAAGTATGTTAGAAAGGAGTAAGAAATAATGAAGAAATGGCTCACTATTTATAGAGGAAAAATCCTACTGTTCCCCGGATCCCACGGATCCCTACCACAAGGGATCCGGCTAGCACAAAGCTAGGGATCGGTGGAACGCTCCTCTTTGCCCATGGGTATTTTGGTTATGGGTCATGGGTCATGGGTTGAACCATGGATCATTGGCTAGATACAATGTATCTTTGAGTGCAATGCACTTAGTCACTTGGGTATGGGTTGATCCATGGGTTATGGATATTATCCATGTATGATATAAGCATGATGTCATGCAATGGGTTATGGGTCAAGATCCATGGGTTATGGGCTTTGGGTTATACCCAACTACATTCAATGTATTTGCCCAATGGGTTGTGATACTTAAGTTTCTACCTATTTATATTACCCAATATACTACATACTAGTTATGTGTATAATTTACCCAAATATGTAAACACTAGTTGTTGTACATATGTATTACTAAACCATAAATCACTTATACTTGTTTTAGTGTTTTATGTGAATATGTTAGAAACTATTAGTTCAAACCATTTACGTATTTTATTTGTTTCGTTAATGTGATTTTACGTTTGTTATCGACAAAACATTAGAAGATCGTAAAATATAAATAAACGTTTTTACGGTTGATTTGTATTAACACTCGGTTTAGTTTAATGTAATGCGGTTACCTAAAATATACTCCCTAAATTGCCAGTTGTCACAATCTACGTATGTGAGAAGATCTTGCTGATTTCTTGCATGTTACCCCCGAACGGATTTTCCTCAATAAGTCAGATTTACCTGGTGTAGTTTACTGCTCATCTACAAATTCGGTGCGTCTGCATGAAAATTTCAAAAGTTAGAGGAAATGTTCACTACATCAAAGTTTCAATCACAAGACGGTTGTCGGTTTGGGGGAAGCCGATTCAGAAACTTCGCTAAAAAGTAGTGTACGGAGAAGCTGCTAAAGACATGTGGCATGAATAGGGGGAAGTTAATCCAATTCATGCATATTACATCATTTGCCTACAAGTGAAGAAAACGGTTCTCAAGTCGAGGTACAAGAAGAAGACAAAGAGCTTAAACTTTCATCATCCTCAGCACTTGAAGAGCTTATGAAGACCTTTCTTTATTTGTTTTTTATATTTGTAGTAAATGTTGTAAGTAATCCCTTATGTCGTCCCATTGGGGGAAGATTGTTGGAATCGCTCCTAACTCGTAAATGGAACGACATTGACGGGATTACATTTTCTATCTTTGTTAGCTTAAACACATGGGCTTGTTATGTCAATTTGCCATAGTTGTATGTGTTTAGGTATAAATACCCTCCTAGACTTTACTAGGAGGGTGAGACTCTTAGTGTAAGCTTTTCATTTTCCTTAATAATACACACACTAGTTTCCCTTCTCTCTCTAGTTTCTCTCTCTAACTTGAAGATGGTGTTCTTCTATCTTCCAAGACCTCCCGATTCACCAAATCATCCATAAATACGATCCTAACACCAACAATTGAATTGTTGGGCGTGTTGTACCAAGTGGGGCGTTGCCATGGAAATTGACAATGATGTGAAATGTGACGAAGTTAAAAAGCTAGTGATCGAGTTGATGAATGGAGATAAATGGAATGAAATGAGGAATAATATTGCTTACTTGAAAAACAAGCCCGAGGAGGCATGTACCTCACCTTCGGGTTCATCCATAGCTACTTTGGATAAATTATTCCATCTCTTGCAAGCATCAGCTTCAATTTAAATCAGTCTATTTTGGTCGATGCAAGCATGTACTTGTACTATCTTTTACCTGGAATTCAAAAATATGTTGTATTTCATCTGTGTTTCATGATATGAAATGACATGAAGTAATCTCAAACTTTAAACTTTACTTTACGAGTATCCTTAAGATTGCAATGTGTGTATCATTCGTTTGAAGTTCAAGATCTATATAACCTTTTTACTCGTTCTAAACAACATATGCTCCTAAAACTAATAGCACGTTTCCCCCCCCCCCCTCTCTCTCTCTTTCAAACATGTACAACCTCTTTTCATTTGAACAGGTAAACAGTATCAAGCATCACGAATCTATCCGATTAATATTTACTTTTCTATTCATATTGGATCGAAATAAATATAAGAATATTAATTATGTCACGTACAATTGGCATGCTTCACAAGACCCTTAATTTAACAACATCGCTTCTTATATATTTGTAGAATTTTGGGCTCCAGTACGCGAACCTTTTTTTCTATATAAATGTCATCATCCATACTTCACGGCCTCGCATAAACCATAACACAACTGTTTAATTAGCTTAGAAGTGGCTTAGGAGTTAGGAAGTGTGACAGGTATCAGATTCTTCGAGATGAAATATGAAATGAGTCGATTAGGATTTTTTAGCTTTTTGTAAGTCAAGTAATCAAATGGGTCTTTAATTTTGAAGACTAGTAAATTACAAAATAGAATCTCAAGTTCGTAGAAACTGGATTTCCTTTGGCAAAAACAATTACAGTATCAGTTTACCTTTTTATTCTAAAGTTCTGTTGATATTCGTAGTTTAGAGAAGTACCTTTTAATTTCGGGGGGAAAAAACAACGTTCATTATCACTTTTAATTTGTAAATAGTTGTTAAACACTACTTCTTCATTATTCGTGTTTTATAAGCTCACTAATCAGATAATCACACTAAAATACAATACTAAACACCATCTCAATTAACAATAATGCTTAACATTAAATATGTATATAAAACTTACTTTATAACTATATGTATATATAGGATCGTGTTTGTGGCAAATATAGTGTCAAATGATAAAAACCCCGTATGTTATGATTTATTAAGCCACAATATATAGTGATTAGACGATACATAAAAGAAGCCGGCCGTATCTTAAGCCCACAAACAGGTCAGTACCGACTAGCCTATGTTATCATCTAATACTCCAACAAGCGACGAAAGCTTGGAATGTAGTTGGTGTTAAGTTTATGATATATAAAATACAATAAAAGATAAAGACATCAAGAGTACACAGCGGAAGACTTAAGATCATAACAAATAAATTAATTAACTGAAAGTATGCGTAACGTACCTCTTGCGAATGTCAGATCCCTTGAGCAAAACAAAGAAGTACTAATTGGTGTAAGAATAATGTCTTACAACCACGTTCTTGTAATACAATTAACCAACTAATCAAGCGATTGCTAGATCTAACACAAGTCCTCGTTTAAGAAAAACGAAACCAAACTCCCTTACAAATGGGGTGTTCGGCCGAAAATGGGACAAGAGAGAAGAGAGGAGAGATCTAGGGTTAATTCAATGCACAAGGGTATGAAACCCTAGAACCTAACCCTCTTTATATAGTAGATGGAATACTTTGGGAACAAGTTAGGGATTGGGTTGGGATAACCCTTGTGGTCGCCATGGGATGAAGCCCACAAGAAAAACCCATAACTTTTTCTTTCAAGGTTTTCCATTACTAGTCCTTCTCTTTTCATTTAACGGTCGTTAGTCATTTTTCCGTTAAATACCTAACGATCGTTAACCGGACTTAATGTGTAATAATTAATCGTAAACATAAACATTAATTATTAACTTTAATTCTCATTCACTAATGTGTGCAATCCCGTGGTCACGAGTTCGAATCCGGACATTCACATGTTTGTAAATATATACATTTCCAACAGCCCCCACTTGGATATGTTTACAAAACGTGAAATGACATTGGTTAGCGTCTAGCAACACGCCAATGCCCCTATAACTTCGTGTATGGTTTTCTCGAGAAAACCAAGTTTGATGATTCATCATCATATTCATACTTTTGTTTCTAATACCATGTTAATAAGAATATGGATCTCACTCATTTCTTAATTAACTATTCTGCTTCTCGCTTTATATGATTGATTAAGATTACCAATTCTTCTCAACATATTCCGTAAGACCTTGGGTATGGCCATACAAACATCTTAACAATCCTACGAGGGCCCAACAAGATTATACTTCAAAATGAATTTGAAGGAAACAAATCCCATTTTGACTACAAGCGTGGATTCATAAATTTCAACAACTTCTTAAAACAACCCTTATAACTACGCCACGTGTAGCGTTAGATGGCTTCACAAAAATGCACTACATCCATGACATATCTCTTGTATCTCAAGTCAGAGGATAAATATCCATGATATACTTAATGACAAAGATCCATAAAGTATTATCATGCGGGTGGGATAAGTCCTATACTCAATACATTGAATATCATCTGAAATTAGTCATGCTACGCATCAATATACTTTCAAGTATATTCTAACTAATACTCATATTTGTCTTAATTCAATATCGTTCCCATGTTATTGATTGACAATGGACTATTTAGAATAACTTAAGTTATTCAAGGATTTAAACATGCAAATATAGGATAACATCACAATAAATGAATAATAAACATAACAAAAAACTTTATTTCATTTCAATAATAATGTTTACAATATCCTTTATCTAAAATACTTAGTCACAGATGGGCATGAAACTACTAGCTAAACGCAGTTCAAACTTATCAGACAAATGATTAAGTTTTTCACCAGGTAAGGCCTTCGTTAACGGATCTGCTGATATCATCTGTGTGAACTTTGAGTAACTCAATTTCACCTATCTCGACTTGCTCTCGAACATAGTGATATTGTCTAGGATAGTGTCTGGTGCCCTTCATGACTCCGGGTTCATGGGCAAAAGTAATTGCAGCATAATTGTTACAATATACTTTAATAGGATTTTCAATCGATGCATAACACCAAGCCCGAAACAAACTTCCTTATCCAAACAAGCTTCCATGGCGCCTTAGACGCCGCTATGTACTCAATTTATGTAGCGTAGATTGCAAGTGTTGTCTGTTCTTACTCTTCCAATCCACATCACCTCCATTGATGACAAAATGTAACCCGCTTTGAGACTTCGTGATCATCTTTGTCACACTTCCAGATGCATCGCAAACTCGTAATGCATAGTCGCTTTTGGATTTCCCCCATACACTATGAATATATCTCTTGTAGCCCTAAGGTACTTGAGAATATGCTTAATGTAAATCAAAGGTGAATTTCACCCAATTTCTTGATACCGACCGGTCAAGTTTTGAGCAACGCCACATCAGGCCTTGTGCATCGCATCACAGACATGATAGATCCTACGTACCAAGCATAAGGAACTTTCTTCATACGCGCACCTCTCAGGTGTTGAAGCACATTTGCCTTGTCGCTCAAACCATGATTTACTTTCATTGGCAAAAATCCCTTCTTGGAATTTTGCATATTGAATCTCTTCAATATTTTGTCAATGTAAGCACTTTGGCTTAAACCAATTAGCCCTTGATCTATCCCTCGTAGATCTTGATTCCAAGGATGTATGCTTCCCTAAGTCTTTCATCGAAAAACATTTACCAAGATAGGCTTTCACCTCATTTAGACTTGGTATATGATTTCCTATGATTAATATGTCATCGACATACAGAACAAGGAAAGTAACATGACTCCCACTAGCTTTGTGATATACACATGACTCATCAAGATTCTGAGTAAATCCAAAACTTTTGATTTCCCCATCAAATTTTTATTCCATTGCCTTGATGCTTGCTTCAATCCATAAATGGACCTCTTAAGCTTGCATACACGGTTAGGAAACAATGGATTCATAAACCCTTCCTACTGCCATATAGATGTCTTCATCTAGACGGCCATTCGTAAAGCAGTTTTGACATCCATCTACCAAATCTCATAGTCATAGTGTGCAACTATAGCTATGAGAATCCTAATAGCTCTTATGTCCGCTACAGGAGAGAATGTCTCCTCAGTAGTCAATGCCATAGGTTTGAGTAAAACCTTTAGCCACTAGACGAGCCTTATAGGTGTGTACATTCCCATCCATGTCGGGTTTTCTTCTTGAAGATCCACTTACTTCCAAAGACTTTAGCATTGGGAGGAAGGTCAACTTTAATCCGCACATCATTATCTTTCATGGATTGCATTTCCCATTCATAGCACCGCCATTTATCCTTTTCGGGATCACCATGGCACTTTATAGTTGGCGAGTGTTCATTAAGATCCCCAACCATATTTTCCTCCACCTCTACGTTAAGACATAGACGGTCAGGCACGATAGTCCTTTCGGACCTACGAATGGGAACAACTTCGGGAGGAGCACCTAAGCTTTCGTGTTCTTCTTGAAGTTGGCTAGTATTTTAGAAGGTGTTGTATCTTCTTGATCATATTCCAGATCATATACTCTCCCATCGAGTTCTTGAGATATGAGATTCCTTTCAAGGAAATCTCCATACCTAGCCACGATGACTTTGTTCTCACCTGGGTAGTAAAAGTAGTAACCCATAGTTTCCTTAGGGTATCCTACAAAGATACACTTAACAGATCCGGCTTGGAGCTTATCGTGTGTCACGCTTTAACAAACGCTTCACATCCCTGCACCTTTAAGTAAGAAAAGTTGGAAGCTTTTCCAGTCCATATTTCATATGGAGTTTTAACAACCTTCTTTGTTGGAACCATATTCAAAATGCTAATGGCAGTTTCAAGGGCATAATCCCAAAAAATAAAAGGAAGAGTCGTAAGTTCAAACATTGATCGTACCATGTCAAGTAAGGTATGATTTCTCCTTTTCGAGATACACCATTTTGTTGTGGAGTATAAGGAGATGTGAGTTCGGATAATTCCACACTTAGCTAAGTAATCTTTGAACTCTTGACTTATATACTCACCACCTCTATCGGATCGAAGAGCTTTAATCTTCTTACCGAATTGTAATTCTACTTCACTTTTGAAAACCTTAAATGTTTCAAAGACTTCATTTTTATGTTTAAGTAAATAAACATAACCATAACGACTAAAATCATCCGTAAAGGTTAAGAAGTAGGAAGCACCGCGTTTTGACACATGTCTAAGTGGACCACACACATCGCTGTGTATCAATCCAAGTAGATCGTAAGCCCTTTCCACTTGTGGTGAAAAGGTTTCCTTGTCATCTTCCCACTATGCAAGACTCGCGATTTGTCAAATGATTCATCATTGACCGCTTGTAAAAGCCCATCGTTGTTAGCTTTTCCATGCGTTTCTTGCCAATATGGGCAACGCGACAATGCCAAAGATAAGAAGAGTCACAGTTCAACTTGCTCTTCTTATTGCTAATGCTATACAACGAATTATTTCCATTGGATATACAACCATCCATATCAATTTCAAACACACCAAGAATAGGAATTGCATTAAAGTAAAAAACATTATTTAAAGAAACTGAAATTCCATAACTTGTAAAAGTGTGCACAAAACCAATATCTTTTAACAAAGAAACTGAAATAACACCCCTAACAATGGAGGGTGCATAATGACAATTATTTAGTTCTAAAATTAAGCCCGAAGGCAACACTAAATCAAAAGTCCCTATGGCTTCGAAATGACGCTTTCCATTTCCAACGCACAAGTATCTCTCCACAGTCAGCTTCTTTGCCCCTCTAAGTCCTCGATGTATTACGGATGTGAGTACCACATCGTGTATCATATATCCAAGAATTTTGCTTATGAGGAAAAGAAAATAATTCAAACATAAAAATACCCGATGAGCTAGGCACCATCTTATTTTTATTCAAGAAGCACTCATTGAGATAAACCGACAGTTCCGCTTCAAGGACCCGGTGAGTTGCAAGTGGTGGCAGTGTTAAATCCTTCTTAGGATTATCCTTTTTCTTTCCATGGTTCTTCTTAGGAGCTGGTGGGATGACAACTTGCTTCCCCTTTCCTTTTCCTTTCCCTTTCTTATCTCGCTACGGCTTTGGCTTATTCAACCTACCACCAGATTGCAGTACATCGGTGTAGGAGCCTTCTTTGGCAATCTCTTCTCGAAGACTACAAGCATTGCATGTAACTCATTCATCGTCTTCCCGTGCAATGCATGTTAAAATTTCGGACAAAATCACCAAATCGTTCCCGATTAAGGGAGTGATTGATGAGGCCGACACATACATCATTCGAGTAACCATGTACCGAAGCTTCTCCAATTGGTCCAAGTGATGTTTCATCTCTAGGACGTTGTCGGAGACAGATTTGCCAACCTCTTGCTTACAAATGTGAACCTTTTCAATAAGTTCATATAGTTCAGCTGCCGGTGGCTTCTCAAACATACGTTTGAGTTCATCTAGCATGCTCATAGGCGGATAGTACTCAAATTGTTTTTGCAATTGAGCAGACATCCCCGAAAGCATTAGACACGCCACATCATTGTGCTTCTCATATTCAACACGATATGCCTCTTGTTCAAGAGCGGTTGCCGTGTTGGGAGGAGCATCAGGCAGAGGTGTAGTCAAAATTTCAACCCTTTGGCAACACGGGATGATCCTAAGTGAACGATGCCAATCATTGAAATTAGGGCCACCAGCTTGTCCTTTCCAATCATATCTTTGAAAGCGGAACTCATTAAGCTCATAGTGTTTTCGTGTTGAGCCATCTACGTAAAAAGTTCAAAACCATAATTAGTAATTTGATAATTTTCCTTTTCAATAAACAATTAAATACCCAAGGTTCATATTCATATAACCAATTAATATTTATTGAAAACTAGGATCCAAATTGTCATAATTTCATCACGTCGGCTTGATCTCGCTAGTAATGAACCTTATACAAAATGGTAGAGCATTTGCTCAATTTCCAATTTCAATTGCAATTCCTAGATTTATGGGATTTACATATAGCCAATATCAATCGCCATGTAAACATGTTTTATCCCATCTTATGCCTTGAGTTGCCGCTCACCGCCTAACTCAATTAAGTTGTCCAACTTAAGAAAGTGCAAAATCGTCCATGCCCGTTCTCACGACACGTGGACATTTTACCCTTTGATTAAGATCTAAGTCACGTTCTCACGCAAATAGAAGGTAATCTTAGGTGTTTCCGTTTCGTTGGATGGCATATAACTTAAATTAAAGGGTAATAGTTTTGATGTTAAATCAAATATGTACAAAGATGTCATGCATTCATCTTTGTAGCATAGTTTTTATTAAAACATTTATATCTTGTTTTAATGTATAAGCTTTTCATCATCAAACTTTAATTGAGGTATTGGGTTCACCAATCAAGGAATTTAGTGTTAATTATCATCCATTATACCGTACTTTTGCATAAGTGTAAACACTTAGTGTTTCGGATAATTACCACCGGAGTGGCGCATGGAATTAAAACTAATTCGCCCTTAAGATGAGCTTGCACATTTAATGGCTTACTAAGTAGCTCAACTCGAACTTACAGAGGTAGGACTGCACGCTAAAGCACAACCTTAGACATCCTTTCAGCAGGACTGCGCACTTCTTAATTAACCTCTTTATAGTTCATTCTCATGGGTGAGCCGTTCAAGACCATTTGTGCCAAAGTCATCAATCAATTAAACGATTATGATTACTATGCTTAAAAATACATGTTTCACCATTGTTTAGGTCATTTTATTTTTCTTGTAAAAATACCCTTGTTACAAAAAAACAAACTAGCAAGTATTTATAAAAATAAACAAATAAACAATGAATGCATAACAAATAAAAGTCATGCATATCAAATAGCCACATGCAAACGGTTTTTGATAAATCCTATTAATAACCAATTCTAGATATGTCAATATGCATATATTTAATTAAGACCTTCACCCGTTTTCATCTATGTACAAGGTGAACCACATGCATCGATTCATCGATTGCGTAAGTCAAAATTAAATACATACCACATAGCACATAATTGATTAAATTAATAATGATTGAGGTCTTCCCCAATTTTAGATCTATCATAATTTAGTGTATATCACTTAAACATGAAAGACATACAATAAAAACAGATCCATGATAAAACATGCATGTAATTATCATGGACATAAAATTACACTTAACAATTAATGCAATTAAATCAAAGTTACGCATATACACATAAAGTTGCATGCATCTTAGGGTTTCTAATCCAATTAAAACAATAGTTTACAAAACCCTAATTAGGGCACCATAAAAAACGCCCCCCCTAAAAAATTAGGGTTTAGGTTTTGCAAACCCTAGATCTAAGCATACAAATAATAACACATTCATGTTTATTTTAATTATGTGTTTCAGTAATTAATTACTTGTTATACAAGGCTCGTGATGTCACTGTTAAGTTTATGATATATAAAATACAATAAAACATAAAGACATCAAGAGTACACAACGGAAGACTTAAGATCATAACAAATAAATTAATTAACTGAAAGTATGCGTAACGTACCTCTTGCGAATGTCAGGTCCCTTGAGCAAAACAAAGAAGTACTAATTGGTGTAAGAATAATGTCTTACAACCACGCTTCTGTACACACGAATTAACCAACGAATCAAGCGATTGCTAGATCTAACACAAGTCCTCGCTTAAGAAAAACGAAACCAAACTCCCTTACAAATGGGGTGTTCGGCCGAAAATGGGACAAGAGAGAGAAGAGGAGAGATCTAGGGTTAATTCAATGCACAAGTGTATGAAACCCTAGAACCTAACCCTCTTTATATAATAGATGGAATACTTTGGGAACAAGTTAGGGATTGGGTTGGGATAACCCCTTGTGGCCGGCCATGGGACAAGCCTACAAGAAAACCCATAACTTTTTCTTTCAAGGTTTTCCATTACTAGTCCTTCTCTTTTCATTTAACGGTCGTTAGTCATTTTTCCGTTAAATACCTAACGATCGTTAACCGGACTTAATGTGTAATAATTAATCGTAAACATAAACATTAATTATTAACTTTAATTCTCATTCACATATTTGTGGTCACGAGTTCGAATCCGGACATTCACATGTTTGTAAATATATACATTTCCAACAGTTGGAACTTAAAACATTAAACTTAACTTGTGAAGAAATCTGACAGTAAGCGGAGACAAGTCTTCAAAATAAACGTGAGTCTTGCGCCGATAGTAGTAGCACTTTTGACCCTTTTTCTTTTTGGGAAAATGTGATCGGAAAATATGTTGATAAAGACATCCAACAACAAGTGGAGAGTAGTCTTCAAAAGCAACAACAAAAGCAGATTTTAGCAAATAGGCAGCGGTGGTTGCTGTAGATGTGCATGACGAAGTCGGAGGTGGCCTTCTTGTTGGTTTTTGTTCAAAGCTTGATACAAAGAGAATGACCAGACATTAACGGTGACAATTAACTCCAAGTTGTTTAAAAGGCGTGCCAAATTAGTATGTATGTAGGTTTTGGAAGAAAATTGCATTTTTTTTTCTATAAAATGTATAAACTGCGATGACTAGTGTTTGACGATATGGCATAAAGACAACGGCTCATGCAACCGACTATGTACAAGACTAAAACCGCTCTCACACCATGTCAAATGATGAAAACTCAATCAATTATGATATGTTAAGCCACAATATATGCAAATTATGTAAGATATAATAGAAATTATAACGGAGTTAAGATCATAAACTTGTTTTGGTTGGCTAAGCTAATCTACCATCTAATAACTAGTTAACAAATATTGTAAAACTTTTTTACTCCCAAACATGTTTTGTGAATATAAAATAATGTAAATTAATATATGAAAAAATATGTTGTTTTATTTTAAGCGTATTAAGGAAATAACCATTTGAAAAGCTTCAAGTAGCTAGATAGCCACTTAAAGGGTGTTTTAGATTGCTTAGGTTGTTTTTAGTTTGAAGAATAATATAAACGTTTATTTATTTATAAGAAAACTGAAAAAAATGAAAAACATGCTCAAATTAAATATTGTTCTACTTTTTCAGATAAAAAAAAAAAAAAAAAAAAGCTTTTTTCTGTTCTATAACTAATGATTAGAGAAGTAACATTTATAGTTTTTTACATGTTTCGTTGCATTTTTCTTTTATACTTTTCATTATTCTAAATTATTTCACCTAAACACGTTTTCTAAATTTGCAACTCTTTCTTATCTATTTTTTTAGGCATAATTTTATGTATATCCTTGTAAATTTCAAAAATTACATATATATCCTTTTTATCAGTTTTTTATGCATAAAGTACAATACTTTTAATGCATCAAAAGAATATATTTGTAATTTTTGAATTTTGCAAGGATATATATGTAAATGCCTCATTTTTTTATTCAAGAAAGTCAAGATTCGGTATTATGTAAAAATGCAATAATATACATCAAAACAATATTTTGATAGAAAATTTTAACCTGAGTCATATATAAAAGGCCAGTTGTTAAATACAAAAGTAATTGTATAATAAATACAGTAAAACTTTTGAACCTTTTGTGCTAAATGAATGAAAAAGAAATAAAGACACCCATTATATGGGGAAGTGATTTGTACACTTCATCAATTGATTTGTACACTCAAAATGTTTGTATCATGACATTTATGCCCCTACATCATTTAGTGGAGTGTGCAAAGCAAACACAAATATTAAGGACATAAATGTCATGACACAAACTTTTGAGTGTGCAAATAAATTGGTGAAGTGTACAAATCACCTCACTTGTGGAATATGTTTTGTAAAATGAAATAATAATAGCCAAATTTAAATAAGAATGAAAATATTATTTCCCTGGTAGGATAAGGATTAGGAACCAATCACACACTCCACAGAGAAGCACACGGATCATGATCCGGACTCTCCCACACTAAACAATCTCCACCGTCATTAATTTTTCATCAATCCAACGCCCCACATTCACTCCCTCCATTTTTTCCCCAAATTTCAAACTCCTTTAAAAACACTCATCACTCATTTCACCCCAAATATTCACACAAACAACAGTCAAAACAATCAAATTCATTTACTCCGTAATAGAAAAGAAAGAAGAAATGGCCCGAACAAAGCAAACAGCTCGTAAATCGACAGGAGGAAAGGCACCAAGGAAGCAGCTCGCAACAAAAGCCGCTCGTAAATCAGCACCAGCAACTGGAGGAGTTAAGAAGCCTCACAGATTCAGGCCTGGAACCGTTGCGTTACGAGAGATCCGCAAGTACCAGAAGAGCACCGAGCTTTTGATCAGGAAGTTGCCGTTCCAGAGACTTGTGAGGGAGATTGCTCAGGACTTCAAGACGGATTTGAGGTTTCAGAGTAGTGCGGTTGCTGCGCTTCAGGAGGCGAGTGAGGCGTATTTGGTTGGGCTCTTTGAGGATACTAATTTGTGCGCCATTCATGCCAAGAGGGTTACGATTATGCCCAAAGATATGCAGTTGGCTAGGAGGATTAGGGGTGAGAGGGCTTAACAGATTTGTAATTGGTGGTTGGTTTAGTTTTTATGTTATTAGGGCTATTTAGTTGGATCTCAAGTTCAAGTGTTTGGTACTTATTAAGCTTTTAATGAAATGAATTTAGCTTTTGTGCTCAATTGTTTGTTTATTTGTTGCGTATGTTTGACTAAGTTTTTGGGCTTATTATTCATCTAATTAACATTATTATTTGGACACAGAAGTAAAAAAAGACATAAAAGAAATAGGTCCTGGTTATTGCCAATACCACTTCAGCAGGTGCTTATGAGCTTGCGAATATATGTGGGTTTGTTTTGAAGTATTGTCAAACCTTATATGGAGTAGTTCGGATCACTATAAGTCACAAGCCAATTGCTTGTTGCAACTTATTAATTCTGATATACTGATAAGTGTGAATAAGGTGGTGTTTGGAAGAAGATGAGTCATTGAGCGAATTAATAAACCAAATTTCATATTGACCTTAAGTTGATTTAACTTCAATCAATAGAAAGAATGTCAACAAAATCTGCAGCAAACCATCTGTTTGTTTCGTGTGAGAATCGCAATTTGTGATCAGACCCAACTGTTAGTAGTACACTCAAACTTCTTTGATGTTGTCACCAAAACAACTTTATGGGCTCTTTGGCGCTTCAGAAACAATGTGGTGTTTGATCCTAAACCCCCTTCCAAAGATCTGATCCTTTATGAGATACACTCCACATGACTCGAGCATGCTCTAAACCTCCTGCTAGCTGGAATGAATATTGACATTACAACCAATGACAACTGATGCCACGAGAAAAAAACTTGTGTTGTTCATCAACCAATTGCTGTCTGCAATAAAGTAGATCATAGCTGAATCTATGCAATAAGTCAACAATCGGGGTCTACCTTGCAATTCCAAATTCTAACACGTTTCTCGTTTTGGGTATTGCCTTCTGTAACTACATAACATAGAGAGAAATTTAAACCAGTAAACATAATAACGGGTTAAATGGGTAAAAAGAATGAAGTGGGTCAATTGAGATAAAATTTGTCTAAAGTCAATTCAACTGCTTAATAGTCTCATTAAATGGTTTCATATTTAGATAAAATAGATTACAATTTAAATAATATATTTACTGTAATGATATTTGATATGGTCATTCTTTATAACATACTTAAAAACAATGGAAACAAAAGTGCTGGCTTGTTAAGACTACCAGAACCAGTTTGACCTCAACGTAAAGAGGACGTGCTTTCCACAAACCCCGGTTTACATATTGCCTGAACTGCCGCTTGCGACCTCTGCTTAATACCTTATCTATAAAAAAGCTTATTAGATGAGTAATAGACATGAATAATCACAAATAATTCTTGCGACCAAACATGACCCGACAAAGGCAACCTGTCTTTGGCAATTTTATGGTTCAAGTATCCCATTTGATTCATGAGTTACTGCAGATTGCTATTCAAATTTAAGATGTTGACAGAGCTGGATTGCTAAAATGGGCTACTTCTTTCCCATTTAGAGAGATCATTTCACCAAAACATATCCATAGGATATCAACATATGGTAGAACATATATCATTGATAAGATGTATCATGTTTGAAAACAATTAATCAAAACTGTACAACTGTGAGTGAGTATACTGAATAGCTAAATATAGGAATTACAACAGTAATATCAGATAACATATATCTGTTACAAGAATCATGGTCCCTTATCTTCAAATAAAACTTTATAAAATCGTTTTCTTTCCTCAGGATTAAATATACCACCAAGATCAGCGCCTTGACTATCTTCATCATCAGACAATTCATGTATCGGGTCCTTTTTTGCTTCTTTCATTGCAATCATACCCTTCTTTCTCCTCTTCTCTAAATTTAACATATGATGCCTCCTATTATACCCGTGCAGTCCCTCCTGTATCAGTTCCTCAAATTTATCCTTTACAACAACAAGTGGATCTTTATCAACCACTTCTTTCATTTTAACAAATAGGGGAGTGGGCAACACTATAAATAAATGCTTATATTTGGCTACAAGAAATGGTTACCAGAAACAAAAGGAGATTAAGATGTACTTACCTGTCTGTTTAAACACAATGTTTTGTAAAAATATTGGAAATGGATTTGATTTAAACAAGTCAAGAGCTCAAGTTACTACTTATTTCAAAAAGACCACATAACAATCAATCGCGCTATAACACTTTTTTGGCCCTTTGAAAACTACAGTAATATAACCCTCTTTGACGAACTGAACCTTAATTTGAACTCATCTCAACTCTTTTGGACCTCCCTTTCCTCTTCCCCTTCTCACATATCCAGAATTAAGTCAATCTTGAACTTATTTTGAACCCTTGATTCCAAGCAAGGTTCGTGGTCATTTTTGCAGGAAATGGGTTTTAGGGTCTTGGTGGTCGTTTTTCCAGGTTGTAGGGTAGGGTCGTTTTGTTCGGTAAAAATGTGTTGTTAGTAGTAGTAGGGGTGTGCATAGGTCGAAAACCGACCGACGGCCAGGACCGGACCGACCAAAACCGAGTTCGGCCAAAAGCCAAGACCGAGACCGGACCGAATTTGGTCGGTCCGGTCTCGGTCTTCGGTCGGTCCGGTCCAAAACGGCCCAATTCGCGGTTTTTAAGTCGGTTTTGGTCCGGACCGGACCGGACCGGACCGGACCGAGGAAATGGTCAACAAACAGGGGTCATTGGTCAAATGGTTCAATTAAGAAGCGTCGATAGGGGTGAGATCAATAAAGATCACATAAAAACTAAAGATCAAATGGATAAATCTCAACCATTCATTTTTGATCAAATTAATTAAAATTCATTTTCACCTTTATATTTAAAAATTAAATATCTCACAAACCGTTAATAATTAGATAAAACTAATTATACCATTGCGACAAGAATAAAATTATCTTTCTATAGAGAACCAATATTGTATACTTTTCGACGACTTATTTTTATCGTTTTTACGGTTTTCGATATATTACACTATAAATTAAAATTTATAAAAATAGTATTTTGTGTTAACACAAACCCCAAAACTACAACACTAAACCCTAAAACCTAAAACCCTAACCCTAAACCCTAAAACCCTAACCCTACCCTAAAAACCCCTAACCCCTAAATCTTAAAACCCTTAACCCCTAACCCTTAAACCCCTAAACCCTAACCGCTAAACAAAAAAAACCTAAACCCTCATCCGCTAACCCTAAGAAACCTAAACCCCCTACTCTTAAAAAGCTTACCCAAAAAGTCAAACCCTAAACCCTAAAAACCTAAACCCTAACCGTAAACCCTAAACCCACAAAAAAGTCGAAAAAAAATTTCGTCGAAAGTATATGATGTGGGATATCTAATTAAAGATAATTTTATGCTTGTCGTGATGGTATGATTAGTTTCGGTCTAACTGATCAAATGGTTTGTGAGATATTTAGTTTTTTAAAATGAAGGTGGAAGTTTATTTTATTGTTTTGATGAAAAAATGAATGGTTGAGAATGGTTTATTTGATCTTTAGTTTTTCTTTGATCTTTATTGAACCAAACTCAGCGTCGATAATCATGATTTTCTCTATTAATATAATATTATTGCGGTTCAAAAAAAAGAAATAGAAAATGTCTGGTGATAACTTGTTGGTGTGTTTATTTTAAGGAAATGACAAAATATCATTTTCCACAACACACTTCAAAAAATACCAAATTTTTCAAAAATCAAAAATACCCATAAAACTCACAAACTTTTGCTATTTCGATTTTTTTCAAAAATTTTCCAAAAATCGCAAACTTTGCATTTTTTAAAGAATCTAGCAAAGTTTGCGATTTTTTGAAAAAATCTAGCAAACTTTGCCATTTTTTGAAATCTAGCAAACTTTGCGATTTTTTAAAGAAATTCAAGAAAGTTTGCGATAATTTTTACAAATATCGCAAACTTTGCGATTTTTCTTAAAAAATATCTTATCCGAAAATTTGCATTTTTTAAGAAAAATCGCAAAGTTTCCGATATTTTTAAAAATTATCGCAAACTTTGTGAGATTTCTTTAAAAAATCGCAAAGTTTGCCATTTTTTGAAAAATTAGCAAATAGTCGCAAAGTTTGCGAGTTTTATGGGTATTTTCGATTTTTTTTTAAAAAATTAGTATTTTGTGAAGTGTGTTTGTGAAAATGGATATTTTTGTCATTTTCCCTTATTTTAATATAAGTAGTTTGAACATGAGAGAGAATATTGTGTTTTAAGTGATTGTACATTTGAGTTAAAATAAAATAAATATTTTGCAATAATGACAATTTTCAATCACTTAAAACATAATATTAACTCTCATGTTCAAATAAACATGAAAAAATCCTTATCTTTAACTAAATAACTCCTTTTACACGAGTAAAAATAGATGTAACGAGTGTTGGAAAACCCGCGCGATGCAGCGGGATTGCTTAAAGGACTTACTTTGCAACGACATTTAAACCTCAGGGGTTGTTTTTGCTAAGTTGCGAAAGATTATTAATGCTAAAGGACTTACTTTGCAACGACACTTGAACCTTAGGGGCTGTTTCTGCCAAGTTGGCAAAGTTTGCATTTAATGTGCGGGTTGTTATTCTCTCTCTTCCCCGCCTTTTAGTATATATAATAATTTTTTAAGAGCTAAATAATCACTTTGACACTCAAACTACTTTTGACTTTTGATTAACTTCAGTTCACGTGGTTCATGTGAGGATTGAAAATGACTTATGGGTTCAGTTTTTAAACTCCTTTTGCACATTAGCTCTTTATTGTTGCACATTATTAGGTTTAATGTTTATGTTTAGATACTGCAGTAATAATCAGCATCTCTAAGCTGTTTTTAACAAACAGATGGAACTTTGTACAATACGAGCTAAAAAATGACCTATTCTTACCCGTAATTTTCCTGACTTTATGCTACAATCAAATAAAGTACTTAAGCACTACTAGTAACCCTGTAGCGAATCTGAGATGCCTCTAATGACATATCATGTTCATGTTCACAGGTTCCATAATTGGTTAACAACAAGATTAACAAGCATGATTCTTTGGTAATCACAACATAATAAAGATTATGTTGTGTGTATTGAATTGATCAAATTGAATGAACAACTGATGATTGATTACAAATTCTAACATCTATTTATACACTTTGAAAAAGTAATCGATTCTAAACGTTATAATCGATTCTAATCGTTCAAAACGGTACCTTTGGAAGAGAGGAAAACCGATTCACAAAAAGTAATCGTTACTTCAATTCTAAACGTTATAACCATATAACAGAACGGTTATATTTGATGTTTCTAACCCAACCCATATTAAGTTTGGTTATTTACAGATAACCATAATATATGTACATTTAACTACCCTTAACTCTGATTCTTTAACATTAATGCTCCAACATAAAGTGCGAACAGTTAACTCGCTAAACTAGATCAAGTAAAGCCCAGATTAAGATGTTTGATATGAAGGCTCACTAATACTATATTTGAGAGTGTACGGGGTGTTTGGATTAGCTTTTTTGAAACAGCTAATGCACTTTAGTAAAAGGCGAAAATTGTTTTTTTCAATAGTAAGCCTTCAATTAAGCTCCTTTTTTAGGCTTATTGTGTTTTGGAACTGAAATCAACCAATAAGCTCCCAATATAAGCTAGTCTAAATACTCCTTGATATACTTATCTATTCACCCCAACTTCATCATTTTGATCGATCCTCAGGTAACCATTTTGAAAAATATTATGCTTTCACCCAAAATCCCACTATGGCGCAAAGTAGTTTAATACCACCTCTGCAAACATTTAAAGTTTGCTCCTTTTTCACACACGCCATTGTGTCTGATGAACAAAGGCAACAATAATCACAACTATAACAACTTGAAGAAAGTGTTACGAACCGATCTTACTGGACCAAAAGAATCCACAAGCTTTGTGCAATCATTCACAATGTAGACGAAGTAATCCATCTAATTAACAACCTCAGTATTCATGGGTACCGTCTTGATTCACTCAACCTCAGCAGCATAATCCATGCTCTCTGTGATTCTAACCGGTTTTGAGGAAGCTCACAGTTGTTTTCAGTCATGCCTTTCTGGCTCTTCTGGTATTGGTTTTGTAGTTTGTTGAAGCATTTTTCTGTCGGGTAGATCTTCACGGCTCTCACGTGCCGTTCATCCTTGTCCCGAGCCTTGAAAGTGTGCTACAAACATGAAAGAACCCGTTAGAAGGGGTCCCGAGGCCGAAGCCCCGGAGACTATCCTCCGACGGTCAAGTCAGAACCTCATATGCAGAGGATTTAACATATGTGTATTAGTATGTAATATGTTGTGATCATATGTGTGTGTGTGTGATGAGGTATATATAGAGAGGGAAAGAGGTAGGTGCCATGTGGGCCACCTCGATACCTGTTCTATCTAGGGAAGGAGCACGCCGAGCTATACCTAGTCTATGCGTAGGTGTCGGTCACGTGGAGACACAATCCCGTAATATCCGGGTTAGGTGGCGTAGTCCAGTTCTTGCATCTAACTGCTAGGTAAAAAGGGGTATCTGCATAAAAAGGAGTGTATACCTTTATGGTCCTTCGACACATGCCGATCGGACAAGAGTAGTATTTGCCTTCCGGCAATGACCTCCGGAGTGATGGAGATTCTTCGGTCCGGCACGTGTCATCCTGACACATACGCCAACATGCCCCCCCAGTATTGTATTATCGGTTGAAGACCAATGATGCAATACTTCAAGAATATATCTATGCCTTTCGGCACACGTCGTTCGGACACATACGCCAACATGCCCCCCCAGTATTGTATTATCGGTTGAAGACCGATGATGCAATACTTCAAGAACATCTCTATGCCTTTCGGCACACATCGTTCGGGCACATACATCAACGTGATCATCTTAGAGTGGTTTACCAAGTGGCCCCTAAGTCGGTGCTTCATTAGGCGAGTTGGGTCTATTAGACCACATACGTCCCCCCAGTATAGTATTATTGACTTATGGTCAATGATGCTATACTTAAACATCGTTATATCCGAAAGCGAGACATGTCTTTTCCATCATCCCTTTGTTTCCTGCACAAATAAAACATAGGTTTTCCACCATAATCATCATTATTATAATTATTATTTTTTGACATGTCGTTATATATCATTTAATTATTAATCACAAACCTATACCAAACACTTGTGTTTTGTTACAATTGTTACTCACATAGCTCCGGAGGTATAAGCTTATATGTTTGATCTAAGTTTTGATCATAAACGTACACCAAACTCTTGTTTTTTTATTACCTTTGCTATTTACATAGCTTTGGAAGTACAAGCTTATATGTTTGAGACGCTTACTTTTTAGATTATCTTTTTATTACCTGGGCCTTCCGAGGGGATGGGCACTCGGGGCCTTCCGAGGGGATGGGCACTCGGGGCCATCCGAGGGGATGGGCACTCGGGCATACTGCCATTAGGTGATTAGCACTTGGGCCTTCCGAGGAGGTGGGCACTCGGGCATACTGCCATTAGGTGATTAGCACCTGGCCCTTCCGAGGAGATGGGCACTCGGGCATACTGCCGTCCGGTGATTAGCACCTGGGCCTTTCGAGGAGGTGGGCACTCGGGCATACTGCCATTAGGTGGTTAGCACCTGGCCCTTCCGAGGAGATGGGCACCGGCATACCGCCGCCGGTGATTAGCACCGGGCCTCCGGGAGATGGCACTCGGGCATACTGCCGTCCGGTGATTAGCACCTGGGCCTTCCGAGGAGATGGACACTCGGGCATATTGCCGTTCAGTGATTAGCACCTGGGCCTTCCGCTATGACTTTGCACCCGGGCATCCGAAATGAACTTGCACTCGGGCATCCGAAATGATTTTACACTCGGGCATCCGAAATGATTTTTTACTCGGGCATCCGAAAGATGTTGCACTCAGGCATCCGAAAGATGTTGCACTCGGGCATCCACGGTGGTGGCCAGCCAACCGGGGTGTTACACAAATGTTATGTTCAGGTTTGTAATTGTTACGTATATGGAACCTCCTACAGTTATTCCTGAACAATAAGGCATGAAAGTTTTGCTTTTTCCCATTAGATTAACACAATGTTTCACATATATCAATACAAAAATAGGGCTACAACCGAATCGTAACATAACCGGTGGAGGTATCACACTACTATACTTCCCCCGAGTTCCACAGTCCTATATCTCATTAGCATCAGTAAACTTAAATAGAACATGGTATTAGATAACTTGGTCAACTGATAATGACAATGTTACCCATGGATGTTAAGTACCAAACCTAGAGTTTATTGCTCTCTTCGATCACGCTTTGATACCCACAAAGTCATTATCTCATGCTTGCTAATTCTGCCAAATAAAACATGAAAGCTTTTGCTTTCTCCCGTTAATTATGACAAATACAATATTTCACATGTATTAATATAAAATAGGTCGCAACAAAACCGTAATGCAACCGACAGAAGGTGTCATACCACTATACTCCCCCCAGTTCATCGGTGCTATATCTCCTTAGTACCGTTGAACTCAAGTAAAACATTATTGACAAATAACAATAATGCCTACCCATGGATGTTGATTATCGAACATGCGGTGTTTCTTCGGATTTGGCTATTATGTCACAATACTTTAAGACATTGATCAAACATTGTTGTCTTAATATTTTAAGTCTATACCACAATATTACTTAAATATCCAGATAAGATCTTTTAATTTTCCTTTCATTTTTCAAGACACTTGTAAAACCCTAAAATCTCAAACGCGTGAAATGACAATTTTGCCCTCAAACTTAAAATTATACAAACTCGGAAAACACGTCAAACATCATTTAACTATTTATCTCATCAATAATATACACAAACAATGGAAGTATTTAACTTATGTTATTAAGTAAATGTACACAAATAAAATAAAGTCTAAGTTACCAATATATGTTACATTATGTACACAATTAACTTGGACTAGGAAGGAGACTACATTCATAATGAAATGATAAATTGGAAAGTCAAATATTTTGGTCCTCTCCCCTTGATGGCCGGGCCTACCCTTCACTCCTCATTATTATCCATATCAAATTTTATTATCTCATTTACACATTTCCTTTTCATTTCAAAAACACCAAGTAAACCCTAGATCTATTTTCTTTCACCATATTGGCGGCACATTTAATTTTCTTCATTTTAATCCGAAAATCCAACAAAACAAGGTGTTCCTAGAAGGCTTGTGATCGTGTGTGATTGATTGGTGGGCGTTGTGATCGTGTTTGGTTCGAATTGAAGCTTGGACGTGGGTGTTTGTTTTAGGTCGTGGGTTTCAAATAGCCAAGGGAGGCTTGGTTTTGATCGTGGTGGTTTAATTCTTGTTTCCTTGTCAAGTACACGCTACTAGGGTAACGAATCATCATCTCACGTCTCTTCCTTTTTGTTTTCTTGTTCATATCGTGGCTATGGAGTCTTCATTAGGGCTTGTTATATAAAAATTGGAACACAATAAATGATGGATATGTTTGTCACATGAAATGATAAAATGGATTACATAAAATCATGATTCTAAACCTATATGATTTGAATGATATGTGGCATGTTAATCTTTATACAAAACTGATTTTGGGTCTCTCAATATGTCGACACATATGTATTGTATTAAAGGGTTTAATGAGCTTGTGAAACTATGCGTTTACGTATGTGATAATTGAATCAATAACGAATGATTTACGAGTATGATTTGATTATATCATGGGGCGTACAAAATGATTTTGGAGGAGGGAGTCACGACTCAAATATGGGTATCATCTAGGAGTTGTGTAATCGTATGATAATCAAGTCTACATGTGTTAAAACCTATACGTTAATCATAATCAAAAACTAGGGTTTTGTAATTGATGATTTAATAAAGATAAGGGGTTAATTTATAAATTATGAAACTTGATGGATTAACTTGTTAATATGTTAACTAAATGGATTAAATGAGTAAAATGAGTAAACTTGCTATATATACACTTTTAACCCTAAACTTTGCAATATTGACATTTTAAACCCTAAACTTTTATAACTTGTCATAAATGATCCTTAAATCATAATAACACTCATTTTCACTATTTAACTTAAGATAAGTAACTAAACCTGCTAATTATGGAAACCTACTATTTATGGAAAGTTACTAAAAATAGAAAGTTGCCTAACATAGAAAGTACTTAAAATGGAAAGATTACTAAAAGTGGAAACCTGCTAAAAATAGAAAGCCGTCTTAAACGAGTCATCTGATTCTTATGGAACGTTATTTAATTCTTAGGTTCCGGACGGCGGCATTGATTCATCGTGTGACTTACGTTTCTATTTTACTTGCTTCGATTGAGGTACGGATATTCTATCCCTTTTCAGGGATTTCTCCGACTTTTCAATCCTTGACTTTGCTTTATTCATGATATTCCTTTGCTATGATTTCCTTATGCTATGATCCTTTTGATATGATTCCGGCATAATCCTCGTGATATGATTCTGTTCGCTATGATATTCGTTTGTTATGATTCTGAACTTTGATATGTACCTTTGATATGAACTTTGATATGAACTTATATGAACCTTTGATATGAAACTATGATATGAACTTTGATTATGAACCCTTATGATATGAATATGCTTTGACCCTTCAGTCTGATACCCGAGCCAAATATGTTTCCTAGTCAGGAAGGTAACCTGACCGTGTCATTGATGCACCAATGGCATGACTCCAGTGTGTACGAGTGATGATACACACCGTCCCCTATTATGATATGTTATGATATGATATGATTTGTATATGATTTGGCCAATGAGGGGCGTATGGATGCATCCTAGATATGATATGTTCGAGGGATTTGATCTGATACGTTTGTTTATGATATGGTGAATGATGTCGGGTGCAATCCGTGTCTTCACATTTCTGGGAGCTAGCTACTCCATTTGTTACTGGAGGTCTCCTCCTATGATATATGGTATTCGAGGTCACCCTCCGAATACAATGGTTACTTATGATATGATATGATATGATATGTTCCGGCTCGTGGTAGATTTCTGATAACCCTTACACCTTTGATATGCTATATTGTACCTTTTGTATTCCCCAACGCACTATATGCTACGTTAATTGTTCATTACTCAAGACTGTGATATGACTCACTCTATTACCAAGATATATATATTCCATTGCTTTGATCTGTCACACTCTCATTCCGCTACTTTCGACTATCGCTTCCATTCACGCATCGGTTATTATATGTCATTGGATTGATTATGATATTCATGTTTATACGACTAACCATTTACTATGTATGATATGTATGTATGCGATATAAGATTTATCTGTTGTCATCTGATGATATGCTATCTTACTGTTATGTGATCCTTTGATTTGTCCGGTAACCGTGCTTGTGTGAAATCGATTGTTGATCTGTTTATCTTTTGTACCTCGTTCGATTTATCTCGTGGACTATGACTATCCGTGGTGTCCTTATCTGCTTGTTGTTGACCTGCCATGTTTGCATATTGTTTATGCTACGGTTTGATTGGGTAAATGGTTCAACTTATGAAGTCTAGCTTGTTAACTCGTTTAATTGCCCTGCTATGTATTTAATTCATTTAATTATAGTGTTCATACTGTATTCCTACTTGTTACGTATGACTGCCATGTTTTGACTACCGTTATGATACTGATTATGTCTTCAACTAAGGGTTTTGACCGGTGTGAATTGCCATGCTCACTTGTTAATTAATTGCTTCCGCTTTTTCATGTAGACATCTGTTTGGCTTGTATGTCTCCTGATTTCCTGAATTGATTGTATGACATATATGTTGTGTGGATGCTACATGCTATACTTGCTTATGTTTCATCTTGTATGCCCGGTTTTATATGTGCTTGTTTATATGTCATCAATGCTTGGTTTTGCTTCGTTCTCCTTGTTAGCTTTCGTTTTGATATATCAGTAAATTGTGTTCTGCAGGATCCTCATTGACTCATTATTCTCATTTCACGCGATGTGTTATCCGTTTCCTTTGTTTCATTTTGCATTTCAGATTTTATTTAGCTTTCATTTGTTATATCTGTTCACTGGGCTTTTTAAGCTCAGCCGCATTTCTTTTCCTTCGGCAGGTTTTAGATTTGAAGATGGGCTTTGATGGGCTGAGTGTTGGATTATCTGAGTGGACCAACCCTAGTTACCTTTCTAGTTGGACTCATTTTGGCGGGCTATTGTTTTGGAAATTTTGGTTTATTTTAGACATTTGGATTTGGTAATTTCCTTGTAAATCTTTTGTTTAAATTACTTGGTACGTTATTCTTTAAGACTTCCGCTTGAAGAATTTTATTTGTATGTTCTGATATGACACCAGAATGTGACACTTCTACCCTTGTCGGGTTGGGGTGTTACAACACTCGTGTGATTTATGGTGACTGGAAGACAAAAACTCTCAGAGATGAAAAGCAATGTTTTTAGCAAAACTTTTAGGTGTATTCGTCCGTTTATCACATAATAAGTGCATTGATATAATCCTGTCGGTTTCATAAGATTGGGCCGTACCAAAAAACACATTTGATCTAGATTATAAGATTATGTCGAGCAACTTGTTTTCCGGTAAAAAGTGGTTAAGAATATTAACACTTGAACACATTTATCTTTTATAAAGAGCTCTTACAATATTCTAATAGTGATGTAAAATAATGTGTGCAAAAATCTTTCATTAAGAGACACAAGCAGTGAAATAACCTTTCTTTTATAAACACTTTGAGGTCTAGGTTGTGCTAGTTCTGAACAAATATATTTTTCTTTGAAGTTTGATTTTTTTAGTAGTAAGACATCAAAAGTGTGCTTGAGGAGAAATATTATACATTAAAATTTTAAGAAAGCATTCAGAGTAGGACATAGTCCTATAAACATTTTTCCCAAGGATATTTAATGCGATGTGAAGTCACAAGTCTATTTCAATATTTCAACTCTCAATGAGTTGTCCAGTTTTATAGGTAAAGAGTAAGTTGTCGGGTATTTTCGCTATAGTTTTCAAAAAGAAAAAATGTTATCTCTTCAAATTAAGATAAATAACGCTGACATAAAAGTACCAAGTCACCTTGAAATAGTGTGAAGCAGATTTATTACATATCAATGTTAATCGAAGAAAATTTTGTCCACAGCTTTGTATAAAAAACACATGTAAAAAGTAGACCTCTCACCAGGCCTTGATGGAGCATTGTTTTTATTGCTACAGAACATGTGAAAAAAGCTGGAAGATACGCATCACTTTTTCTCTTTTTCTTTTTGCACCTTTTATCACGTGAGTTATATATATCAAGCACTTGTATTTTATGTAGTGTGAAATAATCTATAAAGTAACTCAAGAAATAGCTTTGCACCCGGCACATCATTAAATTTTTTGATGAAATAAAGAATAATTATATCTCTCACCGTTATGCACTTATGCACAAAACTTTGAGAATCACATTTGACCTACATACATTTTTTTTTTATTATTATATATATTTACGAGGCCTGCTTTTGCCTATTCAAAAAGCATCAAACTTTCTATGCGAGAGTATACATTTATTTCTTTGTATTATCAGATGAACTTATCTTAGGCATACTTTGTAGTAATTTTTTAAGAATCTTAATCCTTTTATATATAAATCAAGTGATACTCCTATTTTCGCTTTGTTATTAGATATTATGTAGAGTACTAAGTGCACAAAGCAGACATGATTGAGCAGTAGTCCGAATCCTCCTAACATTTCTGCCATCCGGTCTATATTCGTATTTCGCTATGTTGTAGGCATACTTTTCGCATTATCATATACTCCTTCCGTCTCAAAATAATTGTCCACATTTTTTTTGGATGTCTCAAAATTATTGTCCACTTTCCCTTTATAGTAAAAGAAAGGGAATTTAGTGGAGGAATATTCCTTTAATTAAAGTGGCCCCACTTTTATTAAATTGTGTGAATCTTGTCTCCTGACAATAATTTTGAGACGGAAGGAGTATATATTTTATCTTTGCACATGTCAGTTGATATGAAAAGTGAGAGAGTGTCAAAGTCTTACACCTAGAAGCCTCAATTTACACGCAATGGTGTAGGTGGTAAGTGTACAATGTGAATTAATAAATGTCAGTCAACCATTTACCTACCCATCTAGATGTACACATGAAAACCCTATCATACATACATACATGGCATGAAAAGTCTAGAGAGTGGTAAGTTACGCATATCAAGTTGTAATAATGAGATCCTAGTAAAGAATAATCAAAGATTTTTACTTGCACCTTAGAGCACTCCCAACCCTAACGCACCAACGGCGTTAAAGGGGGAAATAACGCCCGTTAGTGGCGTTGAACGTTGGAAGTGTGGCGTTAACACGACGTTGGTCCTTGGGCGTTGCTCCACTAACGCCCGTTAGAGGGTTTAAAAAAAAAATTCAAAAAATTTTCAATTCTAGTCCCTCAAACGGCTAGTATCCGTTAGATTTAAAAAAAATTTCAAAATTAGTCCCTAACGGCTAGTTTTTACAAAAAAAAAAAAAAAAAAAAACCTAAAATCATTTTTTTACCACTATAAATACCCAACTAAAACTCTATTTTTTTCACACTTCCTCTCACACTTTATATACTTCCTCTCACACTTTCATAATTCAAAAATCAAATTCGTTCACAATGGATACAAATGAAGCTGGTGATATTCCTCTGTCTTAGTCAGACGTTGAAGACCAAGAGGACTTCCAATTTATGGCCCCGTCATGTGAGTATCACCTTCAGATGGAACAAGAAGAAGGTATTGAATCTCAACATCCTAGTCGTTCTCGTACCCATATATATCATGAACATGAGCTTGCAGAGAACGTCTGCAACGATTATTTCGTACAAGGTTGTAAGTATTCAAACCGGAATTTTCGTAGGAGATTTCGTATGAGCCGAAACTATTCCGCAAATAGTTGAAGGTATTGAATCTTATACTTCCGATAATATTCCAGATCATTTTACTTTCTTTAGGCAAACATCGATGCTTGTGGCGAATGAGTATAAGTGCTTTAATGAAGTGTACGTCTGCCATACGCCAATTGGCGTACGACACCTCACCCGATGCATTTGATGAATACTTGCAAATGGGTGCGAGTACTTCAAAAGTATGTCTTGATAATTTTAACAAATGTATTATTGATTTATTTATGCCGGAGTATTTAAGAAAACCAACATGGGCCGACATTAAAAAAATTTATCAACAACATGAAGAAAAACATGGTTTTCCGGGAATGCTTGGTAGCATTGACTGTATGCACCGGAATGGAAAAATTGTCCGTGGCTTGGAAGGGCATTTTTCTAGGGGTGATAAAACATACCCAACAATTATGCTTGAAGCTGTTGCTTCTCAAGATTTATGGATCTGGCATGCATTTTTGGGATGGCGGGGGCAAATAACGATATTAATTTTTTAGATAACTCTCCGTTATTCGACGACCTTCTTGCTGATAATGCCCCAAGAGCACCTTATATGGTCAACGGAACTAGTTATGAACAGGGGTATTACTTGGCTGATGGAATTTATCCACAGTGGGCAACTTTCGTCAAATCCTTCACGGCAACAACGTTGAAAACATACGCACTTTAAAAGGAGACAAGAAAGTGCCGAAAGGATATTGAACTGATTTTGTGTGTCTTCAAGGCCGTTGGGGTATACTACAACAACCGGCACGTCAATATGAAGTTGCCACGATACGTAGAATCATGTATTGTTGCATTATTATGCATAACATGATTATAAAAGATCAAAAATTTGCATTACGTGACTATAACGAACTGTGGGTGGATCCGTCAACAAATTTGAGGCAACGAAGATGGGTCGAAAGATGTGATACTCACAGTCGTAAGGCAAAAAAAATACACGACCGACAAACGCATACCCAACTCCAACAGGACCTTATGGAGCATGTTTGGTTGAAGAATCTTGAACGACATGGACAACAACAAGAGAGCGACGATGATGAATAAGTATTTGCTATGTTTTTTTTTTTTTTTTTTTTTTTTTTTTTTTTTTTTTTGTATTGTTTTTTTGTATGGTGTGTTTTCTTAATTTCGATGCATTTTTTTATTTGTTGTAATTTTTTTTTCGATGTATTTTTTTAATTTCGTATTGTAATATGTTTTCAAATTTAATGTTAAGTTTAGTTAATGAATGAAGTGTTTGTTTTAGTTTAGGGGTTGAAATTGAAAATATGAAATGTTATTGATGTTATTGGGATGTTATGGTTGTAGGTGTTTTTTGGGGATGTTAATGTTAAATGTTAAAGCTGATGTGGCGCTGACGTGGACGGTGTTATTGGTGTTATAGTGTTATGATTGTTAATGCTCTTAGGTATTATGGTATGCCAGTTGCTCCATTGGAGCATCACCTATTTCAGCTTTTTGCTACCAATCGGTTTTGAGGTAGCACAACTATACCAATTAATACGCTTTTATTTTTTCCTTTTCTTTCGAATCCTGAACAGATGACACGCTGCCAATATGGCGACACGACGTCGTATACACATTTGTACCAGAAGTTAAAGAAGTCACCAACTCGTATAATCGACCCAAAAGCTACCAACTCATATAATCGATCTGGAAAAACACATGGGCCGGAATCTTAGTCAACAAGCCCGTCACAATTTTGCTTTTCACATCCAACGAATGAAAACCCACCAACAACATTTCTGAACGAGGCGGTCCTCCAAGGAACAACTCATCCGAATGACACAGCATCTCTAAACAACTCGACCGGGTAAAATCATATCGAAAGGCCTTTAGTTGGTCCATGCTTGATGTCAAGACCAAACGTCCAGGCCGAACGGGAGTGTGTTCGAACGAAACAACACATTCGAGCAAAATGACCAAAGGAAATTACACCGGACACCCCTTAGTTGGTTCACACTGTCCGCCGTTCATAATGAACGTTTACCGAACATCCATACCAGAGGTTTGTACCGAACATCCTAAGACTGTGAATGCGACCCATCATTCTTAACTCATGGTAGAGTGAATAACAGAAGTCCCACGGATGGCGCCAATTTGTTGAAGCATTTTTCTGTCGGGTAGATCTTCACGGCTCTCACATGCTGTTCATCCTTGTCCCGAGCCTTGAAAGTGTGCTACAAACATGAAAGAACCCGTTAGAAGGGGTCCCGAGGCCGAAGCCCTGGAGACCACCCTCTGACGGTCAAGTCAGAACCTCATATGCAGAGGATTTAACATATGTGTATTAGTATGTAATATGTTGTGATCATATGTGTGTGTGTGTGATGATGTATATATAGAGAGGGAAATAGGTAGGTGCCATATGGGCCACCTCGATACCTGTTCTATCTAGGGAAGGAGCACGTCGAGCTATACCTAGTCTATGCGTTAGGTGTCAGGTCATGTGGAGACACAATCCCGTAATATCCGGGTTAGGTGGCGTAGTCCAGTTCTTGCATCTAACTGCTAGGTAAAAGGGGGTATCTGCATAAAAAGGAGTGTATACCTTTATGGTCCTTCGACACATGCCGATCGGACAAGAGTAGTATCTGCCTTCCGGCAATGACCTCCGGAGTGATGGAGATTCTTCGGTCTGGCACGTGTCATCCGGACACATACGCTAACATAGTTCCCGATGAACGAACGTGTAATGTGATCGTTGCACGTTTGTTAGATTGGGGGAAACGACCATATGGTACACTGCGTGTTGTGCATAGGATTATTGCTGTGAAACCTCATTTTGTTCCTTCGTTAATGAATTTTAACCGTTTGATTGATCAGTTATGTTCATTTACATGGGTCATTTCCACATGTATTGTTCTTTCATATGCGAAGTTTGGGGCATTGTCCTAACGTGGTGTCATATACCACTTTGATCGATGGGTATTGTAGAATTGGGGAATTGGGTTATGTACATAAGGTGTTTAACGAGATGTTATAATGTGGGGTAAGGCCTAATCCGTTAACGTATAGTGTTTTGATTCGTGGGGTTCTTTGTAAACGGAATGTTTAATTGGGGTACTCGTCTTTGCTTGAAAAACTATGGGAAATGATGGTAGATGAAGATGATGGTCATTTAGTTAATCATGCTGCTTTTACGAATCTAATTAGTACTTTATGTCAAGAGAGAATGTTTAACGATGTTTTTGATATAGCCGAAAAGATGCCTCAAGGGAAGAATGTAGATGAAGCTTTTGCTTATAGGGAGATGATAAATTCACTTTGTAGATACGGTAGACATCATGGTGCCTCAAGGATTGTTTAAATGATGAGGAAATGAGGTTGTGTTCCGAGTTTAGTTTCCTACAATTCTATTGTTAATGGACTTGCCAAAAATGGTGGTTATTTTAAGGGCGTATCAGTTATTGGAACAAGCGATTGGCATTCGTTATTTGCCCTCTGAGTATACATACAAGGTTTTGATAGATTGTCTTTGTTTAGAAGAATATGATCTTCGCAAGGCAAAGAAACTTCTTGACATCATGTTGAACAAAAAAGGTATTGATAAGGCGAGAATTTACTATAATTACTTACAAGCTGTATGTCAGATCAAGAACGATGTTTCAACCGAGCTTTTGAACACACTTGTTATCATGCTGGAGACAAATAGCATCATCTTTTAGATTTTAAAAGGCAAAGATTATAGAGATGAAAAGCTAATGTACAAAATATGAATGGAATTGATTATGTTCTTTACTATGTGTTTTTTGCATTGTCCCACATCGCGCAATCAATCAATGTTTACATAGGAGACTTCTTATAAATAAAGGGGCCAAGCTACCATATGGAAATATATAATGTGATCGACCAACTTTTGGTCCTTACCTTTTTGTCCCAATAGTTTTAGCTATTAAAATATTAATAGTTATTTCTATCTAAATTATTAAACAAAATTTTGAGTATACATTTTGCTCATTCCTCTATCGTTAATTATTCTTCTTGTAGACATAATTATCGGTTGTGGAATGACGAGGCGTATAGTTATTATTTGTTTACCTAATCTAATTAAATAGTTGTAAAACAGAGTTGCATGTGTATTGAATTTGATTGATCATATGCATCATCACCATTGTAAATGATTTTTAAACGTATTGTAATGTTTGATTAAAAATGTCTTCAACCTATGTAACTCAACGCATGCTATCGGTATATAATTATGATACGAACAATTTGTGGTTTTGATGTGTGGTATCAGAAAAGGCTCTTAACTCATCACTACTATATAAAATTTGTTTTTTTTTGGAACAATAGTTAACAAGAAAAACAAAGCCAAAAATAAGTCTTATCCCACATCATATGGTGAAGAACAAACTGATGGGAAGACCATATTAAAATCAGTTCACTTTGTTTCGTATAACTAACATTTTTTTTTTTTTTTTTTTTTTTTTAATTTTAATTTTATTTATCTTTTTTTTAAGAGTGTTTTTGTGTGGACTAAAAATAATGCTTCTGTATAAAGTGTTTGGATTTGTTTCTAATTAACACTTAGCATAAAGGCAATTTTTTTAGTGTTTGGCAACTTCTTATTTAATTAAATGATAGATAAAATGATAAAACCTATTACATAATCTTAAGTTAGTTAAACGTAAGAATGACATACATAATTGATCTAATGAAAACTACAACATATTATGCAAATATAATTTGCAAAATTTTCAATGACATGTCAAAAACTTATTTAAAGTTCATTAAGCGATAATTTATTTCAAACTTGTATCTTTCATGATAAATAGGTTAAATAACTTCGAAAAGAAACGATTAAAACAATGCCAAGATGCTTATAAAACCTTTTTTTCCTCTTTTAATAAAACAAAAAAGCATAAAGTGTTAAATAAAAAAAATGCAAGTAAAAGTGTTGTTCTGTTTAAAAAAACCACAAAAGCATGTAAAAGTAAGCAATGGCAAACACCTTTTAAAACACTTTTAAAGCGGGGGAGTGACGTAACATTTTCTACTTTTATCGCTTGTTTTTACTCAACAATATATATAAATGACGTGCACGATGAGGGATACGTTTAAATTTGGAAAATTATGAGTGTATGACAAGAGAGATATTCATGAAAAAAGAAAAAAAACTAAAACAAAAAGAATGAGAATGGTTTTTAGCCATACATTTTAAATAAAAGATAAAATTTAAAAAAGAGATATATACATCTAATTTTGTAGGTGCATATGTGATTATGAAATGATAATTCAAAGCATATTCGTGGAAGGAGAGAAAATGTCTATGATACGTTTCATTAATTAAATGAACTACGTTGTTTTTGCTCACCTATGTCTTTTAGGCCTGTCAATGACAAATTTGTTTGGACATTTTATATGCATTACTTAAAACTAGCCGGGTACCCGCGCGTTGCAGCGGCGGGTACCTGTGTGATTAAATTCTGTCGGGTTTCTTTTTCGAAGAATTTTTTTTAGTCGCATAATTTTTAGTATTGCTTAATTTATGAGGATTATGATGCAAGCTATTGAAAATTAGTACTTCATAGTAACTAATTTTTCAAATTCTATAATTAGTAATATGTGTTGTGTTAATTTTTTTAGTACATTAAATGGAGGGAATGTCATCCCTTCATTATTGAATAATAATAGCTGAGAACCCGCACCCAGCGGCAGAGGTGTATAGCGTCCACAAACAACATTTCTAATCATCATAGCTGCAACGGGTTATAATGTCTGCTGGATTGTGTGTACGTTTTTTCCTTTTTCAGCCTGTGTGTTTTTTACTTTTTTAGCCAAAAAATTACATGAACTATGACACCTAACAAAAATAGTTCATATTAAAACACACTCTTAGCAAATAGGACCAATTTTTCCGTAAACATATACTAAGAATTCGGATCCTTTAGAAAGTGAAACTTTTTGCAAAGTCTAAAAAGGAGTGTACACCGTCGGATCAAAATACAAGATTTGATCAAATTTAAAAGCTACATATACACATAAGGGCATGTTAGTCATTACAACAAAACATATTCATTATTACCCATCTCTTTCTCCTCTTTATTTCCTCAGATCCAATTTCCAGATCTCGTCACCATCAAACAGGTCCAATCTTCGTTAGACAATTCACCGGTGTAGATTTACCGATCAAATCCGACACCGTCAAACATTCCTCCCCCTCCGGCAGCAACCGACGACGATGATGATGATGAAAGTCAAGTCCGATTGAATCCGACGAAGACCACCACCGCCATTAGAAACCCAAATTCAACCACCGTCTACCTCAAGATCCCGACAATGAAAACCCGACTAGATCTAGTATAGAGTGTAAGATATATTACTTGTATATTACTATGATTTTTGAGTTAAAAATGGTCATATAGAAATTAAGTTTGAAATGGGTTTGTTGGTTTTCAAATATGTTCTTCATTTGTTGGATTTGATGAGAAGTATGATTCCAAAAAGTAACAGTTAATTGGAGATTGAGAAATGTGAAATGATACTTTTTTACTTTTACATTTTTTGTGTGAGTGAGATAAAAAGAGAATATGTGGCTTCAAAAAATTGATGAACAAGTGAAATGAAAAAGTTGGAAGCAGTGAGGTTGTTATAGTAGCAAGTTTTATTTTTTATTAATCTCTTTTGACTTTTAAGAATAAGAATATTAAATTGTTAAACATAAGTTCTGTATTTTTATCTTTTTTATAACTAAAATGTTGGTCTTTATTTTGAAAGAGAAAGTTGTCTTTTTAATTTTTAGTTAGATTAATGTTCATTAATTTGTCATGTTGTTCATCAATTTTATAACAAAAAAAGGTATCGATCATCAATAGAAAGTGTTGTTCATCAATAAAACGAGTTGTTCATTAGTTTTATTTAATTTTGTTCATCAGTTTTTATTTCATAAAAAACGAGTTGTTCATCGTTTTATTGTTCATCAATAAAAAATTGTTCATCAGTTGTCTAAAAAGAAATAGCAATGTTCATCTGTTAGAGTCACACTGTTATCAGTTCATCAATTATTTTCTTTTATTTTACATTATAATGTTCATCAGTTACATCACTTGTTCATCGGTTTTTTTAAACAAATAGTGTTGTTCATCAGTTTTATTGCTCATCAGTTCTATTTAACTTTGTTCATCAGTTCTATTTCATCAATAAAATGAGTTGTTCATCAGTTTTATTTCATCAATAAAATGAGTTGTTCATCAGTTTTATTTCATCAATTAAACGAGTTGTTCATCAGTTTTATTGTTCATCAGTTCTATTTAACTTTGTTCATCAGTTTTATTTCATCAATAAAATGAGTTGTTCATCATTTTTATTTCATCAATAAAACGAGTTGTTTATCAGTTTTATTGTTCATCAATAAAAGTATTGTTCATCAATAAAAAATTTGTTCATCAGTTGTTTAAAAGAAATCGTAATGTTCATCTATTTGAGTTATAGTGTTCATCAATTAGTTTTCTTTAATGTTACATTATAATGTTCATCATTTTCTTGATGTTACATTATAATGTTCATCAATTACATCATTTGTTCATCGGTTTTTTAAACAAATAGTGTTGTTCATCAGTTTTCCGAATAAAAAAATTACATTGTTCATCAGTTATGTACAATCAGTCTTGTTCATCCGTTAGTCTTTTTTTTTTACCAATATTAAAAAATATATATATTAATGTTCATTAGTTCATCAGTTATTTTTATATTGTTCATCAGCTATTTTTTATAAGGTTCATCAGTTGTTTTTTATATTGTTCAACAGTTTTCGAAAAATAACGTTCATCAGTTCTTTTTGATATTGTTCGTCAGTTGTCTAAAAGAAATCGCAATGTTCTTCTGTTAGTTGTTCATCAGTTCATCGATTAGTCTTGTTCATCAGTTAGTATTGTTCAGCAATAAAAAAATATATTCATTAATTCTTTTAAATTTTGTTCATCAGTTTATCAGTATTCAAAAAAAGTCATAATGTTCATCAATTGTCGAAAAAATCATAATGTTCATCATTTATGATCACAATGTTCATCAGTTTATCATTTGTTTGTTCATCCTTAAAATAAACAAAAATAACAAAAAATGTATTTTGGTATACCAATTAGTGCATTTGAATGTACTTTTATAAGAAAATCTCTTTTAGGCATTTTATCAAACACTTTGTATGCACTAAATATGACTAAGACGCCATTATTAACGTGCAATATCTCACTTATATCATATCGGATTTGAGTGATTCAAATTTATGAGTAAAGAATAGTCAAAAGCCTACAATTTTCATGTTTTAAGTTTTATAAAATTCGGCTTTTAAACTAGTCAAAATTAGAGCCGAAAATACCAAAAATTTCAAGAAAATCAACACCCACTTAAAAAGTTTGAAAAAAAAGTTACGATTTATATATCAAAATGCATACCAAATTAAAGAGAATCAAATTTTAAAAATTATGGTGAAATCGGTTTTTTATAAAAGTTTGTCGTTTGAAAGTTATTTACGTTTGAAGTTTTGGGTTGAAATTAAAAAACATGTTAAAAGGACCAAAATGCCCCCTAACCAAATTTAATAAGAAAAAATGGAGGGATTGGATGGAGGACACATGGCAATCAATGATAGGCTTTCTAGCATTTTTATTTTTTTTCACTTTGCAAGGGATCTCAGCTCCATATACTAATGTAGACACTTTTCATATATCCATTTTATAACACACATTATCCAATACTTTACTTCAAGCATATACCAAAATAATCATCAACTCATCTCGAAATTCCACGTTCATACTCAAAAATCAAATGACAAAAAAAAAAAAAAAAACAGTCTCTATATATCATTCGTTTTTGTGTTTAAAATATAATTAAAAAGATTGAAAACAAAATATTAAATCAAACCTTCTATAACCCAAAAGTCTGACTTTAGATCTTAGCCAAAAACTACTCAAACATACAAATACTTTTTCCATAATATCATAAGCCTCATACACGCTTTCACTATTCCGCTCGAATATGAATCTGAAACCACCAGAAGCAAAATCGAGACACTTAATACTTAGAAAATGACAACAACATTTTTCAATTTTATCAGCCTTAGAAAACCAATCGTGAAAATATATGCTCAATCCCCAACTTATATAATCATACAATACACATGCCATATTGATCCAACTCAATCTAATCCCCACCAAATCACCCGTTTTTTTTTGTTACTCTAGAATCACAATTGTTTCCTAAATCTTACCTCATTATAACTCAGATCTGAAAACCACACATACGTACATTCACAAAAAACAAAAAGGTAAAAACCTTTAGATCCAAAATTAGTCTTGAACCAATGCAAACACACAAAACCCACCAACCCTCAAAAAATAACGTTTAGACCGCTTAGATTCGCCAGATATTGTCAAAGGCCACACAAGTGAAACTCAAAGCACCACCGAAACCAAATTCGCCACCAAAGCCATAAAATCGCCACAAAAACCACCAACGAAACCACCGAACTCAAAACATTGGTTGTGTTGGTGGCGGAATCAATTAGTAGTGGTGGCGGTGAGTGAGGAGGCGGCGGCAGAATAAGGTGTGGTGGTCATGCGTGTGTGAGTTTGTGTGTGGCTGATGAGGGTGTTTCTTTTTTTAGTGGCACTTTGTTAAGTATATGGTAGGATTTTGCATTATGTAAGGCATGATTTTAGAAGAGGAATTCCTGATTTGCAGCCCTTTTTAATAGAAAGAAAAGCTGGATGGGTGGAGGGAGTAAATACATAGAACTCTTTAATTGATTTATGATTTGCAGCCCTTTTTAATAATAGAGAGAAAAGCTGGATGGGCGGAGGGTCAAAATACACATAAGTGTTTCATTTGGGCTGTAAATGGGTTTATTAAATTTCCGGTTGTTACTTTTGCTTCTTGTTTACTACACATGACTGTTTCATTTTGCAATGCCTTTTACTTCTTGTTTACTACGTTTGATTTAATAGCCAAAGTTTACATTGATGTATAGATTTATTACACTTTGTAAAACACTTCTTTCTAATATAAGTAATTTGTTGAATCTTAATTTTTAAGCCTTTCTATTAATAGCATGTCCCAAATGTTTTATATAGTAGTATAGATAGTTAAATTGGTCACTTCAAAACTTGTTGCAAGAGGCATCGCTTATATATATATTTGATTCCTTCTTGTTTTCTGCCTGCAAATTCCATCATCTTAAGATTAACAAAAAATGGCTGGATTATTCGACAAACAAGCTGAGGCATATTTGGATGCAAGGCCAACTTATCCAGCTGAATGGTATTCCATGTTAGCCGCTCGAACCTCCTCACACTCACTCGCCTGGGATGTTGGTACCGGCAACGGTCAAGCCGCTATTGGTGTTAGCCTTCCTTCCTCTATCTTTTACGTTTTTTTTTCATTAAGTTATAAGAGAAATGATTGGTAGGACAAAATATTTGGTTAATTTCGAGCCTAAACTTGCATTACAACTTCTTGTTGGACCCATTTTTTCATAAATCGTAATTAGATAGTTTATTGGGATCCCAAATATTGTCCTTAGAACGGGGCGTGAGAGGTCAACATTGTCGGTTATCAAAGTTTTGCTAACATATAGTTTATGCGAATTGATAATCTATTAAGTTTTGATTCTTTTAATGATTGTGATCCACGTGGCAGAGCATTACAATCAAGTTATAGGGACAAACATAAGCGAACCTCAACTAAAACTTGCTAAGCATCATCCTCGTGTTCTATACCTTCATACACCACCTTCTCTATCAGACGATGACCTTATTGACTTGCTCGGTGGGGAAAGTAGCATCGATCTTGTGACTGTTGCCCAAGCCGTATTAATGGTTTGATTTACCAAGATTCTACTCAGGATCAACCGCTTTGAAACAAAATGGTGTGTTTGCCGTGTGGGGATACAATGACTTTAATATCACACCTGAGATTGATGCGCTTAAGCGGTTTCATGATACTACGCTTCCTTATTGGAATAAAGATATTAAGAATCTATTTGATGGTTATTAAACGTTTCCTTTCCCCTTTGAAAGTGTCGGGCTGGGGTCTGAAGGGAGTCCTTTGAAGCTCGATATACCTAAAGAACTATTTTGAGGGCGTTTTGGGTATGTTGAGGTCTTGGTCTGCGGTTGTGACGGCTAAAGAGAAAGGTGTTAATTTGTTGTCTGAAAATGTGGTTCAAGAACTTGAGAGTGTGTGGGGTGGGTCGAAGTTGGTTAGGAGGTTTTATGCTTGCAGGCAAACCGCGCTCCTAATCCTAAACTTGGATGAGTGATGCTCGCTATCGAATAATAATTGAAAATGAGAATTTGGTAGCTTCGCCAATTTTTCTTGGTCAAATGTGAATTATCTGTTTGAGTCAGTTGCATACTTTGTCAGTTTACTCAAAATAGCGAATGAGTCCATGTGAAGCCTAGCTGGTACACAACTAGATCACATTCATACTTGTTTATTCCTATACTAGATGTCAAACAATGTTACATGCCTTGTATCTCTGATTTTTCGTTATAAATGACATTCCGCTTATTGGTTGCACATGTCAATCAATGCTTCTAAAAATATAAAGTAGCATAATACAAACATATAAGAGTTGAGATCCTCTACTTGGATCGGGGTTAACATCAACACTAAGAAACGACATGACAAGTATAACATTTATAAAGTACCGCGATACAAACCTCTATTCTTTATTGTATTTTTCTTCTCACCAAAGATATGCACCTATTTTTTATATGGTTATAGTTATTTCTCATTATTTTCATTTTAAGTTTTCTTCTAACTGAATCCGGTACTGTGTATATATCAAATCAAATGTGTATATAACTATCACCTTTTAATTACCTTTACTTAAATGTATTTTCGTAGAAAATGACTATTAGAACTTTTGTAAGATGGGAAAAGTTGAAGAGGGAATTAAGGTATTAGATGATATGGTTATAGGAAAGTTTAACTTATGCACACCCGATAATGTAACATTTACCACTATTATAAGTGGATTATTAACCGTTGAAAAAACACAAGAAGCTCTTGACGTGCTTTTCAAAGTCATGCCCGAAAAGGGGTTTCAACCGAATGTCATAACTTATAATATTGTTCTTCGTGGTTTGTTTAAGCTTCATCTCGTGAATGAATCAATGGAGGTCTTTAACTCAATGGTTAAGGTTCACGTTGTTGCTGATAGTACTACACATGCGATAATGATATATTGATGGATTATGGTTGTGATTTTATATATGAATTGACGGATAGTGGAGTTAGGCTGAATGTCGTAAATTATAATATTTTGATACAAGGTGCTTATAAGTTGGGATTAAATAAAGAAGCTTATCAGATTGTTGGTACAGCATAAACTTAACATGAATCAAGTGACACAAACATGACATGGCATGCAATTTCAACACAAAACTGACATGAAGTTATGCGCGTTGGGTTTATGCCATAAGTGTTTACCTGAGTTGACCCAGTTAACCCGTAAGGAATATCGAACGGGTTGATCTGAAACTGGCTATGTCAAATGGGTAAAGACACGTAACATATAGCAACATGCATGGTCATATGTTGTGGTGGCAAAATGGGCAGGAATGCAAGATGGGTAATGGGTCGAAAGCGGGATCAATGGACAATACAGTTTGAATTTTCTAGCAGATTTCATTCAAATCCCAATCATAAGTTTTAAAGCAATTCAACATCATTACAATGCTATACTAACATGAACATTATAACTAGAGTTAAAATCAAAACACCATTGATATCATATAACATAAACTAATTAAGAAGATGGTTAAACAATCATTAATCCATAAACATGTAAATATTAGAATTAAATTAGGACATTCCGTTGCATGATGCTCATCTTTAATGACAATGAATACCCATATGCTCTGTCTCACCACAAATAGAACAACGGGATACCCACGTAGACCAGAATAATAACAAACTGTTGTTTGTAGGAGTTATAAACACACTAAACGATTAGAAGTGTGTGAGCCGAGGGGGCACACCGATAAACACGTAGTATACGTGTCGAACGTTAATATATACTTGAATAACATTACCCGATATGCATATTACTTGACCCGATCATAGCTATTAATCCCATGGGCTGTTTAGCTAGTTAAATGGGTTGGTTTGGTGAGTTGCCTTGGGCCTTGGTTCTCCAAACGATCGGACATAAGGTATGTGGGTTTGCTTGGGTTGCTAACTTGTTGACCAAGACTAGGTGACCTAGACATGGGACAGTTGTGACCCTATATAAGCAAATTCATTCACCTCACAACGTACGACATATCACATCCCTAAAACACATCACTAAACTGATTCTTTTCAGCTTTTCATATTCCATCGAATAGTTCACATGATCGACTAGGTTCTTGTTGTTTTGATTCCTAAACTTGCATCAATCTCTTTTGATTCAAGTGTTTAGGTTTAAATCGTTTAGTGATTACTTGATTCATGTTCCTCTTGATCGACAGCAGCAACATCAAGTGATAAAGGGGTTTTCTGGTTTTTGTTCTTCTCGGATAACAAACTGGAAAGGATATCGGACCGATATCGGGTATATGTTGAAACAGCAACTTGGCTGTTTGGAATTCACGAACTGATTGCATGCATGTCATGAGTTTACTAGTTTGATGTATTAAAGTATTATGTCACATGGTGATTGATATTAATTACATTCTCGACTAGCTTCTATATCGAACGTATACGTTATCGAGTTTGTGTGTGATACTCTTCGAGGTATCTATGTTAGATACTTAAGGTTTCGTTAGGTTTCTTGTTCCGTTACTAGAGATCAATTGCCAAGCAAGGTTAGCCTTCCTTTATCCCTTTTAATTAATTAATATTGTATTAATTATTTGTTTATTAAATACGTGCTTAACATAATTGCATTAACTAGATCCAATATCCGCTGCAGTACTCAGAGAGGTTAATGGTTAACTGGTTCTAAAATCACAATAGTGGCATCACGAGTCAACTCGTTTTTGCGATTATGGGTTACACGTTTCTGAATTAATAAACATGTTTTAAAAGGGCTGCATGAAACCTAGTTTAGTTATTTTGTTTTATTTTAATTTTGACAACTACATGCAATACTTGTCAATTTTTAATAAATAATAACTAGTCACTCACAAATTAAAATTATATTGATAATTAGAATTAATTTGTTAATTAGAATTTAATTTACATGTGAATTATAATTACATTGTTAATTAAAATTAAATTGTTAATTAAGAATTACATGTTAAATTAAAATTACTTGCTAATTAGAATTAAAAGTTAATTTGTATTTATTAATTGCTAATTAGAATTATTGTGATAATTAGAATTACATATTGATTAAATACATATATTGCGTAAATTACTTGTTAATTGAGATTGCCATGCTTTTATGTGTTTTTCCGGCCACAAGACCCACTCAATTGCTTTTCTAAGTGATGTATGGGGCGATCTAGGTACTGCATCCTAGTGACGGTCTTATGGTTCTCCGTTTGGGGAAGACTCGCAAGAGAACTCGGAACAATATGTGGTTATTTATATTGATGTTTATGCTTGTATGTTTGTGATTCCTATATATGCATTATTACTTGCTTTGACACCTAATTGTATGCAATATGGAATAATACATATCGTAACCATAACATTAATATTGGTCTTTATTTACACACGCCTAAATACCATGCTCATTGTGACATGCTATTTGATTTGTCGAAAATTGTTTTTGTAAAATAAAGTGACCTAATATATGAAACACGTTTTCAAGAATTTAAAAACTAGACGCCATGGACACTTGGGATGTACGGCTCACCCACTAGAACAAACTCAAAAGGGGGTTTAAAGAGGTGCGCACAGTCGCACCGAAAGGATGTCTAAGGTTATGCTTAAGCGCTTACCTGGTCCTCTGCCTCCCTGTGCGTTCGATTGGAGCTACCGTGAACCATGATGATCACTACAGGGTCATTACCAAAAAGTTTTTAAAATTAGTGTTACAAAGTTGTTTTGCATGCTTCTTTGTACCCGACTTTTACCACATTTATATGTGCATACCTATTTGTTAATATTAAGTCTATGCCACCCAACTATGGACACGCGCACTTGGATTGACTTCTCTGGTCAGACCTAAGGGCCTTTCCAACCCATGGTAATTATTTCTCACCGGTCAGACCTCTGGTTATTTTTACATGTTCATACTTGGTCGACTTATATCGAGTTAACCTGGTCAGACCTCGGACCCGAGGCATAAGATGAGAACTAAACATGCTTTTGACATTATTACTTGATACTAATGCCTTAAACAGTCTCATAAATCTAAGAGTTGCATTTTGCAATTAACGCTCGTCGCTTACCTCTTGTCCTATTTTTTACACACTGGTCAGACCTATGGTAATTAAGTGGGGTTGCAAGATGGATCTTAGTCTTAATTAGTAATTAATTGGGTAGTTAATTTTTTTAAGAGTGTAATTATCGAAAATACTAGATTTGGACTTTTTATGTTCTGATTAATTGTGTTATTGCAACATAATTCGTAAACAAATTTGTTTTTCTTTGAAAGACAAACTTAGTCTCTTTTCCTAGTAAGAAGAGTGAGACTTACCTATCTTTTCTCCTTAGTTGACAAACTAAGATAGGATTCCAAAATTGATAAACTCTTATATGATCTTTCATTACCCTTTTCGTGGTCTAGAGTTAATTGAAAGATAGAATATTTTGTAACACTTACAATGTTGACAAATCCAGTGGGAGCAGTTGCATTTTATTACTGAAATTTCATTCATGTAATGTTGTCAATTTCAGTGGGAGCTACGGGATTTATTTCCTGTTAGTCACCCATATCATTTCAAACTAGCTTTGAAATAATCCATTACTTTCCGAATATGAACAACCATTGCTTAAAGGAAAATTGCATTTTATTTTATAAGATAACACGTTGCCTTCCTGCTGTCGCTTCCTGAAACGTTATCTATAGAACAATAATCCACATTTCCTTATTACAGGTTATGGTTCTAAAACTACTTATGATATATATGACATTATCCTATTGTTTAAACAATCAATCACGTGTTGTTTGTTTTCATAATATGATGTTGTACCTTACACAAGTGGGAGAAATCTCAAAGTGTGTGCAAGGAACAACAATATTATTGGTATCTCTTGACCGCAAGGTAAAGGAAACTAATAATTATACTAGGACTTAAACACGTTAGATGTTTAATGCCCTACTACATGTAAAATAAGAATTCTACTAGGACTTAAACACATGAGATGTTTATTGCCCTACTACATTCTAATAATGATTCTACTAGGACTTGAACACGCTAGATGTTTGTTGCCCTACTACATTCAAATGTCATGATATTATGTAAAGATACTTCGAAATTTGACTACATGTTTTAGTCAACATAATTATGGTTATATGATAATGATCATAATTCTGAAGTATAAAATTAACTTGAAATTACTATAGAACTCAAGAGTTTTCGTTCATGATTACTTTTGATAGTATAATTATGCTTACATGTTAAGACTTAATTATAAAGTCCTTGAATTTATCAATGACTTATAACATAAAGTATATATAGTAAATGTGGTATGTCTTCTCGTTAACACATAAACATAAGGCCTTTGAATTATTCAAAGACTTATAATGTATTATTGAAATGTTCTATTTTCTTGTTAACACATGAACATATAATCCTTGAACAGTTCTGTTTTCTTGTGAACACGTGAACATAAGTTTCTTGTATTGTTCAATGAATATACATTATTGCATGCACTTGGTTCATAAATACTTTATATGCAATTTGGCTCGACCCAATTGACAAGTATTTGGTCCAAAGAGAATTAAGTTATCTATAGAATTCTGATATAGTTTCACAATTCTAATAACTCATAGGATACCACTTCATTATGGTATGTCTAATGTGTTGGATCAAACCTTATTCATATTGTTTGGTTCCTGATAGCTTTAATTGCTCTACCTCCAAAACATATCAAGGTTAGAAATTGCATGTGTCATGGATACACTCAATATAGTTCAAACCTAGAAGGTATTCAAGACAACCTATAACTGAAAACCCTAATTCATTAGGGATTTGAGGTTTTACCACTCAAACCAATTGAATCATAAACCCTTTTGGATTTTTGATTTTCTACACTTCCTAGCTTGAAGATTGTAGTTTTGGTGTTCTTCCTAGCTTGACGAAACACAAAACTGTTGCTAGAACTTTTGGTTAAAGAGTGATACTAAATTAGAGTTTTTATATAAACCCTAATTTGAGTTGTTGGAAGGAATTCCATTATGTCTTGATTTAAGTTCTGAATTTGTTAAAATCTTATGAAGCATTTTATTAACAAATCTTGAGATGAGAACTTAAAATGTATTTTATGGTTCCCAATAAAGAACAATTTATTGTTGCTTAAATACTTAGTATTTAGAGAATTGTCTCTACTTACAAAAGTAAGGGAGTATATACATATTTCAAAGTTTTTGAGAACAAAATACTTAACCTTCTAAAATGCACTTATTAATGTCATACTAAGGTTAAACATGAAAATGTCGACCGAAGTATAATAATTACTCTCATTCATAAATCCGAAAGGATGCCTCATCACTTGAGTGATATTTTATATCAATGCTGAGGGATATAAGTTAGAAGATTATTGTAAATCAGCTAACTAATGAAATATATTATCACATCTTGAATTTGATAAATATTTTAGAATTATGAATGATAAGATGCAGTCCTTAAAAGGCAAATCGAGTTTTGAACCTGATTATTATTTCGCCTAAAAGTTAACCTATGAGGTTGGAATGAGTTTCTTTTGAAGAATGACTCACAAGGACAAAATTGTATACATATTAATGTTTGACATTTTATAAGAAGTTTTTAATCATACTTAAGCAATTGACTGTGATTAAATTTTCTTATATATACATGCATTAATTATATAAAGATATTTAATTGTCATACATGTGATTTGTATGTTGAATATGACAATTAGATTTTATAACTCTTTCTTTATGATTACCTTTTGCGAGGACGGTGTGTAATCAAAAGGGTTATGAATCTATATTATCTTTATGTAGTATACAAAATTTGAGCAATCCATATTTTGGATTGAATCATGCATCTAAGAGCTGAGATCTTGAATTTAATTACAATATGATTCTAATTGAATTAAGATAACTCTTGAGTACATCTGACATTGAGTGGGAGCAATGTGTTTTTCCTTAAAATTTACATGTTGAAGATATCCTTCTATTTAAGCTAGATATTGATCATTAAGCTTGGAATGAAACTTCACTTGGAATTTAGGAATAAAACAAACAACCTTGGAATAAATGTTTATCTGGAATAAACAAATGCGGAAAATAAAGTCTAACACAAATGCAATATATTATTCAAGCAAGTCTTCAATGATATATTTCACTTGGAATAATTTACATGGATGGAAAACTTGTGTTTTTAAACTAAGGGTTTATCATGTATATATTATATTGTGTATAAGACTAGTTGTCGTTTTTGCACAAGAACAAAATGAGCTGACAACAACAATATCTAATTGAGAATGTTTAGATTATTGTTTTTATAAATGTTTACGAATTATAAAGCATAGTGTTGTAAGTACAAATGATGCTAGAGGATTATTAATACTAGTTGTAGTAGGATTTTATCATTTATGAAAATCGCTAACTAGTTATGCTTAAAATAGAGCATTGTTGCATTACACATTAATGAATGAGAATACTTTACACTTTCAGAAACTGTAAAGATGACTGTCAGTATGTCGTTGATTTCTAATACCTCATCTGCAAGGTATGACGACATCTCCATACTATAATTCTTGCAATAGTATGAGCATATGAGATAAGACACTCATCTTATATTTCAAATCACTCACTATACGTGAAATTTGAAACAAGTATTTGGAAGTTTACTCAGACGACTATTTAGTTTTTCTTGTAAAGAAAGGTTGAGAATTTTGGAAACATTAGGCTTTAACTTACTAAATGAGTTTCATGCATATCTGTTTTAGTATTTGGATAATTGGGATTGAAAGACAATTTTACTTTATGATGAATAAAGATACTTGGTATTTGTTATTCATTCATATAATAATTGTTATCCTATATTTGCATGTTTAATCCTTGAATAATTTTATTATTCTAAATATGTCCATTGTCGGTTAACAATATGGGAATATTGTTATGTAAGGCAAATGTGAGTGTTGGTTATATTATAACGAGAATTTGGATTGTTCCCGCCAAACTCATATGTATTCACTAGAGATGCATATTGGATTCCTCAACTTTCAAACATTTACTTTTGGATCCTTGTCATAAGTAAAATATTGAAAATGGTTTGTTATCTTCATCCTTAGACTTGAGATACAAGCAAGTTTTGTTATGTGTGGATATCATTCTTTGTAAGTATACGCAAAACGCTATCTGAACAAGGTAGTTATAAAAGCTATATTTCGAAGTGATGTGAAGCAGCATCCACAACACTTGTAGTCAATAAAGGATTTGTTACTCTACTTGATATGTGCAGAAAGATACCATGGCGCCTCTCCAGAATTAATAAGATAACTTTCGCCGAACCCAAAGGGTGATGCAAGATGATACTTGATTACATTTGGTATATCTAATTAAATTCTATAACGAGATTCTAAATGGTTAAACTATATGGAATGATTTAAGATCCATAATCCATGGTTTAACGGTATCTATAACAAAGGATGATTCGAGCAAGACATTGAATGACCATGCTACTGAGAAACTTTTACGAAACTATTTTCTCAGAAACTTTTAGTTAAAAAGCGAGTGAGAGCGTTTGCTAGGCGTTTCCGTCGTTAGTTTTGTGTGCCATTCGACACACCAACTCCCAAGTGGGAGCTGTTGGTTTGTGGGAGTTATAAACACACGTAAACGACTAAAAGTGTGTGAGCCGATGGGGGCACACACGATAAACACGAGTATACGTGTCGAAAGTTAGTATATACTTGAATAACATTACCCGATACGCATATTACTTGACCCGATCATAGCTTACGACCCATGGCTGTTTTAGCTAGTTAAATGGGTTGGTTTGGTGAGTTGCCTTGGGCCTGGTTCTCCAACGATCGGACATAAGGTATGTGGGTTTGCTTGGGTTGGTAACTTGTTGACCAAGACTAGGTGACCTAGACATGGGACAATTGTGACCCTATATAAGCAAATTCATTCACCTCACAATGTACGACATATCACATCCCTAAAACACATCACTAAACTGATTCTTTTTCCGCTTCATATCCAGTCGAATAGTTCACATGATCGACTAGGGTTCTTGGTTGTTTTGATTCCTAAACTTGCATCAATCTCTTTTGATTCAAGTGTTTAGGTTTAAATCGTTTAGTGATTACTTGATTCATGTTCCTCTTGATCGACAGCAGCAACATCAAGTGATAAAGGGGTTTTTTGGTTTTTGTTCTTCTCGGAACAACTGGAAAGGATCTCGACCGATATCGGGCATATGTTAAAACAACAACTTGGCTGTTTGGAATTCACGAACTGATTGCATGCATGTCATGAGTTTACTAGTTTGATGTATTAAAGTATTATGTCACATGGTGATTGATATTAATTACGTTCTCGACTACTTCTATCCGAACGTATACGTTATCGGGTTTGTGTGTGATACTCTTCGAGGTATCTATGTTAGATACTTAAGGTTTCGTTAGGTTTCTTGTTCCGTTACTAGAGATCAATTGCCAAGCAAGGTTAGCCTTCCTTTATCCCTTTTAATTAATTAATATTGTATTAATTATTTGTTTATTAATTACGTGCTTAACATAATTGCAATAACAAGATCCAATATCCGATGCGTACTCGTAGAGGTTAATAGTTAACTGGTTCTAAAATCACAACAGTGGCATCACGAGTCAACTCGTTTTTGCGATTATGGGTTACACGTTTCTGAATTAATAAACATGTTTTAAAATGGCTGCATGAAACCTAGTTTAGTTATTTTTTTTTTATTTTAATTTTGACAACTACATGCAATACTTGTCAATTTTTAATAAATAATAACTAGTCACTCACAAATTAAAGTTATATTGATAATTAGAATTAATTTGTTAATTAGAATTTAATTTACATGTGAATTATAATTACTTCGTTAATTAAAATTAAATTGTTAATTAAGAATTACATGTTAAATTAAAATTACTTGCTAATTAGAATTAAAGTTAATTGTATTTATTAATTTTTAATTAGAATTATTGTGATAATTAGAATTACATATTGATTAAATACATATATTGCGTAAATTACTTGTTAATTGAGATTGCCATGCTTTTATGTGTTTTTCCGCCACAAGACCACTCAATTGCTTTCTAAGTGATGTATGGGGCGATCTAGGGACTTGCATCCTAGTGACGGTCTATGGTTCTGCGTTTGGGAAGACGCGCAAGAGAACTCGGAAAAATATGTGGTTATTTATATTGATGTTTATGCTTGTATGTTTGTGATTCCTATATATGCATTATTACTTGCTTTGACACCTAATTGTATGCAATATGGAATAATACATATCGTAACAATAACATTAATATTGGTCTTTTTTACACGCTAAATACCATGCTCATTGTGACCTGCTATTTGATTCGTGTAAAATTGTTTTTGTAAAATAAAGTGACCTAATATATGAAACCACGTTTTCACAGAATTTAAAAACTAGACGCTATGGACACTGGGGATGTACGGCTCACCCACTAGAACAAACTCAAAAGGGGGTTCAAAGAGGTGCTCACAGTCGCCCGAAAGGATGTCAAGGTTATGCTTACGCGCTTACCTGGTCCTCTGCCTCCCTTGCGTTCACTTGGAGCTACCCGTGAACCATGATGATCACTACAGTGTAGTTTACCAAGTTTTTAAATTAGTTTTACAAAGTTGTTTTGCATGCTTCTTTGTACACGACTTTTACCACATTTATGTGTGCATACCTATTTGTTA
>OU343224.1:170561106-170689926 GCA_910596185.1 Chrysanthemum makinoi
CGGCTTTACTTAATTTAGTTTAGCGAGTTAACCGGTCGTACTTAACGAATACACTCGCTTTTAGCGCGTATTGTACAAAGTTTCATAATGAATTGAAGTATTGGTGTTGATTTGTTTGTTTATTTCATTTGGTATATAACCTTAATGATTTGCAAGAGTGGCACTTTCTTTCTTTCAGGCATTTTATCAAACAGGTAATGTGCAATGACAACAAATTGTATAATAAGTTAACAATAACACCAATTTAAAAGTAAAGGAGAGTGTTTGGTTACTGAATCAACTGAACCCATCACTCTTTTTGAATGTTCACATGAATCAGCTGGTTTGTGAATTGAAGTGAAGCATGAGTCTCAAGAAATACAACTGGTTGTTTTCTTATTGTAATTGATAAGCTCTTTGGAAAGATTTTGAACTCTTAGAATAAGTTTTTGTTATAAGCTATAAGCTTCAAGAAGTTTAAGATGAGGGAAAATGATAAAAAAAAAAAAAAAAATAATAATAATAAATAAATAAATAATGAGTTTTATAAACATATTTCACCGAATACTTAATTTTTATTCAAAAGATCAAACTATCCATTAAATTAGTAAAGTATCGCTACATTTTGTAGATTTTTAAAATCGCAAAGGTTTATACAAAATGTTGCAAGTATTTTAAAAAAAATCGCAAGACAAAAACTAGCAGGATTCATCTTCCTAATTTCTCTTTAAAAAACAAAACCTTCTTTATTTAAAAAAAAGAAAATAAATGCACGACTTTGCTAATTTTTTTTAATATTGCTAGGTTAACTTTGTTAGTTTTATGGGTAATTTAGTTTTTTTTAATAAACATTGATTATTTTGTGAAATATGTTGCTAACATTTTTATCTGACACTAAGGAAACCATAGCGATCTTTGTTGCTACAAGTATGGAAATATAACAATCAAATGAGAAAAGTACGCCAGTCAAATCTAAACAAAACGCTTAACCACTTGAGGGCATTGACTCAGTAAGCGATATGAAAACGAGTAGATAACCTCGACCTTCTTCACACCTGAGACATAACCCGATGAAGCCTTTGGTTAAATGTAATGGATTGATAAACGAATGTAATCGAAGACGTAGTTGAATAAACTTAGTAATTGAATGAGTCTGTTACATTGACCTACACCTCTATAAATTAATAATGTTGGAACCGATATATTTTTTAATTTAGTGAGATATTATTATATCAATAAATTAATAATTTAATAATTTAAAGAGGTTTTATGCATAATCTTTAAATTTCCACCCATATATACTAGTTAAAAAAAAAAAAAGTTTCAATTTGCAAGACGAGAAGATAACGCCCCAGCTCTTTAGTGCAATACTAAGATTTAAAGATGAACTTAATATAGATTTCAAGTTCTAACAAAAACAAGTGACTATAGATTCCAAGTGACTATGAAATTTTTTAGTAATTATTAATTTATAATTTCGTTGGGACCAATATATATACACTGAAGTTTCAAAAAAAATATTATTTTCTTATTTTATTGATTGAGGTCCAAATTTGTACTGTCCCAAGATGGGGGACTGGACAAATTATTAATTTTATTGAGGTTATTAATTTATCGAGCATTCATTTATAAAGGTTTTACTGTATTTTGTTGATTGTTGGAATGGAATAAAGTGTTCACGCATGTTGTTTGGTACGATGGAATGAACGTCGGAAAGGAATGAAATAAATGAAATATGACAACATGTGATTCCATGTCGTAATAGAATGAAAAAACTAAGGGTGGCTATGTAATGAAATTGATAGTTACAAACGTAGTGAAATGAGCCGATGAATAAATCATTCCATTACAAAACTCAAAACAAACAACATTATTTAATTCCATCGTAATGATTTATTCCAATACAACTGCGATTTATGCATACCAAACACTACGTTAACCTACTTGTTTCGGTTATACAATCATACCGAGCGGTGGCATAGCGATTTGTAAACAATCCAGTGATTCTACTATTGGTACCTCTGCCTCTCAGAAAGTACAAATGTTTTGTACTTTCTACCCCTTTGTTCCATCAGCATTTTAATCGCTTTTTTATCGTCAGAGTTTTTGCCAATTTAATACGTACTTTTGACTTGTTAATCTTATATTTTTTTATTCCTCACTTTTCGTTTCAAAGTTTTATAACGTATAATAATAATAATAATAATAATAATAATAATAATAATAATAATAATAATAAGGGCTAATAACCTATTAAAGATCATACTGTTCAAAATGTCGATTCGACGGAATAAACAAAAATAAATTTTCTAGACATTAAACTTAACATTTGTTTCTTTTTTAAGTATTATGACCATTTTATCTTTCCAAATTACATAAATGGTCCCCTCGGGTTTGGCGAAATTGCATCCATCGCGTCTAGCCTAAATTACATAAATGGTCCCCACTGGTTTGGAAAAATTGGGCCCATCGTCCCCTTTTTGGAATTTTTTTTTTTTTTTTTTGTTCCAGATTTTGCATCAAAATTAAAGCAATAGTATAGGATGAAGCACAAGGTTCGTTATGCATACCATCATGACGAACAACATCTACTAACGGCATGTCCGGAATACATGTCAAAAGTTATACAAACATTTTGATTCATAAGAATAAATCTAGTAATCTTAATCCGAAAAAGCTTGCTATAATCATGAAGTCATCTGTGAAAATCTTAACAAAGAGACGATTTCTTCGGTCATGACCATTGCCCACCATCCATCCTGTTCCGTAGAAAGAACCATTTTTTAGTAAAAAGATTCAACTATTTTAGATAACCAATCCAAACGCCAACAACCGAGTAGCCATCGATATGCCACGCATTGAATGGTGTCCTCCCAGTTTGGGAACACGATCTCAGCAAAGACCGAAATCAGCGCGGCATAACAAATGTCGAAAGATATGCATTTCCATTGCTGGATGTTGTGCTGTCGGGAATGCTTCCAAGGTTATAGACTCCACCAATCTTGAAGTAATCAGCTAGCTTCAAAGGAGTGTCTCCAGCAACAAACGACACACCGTTGACTGCATATATTTGCTTCCCGTTAATCCAAGGAGCCGAATTTGATAGCATAATGGTACGGCTAGGCTTGATCATCCCATAATGATATGAGCCTTGTGGGTTCGGTCTGGGTCCACTGGCAGTTAGATTCCATCTGATTCAAGAACCACAAAAGCTCAGCTTTTTATGCATAGCAAAACTCGACAATGCATATGATCTCGGGATAGAAATTACCTAAAGGTTCGGGCTTGCATGACGGACCAAGCAATCTGGGTGGTAGGACCACCAGGGGGAGTACCTGAGACACAGATCTTTGAGTTGTGGTAGTGAAGGACGGCAGTGGTCATTAGGACACGATGTGTGAACCGTGAAGGCACGACAACATAGTAATCCCTCACGGCCTGGTTGGCGGTGACCAAGACTGAAAGCGACTGTCCCACATGAACATTGAGTGAGTTGTAGGCGTTCTGGACTGTGTGTGATCCTTCCACTTCCACAAGTTTCATGACGTGTCCCTGAATCCTAAAGTTAATAGAAGTAGACAATCCTACATTTGATATTCTGAATCTGTATGTTTTCCCTGTTAAAAAAAGATACAACCGTCAATGTACAATTTTCAGCGAAGCAAAGCAGGGCTGTTGATATAATAAGATGTAGAAACACATAAAAGCACGCACAGTGTTGAACCTCAAAAGTGTAACCATTCCATCCACGCCCGTTAATGAGAAGTCCGTCAGGATGAGAAATGCTTTTACCCATGTCCAATATGTGTCTTAGTCTCTACAAAAACAAAACAAACAGTTTACACTACTTTGACTTTTAAAGTCAAACAGACCAAATTTAAGATCAACACTAATACACAAATCATACTCGTAACAGAAAAACTTTCCACACACGCTTTTGTAATACATAAAAACAGCTATACATGGAAAGATGTACATGTTAAATTCGCCGTAAAACATGTTTCATTTCACATTTTAAAATTATAAGGTTTGACTAGAGAAAGTCAAATTTAAATTTTAGGAGCTAACCTGGTGGCCTCTTTTGTACCAATCACCGGCAAGGACTGTGTGATCTCCAGCAGGAAAAGGGAAAGGGACTGGAATACGAGGACGGCTATATATTTTAATACCACCATAGCCTCCAGCGGCCTTTTGATGGCCAAGTGACGGGAAGTAGAAGAAGCTACCAATCTGATCCTTGGCTTGAAGCATGTATGTGAAGTTCTTGCCTGGTGGGATCGGGCAAGTTGTACCATAAGTACCGTCTTGCCATGAGTTTCTTCTGTGTTGTAGCCCGTTCCTGGGAAAAAAAAGTTTCGGGTCAGGTTATCCAATGGTAACTTGCAAATTCTGAATACGTTCAGTTAAAAAAATCTATTTCGGGTCGATTTATGTAGTGCTGACTAGTACATTTTAAAAGCATTTTATGTAAGGTGACATGTTCATGCCATATATGACAGTACTAAAATTTCCAATTGCATGTGAATCATATATATGCCCTCCAATCCTTACAAAGCTCTAGATTAATTTTCTTTACAAATAACTTGTACTTTGGGGTAAAAGGGCCATATGTTCCATTCGAAACTAGCACATGCCTACCGGGTAGTATAATAGATTCTATCGGGCCATACTTTCCGTTCAAAACTAGGAAATGTCTGTCCGGTACTAAAACAAATAAACGGAATGATAAAAGTGATCCGTTCAGAAATGCACATCCACACATAAGCTTGCTTTCATCTCAAGTTAATAGTCACACATAGAGGTCGCATTTTTTTTTTTTTTTTTATCTATTTACCGATGAATGAGTCAATTCTAGGTATGATTTCATCTCTTATGGGTCAAATGTGTAATGTCATAAAATTTTCTAAACAGCAACAGGTCAATGTCAAATGAGTCCAAAGTTGCCTAAAGTGTTTTTTTTATGCATATATCACCTACAAATTCATTTTACTTAACAATTTAAAATATCATTGTTATAATATTTAAACTTTAATAATCATAGATAAATCATAACTATTTATAAAATTGGACATAAAGTGTTTCAGGTCAACCCATAACATAACCTTGCTGACCCACTCAATTTCCATAGACAATTTGCAGAAAATGCAGAAGCAATAGTAGAAACCAGAGAAGTAATACCCAACAAGTCATACCTGCAGAAAGACTTGGAACATCAACTCCAGTTGCAGCCAATATCTTACTTATATTTTGCTCCACCATGGACAAGTTTGTGGCAGGACTTGGCCAATCAGTTCCATTCATAGATGCAGGTTTCCATAGACCTCGAATTAGGCGAATCATTAACCAACCAGCCATTCAAAGAAAGAAATAAACACATCGAGTCAACCAGTCATCACTAGTTTAATCAATAAACATCGTATGTATTCAAACAACACTCTCAATAAATTAACCATCTGTACACTTTACATAACCTACCCGACCCACTTCATAACCGAAACAAACCAAACACAACTCTTAATCCGTTTACCACCACACAAATTATATAAAATCGCTTCTAATTCAATTTAGTCCACGTAATTTGTAAATAAATATGTTAATCGGTTTTAAAACAAAGAAAGTAATAGAAATCGATTTAGGTTTTTGACAACGGTATGTAATAGAAATCGAAACAAACCAAGATACGAGACAAAGAAAAGACGACGAGCTGATGGCGACGGCTGTGACAACGGTGGTGGCGTCGGCCAGTGGAGGAGTATATGTAACATCCCGATTTTTAAATAAAGTAGTAACGGATATATCTATTATTTTAGTGGAATGAATAGAAAAGTCCCACTTTGACAGTATTAAAAATATATTAGCGGGGACTTGATATGTACATAATATATGACCAGTTTGCAATACATCCTAACTACAGGGGACTAATTATGTCAAGTGCTTAAGTTAGTGGGAATTACCAAAATACCCTTGGTCCTTATCCTTTTATTACTTATACAGAGTCGGTTAAAAAAAAGGGATATATACTCTCCTCTTTATCCATTATTACGAAAAAAAAAGAAAAGAAGAACCAGGAAAACATATTTCTTCACTTTGAAGAATTCTATAGATATCTTGATCTTTGTCAAAGCCATATCAAGAATCAAGCAAAGATATCAAGGCTAAGTGATGAATTATATGTGTAAACAAGAATACAAGTTATGTGGTTATGATTAGCAAGTGTTATACATGATCATGTGATGAATTCAAGATTTATCATTTATGATTATGTATATGATTATTAGGGTTTATGTTAAAATCAGATTAAGAGATCTTAGGAGGTGTTTATATGATTTTTGGATTTAACCCAAACACCCCTTAATGATATTAGTGTGTTATATGATGTTAAATGAGTTGCTGAAATTTTCAGCAATGATTAGTCATGTTTGAAAAATCATATAAAATTGATAGAAGCTCGGATTGAATCATGGCCGGACTTTCTGGAAAGCCTAAGGTGTCTACTTCAGTTGTATTCATAAAGTTTTTGCTCATTTAGTAGTTAAGTTAGTCTAAAACGTGATTTGGTACAGCAATGGCTGATCTTGAAATGTGCAGCAAACCGAACTTTAAAAATTCATACCGGATAGACCGTAGCTCCGTTTGGAGCGCTCTATACCTTCGAAGGGAAAATAGTGTAATTTCATGGAAAAATAGCCTCATGACCTATTTCAGTAGTTAAGTCAGTCAAAATGAGGCATTTGCAGGCTGCTGCAGAAAATCAACAAAACGCTGTTAAGTGTTTTGATGATTATGACATGATATGATGTTTTTGTAAGTCCCGGGTGATTATATGCTATGATAGCTTATGTTCTCAGCCCATATGGTTATAGTACATGTTATGAAAGTATAGAACCAAGTGACCATACTTACTTAGCTCGAAGTTCGTTGGCATAGTAGTGCATGTTTGGCAAGATTTATGCCATAACTAGTTTATGAGTTTATGCATTATAGTTAGTTTATGTGTGCATAGTTGCACTTATATTTGCATTATCATGTTATATTCATGCCAAGTTGTTATGTGTTAACATTATACGTGTTCATCTATCATGATATAGGTGTTGAGACATATTCCAATCATTCATCTTGCATTATACGCCCGGTGAGTAACGGATTTCGTTAACATGTTTAGTAGATTAGCTGTTTAGTATATATATATATATATATGCCTTGCTATATCTCAAGTACGATGCAAATTATCAATGTTGACCTGGGTCATATTAGTATCATAATGACCGTGTGGTCATATTCAACATCAAGTTGACTGGGTCATATATTAGTATCATGATGACCCGTGTGGTCATATTGATATCATGTTAACCTCGTTGGTCATATTTAGTATCATGTTGACCCGCTAGTCATATTAGTATCATGTTGACCCATGTGGTCAATATCAAGATCATGTTGACCGGTCATATTTTAGTATCATGTTAACCCGTTGGGTCATATTAGTATCATGTTGACCCACGTGGTCATATTCAAGATCATGTTGACCGTGGTCATATTTAGTATCATGTTGACCACTTGTCATATTAGTATCATGTCAATTGTGGTCATATTATGTTGGTCATATTTAGTATCATGTTGACATGTTTGGTCATATTAAGTATCATGTTGACCCCTTTGGTCATATTAAGTATCAAGTTGACCCGTTGGGTCATATTAAGTATCATGTTGACATGTTTGGTCATATTAAGTATCATATTGACCCGCTTTGTCATATTAAGTATCATATTGACCCGTTGGTCAGATTAAGCATCAAGTTGACTCAAGTTGACCCGTTGGTCATATTAAGCATCAAGTTGACCCGTTTGGTCATATTAAGCATCAAGTTGACCCGCTGGTCGCACTAACTATCATGTTGACGGTTTGGTCATATTAAGTATCATATTGACGGCTTTTGTCATATTAAGTATCATGTTGACCCGCTTGGTCATATTCATCACCAAAGTTGACCCGGTTGCTCATATTCATCACCGGGTTGACCGTTTGGTCATATTCATAGTCATGTTGACTGTTTAGCAATATTCAGATTAAGCGTATCTGATTTTTTACTAAGTAATATGTCGTGGTCCAGATTATTTAATTCCGGCTTATATGTTATAGTTGGTCTCAACATTATGTTTATAGTAGTTCTCGCTTATATTATAGTTCAATTTGTAGTATCAAGTTATAATCGACTTTGGTTTATGTTATAGTACAATTTTAGTAATTAATTCAATTTTAGTATCATATCTTGGTTTAACCTTGTAACCATATTATTGTTCAGTTTCTATATTCAGCTTAGTCTCAGTTCTAGCCCAGCTTAGTATCATGTTGTAGTTAAGCCTAAGTATTTAGCTTAACCTTAAATAATATATGAATTTTATATGTATTTAGTAATGTGTGAAAAATGATTTATGCAATCGGCATGCGATGCGCTATATATAAATTCTATTAGGTATATGCTTATACAGTTTTTAAGGAGCGCCAAGTGCTTTATGCACTAAATTAGTCAGAATGTTACTTTATGCATTACTCAATGTATTTAGTACTATCGCGATATAGTCGCTATGTGATCACACATGTGTTACAGACAAAGTTGGAACTTAGACCTCCTTAGTGGAGAATCGAGCCTTAGAATAGTGAATGTTCCAAAATTGGAACTCGGACATCCTATATGGATGATTAACATGCTTATATGGCTCGTCATTATGTATTCAAAGCCAAGATAGTACTATAAGCATCGGTCGATAATATGTGCTTATGCACTAGTCAAGATGTGCTTATACTCGGTCAAGATGTGCTTTACTGACTCACTATGTCTGCCTTTACGCACTCACTATGTACCCATGTACTCAAATGCATAAGTATGTGCTTATTTATGCACAAGATACTTATGTACTCGGCCAAGAATATGATGTATCATATTTAATCACGGCGTGCTTATGCAGTTAATATTATGATTCATGTAGTCAATGAATAGTCATATACTTATTCAACATCATGCTTATGTTCGAGTTTATGATTTAATACGATTCAGTTATCTCACTAAGCCTTATAGACTTACCGCTCTCGGTTTATATTTTGTAGGTATGCAAGATGAGATCATGTACATGCTAAATGGGCGAATGGGTTAAAATGGTGTAGCTCGCGGGGTTAGGTAACGAGCTTCTCATTTCCATCATTTGTTATCGGTTTGAATGCCCCAAATCAAGAACCCTTCTTTACCAAGTTTAAAGAGTCACCTATGTATTTTTGTAAAGTTTAGTATTTCAATGAGGCGTTTGGAATAAGCCTATGATGTAGAAAATACGCTCGCTAGTTTTATCAATGATCATAGGTTCTGATTTTTAAATAAAAAACGGCGCTTCAAGATAAAGGGTGGCTACGGAATCATGGTGTCCGGTTAGTGACTAAGACCAGAGAAGAGAGGGGGGATGTACGGTTGCTTGCGTTTGTTAAAATGAGTTAAAAAAAGTAATTGGGTTATTTATATACGTGGGACAATGAATGCAATTTTTAAAAATTCAAGGGTAAAATAGTCATCACAATTTTTCTTTACTCAATTGAAGACAACAATGTCAAGTTTAATGTCTAGAAGAGCTATTTTTTTTTGTTCGCTACGTCAAACTGACATTTGTGACAAGTATGATGCTTTAATAGGTTATTAGCCCTAATAATAATAAGAGCAATGATATGGAGACCTAATATATAAGCCTCAATTCATGCCTAACTAATTGATTATTTGACACATTACATGCATATTTTCTGTAAAACCCTAAAATCTCAAACGTGTTAAATGACCATTTTGCCCCTTAAGCTTAATAATTATGAAAACTCGTAAAACGCGTCAACCTCGTAGAATACATTTAACAACTTATCTTATGAATGATTTACGCAAGATGATGATAAGAATATTTCACTTATGTCTTTAAGTAAATATTACACAAATAAAATGATGTCTATACTCTATAGTATCAAGTAATGTTAAATCTTGTACAAATTCAATTATACTAGAAAAGGGTCTAATTCATCACAAAATGATTGATAAAAAATAAGAGTAAACTACACCATTCGTCCTTGTGGTATACGTTGACCATCAAGTATCGTCCTTTGACCAAAAAAATTGCACCGTTGGTCCTTAACTGCGAAACGTTACTCAGCGTTGGTCCCTCACCCTAACTGGCGTGAGTAACGGGCGTTAAGCCTATTTAAATCGAGGATATTTTTGTCTTTTCCCACCGATACCACTTTTGTCTTTTCCCACCCAACCTTCACCAACAATCATCTTCAACCATCTTCATCCTCTTTATTTAACTTCATCTCCATCTTTATCACCACACCCACCATTATCATATTTCCGTAAAACATCATTAAATCAAAACACCAAATTCAATACCATAAACCACAAAAAACTTTAAATCCCAACTTAAAAGGCATATACCCGATTATAACTCACAGGTAATCTGTTCTTTAATTAGTTAGAGAAATTAATGTAACAAAACATCATACTATCTTCAAACTTAAGAAATTTAAAGATCCATAATAACTCAAACTCATGTTAAAACCCACCACCCTTCTGCCATCACCACCACCATATCCGCCACACCACTATCCTCACAATGTATCAAAATCTCAAATACAAACTCTATAAATTAAAATTAAAATAAGCACAAAACAAAAACATCATTTTGATGTCTCAAACCGAATCCACATAGCGACCATGGAGGAATTCTAACGTTTGGACCTAAAAACACAAAACAACCGATCTAAAATTGGGATAACGGCCTTTCCTAATAAATGATAGTTTTATGACGCCTATCAACGGCCTCTAAAATGAAACTTCTTGTATTTTACCCGAATTTGGCGGGATAACGATTCATGGTTAGGTTCAACATGGGTGTATCATCCAATCTGCATTAGAAAATTGATACCCACATCGGTTGTTATTACAAATTCAAAACCAATCACATAACAAATCCCATCCGATCACGGATGGGTTTGATTAGTAAATAGATCTAATCATCGGACATCACAACGATGGAGACTAATATGATTGGGTCTTTTTGGTTTTGATGAAGAACAAGTTTGGATTACATTTGGGTTAATGTTTTTAAGAGATTGGGTGATGTGTTCGGTGTCCGCTTTTGTTGTTGAGGATGATTGTTGAGACTTCATTGACTGTTTGGTTTGTGGTTTTTGAGGATGGTGATGATGAAAAGATTCTTGATTGATGAGATGGAAATGGTTTTTTGTGTGAGATTAATAATCTCATCATTTATGAAGATTTTTTTTAGAATGTGTGTGAAGATTGGTTCTTGAGGTGTTTTTATGTTGGGTGTATTTGATCCTGTCTGGGTTTCAACAAGATACTCTTTTCCATTTCACGTGCTTTTTATTTGTTTGTGTTTAAAAAGAATAGCAAATTTACCGCTATAAATTCTCGATTTAAATAGGCTTAACGCCTTCAGCGGTTACCAGCCAGTAACGCGCCGCATAGCGTTTGGCGATTAAACGGTGCAATTTTTTAAAAAGGACGATACTTGATGGTAAGCGATACCACGTTGGCCATCATTTAGTTACTCAAAAATGTAACTTGGTCCCCTCCCATTCAATTTGGCCGGCCATAAGAATCTAACATAATCATACCACACTATCACTTACTCCATAATCATTCCACTATCACTTAAATAAAATTCATTCAATCATTAAAGTTCCATTTACTTTTCAAATAAAAAGAAAGCTACAATGCCTAGTCTTCCTTCAAAATAATATACTGCAAAACACTCTCTTCCACTCCATTTTTTCTGTCGACTGAACCTGGTCCAAGGAGGGTTCGAGGTGCTTTCAAAACTGTTCCGTTACGCGTTTGTTGCAAGGTTTTACTTGGTTGTTTTGAGGTGTATTGGCTGCTGTGATATCGTGGGATTTGGAAGCAAGAAAGGGTGCTTTGGTTGCTGTTTGATCATTGTTTTTTTTTCTCATCTGTACTCGCTTCAAGGCAGTGACGGAGCCAGGAACAAATATGACTGGGTGCACAAATTTTTTTGAACCATAATATAATAGAGTTAAAAAGTGGAATAAAACGAAGATTTCATAAAAACGATAAATGAATGAACATATTACCTTCTAATTAGTGATTCTACGATCTCCCATAAAAACGCTTATTAACCCTCATTTTTAACATTAATAAGTTTTTCTCTATGGCACAAGTTAAAGCTCAAAAATAATCATCGCCATCCGATTTACGCAAATCGCTTTTAATAGGCTTCATTTTAGAAAACATCTTTTCAACCAGAAAGTATAAGCAGGCAAGACTAAAGTCAACTTCAACAACCGATAAACCAAAGGATAAGATGTATGCTTTTTCTTATCCACCATTTTCAAAGAAGTTTGGCAATACTCTCCAAGTTAGCCGAAATCTTTATCGTTACGCATGATCGATAATAGACTCCAAGTTACGTAGGAAGACTTAACCTTTCCATATAAGTAAAATCACGGATACATCTCTACTAAGTTTCACTAACTTTGATATACCATATACTAAATGAATGAATGCGGGGCTCAACGCCATATAATCAGGAATCTGCTTTCTACTAAAACGATCTCCAAACTCTTGAATTTGCATATCCATAATTGTTGTTGAATATATCGACTCGAAATGATGTTGATTTGTATTCTATCCTTTCTTCTTGAATAAAAGTCAACCATATTTACCATCTCAATATCATGTTTACCACAAAATGAAGTTACATTCTTCAAAAGGAAAACCCGTGCCTATACTCTTGCAATGCTCTTTTTGGTTCCTTTTACCAATGAACGCGGCCTCTAAGATCGTTTGACGCTCTTTCAAGATGTTGTGACAATGTATTAGTAAGCCCCATATGTGCAACAACAAGTACAATAAAAACACAAAATCAAGTGAAATGAATACTTTATAAGACTGGGAAGCCGCGGTTAGAGATAGTATCACCCTCTTCCTCAACATAGTGAAGAACCTTAAGAACCTCAGGAAACATTTGTTTCTCAATCTAGTGATAGTTCTATGATGAGAACCTCATCTTGTATCACCAAATTTCGTAATGGTAACTTTGTTTTCCCTCTCCTGCTTCAATTTCACCTTTCTTTATTTTTTTACTATTCTTTCTTTGTGACTTTTCTCATAAGGCATATCTTTTCGTTTACAAGAGCCACAAACAACATTTGTCACCGTGGATAGAACATCAAAGAAGTCTTTAACACTCTTGTTAGTGCAAATATTACGATATTTAATCTATACAGTCTCGTTTGTTTTGATTGATGACAAACATGTAACTTGTAATACATAACGTAAAATGTACAAGTTACTTGTAATTACATTTGTCTCAACATACATTCAACACCTCTCGATGTCTCAAGTCCTCGTATGTTACAACACAGGTTCGTACATGTTTGTTATGTGGCATTATGATCAAACCCATTAACAAATCATATAGAATGTTTAAAATACGTCTAGAGTCACTAAGTATTTTAATAGGTTAACCATTCTATTTAGAACCTCATTTTACATTTTGCATTCACAAGTATTTCAAAAGGTAACTAGACATTTTATTAACTAGTTACATAATACATTTTACAAGTTTACCTTGATAAAAATTTTAATCTAAAAGTGGAAATACATGTTACATCATGTCATGCATCATCTTTGAAATCCTTGGAAGATCACTTGAATATTTTGGTTAGATTGACACTCAATACATCAAATGTGATCTTAGTAAGATTTGGTAATATCTTGGAAATATTTGAAGAGAGATTTTTTAGATTTTATGTCGGACCCCACTGCAAAATGGTATTCAGCGAACCCTTTGGGGTTCTGGTCCGTATGGATGCTCCTGTCCATTTTGGCTATAAATAGCAAGCCAAACCAAGTTATTCATTGATCCCTTCCAACATATATTCTCTCTAACATTCTTTCATCACTTAGATCTATAGATAAACATGTAGTAGCATACATCAATCACCCTCACCATCACATGATCATAATGCTTCTAACATTCATCTTTGTTGTAAGCATATTTTACATTTTGATCAACCAAGGAAAGTTTAGAGATCTAGCCATCCTCATTCACCAAAGCATATCAACATATGAAGATTCAAGATCTCTTGATATCCTCATTGATTGAAGACTTCTTATTTAAGAAGATCATGTAGATTAGTCATTCATATCCATTAGACATTTATGTCATGGATCATCATTAAATATCATTGCATCATCACAACACTTTCACCAAACTAGATTAGATGGTTTATGTGTTTGTACCATAAAACACAAGGTTTGTTATGTTGGGCCATAAAACATAGTGGAGTGGTTGTACCTTGAAAAGAACTTCGACATCTAGCTTAGCGTCGGAAATATTGTATAGGCGATGTTAGGTTGGTTCTACCTCGAACTAGAACCCTATTTATTTGAACTTGGAAGAGTGTTTAAACGATTGTAAGGTTTTTCTCCGCCGAGAAGGGAGCTTGTTGATTTAGTAAAGTAACTCTCGAGTTGGGTACCGGGAGTGGAGCAGGAGATCCTAATCAAACCACTATAAATCCTGCTCAAGGGTTTGCACTTTCCTTTTTTTATCTCTTTACTTTTATAATTGCTTATGATGTGGTTTGATGATGATGCTTGTGTGACAACTTGGTTTACTATGCTTTATATTAGTCATAAACAATAATTGATACTTCATATAATAACAAGCTTCATAAGTGATTTGATACAAAAGATCTAACGATTTTAAGCGGCAGAACGTATTCCCACCCTCTACGTTTTCACAACTCTTGTGGTTTTTGCAACACCACAACTACTAACTGGAGTTGATGAGCAAAACAATGTACATTAATATGTCAATCATTTTCTTTTAGGATTAGAGCTTTTAAAACCATTAAACTCACCACTATATTGCTTGCTCCATCGTAACCTTGTCCCCAACCAAGTTTCAAATATTTAATTAACATGTTACATGTAAGACAAATAATAACTTGCTAAAAAATAGAAGATATTTAAGACTTAAATTTAAACTCTTACATGTTGTAGACTCAAGTTGTGTTCATTAAATAAAGAATCAATGGCAGCTTTTAGAGTGGAAGAAGATGTATTCTTTACATGAATAATACCGAGAAATCTCTCCTTTAAAACACCAAATTTGTTAACATACCTCAAAACCACGACCATTTGTTCCTTTAACCACATCACTAGACTTGTCAACTAACAATGAAAACACGTCATCACCAATATCTAAACAAATAGAGTTAACTATCTCAGAAAACACCCAACTATATCTTTTTGAATCATACATGTCAAGATACAATTCTTTGGAGCATTTTCTAATGTAACCACATTTCCTCATTATGATCTCTAAGAAATTGCAATACTTCAAGATACATCCCTCATTTAATGAATTTACTTTCATCCGCACGCACGCAATGGATTCTCTGTTTTCATACATAATCTAACACAATCAATTGAAGCATTTAATCTAATTAGATAATTCTTCTTCTCAATTTCACTTTTCTTATTAAAGGCCACAATTGGATTGATCTTGTTTAAGAAGATTTTCACATTTTTGGAATGCTCTATTGTGATAGCTATCAACATTACCAACATGTTGATACAATCTATCCTTTTATGCCGACTATCAAAACCATTAACCACAAATGCATCATTCGACTTGCTTCTCAATATTATCTCTAAATAAGTAACAACACAAGCAAAATGCTTTGTCAATTTTACACTATACTCCAACCAAGGAAATTCCTTAAACCATGCTACAACAAAGCGCTTGCCTTGCCTCGCTATAATTTTAGTTGGAAATATATATACTTGGTTGACAAGCTTTTCTATCCCAATATAATCGCCTTATTTCTTCTCTTTGGTTTGGATCATATTCAAAAATTCGAGGTCTATCTGGGATCCAGGAAATTGTAATTGGTAACAGAAGCCTAAGGAATATCATTTATGGATGCAGTTTGAGGTCCTTGTGAAGAATCGGCCGTGGCATTTTCTCTTATATTCTTTTCACCAATAGTATCATTCATTACGGAAGCTTTCTTTTTAGATAACTCCCAATTTTAGCCTACAATAAACAAACTACAAATTAGAGCCATTACAATAATACTATCAAATATCAATTTAAAAGACATAACCATAGATTGGTTTTACAATAATACTATCAATATAAAAAGCATAACCATAGATTGGTTTTACAATTGTTTATTAATCACGTATGTCGAACACATTGGTACGACAGTCGAACACAACACTAGAACAATACTATCAATTTAAAAAGCATAACCATACTTATATAATAAACAAATAAACAATTGAAATATTGAATCATGTATCTCGAACACAGAACACGAACCTGTTTCATATTCTTTAATTTTGGATTTTAAAAGATTGTTAGGATAATGAATAAAGTTGTTTAATTGATAAACCTATTTCATTTTGGCCTTTTGTGCTTTAATTTATTAAATTTGTTTTATCTTTGGGCTTTTGTCATATTGGGGTTTTTGCAAAATTCTATATATATAATTTTTATTGGGCAAATAACCTATTTAAGCGTCATACTTGTCACAAAAAGCAGTTCGACGTAGCGAATAAAAAAAATAGCCCTTTTGGCTACTAAACCCGTCTAGTTTGTCCTTTATTAGTCATTTTACCTCCACCTCAACAGGTTAGTGCCACTTTGGCAGTCATTTGTCCACGTCATTTGTCCACCTATACATTATATTAACTTTTTTTTTTCTCTCTTTCCACCTCACTATACATGTGTTGCATTGATGATTACCATTGCATATCGCATTGTAACAAATTGATAAGGTGTTGTTTCATGATACATGCTAATCACCTTGAACCCCAAAACAAATATGCTAATATTAGTATGCCTAATATGACGAAAACCATATTCGAAACATGAGAGACCTACAAAATGATTAGTGTTTCAATCCATTGCTTGTTTTCAAAGACTATAACAAAACTGTCCAAAAATCCTATCTTCAAACTTCAGACTGAAGCTACAACGAGTTTTAAAGAAAATATGCCATATTGAACCCGTATGCATCACCTTTACACCCCATGCTTCACATTAACCCTGCATCAGCAGCAATTAGATTCTTGAACTGAATCCTACGATCATTGTGAAAAAAGGCGTCGGTTGAGCCCATTGGTTGTCGATATCATTTCCGGACCGACATCGGATCCCACCGTTGAGGCGCTTTGTTGTGTCAATCGCTATTGTTGCCGTAAGAAGAGTAAACAACGGAGACATGGTGGTATGGGTTAGTTGTTTTTGAGATAAAGAGAGATATATGCACATGTTATGGGGTGGTGGAAAAAAAAAAATTAATTTAATGTATGTGGACAAATGACGTGGACAAATGGCTGTCCAAAGTGGTACTAACTGTTGAGGTGGAGTAAATTGACCAATAGCGACAAAGACGGGTTTAGTAGCCAAAGGGCTATTTTTACCGCCGAATCCTTTTGTGACAAGTAGATGTTTAAATAGGTTATTTGCAATTTTTATTTAATTAAACCAACTAAATAATCTTTAGAAACACATTTTTGATGCGTAGAGTGCATTTAAGATACATTTTAAAAATTGATAATTTTTTTGAAATTATATTATATACGAAAATTAGTGGAGATTGCTTGCTTGTGAGGCCTTTCGTCAATTTGCTTCAAGGTATCACCTTCATGACCTATTCATGTCTTCCTTGTTTCTGAAACAGGTCGTGGAATTATGTCCACCATATACGTATTTTTGAACCTAAATAACATGCTCAATAAACTGTGAAAGTGAGGCTAATATGGCTGGGTTGTGTCTATGATTTCTGGTCTTGTGAATACCCTACCATGTGCTTGGTTGTGGTACTTTTAAACATGTTATATAAGGACTAACTTAAACTATGGAAAGCCTAATATATAAATTATATAGTATCATGAAAGACTCTATCACATGTCGACCTATATATACTAAAAACATTGGCCTGGAACCTGATTTTCAGACTCTCGTCATGTATATTTTGGTGCCTTTCATAAATAAGCAAACTAGCCTAATGTATGGCTACATAAATTCTGTTATGGTTGTATTCTGTGGTGTATTGGAGTTCCCCCCACTTTGCATGATTTCCTTCACTTAAACATGTATGTTTTAAATATAAAGCTAAGAGAGTAACCTATTATTTTGCTACATAAAATCATGAATAAAATGACCAAGCCTACATGTCGACATACACACTATAAAAATGGTTTATATTACTTTCTGGTCGTGTGCTTTCCAGGCCATGTACACGTTGTTTTCTCTTTTAAAAACCATGCTAGACATGTATGATAAACTTAAGACTAATAACTTGGAAATAAAGCTACAATAAAACCATGATACAGCCTATAAATATGTCGACATAGTGATGAATCTGGTCCCATAGTTTTGAATCTGGTCGTGGGGTTGAGGGTCCCTTTTGTACATTTTTGAGCTTAAAAACTATGTCTATTGTATGCTAAGTTATGGGGGTTATAAACCTGAATAAAAAGGGCTACGAAACCATTAATCTAACCTATGTTTTGGTCGAATTATACCCTATAAAATCTGTTTTTGATCCTCTAAAATCTGGTCATCTGTGGTGTTTTCTGGTCGTGAGGTTGTCACACAGCCTACGTGATACGACCCAGTTAGGGGTTGTATCGGGATAAGGCACCACTTCAAGCGTGTGCTAGCTCCTTAAGAATAAGAAGAGAAGAACTAGAGAATTATTGATCTTAAACTTGATTGAATAATGAACTAAAATCTTACAAAGAGTATTTATAAGACAAGATAAAACCCCATATAATAAATGAGCCTTGGGCCTGGCAGCGTTCATTCTCACTCTTCAAAATCACCTTGCACCTCAGGTGTTGTCTTCAAAAGTTTTCTTAATTCCGGATTCCATGATCTTCTTTGAATTGCGACCTCCATCGTTTTCTTCAACATAACACAAGCACCTTCTTCCATCTCTTGTTGCGCCATCTACGACTCTTCTCGCGATATACCCACTTCAAACAAAAAAACCAAACTTCTCCGAAAACATCTCTACCCTCCAACATCTTAATCACAAACTCCTTGATTAAACCCAAATTTATTTCATATATACTATCATGAGATATATTACCTCCATCCTTAAGTAGCGATATCACTATATTCGATTCATCTTCGTCAACCCTACATGCTTCACCACCACCCACAACAACATCTTCCACACTTTCTTTATTTTCTGAAAATTCGCTAAACTCACTACGAACTTCCATGCTTTCCACATTACTCTCACCAATATCAAAAACATCGTTTATAGCGCTACTAACCTCAACAACACTAGTATCTTCATTAGCATCGAATGACTCTTTAATCACATATAGAGCTTCTTCACTTGGCCATGATAGAACGATATCTATTTTCTCTTCAATGTTCAGCTTTTTCCCTGCAATTATCTCAAAACGAGCCTCCATTATACGGGCTATGGAACAGGCTTCTCTTAAAGTTGTAGGCGCTAACCTTAAGAGTGCACATTGTAGAAGCGGTTTAAGTCCCGAGATATACATCGATTTAAGTAAAGATTCTAAGATCTCCGTTACTTGATTTGCAAGAACCACAAACTCACTCTCATATTCGGCCACCGTACCCATTTGCAAGAGCTTAGAGAGTGCGTATTCCGCGTCCCGATCACATCCGCTCGAAGCCATTAACATTAACTCGAAAAACATTAAAAAAAAAATAAAAATAAAAATAAAAAATAAAAAAAATAAAAAACAATTTTTTTTTATGAACAGTACCCCCGTGAACAGTAATGCGCGTGAATAGTGATCGATGAACAGTTTTTTTTTTTTTTTTTTTTTTGGAACCCTAATTTGGTAGCCCTCTCAACGAGGACTCTCAATGAAAGCACCAATTGATACGACCCAGTTAGGGGTTGTATCGGGATAAGGCACCACTTCAAGCGTATGCTAGCTCCTTAAGAATTAGAAGAGAAGAACTAGAGAATTATTGATCTCAAACTTGATTGAATGATGAACTAAAATCTTACAAAGAGTATTTATAAGACAAGATAAAACCCTAATATCTAAATGAGCCTTGGGCTCGAGCCCACGCGTATCACTACGCCATTTTTGGTCCTTAATCCTTGCGTAATAAACTTGCATAACGTAATCTAAGTATAAGCTAATTATTGGCATGTTAAACCAGACCTTAGACCTCCTAAACTTGGCGTTAAAATGGTTTACAAACCTGGTCTTATGACCCCTTTTCTGGCCGTGAGTTATACCATACAAGCATGCAATTTTCGAACTATAAAACGTACTAATTGAAGGTTAAACCTAAGGCTATTAAAATGAGTTATCTAAACACTTAAAAATCATATTCTAAACCCTATTTACGTGACATTATACATGTATAAAACTGGTCCTACAATACGATAAGTAAATCACTTATTATGTCTTTGTTTTGGTTCTTTAAACACGTATAAATGAGCTTATAAATGGTACAATAAATTGGTATTAAGGAGTAACGTTAGGGGCTGTTTAGAGGGGTTAAATGAGTAAAAAGAGATAAAATAGTATATTTACACTTAAGGATAATTACATATTTGACCCTAAACTTGTGTAAATCGGCTTAAATGACCTTTAAAATACATAAAACACTCATTGATCTTAATGTGTCTCTAAATGCGTCATGATCAACTAAACTTTCTAAATACGGAAACCTGCTAAATATGGAAACTTACTAAAAATAGAAAGACGCTTGAAGCATGAGAACCTAATATGGAATAAATACTTAAACCTCGTCTGATAAAAGTATGTCTTTTCACTTCTGTAGATTCCTCAAGGAAGGAGTGATCCCTTAGCTGTCTCTACTTTTTATCTGTTTTTTTTTTTTTTTTTTTTTTTTGCTTGCTTTGAATAAGGTACAGATATTCTGACCTTGTCTCTAAGGTTTCTCATGATTCGTTTACATCTTTCGATATTACCTTTGAACCGTTATATTTTGCTCTGAGCCTTCTTATTAGGGCTTCCATGTAACTTTGCTATGATCCCTTTGATTGAATCTCCTAGGTGAACTATTTGATATGAACCTTCGATTATGAACTTTTGCTATGGACTTTGATATGAACCTTTGACTTTTGAACCTTTGATATGAATCCTTATGATATGACTTTGCTTTGACCTGTCAGTTTGAGACCCGAGCCATTAACTAGGCATGGGGGTTCCATGTCCGTGTCATTGATGCACCAATGGCATGACTCTAGTGTATACGAGTGATGTTACACACCGTCCCTTTCTGTTATCTGATTATGAGCTCGATATATATTGTATGGCCACTATTTGTCTGCAGGGGCGTATGGATGCATCCTAGATTTGTTCTGTTATCTGATATGTTATGATTTGTCTGGTGAATGATGTCGTGTGCAATACGCGTCTTCACATCTGAGAGGTCGCTCCTCTATGGTTACTATGGGTTACTACTGGCTACTATGATATGATATGATTTGTTTTGTTGGCTCGTGGTGGATTACTGACTTTCCTTTTTCCTTACTCTATACCTTTGATATACCAGATATATTGACTGACTTTCCTTACTTTGTTCTCTGTTCAGTTTTATTATTATGGTATCGTTATATCTGTTCACTGGGCTTTTTAAGCTCAGTCGCATTTTTTTTCCTGCGGCAGGTACATAAGCTAGGAGCTGGGATTTTAGCTATGGGTTTGAGTGATGAGCTGTTATGGAGATTTATGACCCTAGTCATCTTAGTTTCTATTTGATTATATTTTGGCGTACTTAGACTCGGATTATGAATACTTATGTCTTTGGATTAGTTCTTCCTTCCGTTGAATTTATGTATTTGTTAAGCCGTGTTGGCTGGATATTTCCTTTGACTATTTATTTAAGACTTCCACTGTTTTATTATGTTCATTATGTATATTCTGATATGACACCAGGATGTGACACTTCTACCCTTGTCGGGTTGAGGTGTTACATTTTCTCACTCCTAATCTTCACTTTTGATTTTGACACATGTTGTGATCTTATTGTTAGGCATATCTTTAAGCATACATTTTAGGCATGAGTATCATTTTCCTAATAATAATAATAATAATAATAACGGAGAGAATAAGAAGGGTACGATTTGAGGGGTCTTTATAACCTTCCATAATCCAGAGAGACCCTTTGGACTATTCACACTGTCGTTTCACCCTGTTCCATACAAACCAAACACTACTACACTAACACCATCTTTTTACGAACAAAACATAACAAAAGCCATACTGACTGAAACCTTGTCTATCATAACCCAAAAACCGATCCAAGATCCGAACCACCATTTGAACCAACGACAACAAAAACAAGCCATTACAATTTAAAAACCACGACCAACTTGAGCTGAACCACTAACCCGAAAACGAACCGTAGATCTAACCTCGAACCACTGATTCCTGCAACGGCCCAGAGCATCAAATAACGCAGTGTGTTTTTCTTAATGTTGAACAATATTTGATTTTGAAGCTTTATTGGAGTCAAGGGGAGCAAACTGCAAAGGGTCGAAAGGGAGGTTCAAAGGGTTCAAATCAAGGTTCAGTTCATGAAAAGAGGTTAGATTAGTTTTCAAAGGGCCAAAAAATGTTATCAATGTGGTCTTTTTGAAATAACTAACTTGAGCTCTCGACTTGTTTAAATTTTACAAAAGATTCACAGAAAAACTAATGCGATCATCACCTTCTTCTCAAAGTGGACTTTTTTCTCTGTACTGACCCAAAATTATACCAATATTTCAAGTGGTAACAACATCTTAATCTCCTTTTGGTTCCCCAATATAAGCATTTATTTATAGTATTGCCCACAACCTGTTTGTTAAAATGCCAACCTCAACTTTTCTTGCATCAAAATATAGCTGCATGCTGTCTAATTCAACAGTTTGTTCAACGGTAATCAACTATTACCTATGGGATGTTTGGGATTGCTTATTTAAGTACTTTTATGCTTCTTTCAAGCAGATTAGAAGTTTTTTCAACTATTTTGCAAAAAAAAAAAAAAAAAATCTTATTTGCTTAGTTTACATTGAAATATAGCAATACCAAACACCTCAATATATCACTTTAATAGCTTGCTCTGCTGAGTTGAAAGTTTACTTTTATTTCAAAATGATTCATGATTAAAATGATAGATATCAGTCATCTACACTTTTCACTCTTAACAGTTTTCGGAATTCGTCTTGCATTCAGTTTCAAACACTCGCTACATCTCTCAGATTACTCATTCATGTCGTTTTATCACACGTTCTTATTTGCAGTTAAACTTCTTATAATTAAGCTGCAAACTTATATGTTTGTTAATTTTTATCTTTATGTATCTACTTTAGCTTATGAAATGAGAAGCTTGTATATTCTTTTCACTATATTATCTGTTGTCTTAAAGGGTTGTAACTTAGAGAAGGATATAAAGGGTTGTAACTGGTTAATAAAGATCCACTTGTTGTTGTGAAAGATAAATTTGGGGAATTGATGCAGGAGGGGCTTCACGAGTATAATAGGAGGCATCATATGTTAAATTTAGAGAAGACGAGAAAGAAGGGTATGATTGCAATGAAAGAAGCGAAAAAGGAAGCGATACATGAATTGTCTGATGATGAAGATAGTCAAGGAGCTGATCTTAGTGGCATATTTGATCCTGAGGAAAGAAAACGCTTTTATAAAGTTTTATTTGAAGATAAGGGACCATGATTTTTGTAACAGATGTATATTATTTGGTCTTACTGTAGTAATGCTTATATTTGGCTATTCATTCTACTCACTCAGAGTCATGGGCGGAGCTATTAAGGGACCGGGCCTAGGCCTAAGCCCGTTAGTGTATTTTTTTCGCGATTTCATGTGTATTTCTGGAAAAAAAATTATTTCGGCCCTCCCATTTAATGTATTTCCCCAAAAAAAATTGTTTCGGCCTTCCCACAAAAATTTTTCTAGCTCCGCCATTGCTCAGAGTTGTATAGTTTTGACTAATTGTTTGAAAGTATGATACATCTTGGTGATGCTTGTTCTCATAGAAAAGTTATAGTATATGTTTTGCATAATCTTAGTGCAGATATTATGGTGAATTAGTGTGTAATGGGAAAGAAACAGGCCATTATGGCTTTGTCAACCTTCTGAGTTTGAATTTCAGTTATCATGGAACTTTTCGCTTGAACATCAATCGTCAAGTCATATGCACCAATGAATGAAATGTGGTTATGATATTAAACCCTCCTGTCAATTTTTAAACTGGGAAGTCGGTCATGGCTGCATTTCTAGTGTCATGTTTTACTTATGAAAATCTTTTTGTGAATTCTCAGTCTATCAGTAGCCTTGTAGTGTTTGTTATATAATGTATCTACTATCTGATTACAGAAAGCAGTGGATATAAGAGGAAAAAGTGTTTTGTTGACTTCTTGCATAGATTCAATTATGATCTACTTTCTCGCAGAATGCTATTGATCGAAAACTATAATGCTCAATATTACTATGTCTTCAGTTTGTATATTTTGATTCTATGAAAGTCTATAAGATTTGGTTAATGAAACAATTTTTGGCTTGTTAATGTGGAGCATATTGATGAACTAGGTGGCTCATCTAAGTGCGCAAGAAACAAGCCCAACTCAGACTATAACTTCCCACCTGTGAGAAGCTACACGACCCATGAGCATCCCAGAGAGATATCTTGACTGTCTGGATGTTATGGCAATTGGCAAATACCTATGGCAGTTTGCTGCAACCAACAGGCCTAAAGTTCTTCAGTTAGGATCTGAATCCAGCATTTCTTTGTTTTTATTGTTGATACGATGATTAAGTGAACCGTGTAATATCAGTGATTTGTGGTCAATCACGTTTATGTTTAGGCAATATTTTCCATTATTTAGAGTTGGTTTCAAGTTTTGCATTACCTTTTGAACCTGATAGTGTAGAGTCGCCCTTGAAAAGGCACTGCATTTAACTCTGCTAATTATACAGTGATATAATTTAGTTTTTTCACAAAGCACTATGCAGTACTTATGTTTGTTCCATTCTACATCACTTGTGGTATCATTTCCCATGAGAAGGGGCAACTTGTAATGTTGTTGTTCAATCCCACTTGCCAAAAGCTTAAAGTTTGCTCAAGTCATGTGCAGGGGACATTTTGGATGAAACAAGTCAACAAATTGAACCAAAGGAGTTTGATACAACTGTCTCGCTTATCGACATCAAGTTCCCTTCCTTGCTGCAGGCTTTTTTTCAACATTTCCTAGTGTCTCTTCATGTTAACGAGTCTTAAAGAGAACCTGCTTAGCTGTTAAAGATGAGCGCATACTTTTTCAGCAGCAACTGCTTGCTATTCCCTAATTCCATCATGACCCTCTCAAATTCCATCATAAACTACTCTTATCAGCTGAACAATGATACAGATAATCAACTCATTCTCAGTCACACAACTGCTGATTCAAAACAAGTTCAGTTAAAAGAGGAATTTGCTTGTAATGTTACATAAGCTCAGTTAAAACAATACAGCAGATCATTTCATGAAAAATAAGCCCAAAAACTCTGGTTAAATTTAAGCAAAAATTTAAAAAGGCCAAATGCAATCAAAACAAACAATTGAGCACAAAAGCTAATTTCATTTCATTAAAAGCATAAGTACCAATTACAAGCCGTAATAAGCACTTCTAATAACATGACATAAGTACTAAACCAACCCACCAATTACAAATCCATTAAACAAAGCCTAAGCCCTTTCACCCCTAATCCTCCTAGCCAACTGCATATCTTTGGGCATAATAGTAACCCTCTTGGCATGAATGGCGCACAAATTAGTATCCTCAAAGAGCCCCACCAAATACGCCTCACTCGCCTCCTGAAGCGCAGCAACAGCCGAACTCTGAAACCTCAAATCCGTCTTGAAGTCCTGAGCAATCTCCCTCACAAGCCTCTGGAACGGCAACTTCCTGATCAAAAGCTCGGTGCTCTTCTGGTACTTGCGGATCTCTCGTAACGCAACGGTTCCAGGCCTGAATCTGTGAGGCTTCTTAACTCCTCCGGTTGCTGGTGCTGATTTACGAGCGGCTTTTGTTGCGAGCTGTTTCCTTGGTGCCTTTCCTCCTGTCGATTTGCGGGCCGTTTGCTTTGTTCGGGCCATTTTGATTGTCTTGAAATTGTTTTGATTGTTGTTTGTTGTTGTGTGTGAATGTAGATTTGGGGATGAAATGGGTGAGTGTATATATACAAGTTTGAAATTTTGGGGAAAAGATGGAGGGAGTGAATGTGGGGCGTTGGATTTGATGAAAAGGAAATGGACGGTGGTGATTATTTGGTGTGGGTGAGTGCGGATCATGATCCGTGTGCTTTCTCAATGGAGAGTGTGATTGGTTGCTACCAAAGAAATAAATATTTTCTATATTATTTTAATCTAATTTTGGCTCCTATCAAATTCATTTTACAAATCGTGTCTTTATATTTGTTCTTTCATTTCGCACTAAATATTCAAAACTTGTACTGTCTTTATTGATTTTTTTACTTTCAGATTTAACAAATAATATGTGACTTTGGTTAAAAATTTCTATTGAAATATTAGTTGTAATTCATACACACAGAACATTACATTCGGGTAACAAAATGTGATATAGTGAAAACTGGGGTTTCTTATGCACTTGTTTACGTTTATAAGAGTAAATTGATACTAGTGATTTAATACTAGAAGCTGGATTATTTTTTTTTTAACCGACAACTAACTATATTAAAATATATGCATCATAAATGTATTTCACATGTGTTAGCAGCACTCGAACCAAACTACAATCATTTAGTTCAAGAGTTTTCACACAATATTATCATTGTGACACAAGTCATTTGATAAACTTTCAAAGATTTGACATGACAATGCTATGGAGATGATGAAATCCATAGGGTTAGGTTGCTTTCAATAGGTGTAAGGCATCACCATTGGCTAACCATTCTCACACGCCACCCCATTGTGCTCCTTCTCCCACCTCACGCATGACAACAAGGATAAAAGGGACGAAGAGTGACCATGGTAACCACTCGGACAATGTGCAAATTGTTGGCCTCTCAACCATGGTAACCACTCGGACAATGTGTTAGCCGAGTTATGCTTGACGAGTTATGCTTTGAACAAAAACCAACAAGAAGGCCACCTACGACTTCGTCATGCACCTCTACAGCAACTCTGCCTATTAGTATTAAGAAATTAAAAATTAAATAAATAAAAACGTCACTAAAATCCGCTTTTCTTGTCTCTTTTGAAGACTATTTGTTGTTGGATGTCTTTATCAACATATTTTCCAATCACATTTTTCCAAAAGAAAAATGGTCAAAAGTGCTACTACTATCGGCACAAGACACACGTTTGTTCTGCCATTATGAAGACTTGTCTTCGCTTAGTGTTAGATTTCTTCATAAGTTTATAAGTTTATAAGTTTAATGTTTTAAGTTTCCAACTACAGTCCGAGCTTTCGTCGCTTGTACTGTTGGAGTATTAGATGATAACATAAGTTAGTCGGAACTAACTTGTTTGTGGCTTAAGATACGGTTGGTTTCTTTTATGTATCGTCTAATCACTATATATTGTCGCTTAATAAGTCATAACAATACGGGGTGTTTTATCATTTGACACTATATTTGCCACAAACACGATCCTATATATACATTAGTTGAGATCAATATAGATCTCATATTTACCATAAATTTAATAAATCAATCTTAGTCATCTATTTTTTTTTTAAAAGGACCGTTTTCCATTTTTTTTAAACACCATATCTTGCAAACGGTAAATCTTTAAACTATAAAAATTACATCATTACGACGAGAAGTAAATTATCTTTTTATTGATATACACTTCTCTATATTTTTGTCAATTTTTTTTCAAAAATTTCGCTCAGAAAAATCACATATAATTTGTAAAATCATATATGATTTTCAAAAATCACATATGATTCGATTTTTACAAATCACATATGATTTTTTTAAATCATATATGATTTTTGCAAATTATATGTGATTTTTTTACAAATCACATATGATTTGCAAAAATCATATGTGATTTATAAAATTCGAATCACATGTGTTTTTCACAAATCACATATGATTTTTATGGGTCGAAATTTTGAAAAAAAAATTGTTAAAAATATATAGAAGTGCATATTTATAGAAAGATAATTTAATTCTCGTCGCGATGGTATGATTTTTTCTCTTAACGATTAACGGTTTGCGATATATTTATTTATTTTTTTTAAATGATTTTTTTTTATTATTATAAAAATAAATGACTAAAATTGGTTAATTGTATTTATGATAATTTTTAGATCTATATTTAACTTTTGCCATATATACATATAGTTATAATTTAAACTAAACTTTATATACATATTTAACATCAAGCATTTGTTAATTGAGATGGTGTTTAATTAGGATTGTATTTTGGTGTGATTATCTGATTAATGAGCTTATAAAACACGAATAATGAAGAAATAGTGTTTAAAAACTATAAAAAAATTAAAAGGGATAATGAACGTTGTTTTTCCCCCGAGAATAAAAAGCACTACAACAATCGGATGGACGGGCGAGGAGACTTTCGCCGGGGACACAAAGTCCCCGGCGAAAGTCACTAAACGACAAACTTACATCTGACGTGACACATGAACGCGCTGACCTGTTTGGGAAAATTCAACATACACTTTCTCCGGGGACATGTCCCCTACATGTCCCCGGTGAAAGTATGTAGGATTTTTAGCAAATTTTGACCGGATAGTCAAAATTCAACGTGAACTTTCTCCGGGGACTTGTCCCCGCCGAAAGTGTATTTCACTTTTACCAATAGTTTGACCAAGTCAAAAGCAAAACCTGTAGTTATAAAAAATACATTTTATTGCAACTATTAATACATAACTAAAACCCCGATGCTTGGATAGTATTTTTATTACGTAAAACTCTAAACTGTTTTAAAATTAAAACGACATATCTTTAGTTCCATCGTCTGCCGTTACAAAATATTTGGTCAAAATAAACGAAAACTTGAATTTTGAGCAGCTGGGTTGTATCTGCAGGTTATCCAACGCTTGGGATTTATTGATGAGACTTGACGAAACAGAGTAGATATATAGCTATGGGAAAAACAAAAATATTAAATTTATGATAAATTAATATGGTTCTTAATTCGTGTTTGTTAATATTGGAAAAGGGGTGTTTGGACACCATAATCTGGTTAACTAAGAACATGGTCAGCTTTACAAATCCAGCATGTGCTTTGATTTATAAAAATACTTGACAGATACATACTACGAGAACAACAACAACATCAACAACAACAACTACAAACACTATTCTATTGTAACATATCTAAACATATAATAAAAAGTTATTCAAATATTTAAAGAAGTTACTACCTTGAGCATAGAGTTACCATTGATGTCTAGTTCTTTTTCCAACAGGCAAGTTAAAAAAATTCACTATGATCAAACAATGTTGTTTAAGAGTTTGAATTTTTTGAAGTTTTTTTTTGTGATGATCATATGAAATGAACTATTTTTTAATGAAGAATATGAAGCATTAGTGTCAAGTGTGTGTTTTCTTGGTGTAATAAGTACGTGGAAAAGGGGTGTTTGGACACCATAATCTAGTTAACTAAGAACATGGTCAGCTTTACAAATCCAGCATGTGCTTTGATTTATAAAAATACTTGACAGATACATACTACGAGAACAACAACAACAACTACAAACACTATTATATTGTAACATATCTAAACATATAATAAAAAGTTGATCAAATATTTAAAGAAGTTACTACCTTGAGCATAGAGTTGCCATTGATGTCTAGTTCTTTTTCCAACAAGCAAGTTAAAAAAATCCATTATGATCAAACAATGTTGTTTAAGAGTTTGAATTTTTTGAAGTTTTTTTTTTGTGATGATCATATGAAATGAACTGTTTTTTAATGAAGAATATGAAGCATCAGTGTCAAGTGTGTGTTTTCTTGGTGTAATAAGTATGTGGAAAAGGGGTGTTTGGACACCATAATCTGGTTAACTAAGAACATGGTCAGCTTTATAAATCCAGCATGTGCTTTGATTTAAAAAAATACTAGACAGATACATATTACAAGAACAACAACAACATCAACAACAGCAACTACAAGAACAACTACTACTTTGATCAGCAACAACAACAACAACAACAACAACAGCAACAACAACAACAACAACAACTACTACTACTACTACTACTACTACTACTACTACTACATACGAAGATTTTCCATGTCACCTAATAGCTCACGAAGTAATGCATCCGACTGACATGCGTGGTCGTCAGGAATCCTTGCCATTTCAAGTTGGGCCTCCAGCAACCTTACTCTTGTCTCTAGCACATGTTTTTGTGATTCCAGCAAGCTTATCCTAAGATCTTTTTCATGGCAGCTCGAGCACTCTGTTGGTGCAGAGATTGTTCTTAAGTACTCGTCAAATGCATCCTTCCACATAAAATATCCGTACCCATTATATTTTCTGGGCTGTTACATAATAAGAAAATTATAAGAGATTACAACCCAATTATTTGTATATTTACATAAATAGGAAATGTATGATTGTTCACCTTTGACAGAGGACATGAATAATATTGTCGTCCAGATGAAGATTCTCTATGTGATGTTCTTAATTTTATATTTTCTGCTCCACAAGAACACATAAAAGGATTAAATGACTCCATCTCTGGTTTTGAAATTTATGTGAAGATAAGAGGTTGTGAGGTTGAGTGGTTTTGAGGATAAGATTTGGTAGTTTTTGGTGGGATAAGATCTCAAGTTTTGTTTATGTGATATATAGAGCAGATCCAGTAGCTTTTGGTGGGAAGTTTTTGCGCCATGTTTTTTGTGGAAATTCTTGGCGCCATTTTTTTGTTGGGAAGTTGAGACCAGTAATAATAATAATAATAGTAATAATAATAATAATAATAATAATAATAATAATAATAATAATAATAATAATAATAATAATACGTATACCAATGCACTTATACTTGGTCCTTTAACATGATACGTATACCAATGCACCTATACTTGGTCCTTTAACATGATACGTATACCAATGCACCTATACTTGGTCCTTTAACATGATACGTATACCAATGCACCTATACTTGGTCGTTTAACATGATACGTATACCAATAGCACCTATACTTGGTCGTTTAACATGATACGTATACCAATAGCACCTATACTTGGTCGTTTAACATGATACGTATACCTATGCACCTATACTTGGTCGTTTAACATGATACGTATACCAATAGCACCTATACTCGCTCGTTTAACATGATACGTATACCAATAGCACCTATACTCGCTCGTTTAACATGATACGTATACCAATGCACCTATACTTGGTCCTTTAACATGATACGTATACCAATGCACCTATACTTGGTCCTTTAACATGATACGTATACCAATAGCACCTATACTTGGTCTTTTAACATGATACGTATACCAATAGCACCTATACTTGGTCGTTTAACATGATACGTATACCTATGCACCTATACTTGGTCGTTTAACATGATACGTATACCAATAGCACCTATACTCGCTCGTTTAACATGATACGTATACCAATGCACCTATACTTGGTCCTTTAACATTGTGGAAAACTAGAAGGGGGGTTGAATTGTTTTACCAATTTAAAACTTCCTTTTTAATATTTAGATCGACTTATGTCAATCTATTTGATTGTTTATGTTGGACGTTGATAGATGGATATATAAACGTGAAATGAAATATAAAGAGTAAGAAGCACATCACCACAACACAAGTTATTTATAGTGGTTCGGCTACAAGGACACCTTCCTTGCCCTACTCCACTCCCCGAGTCACCTACTCGAGAGTTCATAAGCACTACACCAACTCCTTGTGGCGGAGAAGCCTTCACAACGTCGCTTAACCTTTTTCCGGTACAAAGCTAAATACCGAGTTCTTTCACACCAAGGCGAACCACAACTAACACAACGTCGCCTACCCTTTATACGGTGCTAGGCTAACCACCGAGTTCTTTCACACCTTAGGAGAACTAATCCTATCACAACATCGCCTACCCTTTATTAGGTACTAGGCTAAGCACCTAGTTCTTTCACACCTTAGGTGAACTACACCTTCACGACACAACACCTAATCTCAAGGAGATCTACTCCTTGTTACAACACCATCAAGGATATCACCATCCTTGTAGATAAACAAATACATATATGTATAACGATGCTCCTCATCGATTATACGACCTAAGCATTCTTCCCAAATGCTACTTGATTTGATTCTTTGGCATCCTTCACTAATGCCTTTGACACAACGCTTGGCACCCTTCACTAATGCCTTCGTCTTGACACCTTTAGCATCTTTCACTAATGCTTTGACACGGATGATGAGCACCTTTCACTAATGCTTTCATCTTGACACTTTCGGCATTCTTCACTAATGCTTTGACACAGATGATGAGCATCTTTCACTAATGCTTCCATCTTGACACTTTCGGCATTCTTCACTAATGCCTTCTACCCAACATCTATGGAGAAAGGAAGAACTATCAACAAGAGAACCTTAGTAGTCTTGATGATGACGAAGCATGGCAACTCATGGACTTTGAGCTTGCACGTCTTCAAGAGGTGGTGATCTCTCCTTTAAGAGGAACCTAGTAGATCACACAAAAACAAAAGACAAACTACATAGATCACTTAGATCTGAGGTTAGAGGGTTAGAATACTTTGGGGAAGTATGTGTGTAAAAGCACACCTAGAGAGGAAGAAATGGCTCTCTATTTATAGAGGAAATTCTCTTCTGTTTCCCGGATCCCACGGATCCCTACCACAAGGGATCCGGCTAGAACAACGCTAGGGATCCGTGGTCTGCTCCTCTTTGCCCATGGGTATTTTTGGTTATGGGTCATGGGTCATGGGTTGATCCATGGTTTTCTTTCTAGATACAATGAACTTGGTTAAGTGGTATATATAAAACCATGGGTTATGGGTCAAAACCATTTGCAAGTATTTACCCATTTAGTATATACTTGTATTTACCCCATTTTAGCATACACTTAGTTTTTACCCATTTTAGTATACTTAGTTTAAGTATATGTTTAACCCAATATGTAAACACTAGTTGTTGTACACATGTATCTAAATCATAAAATCACTTATACTTGTTTTAGTGTTTTATGTAACAACTTAAGTGTGTTAGAAAACTATTAACTCAAACTATTTACGTACTCTATTTGTTTCGTTAAAATGATTTTACATTTGTTATCGACAAAACATTTAGAAGATCGTAAAATATAAATAAACGTTTTTACGGCTTATTTGTATTAACAATCTCCCCCTTTTTGTTGATGACAAAACATAAAATTATTTTAAGGAAAAAGCTAAAATTCGTAAAAATTTGAATTTGTAGTTTTATTTTCTTCTCCCCCTTTTTGTCGAAACAAAAGTGTTAAAAGAAACTAACACAATTTTTATAAGAAAAATGTAAAGAGAGCAAGTGACGGAATGGTACTCGTCTTAACTCCCCCTTGACGAGTCCATCCCTATGTAAGGGCGTCAAGGACATAACGTAAAATAAACTAATTGTGTTTGCAATTAAGTTTGCAAATGGTTCGTCTAAGTGACGAGAACGTGCTCCCCCTTGAATTTTGCAATGTTGCAATGGGGTGTCATGAAGTGTAACCCAAAATTGGATTAAGTTGCAAATGATTTTGCAATGTCGTTTAACACAAAGCTCCCCCTAGCTTTATGGTGTCAATATCTTCATGTGTATTTTGAATAACTACAAAACAAAGGTTAGAAAAACAAGAGTATAGTGCATAATTTCCTGCAAAAGAGACTCAAGTTAGTATAAATTTGTGCTCCTGTACCACGGATCCTACGGTTCCTTTCAAGGAGGGATCCGTCTAGTTATCTGGAAGGGATCCGGCTATCTGTTGACAGTATCTTCAGCAATGAAGAAATGTCAAGGAATGCTATTTTGAGAGAATGAGATATATGTACAATATATCAAGCACAACAAAGATAATCATAGCATATAAGTATTCATTCAATAAAACAAGAGATACACGACCAAATCTCTAAAACTAAGAGAGTGAACTTAGCCAAACAAGTGCTACTAATGCTAAACGAGTTACCCCAATTCTAAACTAAATGATGATCAAGGATGAGAAAGGTTTCCTAAACGTTCTAAGTTTGAGCTTTTGAATGTGATGCTCATTGTAGTTTAGGCTTATTAACCTCTTCGAAACGTTCGAGGAGGTGATAAAACATGAAACGTTGCTCTTCACGTAGTTCATGCATCAACCTTTCAACATGTTTACAATGATAGCAATCCTTGTCATGGTTTTGAGTTTCTTGAGGTGAAAGTTCAAGTGAAGTGGGTTGAGGATCTTCAAATGAAGGAGGATTTGATTGAGGCTTATTAAGTGGTGGTTCTACAATATTTGAAGGTAGAGGTAAAGAAGCATCAACTTCCATTTGGTCGGGTGGTTGCCTTTGATGTCTTCTCATAATCCAAAATGGACTATTGGGAGGAATGATAGAGTTTGGTTTCGGAGCAAGTGTTGATTCAACACTTTGATTTTGTTGCTCAATCTTTTCAAGTGGATTGGTTGGTAATGGTGAAAGATGAGATGGCCAAGAGGGTAACTCTTCTACATTGTGAGAGTGTGGAGATGATTGTGAGGTGGCTCTAGGCATTAATGATGTTGGTTGATTTGTGGAGGATATGTTTGGTATAGTAGGATTTGGTGATGAAATCTTAGTGGGAACACACTTCTTGGGGATTAGTTTGATTGGTTTCCTTGGTGTAGGAGAAATCCTAGCATTGGTGGACTTAACCGGAGATGATTCGGTTGAGGAAACTTCGTGTATGATTCTAGCAAGTTTCTTTGGTGGTTCTTGAGTGGATGAGTAAGCACTAGGAGCTTTTCTCATGATGAGATGACTAAGAAGGATGGTTGCAATTGCTGATAATTATGTTTGGGTTTGATGACTAAAGTATTCTTGGCAATGTGAGTTATAAAGGGAAGAACTTTGCAATTGCATTTAAGACTTAATCCACTAATGTTCTTGGAAATGTGATGATTAACATGCACAAGGTTGAGATTCAGAGTTTCACTGATCTAGGAACTCATTTAAGATGAGATGGAGTGTTTGAGTTAGGAAGATGAGTTGAAATGATTGTTTTAGCTATGTTTGACATAAACTGTCACCCGGATCCCACGGTTCCCTCCTTGAAGGGATCCGGCTAGGCTAATCCTAGGGATCCGGCTCTCAGCAGTTATGACAGGTTTGAAATGAGGTTTCTAGGAGCTAAAGCCTATCTGATTTTGAATGTTTCAGTTCTCCTAAAGGTTTAGGATGAAAGGGTACTTGAATGATTAGAGGTAATAAGTGTTATAGCAAATGATTGCTTTTTATGGAAGAGGGGTGGGACAAGATGACTACCAATGGTTGTCCAAGGATAACATTAGGAGTTATGAATGTGTCAAGTCATAATAAATGATCCTAGTGATCAGATTTAAGCTTGAGGTGATATTTAAGAAAAATTCTTAAAAATCACAAGATTTGAAAAACTAATTTTTGTCTTGCCTTGAGATATAAATGACTAGAAGCAATTTCCTAAAATTGTTTAGCTTGTCTTCTTTAAGTGTTTTGAGTGGTGAGAAATAGTTTGTGAGTAGTTGAAGCGGAAGTATGGTGAGTTTAGATGTGTTGATAAAATCAGACTAAGATCTTAAGTAAGCCTTTAGTGAGTCTAAGCCTTTCTCATCCTTGAAGTGGACTTAGTTAGATTCTAAAATCATATGCTGAGCTAATGTGATGTTATCTAGAAAGCAGTTTTGATGTACTGAATGTTGTATTGCTGATCTGTTGTCACGGATCCTAAGGTTCCCTCAAGGGAGGGATCCGGCTAGGCTAATCGTAGGGATCCGGCATCTGCAGATCAGAACTAACACAAAACCTACACAGAAATGATGTGCAATTTTATGCTCACTAGTAAATCCACAGATAAACAGTAGAAACAAGCATATTTATCACAAAACATTAGTTAAAGACAATATCCAAATAATCATTAACTAAAAGTGCAAAAATGTAATCATCCAATCATAAGATAAAGAAAACAAGCACAATCCTATTGTCTCTTTCGTCAATCCTTTATTTTCCTTTTTGACGGCTTAGTGAGGTTGTATGCGAGATTTTGAATCATGCCCCTCAATTGCTTAAATTCCGCGGTCTCGTTTGGAATGATCGGAAGTTGTTTGTGGTATTCAAGGATTTCCAATTTGATATTGGCTACGGGGTCGACATCTTCTTCTTCTTCACCGGCCGAGGAGTCCGAGAGAGCTTCCGGTTGCTCTCCATTGACCATGAACCGTTTAGAGGGTCGTTTGGTAAGAGGTACCATAACGTGATCGGAAAGATAATGATCATCGTTGATAGGAGATGGTTGCAATGTACCAACATACTTACAAAGTCGTGTTAGAAGCATACCATACGGAAGTACCATGTTGGAAGCTTTGAATACCCCAACCATTCTTCTTACCATGTAATAGGCAAGATTAAATGGCCTTTGATGGATAAGACAATAGATCATTTGCACAAGACATGCGTTTGGATGATCTTTGTTTCCAACTAGGCTAATGACATTTTCCCTAAGGATTTCTTCCCATTTTCTAAACATGGGGTGCATTTTGAAAAGTTCCATTTGAAAGGGATTACGGTGAATGAGTTTCTTGTTTCGGTCAAAACGGGATTGGTCGGTTCTTATTTTGAAAATAGTGTCTCGGATGGTTTCGGGTTCATCAATAGGAGTGTTATAGAGAGGCTTAGGATCAAGTGCAAGGTTTTGAGCGTTAATTGCCCAATCTTGAGAGTACATACAAATTCCTTCACAAGGAATGCGAAGAATTTGAGCAAAGGTGTTGAGAGGAAGAGTGAAGTTTTGTTTATTTATGATGAAAGCGATTGAAATGATATCATTGACGTTTCGAATGATCCTAAAGCTTTTGTAAAATTTAAAAATGAAAACCGGACAAATTTGTTCATCTATGTCAAGGAGACAATCAAAGTTGATCGTCGAGAAAACTTGACGAATGTCGGTATCTTCAAGGAAACATTCCTTGACTACACGACCTTCGTGGATAAGTCGTTTTACAAGGCTTTTGAAAATTTTACGGTCGGTTTTGGTCAATCCCTTTTTACGATAGTAATGAGTAAGGTAGTGGACGGTGTCATGATGATCTTGTTGAGTAGCTTTGGGCATGGTTGGTCGTAGAAATACAAATTTTCCAATTAGGTAAAATTAGTTGGGATGGGTTTATGGTTTTGATTTGTATTAACAATGTTATGAACACAATGTGATTTTGTTTAAAAAGCCCCTTTTCATGATTAATTTAAAAAGCCCTAATTAAATTAATTGATTAAAAATTAATAGACCATAAACCCTAGGATGAGGATGATGAAGATTAGAACAAGTTAATGCAATTACTTAAAATGATGTTCTAGGAAGGAATACTTGAGAGTATGGAAGCCAATGAGGATGGATTCAGTAGCTTGGTCGTTTTAGTGTTATTTGAGTAGAGGGAAAAAGATCAGTGGTGAATTTTTGAAAGCGTATAGCTGAGTTCTGTTCCACGGTTCCCCCGGATCCTTTGCATTTGGGATCCGGCTAGTACAACTAGAGGGATCCGGCTACTGTGGACAGAAAGGGAGTTGTTTGGTATTATTTTTGTAGTAGGCTTATAAATTAGCTTACCTAACAAAAAATGGAGGTATTAGATAAGGATTGTTTTTGAATGATGATTTTTGATGAATCACATATCGAGGGTTCATATGTGATGACGGCGTTAGTTTGACGAAAAAAATAATAATATCATTCCTTATGTTGAAAAAGACGAGAAGGTGATGAAAGAGACTTCTAATGATGTTAGTGATTAGTTAAGCAAAAAGAACTTATGACAATAAATGAAACTCATGTAACCTATCTAATGAAGAGTAGAACATACCTCTATGCTTCTTGATTTGGTATAATACCAAAAATACTTCATGGGCTTTAAAATTAATCCTTTGTACTTGATGTACGTAAGTTGTGATCACCTTTTAGATCCTTCCTTGAATGTTGACTTCATTATTCTTTGAATGAAGATTTTTGAGAGATTCTAGCATGAAAATTTCTTAAGAGCAAAAGTGGTTAGAATCATCTATCAATGTTCAACAAAATGATTTTAAAAGAAAATATGACCAAAAAAAAATCCTTCTTTGTAGTTTTCAAACATACACGGATCGTATCAAGTCTTTAAAGTACAACATACTTTAAGAAACTTGGTAACGAAGCTCTGATGCCAATTGTGGAAAACTAGAAGGGGGGTTGAATAGTTTTACCAATTTAAAACTTCCTTTTAAATATTTAGATCGACTTATGTCAATATATTTGATTGTTTATGTTGGACGTTGATAGATGGATATATAAACGTGAAATGAAATATAAAGAGTAAGAAGCACATCACCACAACACAAGTTATTTATAGTGGTTCGGCTACAAGGACACCTTCCTTGCCCTACTACACTCCCCGAGTCACCTACTCGAGAGTTCGTAAGCACTACACCAACTCCTTGTGGTGGAGAAGCCTTCACAACGTCGCTTAACCTTTTTCCGGTACAAAGCTAAATACCGAGTTCTTTCACACCAAGGCGAACCACACCTAACACAGCATCGCCTACCCTTTATACGGTGCTAGGCTAACCACCGAGTTCTTTCACACCTTAGGAGAACTAATCCTATCACAACGTCGCCTACCCTTTATTAGGTACTAGGCTAAGCACCTAGTTCTTTCACACCTTAGGTGAACTACACCTTCACGACACAACACCTAATCTCAAGGAGATCTACTCCTTGTTACAACACCATCAAGGATATCACCATCCTTGTAGATAAACAAATACATATATGTATAACGATGCACCTCATTGATTATACGACCTAAGCATTCTTCCCAAATGCTACTTGATTTGATTCTTTGGCATCCTTCACTAATGCCTTTGACACAACTCTTGGCACCCTTCACTAATGCCTTCGTCTTGACACCTTTAGCATCTTTCACTAATGCTTTGACACGGATGATGAGCACCTTTCACTAATGCTTTCATCTTGACACTTTCGGCATTCTTCACTAATGCTTTGATACGGATGATGAGCATCTTTCACTAATGCTTCCATCTTGACACTTTCGGCATTCTTCACTAATGCCTTCTACCCAATATCTATGGAGAAAGGAAGAACTATCAACAAGAGAACCTTAGTAGTCTTGATGATGACGAAGCATGGCAACTCATGGACTTTGAGCTTGCACGTCTTCAAGAGGTGGTGATCTCTCCTTTAAGAGGAACCTAGTAGATCACACAAAAACAAAAGACAAACTACATAGATCACTTAGATCTAAGGTTAGAGGGTTAGAATACTTTGGGGAAGTATGTGTGTAAAAGCACACCTAGAGAGGAAGAAATGGCTCTCTATTTATAGAGGAAATTCTCTTCTGTTTCCCGGATCCCACGGATCCCTACCACAAGGGATCCGGCTAGCACAACGCTAGGGATCCGTGGTCCTCTCCTCTTTGCCCATGGGTATTTTTGGTTATGGGTCATGGGTCATGGGTTATGGGTTGATCCATGGTTTTCTTTCTAGATACAATGAACTTGGTTAAGTGGTATATATAAAACCATGGGTTATGGGTCAAAACCATTTGCAAGTATTTACCCATTTAGTATATACTTGTATTTACCCATTTTAGCATACACTTAGTTTTTACCCATTTTAGTATACTTAGTTTAAGTATATGTTTAACCCAATATGTAAACACTAGTTGTTGTACATATATCTAAATCATAAAATCACTTATACTTGTTTTAGTGTTTTATGTGACAACTTAAGTGTGTTAGAAAACTATTAACTCAAACTATTTACGTACTCTATTTGTTTCGTTAAAATGATTTTACATTTGTTATCGACAAAACATTTAGAAGATCGTAAAATATAAATAAACGTTTTTACGGCTTATTTGTATTAACAAACATGATACGTATACCAATGCACCTATACTTGGTCTTTTAACATGATACGTATACCAATAGAACCTATACTTGGTCGTTTAACATGATACGTATACCAATAGCACCTATACTTGGTCGTTTAACATGATACGTATACCTATGCACCTATACTTGGTCGTTTAACATGATACGTATACCAATAGCACCTATACTCGCTCGTTTAACATGATACGTATACCAATGCACCTATACTCGGTCCTTTAATATGATACGTATACCAATGCACCTATACTTGGTCCTTTAACATGATACGTATACCAATGCACCTATACTTGGTCCTTTAACATGATACGTATACCAATGCACCTATACTTGGTCGTTTAATATGATACGTATACCAATAGCACATATACTTGGTCGTTTAACATGATACGTATACCAATAGCACCTATACTTGGTCGTTTAACATGATATGTATACCTATGCACCTATACTTGGTCGTTTAACATGATACGTATACCAATAGCACCTATACTTGGTCCTTTAACATGATACGTATACCAATGCACCTATACTTGGTCGTTTAACATGATACGCATACCAATAGCACCTATACTCGCTCGTTTAACATGATACGTATACCAATGCACCTATACTTGGTCCTTTAACATGATACGTATACCAATTGGCAGATTTTTATAAGATTTGAGCACATTTAGCCCCCTCCTTTTTTTGAAATGGGCACATATAGCCCATTGAAAACTTAAATGGGCACTAACGGGCACATTGTTTTTTCTCAATTGTAGATCGTTTTAAAAAATATTTTTTTATATAATATATTTAAGTTTTTTAATATAAATAAGATATTACGTTTAGGGAATTTATTTCGGTGTTTTAGGTCTTTTAATAAGCGATTTGTATAACATGTGCCCGTTTGGCCCGTGCCCGTTCTAGCCCGTGCCGTATCGCCGTGTCCGTGCAACCTAAGTTAAAAGTAATTAGATTAGTTTTATAATTTTTAGGTTAAATTTAATTATATAATTATATAATTTATTATTAATTCTAATTATTTAAAATGATAATTTTAATTTTATAAATAAACCTTTTCCCGGGGACATGTCCTCTGGGAAAGATTTGGCGTAAATTTACATTTTCCCTCCACACTTTTACTTTATCCCGCCATCATTTTCCCCGGGGACTTGTCCCCGGCAAAAGTTTCGCTAGAAGACAAACAAAACTTTCCCCTGGGACTTGTCCCCGGCAAAAGTTGAAAAGAAATATTAACCTCAATTATTGACAGATCTGGTCTCACTCGTGAAAAAAAAAACGAAAACCACACACATCGTCTTCTCCACCACAGCCACCACCACTGCACCACAGCTCACCACCTCCACCACCACAGCTCACCACCACAGCTCACCACTGCCACCACCACTGCTCCACCACCACTACACACGCTCCACTGTGCACGAGTATAATTTTTTCCTTAAACCCCCTCCTCATATAATTCTTTCCTTAAACCCTCTCCTCATATAATTCTATCTTTTCCCATCTTCTTTCTTCCTTGTCCCCCTTGTTTACAAACCCAGGTTAATTTTTATCTTTTTATTTTTGTTATTTTTTGTTAATTTGTTATTTTTTTGTTATTTGTTAATTTTTGAGTTTGTTAATTTTTGCAATGTTTTATTTTATTGTAGATGATTTTGTTAATTTTTATTTTTATTTTAATTATTTTTTGTACGTTGTGAGACCAAGCTGAGAAGTGAGTTGAGAATCGGCCGAGAACCGCCGACACTTTTCGACCAGGTAAGTTTTGTGGTTTTTTTTGTTACTTGTTTTATTTATTTTTTGTTACTTGTTTATGTGTTAGCGGGGACATGTCCCCGGCGAAAGTTTATGAGGTGCAACATAAGTTAGAAGCATTTGGTTACATGTGTCGGGTTCGTCTTTAGGTAGGCAGTCGAGTATTGGTAGGCAGTTAGCTTGAGCTCTAACAAGAGCCTGTGTCGGCTTCGTCTTTAGGTAGGCAGTTAGCTTATATAAGTATACCGTCTCCTGCATTAGCTTTTGCATTATTAATACACAATGTGGAACATAGTTTTTAGTAACTTATGCGGTAGTAAAATATAGTAATGGTAAAATGACCAAGGATAGACACGTGTAGTGACATAGAAGAACAGAGGTAAGATGGGCCTAAAAGTGTAAGTTGTAACTAAGCATAAGAGCTTGTAAAATAAGCCAAAAAGCTAGTTTGGAGGATCTTGGCGGAAACAGCTTTAGAAAAGCTAATAAGCTTATGCTGTTTGGCTCCATATAGACACTCAAAACAGCTTTACCTTGTTTGAAAATACACTAGGATTAGGATGATAAGGTTCTTAATAAGTTGAACTGTTGTAAATGATTTTAGAACTTTAGTGATTAATTTCGGAAAGTCTCCGTCCGAAGTTAATCATCCTATAGAAAACCCGGCCGAAATTAATTTATTAGAAATTAATTTCGGAAAGTCTGTTTGGGATCTGCTTTTGAATGTTTTGTGTCATTTAGGATATGAATGCGTATAATTGATTTACTATTTGTGAAAATTTCCACAGTGTTTCCCCTTTACTCCTACGAATATGTCTTTAATGCACATATTTGGGGAGTTGAGGAAATGTGCAGCCAAATTTCTCAAATAGTAATTTCAATTATACGGATTCAAATATGAGACGAAACATTCAAAGAGTGGGTTAGGATTGCCTTCCATAGTTGGATTAGGTGAACATTTTAAGTCTATATAATTATTTGTTGCTTCATTAAAACGCAGTTATGCCAATTGATAAAAGTTGGGTCTCACTAGCACGTACTAGTAGAGAATTCTTAGTTGGTCTTAAAGCTTTCTGCAAGCATTGCAAGCCCTTGGTGAATATTGATGGGAATATAAAATGTCCCTGTGCTCTTTGTTTAAACGTAAACTAGATAATGCACGAATTTTTGTTTGACCACATACACACAAATGGCTGGGACCATAGTTATACGAAATGGTATAATCATGGTGAGCCGGATGCCCGAACAGTCGTACACAACACAAGACACCCTGGGATGAGTGACATGGTTGAGTTCCTTCATGATATTGGTCCGAATAACGAACCAGATGATCCAACTCAAGGAAATATTGGCGAGACAAGTAACGACGCAATTTCTCAACGTAATGAGTATGAGGAGTTACTTGCCACTGCCAACAAAAAACTATACCCAGCCTGTGAGTGGATGTCTTCATTTGAATTTATGGCAAAGATTACGCACATCAAGGTCAAAGGTAAAGTGAGTGACACCACATTTAATGAGTTACTAACTTTATTCAAGGAAGTTTTCCTGCCCGTTCTAGGATACAATGCCATCGTCATACTATGAAATAAAGAAGACATTTAAAACTATCGGGTTAGGATATGAATCGATACATGCTTGTGTAAATGATTGCTTTTTATATCGGGGGGCGGGTAACGAAGATTTGCAGACTTGTCCGATCTGCGGCGCTAGTAGATGGAAAGAAAAGAACACACTGGGGAAGAAAGTTCCTAACAAGGTGTTGTGTTACTTTCCTATCATTCCTAGACTACAACGTTTGTACAAGACTAAACACACTGCAAAACATATGACTTGGCATGCGTCTGGGCAGTCTAGGGAGGATGGTAAGATGCAACACCCGGTTGATGGTCAAGCATGGAAGAAATTTGACATCAAGTATTAGAAGGAATTTGCTAAAGAAAAAGAAATGCGGTTAGGGTTGGTGCGATGGTTTCAATCCATACGGCAACCTTAGTCATCATACAAAGATGTGGCGGTCATATTAACCACATATAATACGCCTCCTGGATATGTATGAGAGAGACTTCTCTTATGTTGACATTGTTAATCCCGGGCCCCAAATCACCAGGGAAGGATATTGATATTTACATGAGGCCTTTGATTGATGACCTAAAGACTTTATGGAAAGATGGAGTCATGACTAAGGATGCTGTTACAGGCACCGAATTATGTATGAAAGCAACGCTTTTATGGACTATCAATGACTTTCCCGCTCGAAGTAGTTTGTCTGGGTGGAGTGGGCAAGGTTACATGGCATGTCTGACATGTAATGTAGACACTCCACTATCTTGCGCGTGTTAAACAAAACTGCTTATGTTGGTCACAGAAGATTCTTAAGAATGACCAATAAATGGCGGAAGAGCAGAAGGGCATTCTATACAGAGGTAGATGATACAAACCCTCCTAGAAAATTTACCAGTGATGACATTTTGGATCAACTAAGAAGATTGCCTAAACGTGTCCCGAGGAAACATCCAAGATATGGGGGTGCGAAAAAAAACGTGATCAGGATCGCGAATTGAATTGGACAAAAAAATCTATTTTTTACGAGCTAGATTATTGGTCTTTTCTTACACTAAAACACAATTTAGATGTCATGCATATCGAAAAAATGTGTGTGAGAGTGTGTTGGGTACTTTGTTAATGAATGAAAAATCAAAAGACACCAACAAGGCAAGACAAGACTTACAAAATTTGAATATTCGTACTGACTTGTGGCTCGTCAACAAAGGAAACGGGAAGTTCTCTAAGCCTCATCCTACATTACTCTTTCACAACCAAGAAAGAAAACTTTTTTGTTAATTCATTAAAGGTACGCGTTGTATTTGAAAATTTCTTTGTTCGAATTAATTCGCGTATTCATTTCGAAAACTTATTCTAATATCGATTTTTTCTTAATTCATCATAGGTGTTAAACTACCTGATGGGTTTGGATCTAACTTCAAGCATAAAGTTACCGACAACGATAGCAACATAACAAGCTTGAAGGCTCATGACTGTCACATAATGATGCAACGGTTGCTTCCTGCTTGACTTCAAAATTACTTGAAGGACCAAACCACCGCAACACCAATAATCGAGCTTTGTTCATTCTTCAAACAAATATGCGCCCGAACTTTGATGGTGGATGACATGTTGAAAGCTAGAGAACAACCGATCAATATTTTGTGCAGTTTCGAGCAAATATATCCTCCAGCTTTTTTGACATTATGATTCACTTGGTTATTCATCTACCGGAAGAGGCTATTGAAGGCGGTCCTGTTTACATGAGGTAGATGTATCCATTTGAAAGATACATGAAAAAGCTCAAAAATTATGTCAGAAATAAAGCCAAGCATGAAGGTTCAATAGCGGAGGGTTATATTGCTGATGAAGCATTAACTTTCGTTAGCATTATTTTCGGGTGTTGAGACGAGATTTAATCATCCTGACCGGAATGAGGACAATCCAAGGCCAACAAGTCGATTTGAGGTGTTTCGATCAGTGAAAAATAATGGTAAACTATCATTAGTTCGGTTTAAAGCAGACACAATGAAGCAAGTAGTATGGTACGTACTACACAATAGTCATGAAATCGACCCGTACATGAACGCGTACAAGAGGTACGCGTTTTATTTCAAAATTTGTTTCACGTAAGTTGTTATTCGACGACTTATTCTAATATCATGAACATTTACAGGGGCATTTCCGGCGAGACTTGCAAGAAGGGTTTCCTCGCTGGTTTGAGATGAAGGTAGACTTATTGTATGTATTACCCCTTAAAAATAACGACTATTACTCATATCTATCTATTCTTAACTTTTTCATAGATTCGTGAATTAAAAGTACAGAAGGACCCAAGTTGTACCGCCGAGTTATTCGCTTTGGCTTGTGGACCATCATGTATACGCAGTCTCATCAACTCTTGCGTAGTCAACGGTGTGAAGTTTATCAGTACACGATCCGTGATTTACGTCATTCAACTAAAAACAACGGAATTTCAACTCTTAACCCTAAAGGGGGAATGCATTATGGCTAGCTTGAAGAAATTTTCAAGTTTTCATATATTTCATTCAATGTTGTGTTGTTCAAAGTCAAATGGTTCGACACTAATAACAGTAATCGCGTAAAACGTTGTACCTATAGAAACAACATTACGCAAATTATGACCGATCGTGTATCATTTCAAAATGAACCATTCATTCTTGCAACGCAAGCAACACAAGTCTTTTACCTTGATTTCCCGGGTAAACGTAGTAATTGGAAGGCCGTCCAAGATTCTTATCATCGAAAGATTTGGAACCCGGATATCATTGTGGTAGAAGACAATCAGGATGTTGTACATGACAACAACTCATCACATATCACACTCTCTGCTGAGTTGGATCAGTTGGATTATAACATTATAAATATAGATGTTCAACCAGCGGAAGTTGAGGCACCACCACCAATTATCACTATTGTGGAAGACGAAGATAATATTGATTATGATAATCACGTTCCTCATGATTTAGCATCTGATGATGATGATGACCACGAGAATGAAGATGGCAGTACTAATAATGTTGAATTTTATGTTGATGATGTGGGAGATTAATCTCAAATTGTAATTTGTAGAACAACACTTAATTATTTGAATGAAATTGTTATCGAGTGGTTAAATGTGTTTATTTGTTTGTTTATTTATTTATTTTTTTATTTATTTAATTAATTATTATAATTATCTTGTTGATATATACTGTTAAATGTGTTTATTTGTTTGTTTATTTATTTATTTATTTATTTAATTATATATATGTTTCTTCACTAATTTATATGTTCGTTTAATTGATGGCAGATGTTGTAGCTAGGTCTCACGGTGGTGATGGAGGTAATTCGCCACATTGTGGTCCCTCGAGGAGGATAGGCACCAATTGCCAGCGTAAGAATTTCTGAAATATTTTTCACTAAACTGTATTTGATTACATGTTATATTAAATTGATAAAATGTTATTTTATGTCATCATCACTTAAATTTGATTACTTGTAGGGTCTAAATCTAAAGCTGCCAACCCAAACTCAAAAATTGGGAAAGGCGGGAAGGTGGTGCGTGGTCCGACTAAGAACACGCACCGGCGAGGAGAGCACTCGATGGTCGCCTGTCGATCGAGTTCGGGTCAACCAGGAGGGGTTTATACGCACGTGGGCCCTCACGCTTCTTGGTTCTCCAACTATGTTGGGGAGGTGTTACGGGACTCGATTCCCATGTATTGCGATTCATGGGCTAAGGTTCAAAGCCAAGGCCCACATCCATGAGCATCTACACGTAAGTTTTTTTAACCTTTATTTTTTTAATTATTGTGTTTATTTATTCAAACTTGTTTGTTTATTTAAATTTGTATACTTTTTTTTATTTATATTTTATTGTAGCACTACTTTGATCTCGACCCACACATTGCTGGCACGAATGGAGACAAGATTGTTGACAGTATCGAGTATTATCTCCAAAAACGATACGATGACAATAAGTATAGATACAAAAAGATCACTTTACTGCAGGTGGGGTGGAGATAATTGAGGAGATCAAAAGACAGCGTCCAGCGAACAAGACGCCAGAGGATTGGGATGCGTTGGTAAATTTCTGGATCGACACTTTATAATAATAATAATTATCATTATCATTATCATTGTTGTTGTTATTGTTATTGTTATTGTTATTGTTATTGTTATTGTTATTATTATTATTATTATTATTATTATTATTATTATTATTATTATTATTATTATTATTATTATTATTATTATTATTATTATTATTATTATTATTATTATTATCACTATTATTAATTAATTAATTAATTAATTAATTAATAATAATAATAATAATAATAATAATAATAATAATAGTAATAATAATTCATTTATATAATAGTTTTATAATTTAAAATACGCAGGTTAAGCTTTGGACAAACCCCAAGAAGCAGAAGATAGCAGAGGTGAACTGATAACGCTACACGCGTCGTTCGGGGTCAAGGAAACTTCCTTTTCTTTGAGCAAGTTTTATAACACCCTAGGCAGTGAACCTAATTGTTGTAGTGTAGTAATTAGGGTAAGCCACGGGTATTGATATCATTCTCTAGGGGAATAGGAATGCTAGTAAGAAGTTACTACGCTAAGGTTGGGGTTGAGGAAGATTATTTTTTATCTTTTTATATTTTTTAGGAAATTGAAAGGTACGAATCTCGGGGTTTGGATTTGGGGGGTTGGTATTGCTACCGATTACTCTACTTATCTAATTATCTAGTCTAAGGTGTATGTAGTCTATGTCTAATTATTGTGTGCTCGTATGATAGTTTAAAGATATGTTTACTTAGGTTTTACTACTCCTTAATTATCTCCTATTGGTGGTTGAATTGTCACGTCCTTATTCTTAGTTGCGTTGTGTGTCTATGGTTGTAGGGTATGCGTATGTTCCCTAACTCTTTGAACTTACCAAAGGGTCTCGTCTACAAAACCCACTAGCGATAATAAACTCTTAGTCTAAGGCACTCTTTGGATGGTTTAGCTTACAACTACTCAAGGAGTTATATTCTATGGTTCACAAAGATTTAATCAAGCATTAAGTACACAACGAATGACCTATCGCATTACTAGATCATTAATCAACTAAGATAAGAGACAACCAATCAATAATCAATAATTAAGTTTCATATTCCCTAAGCAAACACACAAATAAATTAGCCGGACATGGAGAACATGCAAGCATACACACAAATAATCAAAGACATAATTGTATTAATGAAGTAAAGAACTTATCTTGATGTAAGATAGGGTTTGGAACCCTAAAATCTTGTACAAGACGACCTTGGTTCGGTTCTAGGCTTTTTACTCCAAAAGACTACACACAAATACTGAAAAATTCGGATTCTATATATAAGATTACATATGCGGCGGCGTCACCTTATGTTTTGTGACGCCGTGGGTCACCGCCATTAGGGTTTCGTCTTGGCCACGTTAGACTTGCGACGCGTCCACCTTGTGCTTGTGACGCCGTCCTCTTCAGCTTCGACGCCGTCTGATTGCATCTAGGCCGTCCGAGTAGCGACGGCCTACTCTTTACAACCGGACGTCGTCACGAAAATAAGACTTTTGGGTTCTGTCACGTCACAAAATCCTCGGACGGCGTCGCAGATAAGCAGTGACGCCGTCACCTTATGTTTTCAGCAGCTGGAGTGTCTCAATTCTGACTTTGGCCATTTTCTTCAGATATTCGCCTTTTCGTCCAAATAAGTGCCATTACAGCAATTTGCCTTCAAGAGACCTAAAAAGTGAAAAGGAACGATATTAAGTAATAACGGATACAAAAGTGATCAAATAAGAGCTTAAATGACCCCTCAAAAAGGTACATTTTAAAACCTTATCAAATATCCCTACACTTGGTATTTGTTTGTCCTCAAGCAAATGTGCTTTTAGCTAATTAAATTATAAGTTAGGGGTCATGAAGCATTGGTTTAAAACAGTCCACAACACATATAAACCCCGCAAAAGTCATAACAAGCACGGAAATTATATACTAGCACCTCACATGGGGTGTTTGGATACTCACATCTCTCTCGGGTGTATATGAAATATAACAAATTGGAAATGGAAGATAAACACTCATTAACCGGTCCTAGTACACAGATTACCATAGGCTTGAGAATAGATCAAACCTCCATCGCTTTGGCGTAAGCACCTAGGAAAGACTATCAAAGAGGTCTTTAAAGGGTTGTAACGTTAGGCTTACGGTAGGGAAATAAAGGGTTTGGTGGGATAGGCTATTTAGTGGTGGAAAGTCAAAAATCTCTATATTGCAAGTATACGAAGAGTGGCGTTGCTAAGCCATGACTCGACACTCTAAACTCTAGCTAACTGAAACAAACAAACATAAATTTAAAGGATAGATGTAGGATGGTAGCCCGTTTTTTTTTTTTTTTTTTTTTTATCACTATCACTTTTTTTTTTTTTTTATACATTTTTACTCTACCATCCTCTACGGTAACATCAAAATGATAGGGATTTATAGGCACATCCCTACACTTGAGTTTTTATTATTCTAACACTAATTTGACCCGAATTGAAAAGATCAAAACACTTGGGGTACATTATTACGCAAACAAAGGGAATTTGAATTTAACGTTCCCTTCCCGTCATTTCATAAACTTTAACTTTTCCCATGAATCCCAATCGTCCCAAAAGTATGTACAAAGGATATGACTCGACTTAGCAACTCATGCAAGCAACCAGATAATTGAACTAAGGGTTTAGGGTGATAACAATAATGCACTAAAAGTGAGTGCATAAAGGGTAGGCTAAGGCGATTTGGGTGTATATTTGGGAGTGGGGTGTAAACAATGCTCTTCATTGATATTCCGGAAAAACCGAAACATCACGAGAACCGCGAAAAGGATAGGCTCTGAGGGGTTAACTAGGGGTATCGTGTACTAAAGATGAGTACAACGCAAAGGGTGTGGGGGAATTACTCAACCGAGGTGGAAGAAGTAATTATATTACGGGTATCAAACAAGGGTTATCCTAATGCCTCTTATCATTTAGTTATTCCTAACTACACAAGTGTAGTCTTACTAGCGATCTCGAAATGCATCACAAAACAAGTTCTAGAATCTAATATACTACCGGTTCACACTCTAAGCATTAAAGATGAATGCTTTTAATTCCTACTAATCTAAGGGCGATCCTCACATTTTGGGTGGAATTTAGGTGGTAAAGGGTTTTTGTGCTAGTCATGCAACTTCCTATCCATGAGACGCTTTTGTTAAAACTAATGGCCCACTCTTATATGTCATGAAAAATTAAAAATTTGGTGCCAAAATTACCCTAACCGACATTTTCTCATGGTTTATTACACAAATACATTTGGACAAAGCAAATAATCAAGGATAAGCATAGTTTCAAAGTTCCCGTTTTATTTTCCCTCCCTACATTTAAACTGAACATTGTCCCCAATGTTCCCCGGAAGTATCAAAGTTATGATAATGGAAGGTAATGAAAAACGAAAGAAACTAGTACTCCCCTGATTAGCTCGGTAGGATCCGTTGTGAAGTAGTGGTTAAATCCTTTCCAAGAAGAATGTATGCGTGAAAAGCTCCTTCCCATCTTTTGTTTCTTCTTCTTGATAAATTAAACATGCACACTTGAAGAAAACAAACGAAACATTCGCGTAAAATCGGCGGTAATAATATATATAAGACTCGATTTAAACTAGGATATAATGCTTGTGGAATGGATGTTTCTGAATTTCGGAAAATTAAGATCTGGAAAATTCCAAAAAATTATAAGTAGCTCAGAAAATGAGAAAAAGTAATCGATGTTTTACTCCTTCTAACGCCGTCAGGTTGCAATCCCGATCGCCGTTATCGACAAAAACCGTGCGATTTTTCGGAAAAATTTTGGAAAATTTACATCTTTAGAATCTGGAAAAATTTATGCAAAACATCCATTATGACTCGATACAAGCAATTGACTCGAACAAACACACATATATATCTTTTAATGAATTGTTATTCTCATGTTTACGTTTCTTTTGAAAACGTGTGTAATCCTCCCTACACTTATCCTTTATGTAAAATACCTTTATATGCAATTAAGACGAGGTTAAAAACAAAATAAAGCATTTTTACAAATTTAAACATGAGTATAAACAATTAATAAAAGATATATGACACTAACAAGCAAACAATTAAGCATGGGTTGCCTCCCACGAAGCACTTTTCTTTATTTAAGAGTCTTGTAGCTAGACTCGTGGTCGTGCTCCTACGTACCGATATAAGTAAGCCTATCCTCAACAATGTCATAAGGATCAAACTTATCGTTCAAGTTCCTAGTAGTACGTTCGGTTAGATATGCTTTTTCAAACTTCTCTCCATCGGGATCATAGATTGTTATCCTAATGTGCCACTCTCCATCACCGTCACTAGGCGGTCTATCCCAATCCCATTTGTGTTTAGATTTCTCAACTTTCCATTTATTCATGACAAGGTTGACGGGCAAGCTTCCTAGGAACTCGATCATCTTCCTAAATACTAAGGCGTCCTCGAACGGGTTCACTTCCATATCCCTAGCCATTTATTTTTCTTGGAAGGTTGCTTTACTAGTGAAGGCTTCATCTAGGTAAAAAGGTCTTTGGGGGCCTATGAGGTTCTTGTCTATCCAAGGTCCATATCTAGAAGGCTCTCTATCCAACCTAATCTCATGTGGGATTTCCTCTTCTTTGTAGTAAGTATGCTTTTTGACATCGTAAATTGACCTAGCACTCCCTCTCTACCACTATCTTGGACATCTTACAATCGATGATGGCACTAGCAGTAGCTAAGAATCCTCTTCCTACTAGTAATGGGCATGTCGGGTCCTTATTCATGTCTAGCACATGAAAGTCGGCCAAAAGAGTCAACTCTCCTACGTGTACTACCATGTCTTTTATTATTCCAACCGGACGTGCAACACTACCGTCCGCTAGACCTAAGATGGTTTCCGTTGGTTCTATCTTACCTAAGTTAAGGCTTCTATGGAGGGACAACGGAACAAGATTGATGCATGATCCTAAGTAGGCTAGAGCATCGAGAGGTTTGGAAGTTCCAAGCCTACACGGAAGAGTAAATAGCCCGTGATCGTCTAACTTCTTAGGTAAATTATTTCCCACAAAAGCGGACCCATGTTTTTCAAGCTTAAGTTCTAACTCATATTTTTCTTTTAAAGCATTATAATAAGGTGCATGAGCTAAGACCTCAAGAATCGGTTTTTCTTGATGGAGTTCCTTGTACTCCTCCTCTAGACTAGGTTTGGATTCTTGGTTGACGGGTTTCTCAAGAGTAGGTTCTACCAATGGTGCAGGGCCTTGGTACCTCATCTTGGATGGCTTGGAACCCTTTTTGATCGCATTTACCGAGTGAACCGTTGGATGTGATGGGCATGGATGTGCACTCTCCCATGGTGAGCAAGAACATGAAGTCGATGAAATCGAATTCACTTTTGGGTTCTTTATAGTATCACTTGGGAGTGCTCCAACTTCCGGTTCATTGAAGGCTTTTAAGAGGGCATCAAGCTTGTGCGTCATCTCGCTTTGTCTTTGCTTAAAATCGGCTTCAAGCTTAGTCAGTCGAGTCTCTTGGGATGACAGGAATCTAGACACAATTGCGTCAAGATTAGTGGGGTTCCCGGTGTTTAGAGAGTTGAACCTATTAGGTGGGCTAGATGAGCTTTGGGGCGTGCTTGAGTTTTGGTTCCACTTAAGGTTAGGGTGATTTCTCCATGAGGGGTTGTAAGAGTTTCCTAAGTTGTTTTGTTCGGGCTTGAAAGTGTACCACTTCTCTCCCGCTCCGTCGGTACGCACGGAGGCGTAGTCCGCAAAAGCTTGTTCGGAGAGTCTTGTGCAATCACGAGTGTCATGGGGACCGCTACATAACTCACAAGGTAGAGTGATTTTATTCACTTGATGTGAGGACTTAGGATTTTCGTGGGAACTCATTAGGAATTTAACTTGATCTTCAAGTTCGATCATCCTACTATCGGAAGATTGTGAGTCAATGGGAGGCAAGGAGATTGCCTTAACGGTTTTGGGCAACTCACGGGTCATTCCAACTTTCGTTGTCATAGAGAGCAAGGTCCTCTATTATACCCCATGATTCTTCCGCGTAGAGATCACTAAGTTTTCCACCGGCCGCTTGGTCAATGGATCGCTTGGTGAAGAAGTTGACATGATCATAAAAGATTTGGACTTGAAGCCAAAGATCAATGCCGTGATGAGGAACTTTATGGAGTAAGTCCTTGAATCGAGTCCATGCTTCGTAGAGATTCACCTTGACGTTGTTGGAACATCAAGATGTCATTCCTAAGTTTAGTGGTTCTCCCGTGGGGAAAAATTGAGCAAGGAAACGAGAGGTGAGATCGTCCTAACTTGAGATGGATCCGGCGGGAAGTCGCTCAAGCCAATTACTAGCTTGGTCCCATAGAGAAATTGGAAGAGACGCAGGCGCGTGGTCTCCCGAGTAGTAGCATCAAGGTCAATGGAATCGACAATTTTGTGGAAATCCCTCAGATGCTGATTAGGATCCTTGGAATGAAGTCCATGGAATGCACATCCGTTTTGCACCAACCGGATGGTGTCGGATCGCATGGCCATAGTTTGGGCTTGGTTGGGAAGCTCAATGGTGTTCCTATAGCCTAGGTGGCTTGGTCTCGAGTATTCACCAAGAGTACGGGCTCTTGGCGGGTCAATTGGTGGTGGGTTGATGAATGGTGGGTGGTTATCACCTTCCATGATGAAAAGTGATGGGGTTACTGAACAAAGGTCACGAAGAAGGGAGATAGACTAAGAGAAAGCTAAAAATGAGAAAATTTTACTTGATAGGAATCAAGCAAAGAACCTAAACGAGGTGGACTACTAACTAGCTATTCTATTCCCCGGCGTCCAAAACTTGATAACGCTACACGCGTCGCTCGGGGTCAAGGAAACTTCCTTTTCTTCGAGCAAGTTTTATAACACCTAGGCAAAGGAACCTAATCGTTGTAGTGTAGTAATTAGGGTAAGCCATGGGTATTGATATCGTTCTCTAGGGGAATAGGAATGCTAGTAAGAAGTTACTACGCTAAGGTTGGGGTTGAGGAAGATTATTTTTTATCTTTTTATATTTTTTAGGAAATTGAAAGGTACGAATCTCGGGGTTTGGATTTGGGGGTTGGTATTGCTACCGATTACTCTACTTATCTAATTATCTAGTCTAAGGTGTATGTAGTCTATGTCTAATTATTGTGTGCTCGTATGATAGTTTAAAGATATGTTTACTTAGGTTTTACTACTCCTTAATTATCTCCTATTGGTGGTTGAATTGTCACGTCCTTATTCTTAGTTGCGTTGTGTGTCTATGGTTGTAGGGTATGCGTATGTTCCCTAACTCTTTGAACTTACCAAAGGGTCTCGTCTACAAAACCCACTAGGGATAATAAACTCTTACTCTAAGGCACTCTTTGGATGGTTTAGCTTACAACTACTCAAGGAGTTATATTCTAAGGTTCACAAAGATTTAATCAAGCATTAAGTACACAACTGAATGACCTATCGCATCACTAGATCATTAATCAACTAAGATAAGAGACAACCAATCAATAATCAATAATTAAGTTTCATATTCCCTAAGCAAACACACAAATAAATTAGCCGGACATGGAGAACATGCAAGCATACACACAAATAATCAAAGACATAATTGTATTAATGAAGTAAAGAACTTATCTTGATGTAAGATAGGGTTTGGAACCCTAAAATACTGTACAAGACGAACCTTGGTTCGGTTCTAGGTTTTTACTCCAAAAGACTACACACAAATATTGAAAAATTCGGATTCTATATATAAGATTACATATGCGACGGCGTCACCTTATGTTTTGTGACGCCGTCAGCCATTAGGGTTTCGTCTTGGCCATGTTAGACTTGGCGACGGCGTCACCTTGTGCTTGTGGCCCCTCCTCTTCGACGGCCCTGATTGCATCTAGGCCGCCCGAGTAGCGACGTACCTACTCTTTACAACCGGATGTCGTCACTTGAAATAAGACTTTTGGGTTCGTCCGTCACAAAATCCCTCGGACGGTCGCGATAAGGAAAGCGATGGCCCGCCACCTTATGTTTTCAGGCCGGTTGGAGTGTCTCGATTCTCGACTTTGGCCATTTTCTTCGATATTCGCCTTTTCGTCCAAATAAGTGCCATTACAGCAATTTGCCTTCAAGAGACCTAAAAAGTGAAAAGGAACGATATTAAGTAATAACGGATACAAAAGTGATCAAATAAGGGCTTAAATGACCCCTCAAAAAGGTACATTTTAAAACCTTATCATGAACCGACAAAACCGCATGATGAACACGAGTTCTAGCCTTCACGGATCTCAGTCGTATGATGCTATTCGCCATAACTTTGTAAGAAACTATTTAATCATTTTATTTATATATATACATGGTGTTGGGTGTGTCGTTATTGATTTTATTTCTAAACAGTTGAGCAGCGAGATTGAGGCAGCGGTTGGAGAAGACTTGATAAAGCTTTACCGTCGGAACCATACGAGGGGAGATGTCTTTGAGTCCCCGTTATCCGAGGCTAGATATGTAAGTATAATTTATTTTCAAAGTCACCCATTTTGATGAAATATAATGCATCACGACTTATATATTACTTTTCTTGTTTTTGTAACTAAACGAAGCGAGATGATCGCGGATGAACAGAGCACCTCCGATGGGACCAGAAGATGATCGACCGTGAGATTCTCGCGTACCGTGATTGGTGTGTAAGCGGCCACGTCATATCCTAGTGTAGGTCGTCTTACGGTGGTGGAGTGAAGAAGACCTTTAGCCCCCGACCTGCGTGATGCACGGAGGTGTCCTCACCGCGGAAGCATGGTGCAAAAACAGTCCGAGGAGCTTGCTACATAGAGGGTCGGATGGACCAGGTCATGCGTTTGTGAGGTCATTACCGGGTTGGCAGGAGCGAATCATGCGCCGGGATCAAGTGCTACTCCACCACAGGTGGGTGGGATCCGGAGAGGGTGGGTCGAGATATGGTGCTTCTCCATCCGGTCCGGTCTAGAGATACCGGGGATGGTAGTGGGGGTAGTGGGGTTTGAGATGCGGATTTATGTTACTTTAACACGTTTTGGATATGTTTGTAGAGAATAACATGGATTATTATGTCGTTTATGTGCATTATGTGCTAGGATTCCCGTAAATGGATTATACGTATAGTTTTGGACCATTTGTGGATAGGTAGCTTATGTATAGTTTTGTAGATGATCATGCGTTAATGGTCTAGGAACCGTTTTGGCGATTTTGGAAAAAGATAACTATGTTAGAGATCGTTGGGTATATATGATATTTATGTTTAGCGAATTTGTGTTATGATTGGTATATTAAAATAGGTTGTGACATTGGTATATATGAAAAAACAGGTTGAGAAATTGTAGATTTTTTCCAGAAATTTTCCTGAAAAATTGGAAATTACCCATTTTGCACTATATTACGCAAAATGGGTCAGGTCAGTTTGAGGACATGTCCCCTGAAAAGAAAAAACAAATTTTAGGACAAAGGCATTCCCGGGGACACGCCCACGGAAAACGAATGACGACATATGAGTCTTGGTTGTATTGCAGGGGACAAGTCCCCGGCGAAAGAGATTATCTCAACAGTAGTATTAAGCTTTCCCCGGGGACCAGTCCCCGGTAAAACGAGTGCCACGTCAGACTATTAATTTAATTAGGTGATTAAATTAACAATCGAAAAGTATTATCCCCGGGGACATGTCCCCGGCGAAACCTTATGCCACGTCGGACATGTTTGACCGGGGACAATCGGCTTTGGGTCCCACTTGTCCCCGGGAAATGTTGTGAACAGTCCCCGGCGAAAGTATCCCCGAGAGGGTATTACCGGGGGACTTTCACCGGGGACATGTCCCCGGGAAGAACAATTATAGGGGACATGTCCCCGACGAAAGCCCTGAAATTTCGCCTGCGAAAGCGACGAATGTTGTAGTGAAGGTACTTTTCAACAAGAACTTTAGCATAAAAAGTTAAACGAGCATACTGTAATTGTTTTGGCAACTCCAGTTTCTACGAACTTGATGAGATTCTCTTTTGTAATTTACCAGTCTTCAAAATTAAAGATCCATTTGATTACTTGACTTACAAAAAGCTGAATGTCCTAATCGACTCATTTCATATTTCATCTCGAAGAATCTGATGCCTGGCACACTTCCTAACTCATAAGCCACTTCATAAACAGTTGTGTTATGGTTTATGCGAGGGGCGTGAAGTATGAAAGATGGCATTTATCTAGAAAAAAGGTTCACTGGAGCCCAAAATTCTACAAATATATTAGACGCGATGTTGTTGTTAAATTAAGGGTCTTCTGAAGAACACCAATTGTACATGACATAGTTAATATTCTTATATTTATTTCGATATCCAGTATGAATAGAAAAGTAGATATTAATCGGAATGATTCTTGATGCTTGATATTGTTTACTCTGTTCTAATGAAAAGAGGTTGTACGTTTTCATGTTTGAAAAAAAAAAAAAAACTATTAGTTGTAGCATATGTTGTTTAGAAACGAGTAAAAAGGTTATATAGATCTTGATTCTTGAACTTCAAAAGAATGATACACACATTGCAATCTTAAGCATACTCGTAAAGTTAAGTTTAAAGTTTGAGATTACTTCATGTCATTTCATATCATGAAACAAAGATGAAATACAACATATTTTTGAATGCCAGGTAAAAGATAGTACGAGCACATGCTTGCATCACCCAAAATAGACTGATTTAAATTGAAGTTGATGCTTGCAAGAGATGGAATAATTTATCCAAAGTAGCTATGGATGAACCCGAAGATGAGGTACATGCCTCCTCGGCCTTGTTCTTCAAGTCAACGATATTCTTCCTCATTTCATTCTCTTTATCTCCGTTCATCAACTCGGTCACTAGCTTTTTAACTTCGTCACATTTTACATCATTGTCAATTTCCATGGCAACGCCCCACTTGGTACAACACGCCCAACAATTCAATTGTTGGTCACCAAAAAAGGGCCAACAAATCATTGGTACTCCGCTTGAAATGCTTTCAACTGTTGAATTCCATCCGCTATGTGTTAAAAATCCTCCTATTGATGGGTGATTTAGAACTTGTTCTTGTGGGCACCAACTAGCCAACAAACCTCTATCACATGTTTGTGACAATAACTCAGGTGGAAGAATAGCAAACTCACCGATAACAAGGTCAGGACGTATTATCCACAAGAATGAATAATTGCTCTTTGCGAGTCCCCAACCAAACTCGACTAGTTGTTGAGGTGTCATAACCGTGATGCTACCAAATTTAACATAAATAACTGATGACGGTACTTTAGAATCTAGCCATTTTAAACATTCGGATCTTCTTTCCGGAGATTTGATTTGACGGATTTTAACGGCTTGTCCACTATTTTGCTCTCGAGTAAATGCAAAGGGCCAATTCCATAGCAAGGAGGAAAAGTTTTAGAGAGTGTTTCCAAAACATCACCATCAAGCTCATCAAAAGTGTTGAAAAAGATAGTAGAAGCTGTTTTTGCTCTCTCTATTTGTAAGCAGAAAAATTGAACCATATATTCGTCACCCGGGTAGATATATCTAATCCATGGAGGCATATCTTTTAGACGTAAGCCGCTCATGGTAGGTATACCATCTACAATTTTATCCAAGTAAACATTCACTGAAGAACTTGAATCTATATAGTATCAAAGATAAATGATGATATATTAGCAACAAATTTGTTACTTCATATGAAATATCATATCATGTGAGAATGAATGCGCTTAATTAGTGCTAGGCTTGTTATAATTAACATCTATCTTCTGGTTTGTTCTTATAAAATTTAGTTTTCAGTGTCTTTGAATGAGGTTTAGTTTGGGATATGTGTAAAAGAAGAATTAAAAGAGAGTTTAGTACCTTTGAGGGGCATCAAACCCTTTTCCACAAGATTGGGATACTGGTCGAAAAATAAGAACAAACTCGCTCCCTAGTCCATAAGAGAAACTCTGTGATATCCAATTCTTTGGCTACAGCGAGGGTGAAGCCCATAAGTATGTCGGCCACTATGCAAGTCACAGGCGAATTGTAACATCTCGATTTTTATAGAAAATAATAGCGGATTTATTTAAATTCCTATTGGTTACATCTAATATTTTAGAGGAATAAATATAAAAGTCCCACTTTGATGGAGTTAATGACATAGTTAACAAGGGACTTAATATGATACAAGCTCGGACATGTTTTGCAAAACGATTTTACTACGAGGGCTAAATGTGACAAATAGCCAAACTATAAAAAAAAAGATCTAGATATATTTTACACATCACAGAAGTCGGTTTAGAGGAATCCCTCCCTCACTCACGATTCACAAAAAAAAAAAAAAAAAGAGCAGGAAGAAAAATACTTTCTTCACTTTGAAGTATTCTTACATATCATGATTTTTATCAATTTCTACTAAGGATTAAGCAAGGGTTATAAGGGTTTAACATGGTGTGTGATGATGTGTGATGATGTTAACATCATGCAACAAATGATCAAACAAGATGAGGAAAAAGAGGTTTTAACATCTATATTCATTAATTTTAATATCTTAGTTATTAAAAAGATTATGTAAAATTTTAAATTGTTTGTTGTTACTTAGGTTGCCGAAGCAGGTGTTGATGTCGACATGGTGAAAGATGGTCAATTTGATCAAAGTTCTCTTGACACAAAGGTAATACAACTTTTTACATTAATATTTTTCAAAAAATTGTGCCCACTTAAATGCTTTAAAAGTTAATAACTTAAGTGATTTGTCAATTATTTGAAGGATGATGTTTCTGGTACTGGAGATTGGTTGCCTCTGAATGAGGTTGGTCCAAACAATCCATCAAGTCCTACGCTTAAATGTGCGAGTGAAACTTCTGAAAAAGAATTGACAAGTGACCTTTCTTCTACAAAGCGCAAAGTTGTGAAAGTGAAGATTGAAAAGCCTTGATGGAATTTGCATTACCTGCATTCTGTTTGGTTAATGATGAACTTTGTTGTTGGTTTTTATTTTAGTAGTGTTGGGATGTTTTTCATTTTGGCTGTCTTTTTGTTGAACACAATGAACTTTATTCTCATGTAAGCTTCTTGCTAAGCATTTAAGTGTTGTATTTTGGTTATCTTAGGGATCAAAATCCTTAATGATACTACCTTCTATGAAAACAATATTTTGTAGTCATAATACTTTCCAGTTGGCTTTGCTTTCAATGGTGCATATGTTGGAATCATAGTTTTCTTTGGTATGAGGTGAATTTTCTGAAGAAGTGCAGTTTAATGGGTGTTTTGGCTACTGCAAAACTGCAGTTTTAAAGTGTTGTTTTGTTCAATTAATGATTTGTTTTTTGTATGCTAAAAACATACAGTGTGTTGCAGATATAAATGACTTATATATTGATGTTTAATATCCTAAAACCGTTGTTCTGGAACCATGGTTGCTCAAGCTCTTACTGTGTTTATTTGAATGTATTTGTCAACTAATTTTGTTTCTTTGTTCTTCCTAGAAATCCTGTGCAAAAAAGTTCACTGCAACAAAGATGTTATATATGCACAAAGAACTGTCATCTCTTCAAAAATAGTGTGCATACTTTCGGGATAAATTCGGTGATTACTACCCTACATTGAATTACTTGGCTTGGCATAATCATAGGTATGTCAATTCTTTCGAATGCATTGCTTAGCATATGTAAGGCTTTTATGCATCTGCATTTAGTCTGTGAAATAATTTCTATGCTTCTCTTACTTCAAATAAGATATTTTTATAAGTGGTCCTGACATTGATACATTAGGATAAACATTGGGTTACAGGTTAATAAAATGATTTTCAAATAGTTCCACTTTATGTTATAGTCACTTGAGATGTAAGATATTAAACATCTTTATGGACTTGAATTATACATCTACATGTTTAGATATCTAATTTATTATTCCTTAGTTATCCAACTATTTATAGTTAGAAGACGTATGCCGATTTTATTTTGCTTCTCTCTTTAACCGCTCTCTGATCTTCATGGGTCTATTCATAGCTTCATAAGTCGGGAATTGTTCTCCTCTTTATGGTGCAAGTTACAACGTAAGTATGCCTAGATCACCTGAATAAACTGCTTCAAATTCCTCTGGATCCAATCTACTCTTTCGTGGTATTTCATTCAAATGATTTGTTGATTTTGTCGCTTTAGAAAAATAAGCATGTTTGTTCTCCAACAAATAGTACATATGCTTATTTGCTTGATTACTTTTTAAGTTTTTATGTACTGTCCTTCAAATAACTATGCATAAACTTATTTCTTATTAATTTTGGCTAAAATTCGATGCCATGTTTTTTCAATAAATATGAGCATGAAAACCTGACCAAATTACAAGTTGGGATGAGGTCTTTCAATAAGGACATTTAAGGTGCAAACTCTCTAACATTTAAATGCCTGATGTATGTTGTTTTATACCACATTTCCTTTCTCTTTTTCTTTTCTCATCATATATATATATATAAATATATATATATATATATATATATATATATATATATATATATATATATATATATATATATATATATATATATATATATATATATATATATATATATATATATATAGGAGAGCTTTATTTTGAGAACCTTAAGCAGAAGCTCATGAGAACCCCTTATGTACTCCTATTAATGCATATTGTGCAACATATCAATGCAACATAACATTTTTGAATTATTAAACTTTTTTATTTAATCCAAAAGGGTATAATAGTAAAAGTCTATTTTATATTATTTTTCCGTTTTTTTTTTTTCTAAACATGCATGTTTTAAAACTGATTTAGTGCATATATGTTTTTATGAATTAATTTTATTATTTTGGTTATACATGTTTTTCAAATGAAAGGTGCATATGTGTTTTTAGATCATGTAAATTTATAACAACCAAGAACATAATGTTAAACACAAAATTCGATATAGATTGAAATAAAATTAAAATACAAATTTATAATAAGAAAAAATACATGAATATAATCTATCTTTACACTTGTGCACTAACAATAACTAACGTAAACGGACATATATGCACAAAACATATGTGTTTGAAGTTTCTCATCATATTATTTTGAACATGTGCGCATGTCTTCCAAAAACATACATGCACGCCTTCCAAGAACATATATGTACCTCCAGCATGTGTGCACGCCTTCAAAGAATGTCACGTCTAGAAAAAATAATAGCCAAGATTTAATACTTTTAAAATAAAACTCAAAATAACATAACACAAATGGACAAGCTTAAACTAACAAACACAAATAAACATGAGACAAATTTTTTTATATATACAAAACATATATAATCCAAACAAAAAACATATATGTTTTATAAATCAAATACAAAACATATATGTTTTATACGTAAACATATATGTTTTATACGTAAAACACAAATGTTTTAAACGTAAACATCTATGTTTTATACGTAAAATATACAAATTATATTTCGATTGAAGAATCAATGTGCAAAGGACACGTACACTAAAAGATGTCTGTTATAGATTCCAATTGCATACCATCAGTTACACAGAATTAGACATTTAAATGTAGCATCACAACTATATGACCTTAATAACTGGAATCGGTATCATTAATTCCCCTTAAGATTCCTGTAGACCTGTTTATAGACACGATAAAAGTACGTTTATTTTTTGTGGAAAATCCCTTTGATGGTATTTCTTATTTCAAACAGCTTATCGGCTTACAAAAGTAAGAAGGTAGGACTTGATTAATTTATGTGCTTAAAATATAAGCCTTTGAGCACTAAAATAAGAAATTCCAAACACCCTATAAAAATATTATAGTATTTGTCAAACCTTCTATCTCCTCCATCTTCTGATTCGACCCGCATTTTAAACCTCATTCCAGGTGAGAACGAACAAGATAGGCTATTTGGAAACCGATTGTATGGCACTATGAACTCAGATGAGCCGCCCCTAGAATTTGTTGTTCAAGTTAGAGTGCGATAAAGTCAAATTGCTGACGGCACACAAAATAAAAGAATCTTAGTTACCTGGGATTGTAACAGACACTGAATGGGCTTCTTTGAGATATTGAATTGACAACAGATGAAAAGTCAAAGTTGTTTAACTGTTGACTACAGAATGATGGTAAATTAGAAGCAACCTTCACTTGTGAAGCTCTTCGAATCCCTAGCCTTAGTACTCCATCATCACCTCTGAAACATGCGAGAGCATAACAAGTTAAAAATACTCAGCACATATGCAAAATGAACTAACTTTTTTTTACGGTTTAGCTCTAGTGTACCTTTGAAAAAGAACAACATCTCCGCATACAAGCTTTTTCTTGTTTACAAATGCACTCCAACCATTTGTAAGCAAATGCCTCGAGGTCAGTCCCGCCGGATCAGTGATGTTTAACCAAATGTCTTTATTACTCTTGACAAAAAAACTGTCCCCTTTTGACCGAAACCAACATAAAATGATTTATTCGACCGGCTTCTGATGGCAAATAATCTACGATAAAAAGGCACTATAGTTTGCAAGATTAAGTGGTTTAAGATTATCTGTGTAAGTGTAAATCTAAAAAAAGACCATCATTCTGCCCAGTTCTTGCATAAAATTGGTCATTTAGGGAAAGTGGTCACTTGGCATATGTAATGTTTTTCTTTTTAACATTTTTGCAAGAGCAATGGATGGTCTAATTTAGGTAAAAGTCTTCAAATTCAGTCATAAGCTATAATTGACAATGACAAAGGGCAAATTAGTAAACCATAACTATACCTTGGTAGATTTGTTGAAATTTCCATTCGGTTCCATGAAGATATTTAGCTACAAGCTCTTGCGAAGGCCTCAGCTGCTTATAATCCTGCCATATATATGATGCGAACAAATTTTAAGTTTGTATTTAAAAAATAAAAGATTTAGACTATTTGGCCAGGGAACATGGTTTTTTTGGTGGTACCAGTGGCGGAAAGCAGTCCTCAGCTGCCCTACGCGGGACCGAGAATCCTCCATGGGTGCTAGTATCAGAGGCGATGAGAGTGTTGCAAAACATATGTGGCGTTGTTGACTTTTCAGCCACTTCGTTATCATCATCGGCATATTATGCTCCTCGTACACCTTCATGCCATTTCTGCTCCAGCTGTTTCATGCCACCAAGCAAAATAAACAACATTTACAAATCATTAGTAAAAAAGCAAAGCCACTTGTTGGTTTTTTCATTTGAAATTTCATTGACTGATTCCCCATCATCTGCTATAGGTTCCAATTGCCCATCTGCCTCATCACAGATGATATCTAATCGACTATGTAGGCTCGAAATAATATCTCCCTAAACACAAAAAAAAATGAACTGAAAAAGCCCTTAGGAAAACGACACAAGTAATAATGCATTGTTAGGTAGAAGCGTGATGCTATGTCATATACCTTTATATCAGCCAAAGCTTGTGAAATTGGTTCTTTTGAATTGGAGTATGAAAACGAGCAGATAGAACTACTAAAGACCATAATGCCAACAACCTCATTCATTTTCTTGTTGTTAGAGTTTCAATTCCAACAAAAGGATATTCAGTCGGATTGATTTTGTTATTAGGGTTTGGTGGTTGAGTTATGAAAGAGAATTAAAGTGGGCTAGTAGTTTTTGAGATTAGGGTTTGATGGAGACAGCGATCCAGATTATTTGGGAGAAATAGGGATTCAAATGAATTGGAGGAGCGTGTGTTATTTGTTTACCTAATTACTAGGGACGGTTTTCATAATTGTAAATGTTAAATTCCTATAATGACCCTACGAATTTAGATAAATAAAATAAACTAAAATCAATTTACTAAATTTTGATTGGACAATATGGGTTCTCGCAGTTCTCGCACTTAAGAGGGTTCTCAAAATAAAGATACACTATATATATATTTGCTTCGAGTGTTATCTGTGAACAATTTTGGATAAGTCAACTATAATTATACCAATGTTACATGTTGAATGTTCAATTGTGCGGTGTTGGCGCAAAAGTGATGATGGGAGTCATGGTTAGTACATACATTAATATTTTGGTAAGTGTGGTGCTTGAGATGTATTTTTTCGAAGTCATTGTAAGAGGAATCACTTGAAAAAAGCACTCATAACCAATCAAGAGGTGTTGTGTGTATGTTCTTGAACTTAAGTTTGCTGGTCTAATAAAGGAGAAACTGAAGCAAGTAGGTAATCGAGTTTTCCATTTTCTGTTGGATATAAGGATATTCTCCAAATTGCTTATGTGGTGAACTAACTTGCTTAGCCAGTCACTTTGTTCTTCAATCCATAAATGTGTATGTTATAAGCAAAACACATTGCAATTTTTTGGTTATGCAAACCGTGTGTTAGACGGGCCTTATTAGATAATTGGTTACGTGAGTAAGCATGCTTCCTATGAGAAATAGATGGAAATGAAGGAAACAATAAGCACATCTAGATAGATATATTCACATTGTTGTTTCTGCAGATGTCTATTTACGAACTTTTTCTAAAGTTTTTTTAAAAGGCATGATTATCAAATATGATAACTTTAATATATTTCTTTGCAGCTTGATTTACATGTTCTTATATATTTAAGGAGAACTTTTGTTTTTTAAGTAGGTTGTGAATACAATTTGTTTAAGGGTGTTTGTTTAAGATTATATTTTGGTTTCAAGCATATGTTTTATTTGTAGCTTATGGCTTATGTATTAGCTTAAAAATAAATTAATAAACTCAAGTGTTCATACTAACTTATGATGAGAAAATGACTAAAAAAGACATGAAAGTATATTTAAAAGTATCTTTGAGTTAAGAATATAAAATTGTATGTTTGTATAGCATGCAATGGGCCAAGAAAACCCATTTATATAAGCTCAAACTTACAAGAAACACTTCAATGAATTTATTTTGACTAATAAGCTCATAAACCCAAAAAGGCTAAAACAAACACCCTATAAAGCAACACCACTATGCAGATTTTAACTTGGTTAAATTTTATAGAAAAGGATATTAGCCCAACTGTTTTTCTAAGCTTTTCTTTTGTATGTTATAATCGATTTTAAGTATTTCTTTTGTTTTTTCTTTGCGGTATCCCACATGATTGGAAACACGTTATAATCAATTTTGTTGTTTGACAATACATTTTAATTACTAATGTTGCCCTTGCATATGACATAACATTCATAAAACAAATTAAATTATACTGCCCGTGTATTACACGGGTTCTTAACTAGTATTTTATACATCACAGAAGTCGGTTTAGAGGAATCCCTCCCTCACTCACGATTCACAAAAAAAAAAAGAGCAGGAAGAAAAATACTTTCTTCACTTTGAAGTATTCTTACATATCACGATTTTTATCAATTTCTACTAAGGATTAAGCAAGGGTTATAAGGGTTTAACATGGTATGAATGATTAAAGAGCTTCAAGTGATTTCATGTTCTTCCCCAATTCAAGGTAAGTAGTGAATTATATGTTAAACATGAATATAAGCTATGAGGTTATGATTAATAAGTGTTTTACATGATTACGTGATGAATTCTTGGTTTATGATTCAAGGTTATGCATATGATTATTAGGGTTTATGATGGGATCATGTTAATGATTAAATTATGATGTTTAGGAGGTGTTTATGTTGATTATTGAGTTGAACCAAACACCCCTTTATGTGATATATGATGTTAAACAAGTTGCTGAAATTTTCAGCAATGATTAGTTATGTTTGAAAAATCATATAAAATTGATAAAAGATCGGATTGAATCGTGGCTGAACTTTCTGGAAAGCCTAAGGTATCTACTTCAGTTGTTATTCATAAAGTTTTTGCTCATTTAGTAGTTAAGTTGGTCTAAAACGTGATTTGGTACAACAAGGGCTGATACTAAACTGTGCAGCAAACCGAACTTTAAAAATTCATACCGGATAGACCGTAGCTCCCTTTGGAGCGTTCTATACCTTTTCGGAAAGGGAAAATAGTGTAATTTCATGGAAAAATAGCCTCATGACCTGTTTCAGTAGTTAAATGAGTCAAAAAGGTGCATTTATAGGCTGCTGCAGAAAAATCAGCAAACACTTTCTTAAGTGTTTTGATAATTATGACATAATAAGATGTTTTTGCAAGTACCGGGTGATTATATGCTATGATAACTTATATTCTCAGCCCATATGGTTATAATTCATGTTATGAAAGTATAGAACCACGTGACAAGACTTGGTTAGCTTAGCTCGAGTTCGCGAGAATAGTAGTGCATGCTTGGCGAGATTTATGCCATAACTAGTTTATGAGTTTACGCATTATAGTTAGTTTATGTGTGCTTAGTTGCATTTATATTTGCATTACCATGTTATATTCATGCCTAGTTGTTATGTGTTAACATTATACGTGTACATCTATCATGATATAGGTGTTCGAGACATATTCAGAATCATTCATCTTGCATTATACGGCCCAGGTGAGTAACGGATTTTCAGTTAACATGTTTAGTAGATTAAGCGTGTTTAGTATATATATGCCTTGCTATATCTAAAGCACTATGCAAGTTATGTATCATGTTGACCCGTGAGGTCATATTGAGTATCATGTTGACCTCTTTGGTCATATAAAGTATCAAATTGACCCGTTGGGTCATATTAAGTATTATGTTGACATGTTTGGTCATATTAAGTATCATGTTGACATGTTTAGTCATATTAACTGTAAAGTTTACCCGTTGGGTCATATTGAGTATCATGTTGACCTCTTTGGTCATATAAAGTATCAAGTTGATCCGTTGGGTCATATTAAGTGTTATGTTGACATGTTTGGTCATATAAAGTATCAAGTTGACCCGTTGGATCATATTAAGTATTATGTTGACATGTTTTGTCATATTAAGTATCATGTTGACATGTTTAGTCATATTAACTGTAAAGTTGACCCGTTGGGTCATATTGAGTATCATGTTGACCTCTTTGGTCATATAAAGTATCAAGTTGACCCGTTGGGTCATATTAAGTATTATGTTGACATGTTTTGTCATATTAAGTATCATGTTGACATGTTTAGTCATATTAACTGTAAAGTTAACCCGTTGGGTCATATTGAGTATCATGTTGACTTCTTTGGTCATATAAAGTATCAAGTTGACATGTTGGGTCATATTAAGTATTATGTTGACATGTTTGGTCATATTAAGTATCAAGTTGACCCGTTGGTCATATTAAGCATCAAGTTAACCAAGTTGACCCGTTTGGTCATATTAAGCATCAAATTGACCCAAGTTGACCCGTTTGGTCGTATTAAGCATCAAGTTGACCCGTTTGGTCATATTAATTATCATGTTAACCTGTTTGGCCATATTTAGTATTAAGTAGACCCGATTGGTCTTACTCAGTAGTATGTTGTGGCCCAACCTCAGTATTATCTATAGCAAAAACTTAGCTATATGTCATAGCGATCTCAGCATTTTATTTATAGTAGTTCAGCTTTATATTATAGTTCAGCTATAGCATCAAGTTATAGCTCAAACCTTGGTTTATGTTATAGTAAAATTTTATTAATTAATTCAATTTTAGTATCATGTCTTGGTTTAACCTTGTAACCATATTATTGCTCAGTTTCTATATTTAGCTTAGTCTCAGTTCCATCCTAGCTTAGTATCATGTTATAGTCAAGCGTAAGTATTTAGCTTAATCTTAAATTATATATGAATGTTATATGTGTTTAGTAATGTGTGCAAAATGCTTTATGCACTTCTGGCATGCGATGCGTTTATATATATGCATGTCAAATTCTATTAGGTATATGCTTATGCAGTTTTTAAGGCGCGCCAAGTGCTTTATGCACTTAATTAGTCAGAGTGGTACTTTATGCATTACTTAATGTATTTAGTACTATTAGTATGTAGTCGCTATGTGATCACACATGTGTTCCAGGCAAAGTTGGAACTTAGACCTCCTTAGTGGAGAATCGAGCCTTAGAATAGTGAATGTTCCAAAATTGGAACTCAGACATCATATATGGATGATTAACATGCTTATATGGCTCGTCAGTTATGTATTCAGCCAATATAGTACTATAAGTACTCAGTCAATATGTGCTTATGCACACAGCCAGTATAGTACTATAAGTACTCAGTCAATATGTGCTTATGCACTAGTCAGTATGTGCTTTACGCACTTACTATGTGCTTATGTACTCAGTTAGTTATGCACTAAGTATGTGCTTATTTATGAAGTCAGTTATGCACTCAATATACTTATGCACTCCGGTAACATGGTGTATCATGTATTTAATCGGTCCGTCATGCTTATGCAGTTAGTTAATATTATGATTCATGTAGTCAGAACAGTACTATATATACTTATTCAAAGATCATGCTTATGTTCGCTTTATGATTTAATTCAGCCATATCTCACTAAGTCTTATAGACTTACCGTTCTCAGTTTACATTTTTGTAGGTATGCAAGATGAGACTATGTACATGCTAAATGGGGCGTAATGGGTTAAAATGGTGTAGCTCGCGGGTTAGGTAACGAGCTTCTCATTTCCATCATTTGTTATCAGTTTGGAATGCCCCTAAATCAAGAACCAGCTTCTTTACCAAGTTTTAAGAGTCATTGTTATGTATTTTGCAAAGTTTAGTATTTTAACGGGACGTTTGGAATAAGCCCGTACGTTGTAGAAAATATGTTTCCGCTAGTTTTATCAATGTATACAATTTACAGATTTAAAAAAATAATAATAATAAAAAAAAAAAAATAAAATAAAATAAAAATATGTGCGTTTCACGAATAAGAAGCATTTACTTTTGCAACAAGGGTCTTAAATGGACCCAAACAATTTTCATCAAGGGACCTTGCTAGAGATGGGATATCTTGGGTGGCATCTTTGTTTTCGGGTGGTGGAAGTCCGTCTGGCATGGTAACAAAATGAAAGGAAGGGAGACCATTTAAGGCTTCGGGGCCTTGAGATCTAAGGAGTCGTTGGTGGTTAAACTCGGTGTTGACAAAGGTGATATCGAAGCCTTTGGAATGGAGAATTTTGGCTAGTTTTAGCATTGGTTTAATGTGGCCTTGTACCGGGATTGGTACGCACAAGACATGTGGTTTCTTTTCTTGTTTCGAACCCATGTCACTCTTTCACGAACAGTTTTGTGAATATGCAAACATCTAGTAATCATTTGGGTAAAAGCCATAAAATAATAACGTATTTTTTAAAATTTACCGACTTGAAACACTACTTTTTTATTACTAACATATACACCCACGTACTTTCAAATTTTGTTCCAACTTTACCCATATTGTAATAAAATAATATTATTTAATATGATATTATATTAATATAAATCGGTCATATAGGTGAAGTCGGAACAAAATTTGAAAGTATCGGGTGTATATGCTAATAAAAAAGTAAGTGTTTCAAGTCGGTACATTTTAGAAAGTCGATACATTTAAAGGGTTGGAATACACAAAAAGACCAATTGCCCAATTGGTAAAGTTGATGGTCCAGTAGTTAGGGCCGGTTTGGTTGGTGGGGGTTTGAATTTAGATTTGAATAGAATTTGATTGTTTGGTATGTATTAGTACCTCATTTTATTGTGGGTCCTTTTCTTATCTACACCACTTATTCTTTACTTATTTTACTTTTATAACTATAACTTTATTTTTTTAACTATAACTTTATAAATAATAATAATTTATATATTTTTTAATATTTTTTCTCTCTTTTACATCAAATCCAAATCCAAATCTTAACTCAAATTCAAATCCAAATCCAAATCCTAATCATAAACCCATCTACAAACCAAACGGACCCTAAGTTTTTCTTGGTACTTGATCTGACAAGATAGCACTGAACACAAAGATCACTATCAAGGTTTAAAAACTGAATGTGTCACTGACCATGGTGTGTAAAAGCAGTGGAGAAAGAAGTAGTATACAAAAGGAGAACAAATAACATTTGTTTTCTTTTAGAACAAAAGGAGAACAAATAACATTGATAAAAGGATGACAATTCTGTCACGTTATCCTACTGATGTAGGGGTGAGCGCGGTTCCAGAACCGCAAGAACCGAGAACCGAAAAATGGATGGTCAAGGAACCGAGAACCGGACCGAGTAACATGTCTCGGTTCCGGTTCGGTTCTCGGTTCGGTTCGGTTCCTTGCGGGTCTAACTGATTGGAACCGAAATTTGTATATTTTATGAACTTAAAGTATAAGATGGTGATTTTGTGCACTTAGAATTTGAATCTTTAATGTTATAAATTCGTTAATTAGTAGGTTTCTCTAAAAGAAACACAATTGTCGACCAAAGATTTTTACTCGTTTTTACTTTTGTTGATATAGACCAAAATAAATAAATCCGTGTCACATACACCTTTCTTCATTTCATCACATCGATCTATACGAGGTTAAATAACATTTTCATAAAAAAGAAAAAAACTCACCGTTGATATTTCTTAAAAGAACAACGGGCTGCTTGATCAGTATAGCCTAAAATAGACATGCACTTGTGGCCCCAAAATCGCAAGGGTGTAAATATGACTTATCACGAAAGAAATATGATAGAACAAAAGCTAAGTGGTAACACTAACTATTTCAACTATCTTTTACCTATCTAATTTAGCATGTCATCGGTAATTTTTATTCATTTTGACCATACACTAGAAAACTGAATTTGAACAGGTTGATATATGTAAAGTTAGGTTTTCGGTTCCGAACCGATACCGCATGCTTCGGACCGAACCGAACCGAGAACCGAAATTTGAAATATAGAAGAACCGAGAACCGAACCGCGGTTCTAAAAGTCGGTTCGGTTTGGGTCGGTTCCGGTTCGATTCTCGGTTCCTGTTGACGTATATGGCCGGATGGCCCACGTCGAACGAATTACTGCCGAACGGCCTATGCCGAATCACTCTAGCGAACGACAGTGCCGAAAGGAAATATTGCGCCGCCTAAAATGTTTCCCGCCTAAAATGGTTCCCGCCTAAAATCTTTCCCGCCTAAACCCTTTCCCGCCTAAATGGTTGCAGCCTAAATGTGTCGCCATCAAGTATATGGACAAGGAGGTCCCCTTACACCTACCTCCTCCTCTTTCTATATATACTCATAGCATACACATATAATAGGGACATCTTATCTCTGATATCATCACATATACAACACATCTCATTTAGATAAAAACACACACACTAATCACAGATTATATATATCATACACACTCATACATATATACTTATGCTAAAATCCTTCAAATAGGAGGTTCTGACTTGACCGTCGGAGGGTGGTTCCCGGGGCTTCGGCCTCGGGTCCCCTTCTAACGGGTTCTTTCATGTTTGTAGTATGATTTCAAGCTCGAGACAAGGATGAATGGCACGTGGAAGCTGTCAAGATCACCCCGGCAGAAATATGCTTCAACATTTGGCGCCATCCGTGGGACCCGTTATTCACTCTACCAAGAGTAAGAATGATGGGTCACATTTTCGGTCCGCTTATCGACGTTCGGTACAAACCTCCGGTATGGACGTTTGGTATAAAAGGTCCGATATAGATGTTAAGTATAGACGACGGTACGGACCGACTAAGGATCGTCCGGTATAATGAGCTTCGGTAAAGTCATTTGAAAGTACGGTCTTGTTCGGATATGTTGTATCATACAGAGGTTTGTCTTGTTCGGAATGTTGATGACGGGTTTCATCCGTTGGATGTGAAAAAAGAAAGGTAATGGGTTTGTAGGCTAAGATCCGGACATGTGTTTTTCGACCGACATATGGGTTAAAACCGCACTTCGGTACAAATTCGTTGACCTTCCATGCCGCCATATGTCTCATATGTGATCGGTAAGTTTCTCGATTCCTTTTTTCTTCTCCGATTGTCATGATAAAGCATAACCACAATACCACAAAAGGTCATATGTTGAAACCCATGACAATATCATTTTACTATGCTTTCCGTCATTTAATACAAGTTGGCATTCTTATCTTGCTAATGTGGATGCAAGCATAAAAATAAAAACGGAAAGTATAAAAAGTAAAGCTACGAGTATGCTTCATGTGTTTGATTCACCGAAACCATAAAAATGCAAAGTGTTTATTTTCTTTGAAAACTCTTCTAAAACATGGATAGATTAAAAGATTTAGTGAATGCTTTTACCCATCAATCTTCTAAATGAGTATGCGAATGTGGATAGATTAAACATCACACTGTCATCTCTAATATTATATGTTAGAGTCTTATAAATTCATGTGCACTTACCTTGAATAAAGAGTCAGAGTTTATGTATTGTGGGCATGAGCAATACCCCCACATTGCTAATATATATATATCTTACCCAAAGTATATTTACATATACTAGAATAGAAGGTTAGAATCGCTTCCCATCGTTGTTTATGTTTGATAACTTTAGTATGGATGTTAATTTAGTCATGACAACTTTAGTATAAATGTTAAGTTGGAATCGCTCTCCATCATGTTCAAAATCAGTACATACTTTGTGCACACATAATTAATTCATAGGAGGCATATAAAATTATAAAAAAATGTCATGATAAGCCACCTCGAATGCTATTCAACGTCTTTAGACTATCTAATGATTTAGTGAATGCTTTAGCTTAAGGGTCATTAACAAATAATTTGCACTTGCGTCATGTACAAAAAGATCTATAAAGCTACATATATCCTCAAAAGTTAATTTTACTTATATAGAAGGATCCTATGTAAATATTGCGTAAAACGCATGTTGTTATGCATGTGGTACAAGTTATAATAGCTTAGATATGTCAACTGATAACATCATTATATCAAGATAAAAACAAAATATACACTTTAATGTGTATGTTAGCTGATGTTGTCCCCACATGTATATATATATTTATTAAAAAAAAAAAGCCTAGTAAAAGATACCTCTTACATCTTTTTAGTAAATTTTCAAAATACAAAGTGGACAAACTTTTAAGCTATTTGGGGAGTGATTTGGCACGTTTATGTCAGCTCTGTTCATCTGATTTTTTAAGATTCGTTGACCACTTTTAATACTCACGAGTCCAACATTTGGTCACTTGATTTGTCTATATCTAGACACATTTAAAAATAACATTAAAATTAATGGACATATTCAAAAGTTTTGCTATAAACATTGCTTCTTATCTCATAAAAAAAACGAGGTTGCTAAAATCAATTGATGTTCGAATTGACGAGTCACATGGGAATTGGGATGGCGGTAATGATAAAAGGCAAAGCCATCCACCTTTAACGTGTTGCATCTTGGCACGTTCAAACAGTTATTATATGTTAAAACAAGAAAATAAAAAATAAAGAAAACGCACTTCACAACTTCGCATTCGAAGAGACAACACACATTCCGCCCTTCATCTCATGCATAGTATTATGCAAGGCTTACATTCTATTTTGAAGCCTTGCATCAAATCAAGTTATAAATGCAATCTTGATGAGAAATCTACTCGATCATATTAGTAAGAGGTAGTGAATCTAATATGCATGCATCCTCACATGAATTTAAATTCTATGTAAAATATTACGTTTAACGCATATTTGTATGTATTTGGGGACATGGGGTACTACTACCTCGATAGCTAAAAGTGATAATGTTCAACCAAAAAGTAATCCCTTGTAAAAAAAAAAAAAAAAAAAAAATTGTAACATTTTTATAGACAACAAATCACGTTACTTGATTATGTTTAGAGCGTTATTTGCAAAAATAAATAAAAAAGAAAAATTGTACACATATGATAGTAAAAAATGATATATAGCAATTCACAAGAAGTAGACTAAAGAAAAGTATCTTACCAAGTCTTTTTTCTATCCACTTTTCGGAGAAGTCGTACTTTTACTATTTAAAAAAAAAAAAAAACATTAGTGTTTCGGACATTTGTTATCTCTTGGTGCATGTTTGTTTATCTACGGAACTCACCGTCAATCATCGACTCTTGGCCTTTTTCGTTTCGACTTTTGTTAAAGCCATTTTCGCCATCTCCTAGGTCTACACGAATGGCTTTATGAGCTTCAATTTCTAACGACTTATGGCCTTGAAGAAACCGATCGTTAGTTCGTTAAATGTAAAATAGTGACCTACAACGTCACAATCCCGATGTTGGCCATACTCACGGGAACTCCATTTTCATTCTTATGACTTAACCTTCAATCTCCAACCCCTAATTGTTGATCATATGGCCTTCGGTTACCATATTCAGTACATAACCTCGGTTTTGTTTTCATCTTCTCGCAATTACACTTAGAATGATACAAAGGTACGAGCATTGTGTTCGCTCACACGATGCTCTCACGGCTTAATAAAAGAAATGACAATGCTCTCAAAATAAAATTAACTATGCATTAGAACATGCATATAGAAGTATTCAATTGCCATAATTCTAGTTTTACATTACACCTTCAATCCTTTAACTTACCCTAAACCTTTAGAATGGTCTTTAAAGCGCTTTCAATTGAATGGAGATTCTAAAAAGGAGTTAGTAACTCTCTTGTTAAAAGGAGTATTAAAGTAACATTCGAGACATGTATCCGGAGAACAATACAAAATTATTAATCAATGATCGATTTCCCATCTCCGATGCTATCGATGCATTAGCCTACGGATCACGGTTTGTTTCGATTGGTATAAAGAATAATGTTTCGAGCCACTATTATTTACTATTAACAACAAAAGAAATATATATACATATTTGACCGGTGTGTTAGATGGAACATAATGTTGAATGTACAATAGTTGTTACTCAACCGTCAAGCAGCACGAGAAACACCATGTTTGACAATTGACATCCATGAGTAATGTCATTATCAGTTGTTGCTTATGTTATCTAATACTTTGCTCTTTTTAAGTTCAACGATACTAACAACCCTTAGCACCGTTGAACTGGGGGAAGTATAGTAGTAATATGCTTCCATCGGTTGTGTTACGGTTTGGTTGTGACATGATTTCTATATGGATACATGCGAAATATAATATTTCTTTACATCTAACAAGAAAAAACAAAAGAGTTTTCATGTTTTGCTTTGCAGGGATAATCGTACAAGGTTCCAGATGCATAATAAGTACAAGTTTCTTAACATAAGTTTAGTGTGACCCCTGAAGGCTCGCACCTCCGGGGAAAGATGGTCGATATTCAAAGATGGTTCATATCCAAAAAGGATTGCCATAATACCGAACGGTTCATATCCAAAAAAGGGTTGCCGAGGTAATTAAGAAATGGTTCATATCCAAAAAGGATTGCCATAATACCGAACGGTTCATATCCAAAAAGGGTTGCCGAGGTGATGAAGAAATGGTTCATATCCAAAAAAGGATTGCCATAATACCGAACGGTTCATATCCAAAAAGGGTTGCCGAGGTAATGAAGAAATGGTTCATATCCAAAAAGGATTGCCATAATACCGAACGGTTCATATCCAAAAAGGATTGCCGAGGTAATGAAGAAATGGTTCATATCCAAAAAGGATTGCCATAATACCGAACGGTTCATATCCAAAAAAGGGTTGCCGAGGTAATTAAGAAATGGTTCATATCCAAAAAGGATTGCCATAATACCGAACGGTTCATATCCAAAAAGGGTTGCCGAGGTAATGAAGAAATGGTTCATATCCAAAAAGGATTGCCATAATACCGAATGGTTCATACCCAAAAAGGGTTGCCATAACTAAAGAACTCCAAATGGTTCATACCCAAAAATGGTTGCCATAACTAAAGAACTCCGAATGGTTCATACCCAAAAAGGGTTGCCATAACGAAAGAAGACGAATGGTTCATACCCAAAAAGGGTTGCCATAACTAAAGAACTCCGAATGGTTCATACCCAAAAAGGGTTGCCATAACGAAAGAAGGTGAATGGTTAATACCTAAAAAAGGTTGCCGTGACAAAGTAGTCACATGTCCGAATAATACAAGTCTGGATGGAAGGCATGTCCGAATAATACAAGCCGAAAAGCCATAAGATACTATTTAAGTATTACATCATTAGTCTTTTATTAATAATGCAATATCGGGGACATGTTGACGATATAGCCGCAAGGTCCACGTGAACGATAGGTGCCGAAGGCATAAAACATTCTTTAAGTATTGCACAATCGCTCTTCAACCAATAATACAATAATCGGGGACATGTTGACGATATGGCGGATGGCCCACGCCGAACGATAGGTGCCGAAAGGCGTAAAAACATTCTTTAAGTATTTCACTATCGCTCTTCAACCAATAGTACAATACTGGGGGGACATGTTGACGATATGGTCGAATGGCCCACGCCGAATCCATTATCGCCGAACGGCCTATGCCGAATCACTCTAGCCGAACGACAGTGCGAAATGAAATATTGCGCCGCCTTAAAATGTTTCCCGCCTAAAATGGTTCCCGCCTAAAATCTTTCCCGCCTAAACCCTTTCCCGCCTAAATGGTTGCCGCCTAAATGTGTCGCCATCAAGTATATGGACAAGGAGGTCCCATTACACCTACCTCCTCCTCTTCTATATACTCATAGCATACACATATAATAGGGACATCTTATATCTGATATCATCACATATACAACACATCTCATTTAGATAAAAACACACACACTAATCACAGATTATATATATCATACACACTCATACATATATACTTATGCTAAAATCCTTCAAATAGGAGGTTCGACTTGACTGTCGGAGGGTGGTTCCCGGGCTTCCTCGGTCCCTTCTAACGGGTTCTTTCATGTTTGTAGTATGATTTCAAGCTCGGGACAAGGATGAATGGCACGTGGAAGCTGTCAAGATCACCCCGACAGAAATATGCTTCAACAGTTCCGGTTCCAGTTCGGTTCTCGATCATTTTGCTCACCCCTAGTACGGAGTAATAAAATATTTTCTCATTGCTAGATTGGATTTTCAACTTTTTCAAAATGTAGACGAAAATTATGGTTTTCTGCATGTCTACTATACGAAGGTTGACCAAAAAGGCTTTACGACAACCACAATCTTCTCATAAAAATATTCAAAAATAGCGTCATAGAAAATTGATTTTTTTTTTCCTTTTTTTTTTTTTATTTTTATTATATATTTTTAATTTGCAATTGAGAGATTGATAAACACCACAAATTTTCTAAAGATTCGATCAACAAATTTTAGTAACTTAAAAAAAAAAAAAAAAAAAAACTCATTTTTAATTTTTTATTTAAAAAAAGCAATTGATTACATAAAATAATTTTTTTTTAACTTAAATGGTTCTTAAGGTTTACCGGGTTTCACATATATTATTCTTGTGTTTGTTTTTCCTTAAAAATGATGAAAGCGTAAGAAAACGTAAAAAAACGGATGAAAACGTATATAATGTGTAAAAATGTATAATCGCGTCAAAAACGAAAAAATCATGTAAAAACGGATAAAAACGTACAAAAATCGTAAAAAAACGTATAAAAACAAACGAAACCATATTAAACGTACAAAAACGTGAAAAGAAATACAAAAACGTATTAAAAAAATTCATTTAGTACATAAGCCCAAATTTTAAATATAATAAAATAAAAATAAAAAATTTTATTATTTTTTAAAATGTATTTTGAGAGGGAAAATAAAAATTACAATCGTAGGCCCTCATGGTATGCATCTATATCACGTTAGTCCCTTTTTAACGGCCGTTTAAACGTCGTTAGTAAATTGGACATGACGTTGCCTTTCAAAAAAAATAAAAATAAATAAATAAATAAATAAAATAAATTGGACATGACCTGTAATTTTGGCATACAACAAGGACATGACCCACCTTAAAAAAACATAGGGACGAAGGACGATATATGTGAAACCCGGTAAAATTTAAGGACCATTTAAGTAAGTAACTCAAAATAAAATATGTTTCAAACGATAATCGTTAAACGATAAAAAATACATCATCACGACGTGATTTTTTTTTAATCTTTCAGTATACAAGTACATCGGTAAACTTTCGACGAATATTTTTTTCAAGTTTTTTTGGCCTGATATTGACGCTCTGAAAAATCACAAGTTACGTGTGATTTCACAAATCACATGTGATTTTTGAAATAACAAATCAACTATGATTTTAACATCACGTATGATTTTTCAGGGCGTAAATTTCAAAACTCACAAAAAAAAAAAAAAAAAAAAAAGGATTCGAAAAAAAAAATTGTCGAAAGTATTTATAGAAGGGCTCGCGTAACAATTAGCGGTTTGTGAGATATTTAATTTTTAAAAAGAAGGATGGTAGTAGGTTTTTGCTTGATAAAAAATGAATTGTCAGGATTTGTTCATGGTATCTTAAGAGAATTTGTGAACATTTCTCTTGCAATAGATATATTCAAAAAAATTTAAAGTTTGCTAGCCGAGTTATGCTTGACGAGGTCAAATGGGTAGAAAAACACGATCACACGATACCGGGTTTAATATCAATGTAATAAAAGTGAGACCATTACATTCTTTAATCAATCAAATATTTTCTCACCCACTAATTTAGACAACAGAATATGTTGTACAAAATAACCTCAACTAGTACCAAAAATATATTCGTCGTCCTGATGGAAAAGTCAACCTTTTATGAAGATAGATGATTTGTACATTTTCATTTTTTATTTTTGCACACACACACTAGTCTTTGCAATAAGCAGTTGTATATTTATTATATGTTGTTTCACCAGGTTGTACATTTGAGTGTGCAAATAAAAAAATAAAAATGTGTCAATCAACTTCCTCATGGTATTGGTTTGAACTGTTAAACAAGGAAAGTTTGCCTTCATGAAATACAAAATCACATTCAATTAAGATAATTTATAACTTTAATTATTGTATATTAAATGCATTTTTTCATTTAAAAAAAAAAATTGTGTTGAATAAATGCACTTATTCAATGCCCTTAAAGCATTTATTAGACTATCTCAATGATAAATAATGGACCTTTTTTGCTGAAACAGCCATACACCATGTCGAATACATAGATCCACAAAATTTAAAATTTTATTCTTAGTGTACCCAAAGTCTTAAGATTATACATAAAGGAAGCCCTTAATTTTGCAATATAAGAAACAATGTTGCATCCTAACACCAACGTTACATAAGAGCAAGAGGTATCACAGCGAGGGAGGCTCGCCACACTTAGGTGGCAACCTCGCCACCCCTCGCCACCATACCAAGATGCCTCGCCATCTCTCGTCGGAAGTTGCGTCGCCGGGGAAGTGACGAAGATGAAGACAAACAATTTATTTTCTTTTTTTGATTTTAAATTGTGTTTTGTGTTTGATTGAGTGTGTGTAGTTTGAGTGGGTGGAGCCCAAGTGAAGAGGTTGAGGTTAGTTATGAATGAGGGGTATTTTTAAGTGGGTGTATTAAAGTGATGTGGCACATGTGGGGCCCAAATGAAGAGGAGTGGCTTAGCCACTATACCTCTTGCTCTAAGACCTGCCATAATGGAACAAATGAGATGCGTCTTCCATCCTAGCTGGTCAAATAAGACTCGTTCCATGCTATTACACTTGGTGAATGAGATGCGTCGTGCATGAAGAAAAGCAAGAAGTCGGTTGTTTTATAGACCGAGTTGTGTGAGGTTTGTAGTGGGGTTTTTATTAAATGTTTGTTGTGTGTGCAAGTGTTTGTATTAAATGATTTATGTGAGGTATTTTGTGTTTAAAAGGGGTATGTTTTCGTTAGTGACTGTGGTCGTCTTATTAAAGTTGGTCATGAAAAAGATTGTAGAATGAGAAAGTTGAGTTAGCGCTGATGTGATAGACTGACAGTGGTGACCGCGGTCATGTGTGGTCACCATTAGGCCCCAATCTATAGTTGTTATCTGAAAATAACATTAAACCATTTATACCAACAATCGCGACATTGAAAACTAAGACCCACTAAAACATACAGATACAGTGTATGCTTTTATAGAAAAACAAAAACAAAGGCACCCAAACACAACTTAACGTTGTGTTAAATAACATTGCCAATAACTTGGCAACAACTTGGGTGCGGTGTGTGGTAACATGCAACAACGTCAGCATAACAGCACTTTGTGCACTCTAAAATGCATGTAAAAACATGTAGCTCATGATCCAAGACCTCTAGGTGAAGCTACTCCTTCACCGTGATGGTATATACTCGCTCTTAGACTTGGTGGTGGAGTTTTTGCCATATTCACTTCAATGTGTACATGACTATCATCGATTGTTTCAACATGTACATGACTATCATCGATTGTTTCTATTATAGTGGTTTTATTGTTTATCTCTTCATTAAAGCTTCGTATGATTGGGCTCATCTTCACGAGCATTGAACTCTCTGACATTAGTGTGTCCTTATATTCATATACAAGAACATAACTATTAATAAAACAAGTGCATACGTCGAGGACAATCCCCCGATCAAAAACAGACCCATCTTGCTCGGAGCAATCAACTTCATTTCAAAGACATTTGTTTGAAAAGTTTTCCATTGGACCTTCTACCACGTACCTATATAATTGCTTTTGTTTTGGCAAATAAAGATGTGAGCTTTAATGTTACATTAGAGATGTGTCGTTGTAATAGAGACATTACCCACAGATATTAAAGTAGATGAAAAGGTTGCTTTGTTTAATTAGGCATGTAGTGCCTTGATTATAAGCTTAGGATATCGTGTTTTACACGAAGTTACCAAGGAAGCTATAGCAGCAGGATCTTGGTCGAAGTTGACAAGTTTGTATAAGACTAAGCAAACTGTATTTAAACAAACACCTACAAGTTATATCAAACATTTTTCTTGTTTCTTTCTATTTTTAATCGCAATAATATTATATTATATTAATATATTGGGTTAATGGCATGTAATAGCAACGTACTTTCCTATTTGTTTCATTATCAGCTACGAACCCAAAATAATACAACAATACCCATCCAACTTTTAAAATTTGTTTCATTATCATACTTTTGCTTACGTGGCATAATTGGCAACAGGCTACACAGGTTAAAATTAAATATTAAATTTTGTTTTTAATTTTTTTTCATCTTCTTCCTTTGAAAAACCCACACACAAAGTTTTAAAACCTCATTTAACCCCAAATCAGTCCAGTCCAACTTCCACTAACACTCGATATCCGACCACCTGAAATCTCTGGCTTGCCATTGTCTTTATTTCCTTTAAGAAATAGCAACTGACTTTCAAATGGGTTTTAGCAACTGATGTCAGTTAAATGATTTTGGAATGAAAATTGGATCTGCTATTAGCTTTTAACAAATGGGTTTTAGTAAGGTCTTGGTGGTTGTTTTTAATTGTGCTCAATTAGTATAGATTGTTATGTTATGTTTGTAGTGTAGATTTAAATTTAAGTTTTTTGCGTGGTTTTAAAAATGGCCGGAAATTAGAGACGGCCACCGAAGAAAATGGTCGGAAAAATTGGGGAAGATGATCGGGAATGATATGGCATCTATGTGGCATGCACATGTGTCAATTCTTTACTAATTAAACAATCTTGTTTTGGCAAAGAAGACTCAATAAAATATAATGGTTAGAAAATTTAGAAAGATGACTGGAAAAAGATTACCAGAAAGTGGCCGGAAGAAGTGGAGAAGATGACCGGAATATGATTACCCAAATTTGTAGGTCAAATGATGATATCGACACAAAAATATGAAAGTTTGTAGGGTATTGTTGTATTATTTTAGGTTCGTATATGATAATGGAACAAATGGGAAAGTACGTTGCTATTACATGCCATTAACCTTAATATATTTAAAGGTTGGCAAGATGCTACAGTATTAATTACAACTAGCACCATAAAAAAGCCTTGTTCACAACCGCCAAACGACACATATCTTGTGGGTTCAAAACTTCAAATGGACCAAAATGGACCCCACAACACTTTCCGACAACTCACCCAAAGCCAAAGGTGACTTCTTGTTATCATCGGATGGTGGTATTATACATGTTATTAATAAAGATGCAACGGATCCCATTGTGTTTTATGAATTTTTGTGGGTTTGAGGATTGGTATTTATAATGATGGTGTGGAAATGGAAATAAAGGGAAATTGGAATGTGGATATTTGGTTGGTTTTATAGTTGTGTTATTTTGGATTAAGATATTGAGGTGATATTTTATTTTTTTTGTTAGAATTTCGTTTTTGCTTTAGATATTGGATGACCGTGATTAAGGATATGTAGATGTATACATTTTAAAAAGTGGTATAAAAAATAGGATTAATTTCATATATCACCCTACTTTCATTTTTAATTTCATATATACCCAAAGTGCAAGTATTGAATGCATAATGTACAATGTTTTTAATGCATGTTTGGGTATATATGAAATTTTCATTTAAAATGAGGGGAGATATGAAATTGCCCCTAAATAATAATAACCTAAGAAGATACTACAAAAGACCAAACATGCTAACAGCGAGAATAAGATCCGGGCAGCGTCGGTGAGAAAGTGTAGTCGGTTATTATCTAGCATGTACTGAAGAAACACAAAATATAGAGGCGGTCTCATGTTGGGCTGAAACTATCAAACAAGCTAAGCGGGTAGCCCAACTGCAAATATGTTTTGTATAGGTGTTGGAAATATTTTCTTTATAGGTGTCCCCTACTTTTTATTACGCCAACCTCCCTTCCATAACATATATCGACATTTTTTAATGCACCGGCCAGGAAGAAATATGTTTTTTACACATGTCCCGTATTTTTATTGCGCCGACCTCCCTTCCATAATATATATAGACAATGACATTACCCGACATTTTTAACTGACACTAAAAAAGACTATAGCGATCCATGTTGCTACAAATCTATTTTATTTTAGCTAATAAAATAAGTTTTTATACAAGCTCTTCTAAGCACCAAGCATTAATTTTTTTTTAATGCTCATACGTGTCATACTATATTTAGAGCCATAGTGCAAGTCTTCTGCTGCACCAATTTTGTACAATCCTTAGAATAACAGCCTTACCCCCTGTTCATAAAATAAGGTTTTTCCTAAATGTTCTATTCTTCTTTTCTACGCTTCCTTCTCAATTACTTTTGTAAATGTTTCAATAACATTAATGTCTTCACAAATCAGTTTCAACTCATGCCCCCAATTTCACTGATTCCAAAACTTCAAATACGTTTCACCTACAATTCAAAACCGCCTATTCAATGAAATCCTGAGATTTCGCTATTACCATCGTTAATATACGCGTTATATAAATCATTCACTTTTTGATTTAACCGATTCACAATACCAACCATTATTCAAATCTATGCCAATGGGTATTTAGATGTACAAACCTTATAATCGGTACGTGTATTACACCATCTCATCATCCTCTACTTTTACAATTCTTTATCATGTTTTTACAGGTTGTTGTGATTTGGATATAGGTTGAACTTATTATGTTCAATTTAATTGTGTTTAATTTTCGTGATTTCTAACAGGTTACACTTGAAATCATTTTATAAATCTTTATAGTGGATTGAGTTTGGGGTCCATCACAAAGTGTAGTTTCATTTTTAATGGTAAGTCTCTCATCTGTCTAATTGTTCTCAGTTTTAATTTTATGTTAGAACTTCTTTGTTGTTATGATTTTATGTTATGCAGGATCAAACGATGCAATAATGTCACAGATTTTTTTTTTAAAAAAAAAAAAAAAAAAGAAAGAAAAAGGTTGGACGATTCAAGTTTAGTAAGGTTAGTAGGTTTAGGGTTTAGGGTTTATGTTAGAACTTCTTCTAATATTTTTTGTTAAAAATTATCTCTCAATATCCATATGAATGAATTGCTTTTATGTTTCATTTTGGATGAAGTTTAAGTTGGATTTGGAATGAATTAATGATGGTATTCTATGCACACCACGTGTTTGATGAAATGTGTGTGAAGCTCAATTTGTTTTTTTTAATTGTTTTAGGGTGTCGAGTTCACGTATTGAACCTGATATGAAGCGGATTTATTTATGAAGCAAAACACAACTTCAATAGCAGGTAATGATAATTAATTGATTTCAAAGAGTTAGTTTATATTTATATTTTTGTTTTTGTAGGCTTCCATGTTGTTGATCCTGCAAGCTTTGTGATAGGTAAGTATCTTGAATGTTTTTATTATCTAAGTTTTATCATTAGACTTCTAAGGCAATGTTGGAGAGTAGGTTGTATGATGTTGTAGTTATTTCAACTCCAAACGTCATGTTATTGATTGGAAACGAATGCATCTATTACCACAGTTAAGTTATTAGATAGGGTGGGTATGTTATAAAAAAAGTTTGATTACTATGTTGGCCACATCTGCTATAGAAATACAAAAAAAAAGTGATAAATCTGATAAGAATGATAGAATATTAAAACTGGACATGTTTAGCAGATGTGCTGAGAATTAGTTAGAATGGTCATGTGTAAAATATTCACACTAGACAGATGTATATTTAAAGGTGTTTATACAGAACACATCGAGCTTAAAAGGGGCGGAAGGGTACTTTTTCATCATCGTAACTTTTAGATGTAACAAAATTGGTCAGTATCAAAATATCCTAAGATTCTATGCGAAATACAAGTAAGTGCAGTTTCTTAATTGGACACATCATGAAAATACATTGAAACCTATAAAATACTTAATATGGTAGCTGCTAAAATGCTTCCAGTCCACCTGAATCATTTTGTTTTTGAGATTTTTTTTTAAAATTTTTAATACATTTGATGATTAAGAGTGTAAAGTACTTTTAGCATATCCGTTTCTAATGAAGGTGGTGTTTGATTTTGCTGTCTTTTAATGTAATAAGTCAATGCAAAAGTGTGAATTATGATGTACTTAATATCATGGTTTATAAATGTGTAGGCTTTACTTCGTATAGATTATGACGTGAGAAACATAACTGGATATAATTGAGGTCATTGGTGTAAACCAAGGTAAACTGTTTAAATTGATTTTTTTTTTTTCTTTTTTCTTTTTTTTTTTTTCTAAATTCAGTATAGGTGCATGCTTGGGTGTAGGTGCTGATAAACTTCAGTGTGCTTTCTCCATCGATAAAAATAATGATAATAACACATTGTTCAAAGCATATCGTAGCCCGGCTGCCCGGCTAAGAGGACTGATATGGTTTATAAAAACTTCTGAACCAAACTACTAGACATGATACTTAGGTTTAGCCGTTTAGCTTTTTAAACTTGAAATTTTCATTAAGAAATATGGCTTATTGCATTAACCATGCCATTGACTAAACCCGGGTTCATACTCTTACTATTTGTTTTGAATTTCATATCTTTGGCAGTAATTCTACTTCCTTGGTGTTTGCATAGCATTTCAACTTTTTAATCCGTATCAAGTGTCTGATTAAATGCTTGAATGAATATGTTTTGCATTTTTGATGTGTATTTAGGCCAGCAAAGAGGAATTGTTTGAAGCAACGCAAAATGACTTAACATTCCCTTTAAAAGGGGCCTACGAAGCACTTGGGCCAGTGAATGGTTTATGGCACAAATTAAAGGTACGTTTTTTATGGTAATTTATTTTTATTTTGTCGAGCATTTTGCTAACTTCAATTTGTGGAAGTTGAAGGATATGGATTCGGTTTTGCATGTGTCAGAATTTGATTGAAAGTGTGTAAACATGTTGTGGTTTAGGGGGATTTTTTGGGTGAAAGATTATTTTTTGTTGATGGTTGATTTATAGAGTTAGGATTAACATAGTGGAGTTTGGGGTGAATGCATAACGAAAGTAGTTACAAAAATTCCAGAGAATATTTTTTGGAACACAATGTAGTTCAAGACTTTTGTTTGGATAAGCATATTTTAGTTACAAAAATCTTCCGAGTCTTGTTGCATTTTTCACAAAATAAGCAAATGTAAACACTTTTTCTTAACTTGCTTCTGATTAGAAGCACAAGGCAGAAAAAATAGCAAATTTGTATGATATTCAATTTGATTGTAGTTTCTGGTGCTATGTAGTTTATGGAAAGAGATTGATGGTAGCTTTTGTTTTCGGGATTGTTGGTATATAATTTCTGAAGAAACTGCAGCCGATAGAGTGTCACATAATTTGAAAAGGAAGTTGTATAAAACCAATGATCTCGCTTATATGTTATGTTATATAGACATCCGCACAAAAGAACCAATGTTATGTTATGGCAGTGAATTTCCTATTGTTGTTAGGCACGTGATGATGACGAGTTATATATAGTGGACTGAATTGTATGAGGCGGTTTTGAATGAGAATTTGGTTTTATGTTATTGTGTTTGGGAATTGTTAAGTAGGCGGTAAAAAAGGAGCTTTTTATCTTTAATCTACATTTAATGAGTGTGATCTGATTATTTTAGTATCTATAATCTACATTTAATGAGTGTGATCTGATTGGGTTTTGTGGTTTTAGCTGATGTTGCGTATGAGGCTAAGCCTTTAGTAATTGAACATATTAAAGTTGCGTCGCCACAAGCTGGTGAAGGTCATTGTTAGATTTTGTATATCGCTTTGTGTAATACTGATGCCTGCACTTTGAGTGGCAAGGTATGATTTTGATAATTGTTCTTGTTGTTATTGATGATGCTGATGTTTGGAAATGATATTAAATGTTTGTTTTGATAAGCTTCTATGCTCACTATGGAACGATAATATGGCAAAGAGTCTCCGTGGGAACTGTTGTGTTCGTTTTATCTTAACTAGAACAGTACTGGTCCTAACTGTGATTTAGGCAGAGCTATAAAATGCATATGAAAAATGTAGGAAAATGAGAATTATAATAGATTTGAATGTAAATTAAGAAAGAACTAAGTTTTATTCGATATGAGTTCTTGGAACAGCAAGCAATGTCTCAACACGAGTTGTTTAATTTGTTTATATGATTGCACGTCCAGTCAATTTAATTCTCAGGCATTAAAAATCACTTCTTTGCTCAAATGGTTTTGTTCAGTTGTAGTTGATTGATTTAGACATTTAGTGATTACTTTGAAGTCGAATTTGTAAGCAGAAACTAATGTTACTATTCGTATTGATTTTTTATTATAACTTATGCGACTAAATTTTGGTCACTTGTTGTTTTGATTTATGGCTAATTGATTTGTAACATTTTCATTAAGATAATTTTTCATGATATATAGGCGTCACTTGGGAAAACTACTTAGGAAATGACAATTCATGATGCACTTATGGAAGAAGTTGTTGGTCTTTCTGAGATTATTCTGTTGATGCATGATGTATTCCACACAGAGGTAATTTTTGTAATTATCATCGATGCTTAGAGCCGAGGTGATTTTTCTTATGCATGTGTTGTAATCAATTTGTAGGTTAGCTTCAACTTTAGATTCACCCTTGCTAAAGCTATGTTAGCTTATGTACATCAAAGAGATAATTGAAGTAATTATATAAGTACATAGAGTCATTGTTAAGGGATGTAATAGTTTTCAATAGTCCCACTTAGAGCATCTACAATGCATCAAGTCTTTTAAGACTTGATGCATATTTAATGCATATGACATTTAATAGGCAAAGCTTGGATGAAAGACTTGATGTATACCAAGTTTTTGAACAAAAGCTTTTCAAAAAGCTTTCATTGCAATGCAAAAAACCTCTTCAAAAGACTTTTTAGAATAGTAAAAAGCTTTTAACCATTTAATGCATTGCGGATGCTCTTAGTTTGTTTAATAGTATCAATGAATATCTTTCTTTCAATGAATTTTCCTTATATTGTTAGTTGCATTAGTTTCATTTAAAAGTTACTCCCAAGTACGTTGGTCAATTGGATTGTTCAATGATTTGCAAGAATAAATTACACAAGATAAGAAATAAGAAAACTTACCGCACATGGTTGGTAACATTGGTAGAAATATCAATATCAAGTAACATTCTTTATGTTGTTTTAGTTAAAATAAACAAACTTATGAAGCCTGTACACGGGTTTTAAACTATAATATTTAATAAGATGGATCAATGTATTTTTGTTTATCAAGTATAAGAGCACTCTCATCCCTAACGGTATAACGCCCGTTATGGGGCTTTTAACGCCGTTATCGGCGTTATACCGTTGGAAGTGTCGAACTTTAACGCCGTTGGTGGGTTGCCGTTGCCACATTAACGCCCGTTATGGGTCAAAAAAAAAAAAAAAAAAGAAATTCAAAAAAATTTCATATGTAGTCCCTCTAACGGCTACTAGCCGTTAAATTTAAAAAAAAAATTCATTTCAGGTCCCTAACGGCTAGTTTTTATAAAAAAAAAATTTTCAAAAACCATTTTTTACCACTATAAATACACAATCAAAACACCATTTTTAATCACACTTTCACTTCTAAACCCTCTCAATACTATCAATCTTTCAACTTCTCCTAACGCAAAAAAACAATGTCGGGAAGCAACGACGATACTTTCTTCAATCTTCTCAATGATGGGTGGAATCCCTCAAACCCGGTTCATCATCTAACCCAACGCGGTTCATCTTCAAACTCCAACCCACTAGGCTTATCAAGCGAAGAAATGTGGAAACAACAACAAACATTACTGTTTTGGCAACAACAAAACCAACAAAACACCTTAAACTCCAACTTTCAAAACCTACAATTCACACAACAACAATCACAACAATCACAAACTGAAACACAAGATGTTGCTGAGACACCCACATCTCCACCAAAAAAGGAAAAGGTCGTATTAAGCGAAAATCCAAAAAATCCAAAGACCCCGAGCCCGAACCAATTGATTCTGATGAGGAGGTTGTCGTTACTGCACGTTGGAATTCAGCAGAGGAAGCATTACTTGCAAGGTGTTACATAGCTTTGAGGAGGATCCAAAGTTGGAAAGTGCGAACCTAGAGATACGTTTTGGTATCGGGTCAGAAATGAGTTCAATAGACTCAACTTTCAACGCAAGCACCAAGGACATGATGTCAAGCAAATGGACATCGCTGAACAGATATGCACAAAGTTCAACTCTTGTTACGCACGCGGCGCAACGAGAGCAACGGCGGTGAAAGTGAGGTGGATGTGATGAAACGCAAATCAATGGTATCGGAGGAAAACAGAGGAGCACTGTTTGGTCCGGATGACGCTTGGATGTTTTGCGCCATTATAAGAAATGGGAGACGCCGGAACCGTTGATTTAACCGTGAAGTCCCAAGCCAAACAAACGAGGCTTTGTTTGGTAATGATGAACAACCACGCCCAATGGGAAAGAAACGTGCTACCAAGAAAGCAAGATCCGAGACTACAACAAGTACCGGGGAACAAGCACCGGAGGAACGAGCTCGTCAGCTTATTTCACGAAACTATGGCAAACGAAGTTTCGTATGAAACGAAGTCTCCGGCGGCGTATCGCCCAGCAGAAAGAGATCTCACATTAACAAGGTTGGAAGAGATCAAGTTTTGATGACGCTCTAATGATGGGCAAGATCCAATAGTCGTGCAGTGGATCAATGACGAAAAAGATCGAATCATCGCAAAATATAACTTGAAACCTCGTCAGTAGATCGTATTTCCTTTAATTTGTTGTAACGTTTTAATTGCAGTGTTTTTTTTTTTTTTTTTTTCATTTCGTTGTATTTTTTTATTTATTTTTTATTTTTTTTATCTCGTATTGTAATATGGTTTAAGTTTTAATGAAATGTTTGTTTTAGTTTAATAAATGAAATGTTTGTTTTAGTTTAAGGGTTGAAATTGAAAATATAAAATATTAGTGGTGTTATGGTGTTATTGGGATGTTATGGATGAGAGTGTTTTTTGGGGATGTTAATGTTAAATGTTAAAGCTGATGTGGCGCTGACGTGGACGGTGTTATTGGTGTTATGGTGGGAGTGCTCTAATGAATTATAAGGGTAGGAGACCATTTGTATCTTTGTTTAGTCTCAAATTGATATTGGATATTTGGGTGGTTTTGATTTTTTTATAGATGGTATATTTTATTAGTGGATAATTAGGCCCAAGCCCGGTTTGTGGGTTTTGGGAATTAGGGTTTTACTATTATAAATAATGGTCATCAATAAAGTTATACCCACGGGGTTTCATTGTCTTACATGGTATCAGAGAAGTGGGCCGATTGCAATGGATGGAGGCTTTACTGCCAATGGGTATAATCGCTGGTATCCTTTAATGTTCAATATACCATCCACAAAGCTCCTCATGGCACATTGGTAATGATATGTGGGATGTTGCTATGAAAAGACGTGACAAGAAGATCGTTGACCAAACTCTCAACAATTATTTGGTTCAATCATAACGGGCTTTACTTAGAAAAATATATATATATATATATATATATATTTTTTATACTTTGATTTATCCGTTTTTTTTAATTTGTTTTTGTTTTATGTCGAATCTAGGGTTCTTATTCCCGAGACGATTTTTGTTGATGTCGAATCTAGGGTTTATTTTCGTTTACATGCTTGTTGAAACCCTAAAACTAAATTTATTTTATTTTATTTTATTTTTCGTTTACCTGTTTGTCGACCTTAGAGTTGTCGACCAAGTTTGGTTTGTTTGTCGACCACGAGTTGTCGACCATTGTTTTCTGTTTCTGTTTGTCGACCACGTGTTGTCGATTGGTTATTGTTTTATTTTGCTTTCGTAGTTTACTTCTCCAGTTCGAGCTTTCGCGATTTCGCCGCTCGAACTGTGGGGGAGTATTAGTGGATAATTAGGCCCAAGCCCGGTTTGTGGGTTTTGAGAATTAGGGTTTTACTATTATAAATAATGATCATCAATAAAGTTATACCCACGGGGTTTCATTGTCTTACATATTTATGCTTTGGAAACATAATTAAGAACGTCAACGTTTTTGATAATACATGATACATGTAAGAAAACATTATGTCATACCTAATATTAAAGTAAAAGAATCTAAAAATCTTTTACTTAGTTAAATGTTAACTGAAACTAAAATAAGCTCTAAGTTACACGAAATGGTCCATGTGGTTTGTGTTGACATGCTTTTAAAATATGTTAGATTCTGAAATGGTCTATGTGGTTTGCGTTGACAAGCTCTTAAAATGTTTTACTATTTTAACAATGGGAAAATTAAATTAAGAGGATGCATATATCGTTAATGTGATTCGGTTCTTCTAATTCTCATCATATAATGAGATACAAGTTGGTAGCGTTGTCTATTTTTAAGTTTGATAATGTTTATTAGAGTGTTCTATTACTCGATTCATTTTCTTAGTATAGATACCAATTTGGGAACTCTTTTTTTTAGATTAAAAATAAATAATTTTTTAAAACCCGTGTATTACACATGTTTATAAAGAAGTGTTTCAAGGTTTATGATTAATATTTAACATGTATATATATCTATATAAATAACATATTTACCTTTTCTTAACATTACATACACACTTATCAACAACTTCATATTAGTTTGAATTTTGTTTTTTTAGTGTGGACGTATGGTCCGGACTGAGCCAGGAATGGGTCAGGCCCGGCAGATGCGGCCCACTCTACGCCTAAACCCTAATCCATGTCCTATATATACATGACAGGTTATCTCTAACCCTAACAACTTACGTTATGCTACATCGCATACCGCATACTAACTTGACCGTCGGAGGTGGCCCCCGGGGCTACGGCCTCGGGTCCACTCCTAACGGGTTCTATTTGTTGACAGGTCTACTAGGGCTCGAGAAGACGACTAACGGCCAAGGAGAGTCGTTGAATCCTGCCCGCGCCAGATTATGCATCAACAAGTTGGCGCCATCCGTGGGACCACGAATAAACTATGTTTCGTGTTCTCCTATTACCGAAAAGCAGAAATCAATTTCTCAAGTTGGTAACACTTTATTTATTAAATTGGACGCATGGTATTTTATCTTTGATATTCGCATTGGTACTGTTTTATGCATCGCGTACTGTTAGATGCATAACACTTTGATTTTGCATCACGTTTTATGCATCAAGTTCTATGCGTACTAATTCTTCACACACTAATTCTTTACAAACACTTGCAAGTATTAATAAAACGTCGCGGTTTCTAGCTAACTCCGCGACATATTTTAATTTGTTATTTCCATATATTTTATGTCTTAACATTTTTTATCTCTTGCCTACATGGCGTGCATGCACTAAAATAAACCCACGATGGTAAAATGATAAGTTAACATACTAAACAACTTGTTGAGTAAGAGGGTTGCAAACCCATCAACATTGGATCACGTATCCTTGTTAAACACCTTGTTCTCGAGACGTTGGAATAAGTTTTGTGCGCATCCCACGACGGGTGCGCAACATCGCATATGGTGCACGCGTTTAACAATTTAGGAACCAAGACACTTGATTCCTTGATATGATATTTACAAGACGCCGCATATCACAACATACACGATTATGCTAAAAAAAATTAAATTTATGATAAAGTCCGCATAATCGGACCTATTTTATATTTTAGTCCGCACGATCGGACCTAAGAAAATATCCGCACGATCGGAGCTATTTTATCTTTTAGCCGCGAATTAATTCGGCAGATATCGTTTTTACGGTTGGTACGCCTGTTGGCCGAACAACGCAGCCGCGATAAATCTACCCGCGTTAAACCGTGCGTTGACATCTTCGCAGAACGCCAGACGCGCCAACACCACGATGCTAGTCAATCGCCATGATGCGACCGGACAAAGGCCGTGGTATATACATCTGCGATCATCCACAAACGTTCGAGTCTATGCGGTTACGATAAATCCATCTGCGTATATTGGTCGCGGTCACGGTACATCCATCCGAGTTTTTATTTTATACATTAAAAAAAACACAATTAATTATTTCGTTGGTACGCGATCCCACGACGGTGCGCACCGCCACTTTTCTTATATGCTATATATTATTTATGCTATGCGCAATATATTATTCATGCCATGTGCTGTTTATTGTTTTACTTCATTAGGTTTTATATGCTGCGATTCGCGGCATATACTTTTAATCTTGCATTCGTGTTTTTCGCAGATTAAATAAGTTTAATGCTCCTACACGAGCAAAGCACCATCAAACTTGGGGCTACCAGGGTATATACTACCACTGTTTCCCAGACGTCACGCAGTATATTTGGAAGCAGAACGCAAGCTCGGTACAAAGACGGATTTAAATATTCGCACCATCTTGCCGCATGGGAGACGTCCTCTGTCGGTTGTAAAGACGGATGTAATGCGCGCGAAGCACATCTTCGTCGCACCTCTTTTTTCGCGACAAATACGCGCACTTACGCCGCAAAAGCACGTCTCTCGTCGCACTCTTTGTCGCGCAGCCGCACTTACGCGCAAGCGCGTCTCTCGCGCAAGACAAGCGCACTTATGCGAGGAACGCCTTCGTCGCACCTCTTTGTCCGCACAGCGCACTTCAAGCATGGCACGCCTCTTCGTCGCACCATGTTGCGTCGCTACCGGTACAAAAGGTACGCCTTACCCAGATGCGATACGGATCCACTTTCACCTACGCGCCATCGAACTTAAGTCTAGCATAACATAGCCATGCGCTATCTCATACTAGACTTGGGGGCTTGTGGACGTATGGTCCTGACCGGGCCAGAATGGGTCAAGCCCGGCAGATGCGGCCCACTCTACGCCTAAACCCTAATCCATGTCCTATATATACATGACAGGTTATCTCTAACCCTAACAACTTACGTTATGCTACATCGCATACTATCTTGACCGTCGGAGGTGGCCCCCGGGGCTACGGCCTCGGGTCCACTCCTAACGGGTTCTATTTGTTGACAGGTCTACTAGGGCTCGAGAAGACGACTAACGGCCAAGGAGAGTCGTTGAATCCTGCCCGCGCCAGATTATGCATCAACATTTAGTATTTAGGTGTTCACATAACCTGGACTACTCAAGTGTTTAACGTTGATAACATACATTTGATCTCCAAGACTAATGACCCGTTGGAGAAGACGATACATGCACAATTATAATAGTTACAAACCAAATTGTTTATCGTAGACATATTACTTATTTTTCTCTTCAAAAAATTTTTGGAACATGTTTACGTTCGTTGTTGTTTATTACTTTATCCACACACTTAAATTCTTAATGAATAATTTCTTTAAAAATCCCGTCCTGTGTTCACACATGGACAACTATACGTTGCCGTATCAAGAGTAAAAAGCAAGCGGGGTTTGAAGGTTGTCGTTTGTGATCAGGATGGTAATCTCTCCAAAACCACAACAAATGTCGTGTATAAAGAAGTACTTGAAGGTCTTTGAACAAGGTTCATGTTATATCATGTATGTATCATTGGTGTAATCACGTTATATTATACTATGGTTCATTATTTTTAAAGTTACAAGGTTTGTTAGCAACTCAATTGATCATTAAAATCACACATCATTTTATGTTCGAGTCAATCTATTTTAGATTAGCAACGCGATGGTTGTAAATCGATTGTGACTCACACATATTTTAAATTTAACAAATTTACGTTATAACTTTTATTATCATCTCATTTATCTATTTTTTTAAAAACTAACCCGGTGTCAACGGGTCTCTAAGCTTGTATGGAAATATAACAATCAAAGGAGAAAAATACACCAATCAAATTTAAACAAAACGCTTAAGCCACTTGAGGGCAGTGACTCAGTAGACAATATGAAAATGGGTAGATGACCTCGACCTCCCTCACAGGTGAGACGTAACTGATGAAATCTCAACCTACTTGTTTCGGTCATAGAATCACGCCGAGCGGTGGCTTAGCGATTTGTAAGAATAATAACGGACAATGTAAATACCAAGATTATACGACCAGCAAAAGTTGCCACAAAAACACGTCGATAATCATGACTATTCTTCCTTGACCCTTTTGACCAATGACCCTTCTTTGTTGACAATTGAGACTTGTCATTTCAGCGTGACCCTATTCCAAGATCCGAACCACCGACAACAAAAACAGGCCACCGCAATTAAAAACGATTGAACCACGACCAACTTGAGCTGAACCACTTGCCGGAAAACGAACCGTAGATATCAAGTCTAACCTCGAACCACTGATACCTGCCGGTGGCGTTCTTATTTTTGAAAAATACAGTATTTGATTTTGAAGCTTTATTTATAATAGGTTCAAAATTGACTTAATTCTCGAGGTAAGCTTATGTTGGGAAGAGGAAAGGGGGGGGGGGGTTCAAATTAAGGTTCATTTTAAGCATATAAGTAGTTTCTAAGTGTTTGCCATTAAAAACCCTTAGTTTCCACTAAAATAAACACTTGATAAATATGCTGGTTGGTACCTCATTCATTTTAAGCAGTTGTACACTTCTAATAAAATAAGCACTTTAAATAAGCAATACCAAACACCCCGATATATCACTTTAATAGTTACTCACTCTACTAAATGATAATTATCTGTCATTTACACTTTTCACTCTTAACAATTATCGTTTTCGTCTTTCGTTCAGTTTCAGACACTCGCTACATCTCTCAGATTACTCATTCATGTCGCTTTATCACACACGTTCTTATTTGCAGTTAAGCTTCTTATAATTACGCTGCAAACTTATATTTTGTTTAAATGCTATCATTATGTATCTACTTTAGCTTATGATTTGAGAAGCTTGTATATTGTTTTCACTGTGTTATCTGTTGTCTTAAACAGGGTTAGTTATTGGTAACATAATATGAAGATACAAAACGGGAAAATGGTGATAAGTATTTATGTGCAGACTCGGAAATTCTCTCTTTGGTCAATGAAAAAAGACCCTGATCTTGAAGCAGCCTTAACTAGAAACCGTCGATGGGTTGTAAATAATGATGGTTGAGAGATTAGCAAAGTCTTGAAAAGGATGAATACTATTGCCGGTTAACTAAAACGATGATGTTTCTAGTAGAAGAAGAACAAAACGTCAAAGATACGCAAGAGCCAGTAATTGTTGAGAGATTAGCAAAGTTGTTAATGATGGTTGTGAATCATAGACTAAATGTGTCCAAACTTAATGAAGTCGGTAGAAGTTCGGATTATTGGATGATTATTTGATAAGAATCATACCTAAGTATCTTGATATGTTCCGAGTGATAAATTAGAGTGAAAGAAAAAGTTCGATGGAAATCAAGCTCATTAAGTGGGACCAAGACTTGGCAGTCATCGAGAAAATAGCTCAAAAGACGGATTCCAATCCATCGTTCCCGTGCTCATTACCCTTAACGTGGGTAAAATTCTGGGAGAAATTTTGCGAATTTGATTCGTTTCCTTACATTTCACCTTATTTGGATCCGGGTCGCTTGGTAGACGGGTCACGTGAATTAGAGAAGAGAACAGTTGGTTTATTGCATGAATTTCTTTCACTTACCTTATGGAAAAAAGCATCAATTATGAAACTTGGTCACTTCAGGAGAGAGTTTCGTTTACCCGATAAGTTAAATGTTTTGCTTTTAAAGCATCTGGGAATATTCTACGTTACAAATAAATATCAAATTTATAAATTTTTACTTAGAGAAGGATATAAAGGGTCAGAACTGGTTTTTAAAGATCCGCTTGTTGTTGTAAAGGATAAATTTGGGGAACCCGATGCGGGAGGACTGCATAAGTATAATAGGAGGCATCATATGTTAAATTTAGAGAAGAGGAGAAAGAAGGGTATGATTGCAATAAAAGAAGCAAAAAAGGACCCGATACATGAATTGTCTGATGATGAAGATAGTCAAGGAACTGATCTTGGTGGCATATTTGATCCTGAGGAAAGAAAACGATTTTATAAAGTTTTATTTGAAGATAAGGGACCATGATTTTTGTAACAGATGTATATTGTCTGATCTTACTGTTGTAATGCCTATATTTGGCTATTCATTATACTCACTCACAGTTGTATAGTTTTGATTAATTGTTTGAAAGTATGATACATCTTAGTGATGCTTGTTCTCATAGAAAAGTTATACTTCGTATAATGTTTTGCTATATGTTGATCGGTTTCCCTATGAAGATATTATGGTGAATTAGTGTGTAACTGGGAAAGAAACAGGCCATTGTGGCTTTGTCAACCTTCTGAGTTTGAATTTCAGTTATCATGGAGCTTTTTGCTCGAATGTCAATCGTCAAATCATATGCAGCAATGAATGAAATGTGGATATGATATTAAACCCTGCTGTCAATTTTTTGAAACTAGGAAGTCGGTCATGGCTGCATTTCTAGTGTCATGTTTTGCTTATGAAAATCTTTTGTGATTTATCAGTCTATCAGTAGCCTTGTAGTGTTTGTCTTATAATGTATTTACTATCTGATTACAGAAAGCAGTACATATAAAAGAAAAAAAATGTTATGTTGACTTTTTGCATAGATTCATTTATGGTCTACTTTCTTACAGAATGCTATTGGACTATTGGTCGAAAACTTGAATGTTCAGTAATACTATGTCTTTAGTTTATATATTTTGATTCTGCGAAAGTCTATAAGGTTTGGTTAATGAATAACACAATTTTTGGCTTGTTGATGTGGAGCAGATTGGTGAACTAGGGGGCTCATCTAAGTACACAAGAAACAAGCCCAACTCAGACTATAACTTCCCACCTGTGAGAACTGAGAAGCTACACGACCCATAGCAACCCAGAGAGATATCTTGACTGTCAGGATGTTATGGTAAATACGTATAGCGTTTTGCTGCAACCAACAGGCCTAAAGTTCTTCATTTAGGAATCTGAATTCAGCATTTTTTTGTTTTTTTTTTTTGGATCTGTTGATTAAGCAAGTCATGTAAAATCAGTGATCTGTGTAGATTGTGTATATTTAGGCAAAATTAAAAAAAAAAAAAATTGTTAGTTTCATGTTTTGGATTTTTTTTTTGTTGGTAAACCTGCTAAAAGTATACACGCCCTTGTAAAGGCTGTGCGTTTAACTCTGCTACTTATTCAGCAATATAACTTAGTTTTTTCTCAAAGCGCATGTTATGCATTATGTAAGTTGGTTCCATTCTACATTAATATAATTGTGGAATCATTTGCCATGAGAAGGCGGTAGTAATGTTTTTGTTCGATCCAGGTCATGTGCAGGGGACACTTTGGATGAAACCAATCAACAACCGGACCAAAGGAGTTCGATACAATGGTCGCCACTAATTGAAATCAAGTTCTCTTCCTTGCTTCGGTTACATCCAGAACATGATGATATTGAGAAACAACCCAAGTTTGTGCATTTAATCTCTAAATTTAAACTACTCTTGTCAACTGAACAATGATACACAGTCACACTTTTCATCCAAACACCACTTTAGTCTCACTTATTGCAATTTTAAAGTAAATATATGCAGCTTGTGGCTTATATTGATGATTTAAGCTCAGCTTGATTGAACTGTTACATAAGCTAAGCTAAAACAATACCACAGATTACCACAAACTCATATGCACTTGCTACTCTGTATATTTAATTTGGTTCTTAATTTAGGTCCAAATCATTATGTTGATTTCATGAAATCAAGTATTTTGATTAAATAATAAGCCCAACAAGATTTGTTAAACATATTGAGAAATTAAACAAAGCCAAACGCAATAAAAAACAATTGAACACAAAAGCTAATTTCATTTCATTAAAAGCATAATAAGTACCAAACACTGAACTTGAGATCCAACTAAATAGCCCTAACAACCACTTTTAAGAACATAACATAATAACTAAACCAACCCCCAATTACAAATTAAGCAACATAGAATGTCGTGCTGAAAATGTACGTTTTTATAAAGCTTAAGGACTGAAAGATAAAATGGTTAAAAGATAAGGGGCTGGAATTGACAAGAAACAAAAGGAAGCTTCCAAGAAAGAGCCACAAGAAAAAATATATATAAACTGAAAATAATCGGGTAAAAAAAATCATCTTTCTCACAATTTACACCTATTAATTTATTTAGGGTTTATGTGAAGTGATTCAAAAAGAATGTCTAAAGATGATAAAAATGTTTTTGAGGCAATTAGGCAGTACTGGCTCATCCAAAATCTTAAGCATGAGGGAATAGGTGAAACAGCTAAACACTTTGATCTTGAAAAACCACAAGTGAATGAAATAGTTTTGAGAGCAATACAAGACTACCAAGACATTATAAAAAGCCACCAACACTCTATAGCAAGCCTTCAAAAATGTATGGAAGATGAAGAAAAAAAGGATCATCCCACAATGGAACCTGAATCAGGTGGTGATGTTTTGTGTTATATATGTGGTAAGAGTGGGCATAAGGCTAAGGAGTGTTGTGCTGTTGGTTGTTATAAGTGTGGTAAGCTTGGGCATATTGGTGGGTATGGCCCAGGTTGTGATAGGACTTGGAATGATGGAAGGGAAGGGCTTATTGGTACGTATAATGCTATTTGTTATTACTGTGGGAAAGGCGGGTATATCCCTGTTTGTTCTAAGTGTGGGGAGACAGGCCATGTGGGTAAGGAATGCTGGTAAACATGGGCATTATGCAACGGAATGTCGTTATGCTGGTTCGGATTTAGTTTTAATGTTTTTGGGTATGAATGTATGATGCTTATGGATTAATGGGGTTTAACCTATCTTCTTAGTTTATGTTGTTTGATGTTAGTGGTATTTAATGCAAAATTAAAGTTTCATCATGTTCTTTTATGTGTCATAATTTTTACTCTAGTTATTGATATGTTACTGTTAGTATAGCGTTGTAATGATTTTGAATTGCTATAGAACTTATTATTGGGACTGGAATGAACTTTATTTGCCTTAAATCAAATTTTGTTGGCACAAAAAAATTCGTGATTCCAAGACTTCAGATCCTTTTTTAGACGAATTAGTGTTTCAGGTTTCAGCCACTACAGGACTTCATAACCTTCCCACCAAAGATTGCAAAGAAACAAAATTAGGAAATCTAAACCTTAACAACCAAGCATTCGGCCATGCCAAAATCCAGGAGATATTAGTCAGAGTCTTGTCTATTCTTGATTTTTACCATAGCGACCAAAATATGCGAACTTCTAGTTGTGGCTTGGTGCATTGATGAGTTTAGCTCCAGCTAAAAAACTATTGAAGTTGGACATGCTTTGATGATTTATGATACAATCGATTTTATGATTTTATGTAGAACTAACAGAAAGTGTATGTTTAGTTTTATAATGAGTCGTTTTGGCTGGGTAGTACGAATATGTTTACCTAGATATTTTGTGTCGTATTGGATAAATCGAATATTTATTAATTAACTGAAAAAAATATATGTACTCTGTTGCAATGGATTTCGGCGAATTTCATTGACCTTGAAGTTTTTAATTCAGAATGGGCGAGGTTTTCGGAAAAATCATAGTATTTGGGTTAACATGTATCCATTAAACATATTCCATTAATCTTCAAAAGATACATATCCTTGTTAGCTACTTACCTGCAGTAGATCATTGAAGTAAGTGTTTATGATTTAGTAAAGATGTGCCTGTAGTGCAGTGTTGCTGTAATGACCGACTATGCATCCCTAGGAACATAACCTTCTCCAAAAGAGGTTCGGGACTGTGAGAGAACCCCTAAAGTGAGCCAGTGAGGTTTGGTCATCACGGTGACATACAGAAGAATATGAAGTTGCAACAGTGTGTTCATGAAATGGTGGTAGGAAGTTGTGAAATTGTGGGTCCTGAAAGTTTTATGCTCTTCTTTTTAGGGGGTGTTTGAATTTGAATTCTGGTAGGAGTCTTATTATCTGACTGTTGTTATGAAGTTTCTTGCAAGAGTATGTTTATAATGTATGGATAAACAGATGGTGATTATTTCAGCAAGCTTTCAGTGACTTTGAACTCGTCTAGCCAATTCTTACCCTTTCCGTTTGTTTGCTAATTTCGCACATTTTCATCTATCTGTTTTGTTATTAATGAAATATAATCCAAGTGTAACCATTTTCGAATAAATAGATGAAATTCGGCATACTTGGCACCTCTAAGTTTTTGCAGTGGTTACTTTATGCTTTTGATCAACATTCGTATAAATGCTACGTAGTTTAAATGATTGTGTGCTCTTTTGCTATTTTGCCATTTGGTTTGCTCCATCCGTGTCAAATGACTTTGGTTTTACATATTGGTTTACTGATGTGTTTCATTATAAGTGGTTAGGTCAAATAGCAATGTGGTTAGTTGGATGAGGATCATACACCTGTATTTCATTTAATTTCTGTCTTAAAAATGTGTTCATTATAGCCTGTTTTAAAGATTACATACATCTCTTACTTATTTATCTCGATGGAAATAATACACAATAGATATAGTTTTTGTAGCATTGATAATACGAATGTCCATCATCTTTGAGCAGACTTTTAAGTGTTTAGCTGAATCAGAACTGCGAGATGGCCGTTTTGTAGTTTTTTCGGAAAACTTTTTATGTATTCTGTAACTCATACTTGCATTGTAACTGACAGTTGGCAGAACATCATAAAAATATGCAGAAAGCAGTATTCGTTATGAGTAAGATATAATTTGGGTAGGGCATTAGGAAGACTGATTCAGTGGAGATTGATGCTACCAATCCCATATTTCATCTTTTTTTATCACTGGATTACAATATGTTGTTTGTGAATACGAAAATCCATTCTATTTTTTGAAACGTTGGGCACTGTGTATCACTCATGATTGTCTTTATCATAGGTATAATCGTAGCACCATATGCTCATACCACAAGAGTTTCAAAATTAATCACTGAAGATATGGGGATCGGAGGACAATGATGGTCATGGTAATGTCACAAGCAATCCTTACGACTATACGATGCCTTTCTACAGTTGCACTAATCAAGACACATGGAAAAGGTCCCGCCGCAGCGCGGCGGGTTCAAATTACTTGTTATATATAGGGATGGCAATGGGCGAGAAAAAACCTGCAACCGACGGGTACCCGCTCATAAATGGGTGGGTAAAATCGTCATTTTTCACCCACGGGTGGGTTGTGGGTGAAAATTTGTACCCATCGGTGGATGGCGGGTGGGTGACGGGTGAGGCATACCCATCGCGGGTAAACCCATGACACCCATTTAAAATACCCACCGGGTATACCCGTCAAAATACACAGGGTGTACCCATAAACCCTCAAACTAAAATTAATTATACGAATTAAAATATGTATGATGTACCGATTCTCAAAAAACACGTTAATCTACAAGTTTTTTTTGAGTTTCAAGAGGAAAAAGGGAATATGAAACATCAAACAATCAATGTTATATACATGTTAACATGTATAATCTCAGTCACAATCTCAATTCGTCCCTTTGCTAAATGCTTTTTACCTGCTTCGTGCTTGAACTTTCACTCACCTTTAACATCAATTATTTCCTATATCAGGTATACACTAATTGGTTTTCCTCAGTCACATTCTTAGTTCGTCCTTATGCTAAATTGTATGTTTAATTGGTTTAGTTTTTCTTTAATAGTTGAATACAGAAATAATTTATCGTGAATACAATAATAAGGTTTATTTCCTATATCATGAATAGTTGATTTATTGGTTTATTCTTGATTCTTTCCTACTGATTTAGTATTGCTCGACCCTACTGATTTAGTTGGCTATATTGATTTTCCCCAGTGATAATACACATTCTTAGTTCGTCCCTACTGATTTAGTATTGTTCGTCCCTATTGGTTTATTGATTTATTGATGATGTGCACAATAATAATTTCATCAAATATTGTTTATTTTTATTAGATGTTCATGAAATACTTTTATTAGACATGTGTTTTAAGTATTTTGTGAACTTGGCATTTGGCAAATTGATTGGTGTCTCATTACGCAGTTTCATCAAAAACAACGTCGTTTTCAATATTTTTTCCCGACCTTTTTTTTGGGCTGAATTTTGCCCACGAACTATGCACTGAACCAGCTACAAAACCCAGCTACACAAGACACACTATTCGTTTCTATTAAAATACTAATTTAGACTTAAATATTAATGAATAGAAAACAATATTTTATATATAATCATATTTGATATTCATCTCCAGTGTCTTTCAAACATATACCAATCTCAATTTCAATTCCAAAACTTTTTACAAATCAAACGAGCCTTTTAGTCTTCTAGAAAATGTAGTTATTACATTTTTTCTACTAGTTAAATGAAAATTTACCATGTTCGGTAATTTATATATTGGTTAGGTCATGTCTAAAAAAAAACCCAAGTTTTCACGAGTAATCTAAACTTAGAATGCGTTTGGTTTATGGGTTTCTTGATTGGTTTAAGTCTGAAAGTCAAAATTTGTTGTTTGGAACATAAAAGTGAGCCTAGGGATTGGGGCTGAAGTTAGGTTTTCATGTGGATAACATATTTTCTTTTTATTGTCCTTTTAGAGTAATAAAATTTATTTTTAAATAATTTATAAATTATAAACAATTATTTATTTATCTTATAATATATTTTCTCTCTCTTATCAAATTTAAATCAAAATTCTAACTTAAATTTAAATCCAAATCTTAATCTTAAACATAACTACAAACCAAACGGGCCCTTCTGTTTATCTATTTCTTTAACCAAGTACGAATTACCAACTCATTAAGTATATACTTTGCTGAATAATGCTGGTTACCGCAAATTAATTTCTGAATTTGCATATTATGTGCGTTGGAGTAATGAACTTGGCCCAAAGGTTGAACTTGAGCTTTCTTTTGATGAAAGGTTGAAGCCAAAATGTGAGGCCCAGTTTTAAGTAGACCCAGCCCAACTTCCAAGTCAGCTCTAATCTAGGTAGGGCCTCTAGGGAATAGAGATATTCTGTTTGTTTGGAAACAAATTTTATGAATTTAGGTGCAAGCAGGGTGTTCATAAACCGTGTAATACTTGTAGGAACTGAAAACCGAAACTGAATCGAACTGAATTCGTAACGGAATCGAATTTGTCAAAAACCGAACTAAATTGAATAAAATCGAACCCGATGACCGATAAACACCTCTAGGTGCAAGAATAACCTTAAGAAAAATCAGATTGTTAATGACCAATTAATGTAGCATGTGATATTTCATATGTTTGAATCTGACCCATTTAACCAAAAGTCTTAATAACTAAATATTTTTCTATTTTATAAATACATGTTTAGCCCATTATCTATAAACATAAATCATAATAGGAATTGACTTAGTTTCTATAAATGCATTGAAGTTATCCAACTTATAAAAAAGTTCTTGTAATTTACAGAAATATAAAGAATATAATTATATAGCACTTTGAAATTTAGTTGGAAGAGGCTATTGTACAAGGGCTGTTAGCCTTGGTGTCTTTTCTTGTCAACGGAGGGATTTAAAGTGGCTTATCTTTTATCTTCTATACTATATAAAATGCAAAAATGGTCAAAGTGGAAAAATGAAAAATTGAAAATTGAATATTGAAAGTCAACATTTTTTAAACTTTTTAAAATGACAAAAATAAAAATTGAATGCACATCTTTACTCTAACAAATTAATTATTAAAAGGGTTCGCATTAAAAGGGTCAAACAAGTCTATGATTTCAAATTAAATATTAAAAGAGTTCGTATCAAATATCATGATAATAAATTTAAAATTGAATAGACGTCTTTACTATACAAGTCTATGATTTCAATATTAAAAGGGTCAAACGTCTATGCGTCTATGATTTCAATATTAAAATCATGATATCAAGTCAACTCTCCACTATCATCTACGCATGGAAACCAATGTTTTGAAAACCGGGTTTATAATCGACCCGGTCGAGTCACCGGTCACCGGGTCAACCGGTTCGACCGCCGGGTCAACCCGGATTTCCATTAAAAAATATAAAAAAATAAATAACCGGGTCAACCGGTTCGACCGCCGGTTGACCCGGGTCAACCGGTTCAACCGCCGGGTCAATCCGGGTCAACCCGCTTTTTATAAAAAAAACTTTGAAAAAAACCAAACCCGGCCGGGTTTCGAGAACCGGGTTGCCCCGGGTCACTAAACGTCTTTAATGCTGCCTTTCATTTTCAAACACCTTCCATAATGTTCAAAGCAGGAAAAATCAAAATGAGCTTTGTCTATTGCCTATTGCCTATATAAACAACCAACAAGAGATGTTCGTATCTCACTACTGGAAAAGAAAAAAATGGAGATGCAGAATCAAAAGAATGTTAATGGTGATCTGTTCCCTTTCAAACTAAATAGAACACAATTCCCGTGTGCCTTAGCGCGATGACTATCAATAAAGCTCATAGCCAAACAATTTCAAATGTGGGTGTCTATTTGCCAGATTCTGTTTTCTCTCATGGCCAGCTTTATTTGGCATTGTCTAGATGGACCCAGGACTTTTAAGAGGGTGTTGCACAAATGAAATACTGTGCTAACTAAAGTTACATCGTAAGAAACAAAAGTAGCAAATTTTTTTTAGGGGTTGCACATACCACAAAAATGGCAGTTTTAAATTCTTTTTGCACTTCGTCACCTAAAATTGGGTGTAGCCCGTTGCCACACCCGGATACATGTCCGTCCATGGATATCTCGTAGAACAACAAAGGTATTGGTTAAACCAGTCAAAGGGTTCCGTCAAGCAGAAATCTATACCTCAAATGTCGTGTATCAAGAAGTTTTACGCGACGAGTAACGTGTGTTGTTAGTTAATATTTCATAATTGATGTAATGTTTTATTTTAAATTTCATTAAATATTTTTATATGTCGTTTGATATATTTTAAGAATTTTTGCTATAGTTGAATTATCACATGTTATAACCATTTGTAATTACATTTTGATCCTTTCACTTTCTATTTTGAACGTTATACGAAACACTTACCACAAAATCACATATCATTAATTGTCTGCCGCTAGAAACCGATGCCGCTAGGCACGGGTACTCGCCTAGTATAATAAAAGAATTACATCATTTCGGAGTGATTTTGTCAATTCATTCTTATTGAAAACATAATTGGGCCAATATGAGAGCTCAATTTCGCCATGTAAGCAAAATCGTGTGATATGATTGGTTAATAAAAGTCAAATTAAATTGATTTTGGTCAAACTTTAATAAATTCGGTGGAGAAATTTGGTTGATTAAAAAAACACATAAAAATATAGGTGTCAAATTTGTGAAAACAAAAACTTAAAAAAAGATGAGGTAATTAATAAAACTTTAGTGGTTGAATTTTAAAAATTACATAGAGTTAGGTGTAATATTATAAGCTTTCATGTTTTTTAGTAACTTTGAATTATAAACAAATACCCCTTTTACTTTATACCTTTTATACTTTATACATTAAAAAACACAATGTATATGTTGTTTTAAAATAACCACATATAAATTTGCATAAGTTATAAGTATCAATTTTTTTACTATATACGTTCAAGACTCATTTATTTCATTTTTAAAAGTTAAACTTATGTGGACACGAGTTTACGTTTTAAATACGGCTAAATTATTGAAAAACGAATATAATTATCAAATTATAAGTACGGGTTACTTTAATAGGGAAGGGTTATTTTCAGAATCATAAAAAGGTCGAGAACTGCGAGAACCACCATCAACCAATCAGATTTTTTTGGATATTAACTTTTATTATTGAATTCAAAAGGGTATAATAGTAAAAGTACATTTTTATTTTCTTTTTGAATTTTCATTTAATAAAAACCGTCTTTTTCCATTATATTCGGATTTTTTTTTAATTATTTTTTTAATGATTTTTTATTTATTTTTATTTTTTATTATTATTATTATTTTTTTTGCATGCATTATTAGTAAGGTGCATATGTATTTTTTTAGATAATAAATTTGCGTGTGTTTGTAGTGTTCAATTTACGTGTATTTACTAAGGTGCATATATGTTTTTTTAGATAATGTAAATTTACATGTGTTTGTAGTGCATGGAATGGCAAACAAAAGTATTTAACATGTATTGTATACAATTTAAAGCAAAAACATTAAATACAAAATTTAAAATCATGTGATATATAAATCAAAAACAATTTTCTAAAAGTAAAAAATATGTTGTCGTATATGCATATGTATTTTCCCTCCTTGGACACTTTGGATTCTTGTATGTATATTTGCACTTGTATCTGCGGCATGCACTTGTGTCTTTGCTTTTTAAATCTTTAGCATAAATATCTTGTCCTAGATAGTATGTAAAAAACACATGTACTCTTCATATTGCTCTTCATACTTGTACCTGTAACCACAACCAATTAATAAATGAATTATTTAGTCATAACAACTAACAAAGTACATATGCACAGTCCTTTCTTATATCAAATGATGCAAACGAATTTAATCATAACAAGTAATGCTACATATATGCATAATCTGGCAGAATACATATGCAAACATAGTCATAATTTGTAGCGTATATGTCACAATAAACATATGTGCATGCCTTCAATATATATGTGTATTTAAAGTTTTTCATTAGAACATATGTGCATGCCTTTAAAAAAGCATAATTACACGCCTTTAGAGAATATGTATATTTTCAGCTTTCTAAAATTTTAAAATAAGTAGCGTATATGTCACAATAAAAGTTCAGTAACATCGTAATCGTAACCATTTTATTAGTACATATTAACTTTGAGGAGAGTTATTTTACATACCAAACTTTTCTTACATACCAAGGGACTCATCTCAATCATTCATTTAAAAAGAAATCAATGGCTGAGATTAAAAGCATTTTATTATTTCACCTATTTTTTAAAATTTAAATATCTCTTAAACCGTTAATCGTTAAGCAAAAATAATTACACCATCGCGACGAGCATTTAATTATCTTTCTATAGACGGTCACTTTGATATACTTCAAAAGAAAAAAACGTTTTTTTCACGTTTTTTCGTCTTTTTTTTTCGTTTTTCTTCGAAACTGTAATTTGCATAAAATATCATATATGATTTAACACTAATTTGAATATCACATGTGATATTTGTATTAAATCACATATGATATGTAATATCATATGTGATACTATTGTTAAATCATATATGATATAAATATCATATATGATATAAATATCATATATGATATAACACTAATATCATATATGATATAACACTAATAGTGTTATATCATATATGATTTTTTAATGTAAATTTCTGTAACGTAAAAAAACGAAAAAACTTAAAAAAATACGTAAAAAATACGAAAAAAAATTTTGGTCGAAAGTATATCAAAGTGCCTATCTATAGAAAGATAATTAAATGCTCGTCGCAATGATATTTTTTTTTCGCTTAACGATTAACGGTTTGAAAGTTATTAATATTTGAAAAAAGAGGATGAAAATGGGTTTTTAAAATTGTTGGGATTAATCTCATCCATTAGATCAAATAAAAATGGATGGTGGAGATTGATCCCTTGGTATGTAAATAATCTTTTGTCCTCAAATAATCTTAAATCCTTCAATATTTCTCACATTTCTTCTCTAACCAAACACACACTACTCACAAAAAAACCGATCAAAACCCGCCATAACTTCCGGCAGCACAACCCCGATCCCAATCCCCATTCCGACCGATGAGTATTAGTTCCGTTCATCATCAATCAGCAACTCGCCATGTCATTATCTCCATCTTCAAACGAGACTTCAAACAAATTTCAGACTAAAAAGTCGGTTAAAACACACGGTTTCAGTATACTAATATACTTTTGTTTAAATTAAGATGATTAAACACGTATTCTGCTGTTTATTACTGTTATTTATGCCTAAATAATGATACACACTATTTATAGAATTTATGTTGAAGATTTTGTGATTTTACATTGTTTAAGAATATTTATTGAACTTAATCGATTTATGTTAGCATCATTTGTGATTAGAAGTTAGGATTTCACTGCTTATGGAGATTTCTTAATGTTATTGTGATAAAAAGTAGTAAGATTTTGAGATATAGATAGAATCGGTTGCAGTAATTGTGATGAAAAGTGTGATTAGAAGGTTTAGCAAAAGGCAAAGTAAAGAAATAGCATGAGGTTTAGAATAAGGAAAAGCCTTCGCCAAGTTGGCTTAATATCGCAACGCCTTCGGCTTTGCGGAAGCAGTAGCCCGCTAAGCCTTCATCAATGTGATGGTGGAGTCGCAAGCTTTCTACTTTGTTTGGCTAAACATTATATATGGCTTCTAACTTTTCGCCAAAGGCATAGCCTTACAGAGGGCTTTCTAATTTGTTTTATTATATATCACATATGATATAGTAAAATACTCGGTTATAATAGATTCAGGTGATATTGTGTGATTTGTGTAATATAGGCGGCGTTAAATTTGTGTGTATAGTTAAAGCGATTCTAGTTAATTAGTTAGCGGTGTAAAAAAGTTGCTCCAACTATAATCAACTTAGGTGTCACTTTACATGTAAAAGTCTTGTGTTGTTAAATATTATCGAGTTAGTTAAAGAGAGGAGTATTTCATATTCAAAAGTCACAACTTTAGAATCTTTTCATATGCTCATTTTCGGAACGTAATTTAAGACTATCATTTTGGAATTGTTTGAAGCTACTGTATAATCATTCAACTAGTTAATTGCTAACATAGTGGTTGCTCCAATAATTCAGTGAAGACAGTTACATTTAGTTCCAGAAGCACAAGTGTTAGCAATGCTGCTAACCATTCGAGATATAGTGGTTGTTGCAATAAATTTAGTGAAGACAGTTTATATTTAGTCCAAGTATTGTCCAAAGTTGATCGTATTTAGTGTTAAATCATATATGATATGTAATATCACATGTGATATGATATGTATATCATATGTGATTTTACACTAATATCATATGTGATATTACATATCATATATGATTTAACACTAATATCACATGTGATATTCAAATTAGTGTTTAATCATATATGATTTTTAATACAAATTTCAGTAACATAAAAAAAACTAAAAAACTTAAAAAAAAATGTGAAAAATACGAAAAAATAAAATTTGTCGAAAGTATATCAAAGTGCCTATCTATAGAAAGATAATTAAATGTTCGTCGCAATGATATATTTTTTTCGCTTAACGATTAACGGTTGTTGCAATAAATCTAGCTTATCTAACATCTCATTAGTGCCACGTTGATCATATTTCTGATTATCTGAATGGGTAAATGAAGAAACATCTTGTTTTATTTTACAGCTAAACAAGTATTATGGGACTGTGGTTGTATACCAGGAAAGCTATATCCAAGAATAAAGTTGATCATATGTTTGATCAACTAGACGTGCACTAAATTTACTTTTTTTTTCCTGATCTTGTTTGACATTATACTTAACGTGCCTACTTTGACATGTCAAGTTTGATTATATTTTAGTTACAACGGTTAATTAACCATCATTCCTGATGCTTGTAGAGTCTGATATTAGTTAACGAGTGTGTTTTTTTTTCCATTTGTTTTAAGTTTGGATCGTTTTTGTTTAATGATCACAAATGTTGGGCTTAAATGTTTAATTAGTTGGAGGCGAATGGGATAATACTCGAAGATCAAAAGAGCAAATAGAAGCAGGCATGCAAAATAAAGAAGAGGTTGATGCACGAAGAGAATGGGCCACCAAATATATTAATGGTGGAAATGGATGGAACACAACAAAGCATTGGAAGTTATAAGACATATTGATGTACATGGATAAAACATATGTAGTTATGACAACATGAATACATTGGGTTTTTCCTAGATAGTGTTTATGATGCAGTTTTTCTTAGCAATCAAATGGCTCAAATACTAAGGATTCACAAAAGCTTTCAAACCTTCTTGGTTTCTTCTTTTATTCAAAACTAAAAAAACTCCTTTAAACAAAATACCAATCCCTATTTATACTAATCCTAGCACCACTAAAATAGGAAAGAAAATAAGTCCCAATCAAATAACAATTGGTTATTATTCTATTACTAAAATAAGCTCAAAAGATATTCTCTAATTTGAAACCATATCCATGCACTGAAACCATATCCATGCATGGCTCCAGTTCACGTTAATTGACTACGGCTCCGGTTCGATATCAAAAGCAAAGGTCCATGTCTATCCGCATCATTCTCCCCCTCTTCGAAAAAAACTCGTCCTCGAGTTTTGATAACTTCAAAAAACCAACCACGTACCCGGATCAAACACGTAGTCTTGTGTAGGAACTGCACGTTTGACTTCCACCATTTTACCATTGAGTTCATGGAAAGTTCTAAGCAATGCTTTATCAACAGATTCCTCTGAATCATAAGTGATGAATCCAAAACCTCTTGGCCTTTGAGTGTTATGATCACACATCACCACCACATCATTGATCAACCCAAATTGTTCAAAATAGTGTTTAAAATCACTTTCAGTAAATTTGGTTTCGAGATCTTTCGACATTTCTGCCGAGATTCGACCGTTTCCGTAAAGTTGGCTAAGTTTTTGAACATTTTTCTCCGTATATATATTTTCCTGTTCTTGATGAGCTTTCATTGTTGCCAATTTCACCTGCTCAATAGTCTCATGCACAAACAAAATCTCCTTTGAAATCTCACCAACACGATCCAAATTTGATACTTTCAAAATCTCAATGCTAGCATATCCCTTGGATTTATTCTCAGATGAACTGTCTTCTCTCTTTTCCACCACCACTACTAATGTATCCAAAGTTTTATTGCTACCCTGTGAATCAAATGGCTCAAATACTAAGGATTCACAAAATGATGCGGATAGACATGGACCTTTGCTTTTGATATCGAACCGGAGCCGTAGTCAATTAACGTGAACTGGAGCCATGCATGGATATGGTTTCAGTGCATGGATATGGTTTCAAATTAGAGAATATCTTTTGAGCTTATTTTAGTAATAGAATAATAACCAATTGTTATTTGATTGGGACTTATTTTCTTTCCTATTTTAGTGGTGCTAGGATTAGTATAAATAGGGATTGGTATTTTGTTTAAAGGAGTTTTTTTAGTTTTGAATAAAAGAAGAAACCAAGAAGGTTTGAAAGCTTTTGTGATGCAGTTTTCGATGAATCCAAGGGATATGCTAGCATTGAGATTTTGAAAGTATCAAATTTGGATCGTGTTGGTGAGATTTCAAAGGAGATTTTGTCTGTGCATGAGACTATTGAGCAGGTGAAATTGGCAACAATGAAAGCTCATCAAGAACAGGAAAATATATATACGGAGAAAAATGTTCAAAAACTTGCGCCAACTTTACGGAAACGGGTCGACCCGGAAATGTCGAAAGATCTCGAAACCAAATTTACTGAAAGTGATTTTAAACACTATTTTGAACAATTTGGGTTGATCAATGATGTGGTGGTGATGTGTGATCATAACACTCAAAGGCCAAGAGGTTTTGGATTCATCACTTATGATTCAGAGGAATCTGTTGATAAAGCATTGCTTAGAACTTTCCATGAACTCAATGGTAAAATGGTGGAAGTCAAACGTGCAGTTCCTACACAAGACTACGTGTTTGATCCGGGTACGTGGTTGGTTTTTTGAAGTTATCAAAACTCGAGGACGAGTTTTTTTCGAAGAGGGGGAGAATGATGCGGATAGACATGGACCTTTGCTTTTGATATCGAACCGGAGTAGTCAATAACGCGGAACTGGAGCCATGCATGGATATGGTTTCAGTTCACGTTAATTGACTACGGCTCCGGTTCGATATCAAAAGCAAAGGTCCATGTCTATCCGTATCCAAAGTTTTGAACTGTCTTCTCTCTTTTCCACCACCACTACTAATGTATCCAAAGTTTTATTGCTACCCTGTGAATCATTCTCTCCATCATTACGAGCCATCAGAACACCCTCGGGAATCCACCTAAGAGCTTGTTCCAAAAATAAACGCTCGCCTTCATCAATATCAACCGCATCTTCATCGAACTTGGGTTCGACTTCTGGAAAAAAATCCGGATAGATTGGTTCAAAGAACCGGGGGTAGGAATCAAACGAAGGATAGTACTCCTCCTCCTCGTTCACATAGTCCCGGACGACGTATCTCGATTCGGTTTCCTTCCTCATCTCCCGTTGCAACTCGAGCTCTCGGATCCTTTTCCGGATCTGCCTGATCTCATGTTGTATTTCAAGATCTCGGACTCGTCGCCGGAGTCCTTTGATCTCAGAGATATTCCCTGGGTCACGATCCACCTTCTCTGTTCCTGCCTCGGCGGATCTACGGTTACGGTAGAAGCGATCTCCATGAGCACGTGAGTCGGGACCATCTTCTTCGTTGCCTCGGTCGGCGTATCTACGAATTGGATAATCAGAAACACGTCGAGCCATTTGAATCAACCAAAGCTCCGATACCAAATGATGCAGTTTTTCTTAGCAATCAAATGGCTCAAATACTAAGGATTCACAAAAGCTTTCAAACCTTCTTGGTTTCTTCTTTTATTCAAAACTAAAAAAACTCCTTTAAACAAAATACCAATCCCTATTTATACTAATCCTAGCACCACTAAAATAGGAAAGAAAATAAGTCCCAATCAAATAACAATTGGTTATTATTCTATTACTAAAATAAGCTCAAAAGATATTCTCTAATTTGAAACCATATCCATGCACTGAAACCATATCCATGCATGGCTCCAGTTCACGTTAATTGACTACGGCTCCGGTTCGATATCAAAAGCAAAGGTCCATGTCTATCCGCATCAGTTTATTTGACCAATATATGTGCTTGAGCAGGTTTTGTTCATAGGATATGCATATGGTGTTTTATCTAAACTCCCCAAAAGTGAATACATCTCATGTCGTAATATTCTACATTACGTTACTAGATTTGGTTGCTTGAATTCTTACAAGTGTAATTTGATTGATACGTTAAAAACCACATGTGATTTCTTGCTTTAACGGCATTTTATTTTTCAATTCATTAAAATCACAAGTGATTTATTATGAAAGAAATTACATATATATGTACTCTTTCTTATTACAAAAATTAGTAAAAAAATCACATTTGATTTTTCTAAAAATTACATGTGATATAACATGTGTTTGTTAATATTTTTATATCACATGTGATAATGGATTGATTATTTCTTATTACAAAAACTAGTAATAAATCACATGTGATTTTTCTTGAAATCATATGTGATATAACATGTACTTGAATTTTTATATTACATGTGATCATGCATTTATTAACCATATTTTTATTTTATTATTTTTTTTTAATAAACGCATACTCACATGTGATATAAAAATTAACATACACATGTTATATCACATGTGAATTTTACTAGTTTTATAATAAAAAACAAAATCACATGTGATTCTTTACTAGTTTTGTAATAATCAAAAAATCATGTGATTTTTTACTAGTTTTGTAAGAAAACTTATGTATATATGTAAATTCTTTAATAATAAATCACACGTGATCGGAAAGAACTGGAAAATAAAATTCCATTAAATGAAGAAATCGCGTGATTTTTAACACATCAATAAAATTACACCTGTAAGAATTTAAGCAACTACATCTAGTAACGTATTTAAAAACTTGTAGAATATTACTAATAAATATACAATTCAAGAATCGTCCACAAACAAACTTTTATTAAGCATAAGAAATCTTAACTTGGAAAGTTAAAAAACAAGTACTATATCTTAGTGTTAACCGAAGGATACACACTATGAAAGTATACGTAACAACTAAAGCTCTTGATTAATCGATATAACATTGGGATAACTTTGGTTTTAGAGAACACATGGCATCCACCGCAATGTCAAATGGCATAATATAAGTAAGAAACAATAAACATATAATGTCATACGACGCTGAAAGGTTATGTAGTAGCATGATTACTAGTCACATGTTTTATTACTAGATACATAAAAACAGAAGTGAAGTGCTACCATGTCGTCGTGAAATAAATTATCTAACATATATAAGATATTGCGAAGCAAACATGTTATTGGCGCATATGTAGAAAAAAAACAAGCACACAAAAGGGCAACAATGAGACGGTTACAAAATTTCACACTGATATATCCAATTCCACATAAGGTACATTGCCCAAGTTGATCATATTTTTGCGAAAACTTTGATCAACAACTATTATACGCTAACACGCTTACTGATATATATTTTCAAATCAAGCACTACCAAGAGGAAAACTTTGATCAACAACTATTATCTAACACGTTTACTAACAATTCCCGCCAGAGCGACTCAGGACCAAGCTTGTATCTAGATAATAATCACAATAACAAGTTTGGATATGTTGTTTCTGCACCTCAACCATAGGCAAAACAACACTATCACCATCGCATTCATTCACATTCACATTCACGAAACTCACCATTCTCACCACCTAAACACTTCACGAAACTCACCATTCTCATAACCACACCACCACGATCTAATCTCCACGACCACCTCATCTCCATAACTAGAACCCGATACAAACTAGAAAAATAAACCACTCCATGTGAAAATCAAATGTTCATTTCATCAACACATGGTGCATTTAACTAATATTTTTTCTAAAGCATAATTAACATAAAGATTAGATGTAAAAAACATAAACTTACACCTTATTAGATTCAGTTTCTAATTATCATGTGTTTTCATGCTCAAATGCTTTCACATGCTTTCAATATGATGATGAACGATCTAAAGAAGATCATATTGAAAATTCATCCAGAAATTGAATCTAATGATAGCGAATTTAATGTTTAAAGAGAAGAAATTATTATGATGAACAAAGATGGTACCGTGTTTAATCAGATATTCATGAATTGAAATTCGGATTTAGGGTTTGATAAGAGGATTGGAAGGTGGAAGTTGATGTTGAATTGGGGATGAGAGAAAACACACGTTTTTGTGTGTGTTTTATGAGATTAAACATGATTTTTTATTTTTGTGTTAAAATAGTTGACAATTATACCCTTGCAGTGTAAAGTATGTATTTAGTATAAACCATTAGATCAAATGAATATAAACAAAGTTTTGTCCTCAAATGATCTTATATCATTTTTTTTACCATGCCACTATCTTTCTTAGCGCTAAGATGCAAAATAAAGTAAATGAAAAATATAAGGGTTAAATACACCCATTTAGAGACACTTGTACAATCGTAGATGAATGAATGGCTTAATAATTTCATTATATTACTTCTAAACTAGCATTAATTAATCTTTTTAACAAAAGGTTTGGTTCCACTAAAACTATATTTGATCGGCCATAAATTAGAGATCTGAGATCTCGACAGAAAGACCGGAACCGTTGCGGCTGTTGTTGTTCCACTAAATAATTTCATTAACAAAAACTTTTGTTCCACTAAATTAAATTAGATATGATGCATAAATTCATATATGCAATTACCATTAACTACGAAATCAAATTACTTTCTGTAAAAGATACTACTATGAATCAAAACTATGTGTCAACGGAAACAACAACTAGGAATATTGAATCTTTGGTGGAAATGGAAAGCATTAAGTTAAGCTATGTTGTACAGTTGTCATATGTTCATATCTTACAAGGATCCTCCGTATACGTAGCTGGTACTTTTGTTTTGTTCCACTAAAGTTTTGTTATCTAATTATATTTGATTGGCCATAAATTAGATATCTAGGATCTGAAAAATAACAGCAATTCTTATAATACCTGTAAACATCTGCCCAACTCATTACAGTTTTTGTTGTCGTCGGTCTCCCTCCATCGTTGTTGCAGCGGTGCCATATTCTTATTCTTGGTATCTCAGTCAGTCACTCCGGCGGTTGATGCAATCTACAAAGTGAATAGAAGGCATATGAGTTTATGATGGGAGGATAGAGAAGCGATGAGTTTATGATGGAAGGATAGAGAAGCGGCTAGGTTTTTCTAAAGGAAGATGATGAGATCTGAAATACTTGAGGGCCCGTTTGGTTTGTGAACTTTGTGATTTGGATTTGGATTTGGATTTGTATTTGAATTAGGGGTTGGATTTGTATTAAATGATGAGAGAGAAAAATATAATTATTTAAGATTTTACTTGTTTTATAAAAGGATATAAATGTAAAAAACAAAAAAATATTAATTTAAAACATATTAATAAAAGGAAAAGCAGAGGTATTCACCAGCCTTTTATTAAAAATAAAAGTTTATTATTTGCTAAAAGGTAAATGCAGACCTTCTCCTAAGGTTTTGCAGATGCGGAATAATAATCCATCAACCCCAATAAGAGGACCCACAAGAAGTAACCAAACACTTACTTTTTACCATCATCCATAAACCTATTATGAAAAGACCCTAACCAAACGGACCCTAAATTGTAATTGTAAATCCCGTATATGATGGGACAGTTATCTTAGGCTTACTAAGAAAATACCGGAAATACCCTTTTACCACTTACAAAATGTTACATGATCTTCTATGTTATTACAATTATGCCATCTTTCTTTGTAGCCATTGATTGAAAAATAGATGGCTCAGATCGGTTCTCGCAGTTCTATCCTTTTTTTGGTTCTGAGAATAACCCTACACTACTTTAATATATAAATAAATATAATTAATTGACTTTATAACAAGACTCATGTAATTTTTATTTATTTATATAAGGATATGTAGAAACACATTTTTAAAAAACTTTAAGGAGTATACTTTAACTTTATCAACGCTTATTATGTGCTATTAAACTTGCATCATGTGTACAATATAATATCAGCAGTGAAATTTAAATAACAACATCAACATCTTTGTCAGCTAAATAAAATTAAGAGTTAATTACATAAATCGTCCTTGTGGTTTGGTCAAAGTTACGGATCTTGTCCCTATACTTTTTTAGCTTTCGTCCCCTGTGTTTACAAATCTTACGGATCTTGTCCCTCGATCTGACCCGGTCCCAAAAAGGACCTCCTGCAAATCTCTAACGTGGGGCTAACAATCGTATACAAACCACAGGGACGATTTATGTAATTTACTCTTTAAAAAAAAAAAAAATCTTTTAGTTTTATTATTCAAAATTTTTAATTTTATTACGATTAAATTTTAATAAAAAACTTTTTTAAATTTAATTTTAATTTTATTATAATAAATTAAAAAAACAAATTTTAATTTTATTATAATAAATTAAAAAACTATTTTTAATTTTTTTAATTTAAAAAATCAAAAATTATAATAAAATTAAAAAATTTTTTTTAATTTTATTATAATTTATTTTTTTAAACTGTTTTTTTTAAAAAAATAATTTTATTAAAAAAATTAAAGTAAAAAAAAAACTTTTGAAAGCTTTTTGATTACTTGCTCTGTTCCTCATGGTTTTGGCTTGGAATGATGGATTTGAAGGTTTTTGATGTTCTACCTCTTGGTTGATTTCTTTTTTGTTTTGTGTTTCTTGCAATTTCCGGTTTGTTTTGGAACTTTTTGTTAATAAAATCTCACCTTTCGAAAAAATAATAATAACATTAAAAGTATTAAAACTTACGAGAACATTTGTTTCATGAGAAAACTTAAAAAAAAATCTTGATTAAAGTCCAAACCGAAAGATTCTCACCACTAAAGGGAAAACGAGCTTATTTCTTCAATTTCAAGTATGTACTTTACGCCTTAAGATATGTACAATATCAAAAGAGAAATAAAATAAAATGAGAATGTCGAAAAAATACCACAGTTTTTAATAAAATTAATTTTTTTTTAAATTTATTATAATAAAATTAAAATTAAATTTAAAAAAAAAAAGTTTTTTTTATTAAAAAATTTAATCGTAATAAAATTAAAAAAAAAAATTGAATAATAAAACTAGAGTAAACTACACCATTCGTCCTTGTGTAATACGTTGACCATCAAGTTTCGTCATTTGACCAAAAAAATTGCACCGTCGGTCCTTAACTGCGAAACGTTAGTCATCGTTGGTCCCTCACCCTAACTGGTTGGACTAACGGGCGTTAAGCCTATTTAAGTCGATGGTATATTTGTCTTTTCCACTTTCTTCTTCCCCCTTCAACCCATCTTTATCATCCTTCTTCAGCAGATCAATCTTTTACCACTTTCTTCTTCCTCGCCTTCATACTTTATCTAAAACATACGATCTTTTACCATAAATCACCTAAAAAAATCAGCAGATCAATTAAAACCACAAATCCGCCACGCAACCACTTAAATATGCCAACACACCACTCTCGGATCCACGATATCAATCCGACTATTATAATCAATAACAACACCAAACAAGCTATGCCTTTACCCTATTAGAAAACATATGAAATGTCCTTGCATACCCATTTTGTTCAAACTCAATAACTTTCACATCACTGGAATCACAAATACATAAAAACATCATCTTCATCAAAGCCTTCTTTAACAACCACCATCACCGTGAACCCACGAAACAACCAACCATCTTGAAACCTGCCGGCCACCACTCCCCTGACCATCACCACCAAAAATAACTTTTAAAGAAATCCTATAAAATAAATGAGTGGATTTGGTGTTTAATTTCACCATCACCACCACTCCTGACCACCATCACCCAACCGCCACACCTACCATTAAACCATCATCCACCAAACCACCTATGGGTTGTGATACATAAAACAAACCTTTTGGGTCGCTGTGAACCCTAACACACCCTACTGGGTTTCTGATGTTGAGCCAAGATGGACACACCTCGGGTGTTTTCGAGCCCAAAACTAAAATAAATAAATACCCTCGGTTTAAATCAAACAAAATAAACACCCTGAGGTTCTGACTGCAGAAAGCAAACACCTTCAGCTGTTGAACTAAGACAAGCCAAACGCACCCTATGATGGGTCGTGGTGTGGGCTATAAACCGAGGGCGTAAAAACACTCCCTTTGTGGGTCGTTGCTGAACCAAGAGAACGAATCAAACAAACCACCCATATCTCGTAAGTAAACAAGAGAACGAATCAAGCAAACACAAACAAATCAAGCTCTTGTCTTATTTATTCTTGACCACATTAGGTGGTATCTTGTGATTCCTAGAGGTGTAGCCTTCTCGTTTAAGGGTGGTGATAAGGATGGCATAAGGGTTGACCTTCAAAAGAGTTTGAAAGTGATGATTTGTTGATGGTGAGCGTTGGTGTTTGCGTTTATAGGGTAAGGAGAAAGGATAATAAGGATGGTTAATCTTTGTTGTTCTTTTCCTCTTGTTTGATTCATAGGTATAGTGAGTGTGTAAGGTTTATCATCAAAAGAGGAGTGATGATTTCTGCTTCTGGGAAAAAAAAGGGTGAAGGTACCCGTTAAGAAAAAGGAGAAAGAAAGAAGAAAAAAATAATAATTATAGAGGGGCGGTGTGTTTTAAGTAGCAAATTTACCGTTCTACCCTCGACTTAACAAGGCTTAACGCCCGTTAGTCCAACCAGTTAGGGTGAGGGACCAACGATGACTAACGTTTCGCAGTTAAGGACCGACGTGCAATTTTTGGTCAAAGGATGAAACTTGATGGTCAACGTATTACACAAGGACGAATGGTGTAGTTTACTCATAAAACTAAAAAGAAAAAACTTTTTTTTTAAAGTGTAAATTACATAAATCGTCCATGTGGTTTGTATAACGATCGTTAGCCCTCACGTTAGAGAGATTTGCAAGGGAAATCCTTTTTGGGACCGGGTCCATCGGGGACAAGATCCGTAAGATTTGTAAACCACAGGGACGAAACACGCTAAAAAAAGTATAGGGACAAGATCCGTAACTTTGACCAAACCACAAAGACGATTTATGTAATTAACTCTAAAATTAAATCTTGAGTTACCTAACAGAAATTTTTACAAATATTTTACCAAATTCTAATGAATATTAATGCATAATGAAAAACTCATGCTTAACTATTAGTTGTACCTGTATCACAATTTTCATGAGCAAATTCTTATATGTGTATATAATGAACTAAAATGTTAAAATAAATTTGATATATGTGTAAATTTCAAGGCATACGAACTTATAACTATAATTATATGCATTATCTTTAAAGACACAATATTCAGATAATACGTAATAATTTTTTATCAAAATGCGTACATGACGTAGATACAACTACCCCTAACAACAACCTTTAAAGATAAAGGGGTTGGAGTTGACAAAAGAGAGAAAAGGAAGCTTCCAGGAAAGAGAGACATAGGAAAAAACCATTTACCAGTAACAAGGGTTTAGGGTTTATGTACATTTATTCAAACTAAACATCCATTCTAGTTCAAAAATGGGTTATGACAGGAATATCTTTAAGGCTATTAGGGAGGGGAGAATTATCCAAACTGTTTTGTATAAGGGAATAGGTGAAGCAGCTAGAAATTTCGATATCCCAAAATCAGAAGTGAATGAATTAGTTTTGAAAGCAATAAAAGCCCATCAAAACATGATTAAAATCCATCAAGAATCCATAGCATGGCTAAATAAGCGTATGGAAGAATCCGAAGAAAGGGACCGTAAAACACTTCTTTGCCAGGGTAATGTATGTTGTTATTTCTGCGGTGAGAATTTTCATTCAGCTAGGGATTGTAGTTGTTTTAAGTGTGGTGAAACTGGGCATTTAACTAAGGACTGTAATGGTCGCTATGGTGGTCGTAGTGGTTGTTATAAGTGTGGTCAAGTTGGGCATAGAGCTAGGAAATGTGATCAGGTTGGAGGTAGTTGTGGTGACTGTGTTTGTTATAATTGCGGCGAGACAGGGCATATCGCGTGGGAGTGTAGTCAGTGTTGTTCTCTGTGGTAAGTGGGCATATGGGTAAGGACTGTCCTGAATTAAGTTGTGAATGTGGTGAAGGTCGGCATTATCCATATGAGTGTCCTAGGGACCGTTGGAGTAGCAATGAGGATAAGGTTTGTTGTTATATCTGTGGTGGGGAGCATACGGCTAAGCACTGTAGTGGTGTTGGTTGTTATAAGTGTAGTAAGGTTGGGCATCTCGGTAGGGATTGTGGTCAGGTTTGGGGTATGTGGTGGTGGTGTTTGTTATTACTGTGGTCTGAGGGGGTATATGGCTGTTTGTTCTCTGTGCGGTGAGATAGGGCATTTGGGTAAGGACTGTTGGTAAAGATGGGTGTTATCAAGATAAGTGTCACATGTGTTTTTAATCTAATTTGTAATATTGGATATGATGTTTATGGGTTAATGGTGATTTAGTGATGCTCTTAGTTTTTAATTTAGTTTATGCTATATGATGTCGGTGGTACTTAATACAAAATTAGAGTTTATCATGTTGCTTTATGTGTTTTAAATTTTACTGAAGTTATTAAAATGTTACTGTTAGGGTAACATTGTTATGATGTTGAATTGCTTTAAAACTTATGATTGTGGAATGAAACTGGATAACGAACTGCTAGGGTCTGGTTAGGTGTATTTTTCTTTTGGTAGAAGCTAAGAAACTGATGCCATTCTCGATTACAAGACTTATATTCTTTTTTCGGCTCTTGATTTTCTTTTTCAAAGGTGGACAGTTATTGTCACTATATAAATCATATGTTGCGTTCAACTATGAAATAATAAGGGACTGTTATGAAGCTTTCGCTTTGAGAGATATCTGATAGCCTGCTTATGTATGCTCTTGTTGAGAACCATCTCGTTGATGATTGTTCCATGAAGTCCTCTAGTGCTATCGTCTTCTAATCTCTCTTATTATTGCATGATAGAAAATTTGGAACTGTTGTTCTGTTCACATTCCTGTATGTACCCCTATGGTTTTCAGTGCAAAAGGTGCATATAGGTTAATTTGGGTTACATTATATCTAGAACGGGTCTAATGGGTAAAGTTACTTAATCTAGTTAAAATGGAGAAGGGGTTATTAGTTGATCAAGGTATATGTAGATGCATACAACCCCTTCAATTGCTTCGTTAAAGCTAAATAAAATTATTATAACAATAAGTTTAGATCATCTGTAGATTAAAAGTTCGTCTGCAAGACAACCCAACCTAACCCATAGATCCCGCTTTGACCCATTACCATCCTTCATTCAAGCGCATTTTTCAACCACAACATATGACCTTGACCCATTTGACCAGCTTTCTGTAAGCTAACTAATTGATTTTTACCCATTAACTCCATAGAACCCATTCATAAGTGAATGGACCGACTTTGCCACCTTTGTCATGTATTTGTCGGTGATTTACAAGTTTCCATCAAGTTTATCTGCTGAAATAGTTGCTATTTCGTCCATCACACTATTTGAAATATGTTCCAACAGCCTGTACCACGAGTAGAAACTGAATTCTAGTAGAGGAAGTTATAGCTTTCGAAAAGGTAATCAGCATGCCAAAAAAGCTTACAGGATAGTTTTGTAATTTTAGTAATAAAACTGATTTTGTATATAATGGTGTAGGAGGTTTCATGCAGTAAATTTCCTTCGGCTGACTTTCAACCTGTTTAACCATCTCTTTAGTTCTCTTTATCCGTTTAACTTGTTAGAGATCAAACATACTAGTAACTAGAATTGACTATCCATAAGTAAATGGGTTGAAATTACCTCTAATTCCTAGCCTAGTATGTCTAATTGGTTGTTGTGACATAAGTCATATCTTCGGCTATCCATATCGATGCACTTGTTCTTAATTTCAGCCAGTGTTGGGCATTGTATTGTCTCGTGCGATTCTATTTAGTAATATGAAGATAAGCTAGCGCCGATCAAACCTTTAGCCAAGTTTTTGACATGTAAGTCAGTAGTATTCCTGACATGGTGGCATGGTGTTGCTGTTGCATTTATTTTTTTAATCGCAGCCCAAAAGGCTCTTTAGCGCATGAGTTCAAAACACATATTCAAGATTATATCATATGTATCGAGGTGAGTAATGTACTTTATTTTAAAACTTTATATCTTTGTTACCGGTTTACCATAGCTAGGAAAAGGGCATAAAACGGATGAATTGCTAATTAGCTGAATCTTGTGCAGTAAACAGAGGGAGTAGTAACGGTGTTTCACATCCAGTCTTGAACTGGTTATGTGTTATGGAAGAATTAGAAATAGATAATCACCTATAACTGAACTGGTTGTAGAACATATTGTTTGGACTTGTAATAGTTAGATTATCGGTTGTTTAACTGTTTGACAGAATGATTTTAGATTTCATATATGGAATGAGTCAATGACCAATAATAATCAGACCTCATAATAAGTTTTGTTGCAAGTCGCAACTACTCCTTGACAGTTCTTTTGATCACTATATAGTTAGATAACCACTATTGGTTTCATTTATTTCTATATCCAAAAACTTGAAACTGATTATGTCTAATAGAAAATATTTACGTATATATGTGTTGAAGTAATTCTTTGATACGATGATGCTTCAATATCCTCCGTCTTGTCGTTGCCAAGTCCTTTGGATACCAGATGGATACAACTAAATGCGTTAGCTCGCCGGTGTGACCGTGACCAAGCTCTAGCGTAGTGGCAGGTTCTACCGAGGTACTGGATAATAAATGTAAGTGAGAGTTAGGTGTTAAGAGTCGAGCTTTTATCGAGCTACTCGAGTTCGAGCTCGTTTAACTCGATCCGAGCTTTCAAATAGTCGAACTCGATCCGAGCTCGAACAAAAAATAAAGATCGATTAGTTAGACAGCCGAAGTTTAAATAACTAATATTCGCTCGCCTCGCTCGAAAACTCGTTTAAATTTTCGAGTCGAACGAGCCAAACGAGCAATCGAAGTTAAACAAACAAGGCTTAACGAGCCAAAGATTAATACTTTTAGATATTTCAAATATTATATTTTATAAGTTTTCTTGGCTGTCAATACTATTAATTTATATATAACTCATTTGGCGATGACCTTATGGATGCGTGCCCAATATATTCGAAAATAATGCATGCAATAATCCGCTTTTCTTTGTGGGTTCCTTCTTTGGGGTCTTTTCTTTCCAAATATTTCGGTCATTTGAGCCCATTCTTGGTCGACCATTTTTTTTCCTAAGCTTATATTGGTTTTCATTGTTTAACATAGTCGATCTTCCGATTCATCTCTTTTCGCCTAACCTTTCACCTACACTCTCCCCATCAAGCCCAGCAGCACTCTCTCAACTCAACTAGAAGATGTTCTTAAAAATGTCAACCTAAATCAAGGTTTTTTCTTTATTGTCGACCCATGCAGGCAAGCAAAGAAGGAAGTCTTCCTGCTAGGAAGAAAGGCCCGTTTAATAGATTCAATGGTCGAGTTTTCTAAATCCTTTTAATTTATTTTTATTTAATTACTGGATCCTTTAATTCAATTGTTTAATTTTTGTGGCTTTGTGATAATTGACTGATTGATTGAACTTAACTGCTTTTAATTTAAACTCGAGATTTTTTGATCTTGGAGCAATTGAATATTAATTGTTTGATATTGAACTTATTATTATGAACCCTAATTTCGAGTTTCATGTTAAAATTTGGGGCTTTTGTGATAATTGAGTATTTGAATGTTTGGTTGATGTGATTTGAACCGTTAATTGTGTGAATCTGAACTTATTATCATGAACCCTAATTCGGATTTTTCATGTTAAAATTTTGGCTTTTGTGATAAGCGATAATTGAATGTTTGATTGATGTGATTTGATCTTATTTCATGAACCTGATTCCGATTTTCATGCTAAAAATTTTGGGGTTTTGTGATACTGGATGATTGATTGCTTAATTGATATGATCGAACTGTTACATGCTTGAATTTGAACCATATTTCTTACTATTATTGGGGTTTTTTGTGATATTTAAGTAGTTGAATGTTTGATTGATGTGATTTGAACTGCTAATGGTTTGAATTTGATTAATTTGTATAAATATGAACCTTAATTTTCAATTTTTAATTCTGGGGTTTTGTGATATTTGACTAATTTGTAGCTTAATTAATGTGTTTTAAGTGTTAATTTACGATTTAATCATTTCATGATAAGCCGTAATTTTTATAAATTTTGAATCTTTAATTTTGTTGATCGTTTGTGATGTTTGATCGATTGATTGGTTAATTGTTGGATTTTAAAGTTTAAGGGTGTTTGTTTAAGCTCATTATTTTGGCTCATGAGCTTATGTGATTTCGGCTTATGTTTCACAAGCCTATTTTTACGCTTATTATGAATTATGGGCTTACGCAAGTTTATTTTGGCATAATAGACTTACATATAACTCATAAGCTTCAAGATAAGTCCAAAAAATGAGCTTATGAAACATCAACCAAATCCACTTAAACTTGCAAGCATAAAATAGCTTAAACAAACACTCCTTTAGCCCGGTGGTTTAATAGTTAATTCACTTGAAGTGAACAAGTTATGTATTTGTAACATAAGGTGTTCACAAGGTACGTACCTTTAAAAATGTTGGAACTAACGATTTTTGCTTATCGCTCCACGACGGGTTACTGACCGCGATTTTATGATGGTAACGCTCTGGTCGCCGCCGTTGTTAAGAGTAAGTAGAACGAAGGATATTTGTACTGTGGTGGTGGGTTGTGTTTTTATGAATAAATAAGCCGCGAGATGCAATAGTGGGTCACGGATGAAGAACCTATCCTTGAGAGTGAGAGATATGAGAAATGTTTAGCACCTCCTGTTGGTGCTTACACTAAGGTAAAATTTTTCTATTAGTCAGTTTAATTTTATGTTATTCATAGAATTATTTTTGATTGTTGTTGGAATTAAAGATGTATTGATCTTGCAGGTTTTCAAAGACAAGGTTTTGTTACGTTAATTATTTTTTTGGTTTGGTTATTTTGGATGTGTGGTGGTGGAAACTGTCATAGCCTCTAATATTATCATTGTAGTTCTTACTGTTCGTGAGATCTTTGGGACCACCCGTTTTGAACTCTTAAAAGTTGTTATATTTATGTTTATTCTTTTGTTGTATCAATAGATAACAATGGTTTTGTTATTTGTTGTTACCTTTATGTTTAAGAAACCTAACCAAAGCAATGGTATTTCTATGCAGGCATCCGCAAATGTCAAAACAAAATTTATGACATGTTTGTTCACTCAACTGCCTCAGCCCATAAGGCCGTTCGTTTCACCCATCTTGAGGGACAGGTTGTTAAACATGCGTACCATATGACTTAGGTTGTTGCTTGCCCAATTACAATACTTGCGAGAGGATGTCCATATTGGCCAAGACTATGTAATAAAATCAAGGCCTCGGTATGTTGTGGCCTAATTACATGATTTCGCTATTACATTTTATTTTCCTTATTGGTCGAGAGCGTATAATGCGGTTTATAAATAGAGTTTCCTTATAAATTGATGTACCGCTTTTAAAAATGGATTCATTACAAAATAGCATATAACGGTAGTGACCTATGGTACTTTCGGAATTGAAACGAACAAGTGCATGGAAACAGTTCGATGCTGGATTGACAAGTGTTCAAAATACTTTCCTATTCAAGAAGGTATCATTACTCCTCATGTCTTTGAGGTTTTTACTCAAAGTGCTCAACCTAATAACCAAATTTTCTTCCTATCCATCAGTTCGCGATGTCGGCCGCCAACGTAATTTGTACCGTGGCGGTGTCGACATAGTTTAACAACATTGGTATCAGATGGTTAACATCGAGCAATACGCTTTGCAGTACCATGTACCATATCATACTTCATGGAGCAGAGATCATTTTACAATTTATACTCATTACTACATGGCAAGAAAATTCGGTAAAATTATGCTTCTAAAAATAATAATAAAACAAATTTATCTATTGAGGTAACGTTATAACAAAATAATTCCATAATTTTATCTTGGGATGCCTCAATAAG
>OU343224.1:170690026-170787272 GCA_910596185.1 Chrysanthemum makinoi
TTTTAAATTGGGCATTTGGCATTAGACAAAAGCATTAAGCACCATAATCATGATTAGCAGCATGACTTCATCTGAGACATCATTATGGTTTGCAAAATAGTATCGGAATTACGGAGTAATTCTGATGCATATTATACTAGAATCAACGATTCGTTTTATTCAACTCAAACTTAAAGTTCTAGGTTGGGTCTATCTTGCTTGGTATTGCCCGGAGGCTTTGAACAGCTTGCTTTAATGTCGATTACTCTGTAGAGGGAATTATGGAACATTAGTTGGTTGATCTACTTTTGCATTCTGAACTAGATGTGCAAGGGAGTGCGTATTACTAGAAGGCACATTGATGTTTACTTTCTTAAAGCTGGGCCTGAATGGTTTGAATGCTTGGCACTAGGCATAGAACGAAGCATCAAACTTTGCCTTTTGCACCTAAGGATTTAGGACATGTTGCAATTACATTCTCTAGCGACTCTTGAGATGCGTTTGGCACTGGAAGCCAATCCTTTCTCTATCAAGAGGTTTACTAATGAAATCCTCTTCAACAATCTCGCAGAGACATTCTAGACTATCCTTAAGGTGAGCACAATAGTCATGAAACACCGGTTCATTATTCCTAAGATGAGGAAGAATATATTTAACCGTCCGCGGTGTATTTAGGTCTAAGGGTGACTTTGTGCACCATTCTTATTAAAACAAGTGGCGGTTCCCATTTTCACGACTTCTCGATTCTCAATTTCTTTTGTAAAGGCGTTATTTTTTTGTTGTTTTGGTCACGAGTGACTTTCATTGAATCATATAACTCTTTAAGTGTCGTTGCTTTTTCATTTTCATTTTCCACGAGTGACTCGTTTTCCTTTTTGTAAGGCATTGACTAAGTTTTAAAGATGAAAAGTTTGAGAGTCTTGAGAATCTAAGGAGGAGGCATTTGGGATCCATTCACATTGTTCATTTTCAGCCCTTTAATTGAGATTTAGGCTTTCAACCTTTTGATGCGTGTTACTGATGATCTCGAATCATTCATCACATTTGCTAATTTCAAAAGCGCATCAAATTAGGAACATCCAAGGATGTCTAGATATTTGAGGTTTTGACATTTTCTTTAAGTTGTTGATATTTTAGTTGTAAATCAAAATGTTCAACTTCTAGTTTAGAAAGATGCTTTACCATATTATCGTGATCATCCTGATCAATTTTCTCATTAAGTTTCGAATTAATCTTTTCAAGCTCGATGACATGATCATGGGAGACTTTGAACAGATAATTCATGAAATTGAAGCATTAATGGAGCAATTAAGTAGAGTGTAAACACATCTTGAGCAATACATTGAAATAAGTTCTCATTTAAGGTATCTGGCTCTTCCTCTCAATCTCATTATATTTTAATGCTGCCTTGTCACTAACCTCAACTATCATTTACATCAAATTCCTTTTTCCATTCATTTAATATCTGAATCCATCCCTTTTTAAGACTCTCAAAATGATATTTTAGTTGTTTAAAGAAAGGCATGACCTCAGTTAAATAGCATTCTTTTTTTTGCTAAAACCCTTTTCCTTGGTTATCGATGGGTGTGATCCTTTTCTTACAAGTTTTCTCAAAATCAACAAATAGTTGAAGAATAACATATTGGTTGATTAAGGTCTTGCTCTTAGTGGAAATAGTTCTAGGAACTTAATGCATTGGTGTATTTGGAGGATACCTGGTCATTGCGAGCATTTTCCTAAGAGGAGGGTTTGTTTCAACAAGATTTTGACTTTTGCTTATCTAAGTCCCTTTTTCAGAAAACTTGTTCAGGTGTTAACAACGTTTGAGGCTTAAATTTGTTTAAGGAGATTCAGTTTTCCTTCTTGTAATCATGGGGTTTGATTGTGATGTTATTCTTTTTACATTCGGGATCTTCTAGCTTCTTATTCATTTTCTCCCTAGATGCATCATCTAATTTTCTATCTTCCTCGGCCTTACTCAATGCAACTAGGTTTCTGTCTAGGTTTAAGAATCTCATTGCCATCATAGATTATATTTTGAGTTGCTTTTGCTATCTTACGTACTGATTAGGTTTATCTATAATGGGAACACTATGCTTATAAGCTTAGAACTCTATGCTTAGTGACCATGTGGCGATGGATGGTATTCCTTATGCGTACAACTTATTTTCAAGCTTACTCTTCAAAGTTTTAGATTAGAAAAATCATTCAAAAGTTTTGATTCCTTAGCATGAAATTCTTGCTTAAGCATTTTAACATTTTCTTGAAGTTCTTGTTTTTGCTTAGCAGTTTTGAAAGCTTTTCTTGTAAGGAGTTTAACTCTTATTTTAACACTTCTTCTCTAAAATTACTTTTTCTAATAATCGTACGCATTTGGTTATCCACTCACGCTCACGAGTAGTTAGCTCAAACTTAGCACGTTGTTCATAAATGGCGCTTCGTTCTTTATAGGCATTAAGTTGGAGATATGAGAATCATCGAGGCATCACGGTGTATTCATCAAAACATAGTCATCGTTGAGCGCAAGATGCATCACTTGAGTACGACCTTTCACTTTGTTCACATATTGATCATATGGGACAACATTGATATTACCGTATTTTCAATATTTGACTCAATAGTTTCAGTTGATAGTACTTTGTCATGCATCTTTCCATATCACATCATCGTATAGTTTTAATACCTCGAAATGATTTTGTCTTTGGATGGGCCGCTTGTGGTGATGAGAGAAACTTTAGGATAGACCATTAGAGAATGCTAGCCATGAAAATGGTTTGTGCGATGAGTTCATCATCAACATCGTCATTATGCATCACAATCGCTACTTGAAAGGCATTCGATGATTATGGCCTATCTCTGAATTGGTGCTCATCCACATCTTGCATCATAGTCTTGGCATTTCCTGACAGAAACAACAATAACTTCTTCATCCAAAGCGCACCATTATCACGGCTTGAACAAAGCATTCAGGGGCGTTTTGGCGATGTCGTTCCTTGCAATGTCCCTCACCTCCACGGTTGTAGCGCTTGGTCTTTTGCTTGTCACGATTACCATTCCTTCCCGATTTCGCGAAGCGCAAACACCTACCAGTCCCTCTTTCCTTGTTCGTCTTGCGCTTTCTTGGTAGGCTGCGCCCATGACTTTCCATCTCGACTAGAGCATGATTGTGAAGATTGGATCAGGTTCGATCTCATTTTGGTGTGAAAGGCTGTTGGTATGTGGTGAGAGTCAAGTTTTGTTTAACCATAAGGGCGGTTGAGTTATGAAGTGTCCCAGCGGTACGCATCGACATCGACTTGTTTGAATCTTGGATCGGGGAATGAGTTTGTGATTGCCATCACCCATGGGTATAACTTGAGATGCTTTGGTGGTATTTCCAATGTTTGAGTAAGCGGTTGAATAATTTGATGAGCTTGTCTCACAGTTAGTTTTGGCTGATCAAGAATCCTTTTTCAAACATAGCATGTCTCTATTCGAAGAAGGAAGGCATAGAGTTGCTCATAGTTTGTATTCTTCAATCCTTTGGTTAGCTTCCGAAGTGAAAAACTTATGCCATTAGGGATTCATGTTGTTCCCAACTTTGAGTTGTTTGAATGTTTGGCATAGTCATTCGATGTTCCTCATGTTATTGCTTGTGGAATCGTAATACTCATAGACATTCTCATGCGGTTTCATTTTTGAAGTGCTCAAATTCATCATAGAGTTGGGATTCTCGTCTTCCATAGTTAATTCAAAACGAAAAGAAGCATCTTGACATTATCCCTTGCCTTGGCTTCGATGTTGTGATTGATAAGCTTGTAGATATCTTTTGGAAGACCTTGAAGTGCGATGTTAGAGCCTATGCTCGACATCGAATCTCTTTTCTCCTTATCATTGAATATGTCTTTGGTCCGCATCTATTCCATAGATCATTGTTCCATCTCTTTTGTATCAATTAAAGTCTCTTGTAGTCTCAATCGATAGGTCCTATCAATCCGATTTGAGAATGTTGACCCATTTTCCTTTTCAAAGACGGTATAGTCACGATTCTTTGAGCCCAAAGTCGTAGTCGGTTCTGTCCAGCGTAAAGATGGGCTGCGATCTCGAAACCATTTGCTTGAACATCACCTACAACGATGGAGATGATTGTAGGAACGTTGGTAGACATGTTTAAAGATTTACCGCGGGATTTTATAACTCTATGATTAAAAGGAAATAGATTCTTTCCGCGGTTTTTACTAAATCAAGAGAAAACTGTATTACAAACAAAAGTTAACCAAGTCGCTAATAATCCTTGAACCAAGTCGCTAAGTACTAAGTTTCTAAGTAATAACAAAGCAAGTCGCTAAGTACTTAAGTAAGCTAGAAATTTTGACTGACAAGTCGCTATGCACTAAACTAAGAAATCAAGTCGCTAAATAGCAACTCATTCGATCCAAATCGCTAACACCAAGTCGCTAAGAAACTTAAGAACAAGTCGCTATCAAAATTGAAAGCATGTCGCTACCTTACCAGTAAACTGCAGTGGAGAATCCACCAATACTTTTTTGTGGTCACTTGTCTCTAAAAACAAGTCGGCTAGAGACAGTCAAACACAACACTAACTCGCTAATTTTTTTTCAAAGTAAGCTATCAAGAAAATTACAGAGAGCCAAGTCGCTAACTTGAAAAACTTCCAAAAACACACTTTTCAATCCAAAACAACCCAACCACGATGATTCAAGCCTTCCAAATCAAAACCTAAACACTTGTGATGATCCTAAACACAAAAGTACAATCAAAATTCAAACTTTAACACTAGAAATCAACCAAATGATGCAAAAACCACTAAACTTTCTCAAACTCAAAACCACCTAAAAACCACTAGAAATCCAAGATATGTAAGAGATGATCTAACCATGGCTCTTGATACCATTTGTAACATATTGGATTTCACATACACATCTAACCATAACCAAAGTAGGCGTACATTAATGAGTTTTAGAGAGAAAGTTAGAGGTTTGGGAACTTTAGTGAGAGAAAGAAAAATCTTGATATGAGCTTACTCTCTACCTTGGGAGGTAGAGGTATTTATAGTACTTACATAAAGCATACTGACTGGTGTGGATCAGGCATACAGTGGGTAAAGACCCGTCCGTCCTCCACGGTGTTACTAAACTAAATACCAATTAACATTAAATAACTACGACTATGAGCTTTCTAACGATTACATATACTTGAGGTGACCGACACTTTAACTACTGGATTTTCCAAATCCTAACACACTTTGTTTTCCAGGAACTCAACATGCAAATTTTCTTCAATCTTTTGGGTTCTAAAGTTGAATACTCTGAAAGCTTTACTGACCATGGAATACCCAACAAAATACCCTTCATCAACTTTTTCTTCAAATTTGCCCAGATAATCTATGGTATTGAGAATAGTAACATGACATCCAAATGGTCTCATGAAGTCAAGGATAGGTGATATACCCCTAAATAACTCATAAGGTGTCTTGTTCTTTGTTTTCACTACTAAAACCCTGTTTTGTACATAACAGCGGTGTTAAGCCTTGACCCTAAAAGTGATTGGCAACTTAGAATGCCAACATGGTTCTAGGCCTCTATAAGTGTCTGTTCCTCCTCTCGGCAACATCATTTTGTTGAGGAGTTCTAGCAACACTAAATTCTCTTTTAATACCTTTATCTTTGCAAAAATCATCCATAACTCTATTCTTAAATTGCGTCCCATTGTCACACTGATGATTTTTACTTTTAAATCATATTGGTTTTCTACTTGTGTAATGGCGTCTTAAGGATGCCGTTGTTTCATCCTTAGTATTAAGAAAGAAAACCCATGTAAACCTGCTGAAATCATCAGTTATAACAAGACAATACTTCTTAAGGTTTAAGCTGCTCACAGATGTAGGACCAACCAAGTCCATATGTAACATTTGTAGTAGGTGAGCAATAGAGTTAACCAACTTTGACCTGCAAGAAGCTATGTGTTGTTTGCCTTTAAGACAAGCCACACAGGTTTGTTCATTCTCAAATCTTTTCTAAGGTAAACCTCTCACCAAACCATCTTTAACAATCTTATTAATGGTTTTGAAATTTACATGACCAAGTCTTCTATGCCATAACATGGATTCATCCACTGTGGCCTTTGCAATCAAGCAAGCATAATCATCTTTAGAAACAATGTTGTTCATATCCAAGCTATATAAGTTGCCTTTTCTAGGAATTTTAAGAAGAATCTGACTTTCATCGGGCATCTTAAAATCCTTAGAGAGAACAAAACACATATCTTTGGTAAAAGAACATTGTTTTGCTTGTCACACGTTTGTGACACACTAAAAATATTATACTTAAGCTCTTTTACATAGTACACAGGTTCAAAGTCCAAGTTACCGGTTTTGATGATCCCTTTACCAGCAACTTTTCCATTAACTCCACCTCCAAACTGACATCTTGTCCATCATGTTCAAAATAAAACCGGATAGGACTTGTTGCCCGTCATGTGCCTTGAACATCACTATCCATTAGCCTTGATCGATCTTTTTGTCCTTGGATGTTCCTACATTAAAGTAAAGTTAGTTTCTTTTGGGGACCCAAGCCATGATTGACTTGGATGCATCTGTATCAATATAGTTATATATCTATCAAGGTCATTGATACACCATTTGGATTGGTTGATGAGGTAGTTCCTTTAGGTTTCCATTCCCAACGTTGTGAGGCCTTCACGTGTTTCCCATGTCCCTTTTCTTGTTTAATCTAGCGGTGGGAACTTTTGAATGAAGCGATGGAAACTGGCTGCTTTGTTTTTGGTACCCACTGTTGGTTATAATGAACCTTTTTATTTTCAAAAGTTCTTTTCCCTGTTTGTGCAGATCTTGCAAAAGTTGGTTTAGGTTTTGCACTTGAAACAGGTGATTTAGGGTGAGCAGCGTTAACAGTTTTTGCAGTGGCAAAAGTTTTGAGGCCAATTCTTAGTTGAACTGCTCTTGGGATCATTTTGCTGTGTGAATTAGGGTGTAAGTTGTTTTGAAACATGTTAGTCTCCACCCTTTTATTCCCATGGACTTCCCTTCTCCCAACATGATAATCACAATAAGCATGTAAATGATCAAAACTACCACAGATATAGCATGCCTTATTGTACATCACAAAGTCATTACCTAGTTGTTGAGATTTAACATGATTCCAACTCCTTTGATTACCCCTAGGAGCCGATGGCTTGTTTCTATACATCTCGACACCCTAGGTTGGTCTAGGTTTGTTAAGCGGTTTCCTAGGTTCCTCTATAACAGTATTAACAACTTTTGGGATAGAAGCCTCTACATTCTTCTTAACATTTTCATCAACAACCGATGAGTCACTTTTCAAAAACATCGGTTTCATTCTTAACTTGTTCCTCATTTTTCACAAATGTGTCCTTTAGAGGACCATATTCACGTTCAAGTTCAAAATCTTAAGCTTGTATAGCTAAATATATGCACGGAGGTGATGGAACACCTCTATATGGTGGTGGCACTATATTATAACCCATACCTGACTTAACTTTACTCTGTATTTGAGCATTCCAAATTTTATCGATTGACTTAGACTGATTAATAATAGGTGTCTGGTTAAATTGACATTTTCATTATCTTTTTAAGTTTTCAAGCTCTTCTTGGTATGCCTCATTCACAACTATCTTATGATCTATCTCTCTTCTAAGAAGAATAATATCATCATTATATTTTGACTCATTTTCTCTATAATGCTCTAGTTGTTTTTCTAATACAGCTATAGCTCTCCTAAGATTTGACACAACATAATTAGCGTGAACAACTCTGTTCTTTCATTAGAATATAGATCATTAAGCCTTTCAACTTCCTAGCGACTCTACATGTTTTAGAACAACTTTCAAAATTTTGTACCAGAGGAGAAAGCCATGAGAGCATGTTACGTAGCAATGAAAGAACCATCTGAAGCTTGTTCCTCTTGTTCATCGACCATGAAACTCAATCATAGCTAACACCATCTATTGCCAACATTGCCTTTGGTTCTTCCACAGTTGGTTCTTTCTTTTGCTTGTACCAAATGACTGTTGTCCTTCATTCTTGGTCTTCTGCATTCCCTAGCAAAATGCCCCAACTTGTGACAATTGAAGCACTCTATTTTCTTTTTGTCGAACCTGCGGTTTCACCACCATTTATGTGGATTGGCTTGCAGTCTTCTGTAGAATTTCCTTGCTCTCATGCTGAGAAGAGCTATTTGCCATTTTATATCCATCTCCTCCAAGTCATCTTCATCAATTTGCTCTATGTCTTCATGAGTTAATATAGAGCTATTAACTTGAGTGGAGATAAAAGCATAAAAGGTAGGATCTCCATACCAGCAATCTTTCTTTGAACACAGGTGGTAATCTAACATTACCGATGGACTGTAGAACCGGCAGTGGCAATATCATCATCACACGTCATCTTGAATCATCCTGTCAACAGAGGTTGACATCAAAGCCAAGCTGCTTGAGCTTGTACTAAGTTTCCCAGCCTTCTTCAATCTTTGTTCAATGAGTTTGAAGTTGCTGTAAAGATCATTGAGCTTCATAGTTTCAATATCTGGTTTATTTTCCCAGACCGTAACATTAGTATGAAACTCTGAAGGCAAACTTCTTAGAAACTTCAAATTGAGGTCTTCCTTATCTACCTCAATGCCAAACCAGGTCAGTTGTGTAACAATCTTCTGGAGTTTAGTGAAGATGCTATCAAGTGAGTCATTGCTTGAAGCAGAGAAGTTTTCATAACTTTGTTTCAATAATGTCTTTTGTGTCTTCTTTGTAACATCATTACCACCAACAAGCGAATCTCTTCAAAAGTTCTTTAGCAGTCTTGAAATTCGAATGCTATGATCTGGTCTCTAGGGAGAGTCATCACAGCAAACTTCTAGCCTTTAGATCATTCTTCTTCAATGCTTTTTCAATATTAGTCGGTGACTGTCACAACATCTGTGTCACCAACCTTCAGTACTAGTCCGACTTGAAAGAATCACCAATTAAGATGATCTCCCATAGAGCATAGTCTTGAATGAGAAAGTATTGCTCAATCATTATCCTCCATATCTCAAACTCATTGAGTTTGAGCTTAGGAGAATCTTGGAGTAGAAGAGTTGAACTGGTTGTTTTCCATCTCCATTGATTTGAGTGAGTAGGTTAAGATTATTCCTTGGATCTTCTCAACAAAATATCAGAACCTTAGCTCTGATACCACTTGATGGATCTAGACACACACCTTGTGTGGGTGATATTTTGTATTATATTAATGATATAGTGATGCCTTTTACCCTACGCACATTATGTCCTATTTATAATGATATAGTATATTTTTGCCACTTTACACTTAGGTCCTTGTTCTCATGTTATATTGCACCTTGGTCCTTGGCTTTAATAAACTTCATATAAAATAGCCGGATTTAATTAATTACGGCGTAATTAAATTATAATTACGCCGTAATTCTTTGTATGCATATTCTTATCGTCTCCGAACTTCACTCTACGGCGTAACTAATTGGCATGTTACGTCGTAACCTTTTCAATAATTAATTACGGCGTAACCATAAGAGAATGTTACATCGTATCCTTCATGGCATCATATTTACGCCGTAACACAATTAAGCGGTTACGGCGTAACCTTCACAAATAATTCAAATGCCCTCGTAGTGTGGGTTACTGCGTAGTCCATTGCACAACTTACGCCGTAACTTGTCTTCAGAATATATATTTTGGTTTTATATCATATCTTTTCCACTCCAACGTCTTATTTATCCTGAAATGCAAATATGAGTAAATATGAATGAATTAAGGACCATATTATTACAAATGAGGCCATAAACATGGGACACTGATATACAAAATATCAGATTAATTTGATGTTATCATATGGACATGTTGCATTTTCAAACAAGGTAAGTAATGAGGAAGCAGAATATATGACAAGGCCAATTACTGATGTTGAGATAAAGAATGCAATACGGGATATAAATGATGATAAGGCTCCTGGGAATGAGTTCACTTTAAAGTTATACAAAGAGCAAATGTTTATAAATATATCATACTTGTTAAATGCATTGTTTTTTTGTAGCGAAAAAATGTTTTTGCTTATAGGGGTACTTTTCTTTCAAATTCGTGTTAAAGTACTTTGTAATATTTTTTTCCCTTCGAAAAAAAAATTCTATTAGCTTATAAGGGCAAAAATGTATAAAAAAAATATCACAAAATACCTCGAAAAGTAGAATTTGAAAGAGAATCTTTATATAAGCAACAATTGTTATTCTACCCAGAAAAATAAATGATGGCAAGTATGGTACTTTTTAAAACACTTGCCCTTTTACAAAAAAAGCATGGAGTGTAGTGAGGAAGGATATATGTAGGGTAGTGAATGAATACTTTAAGACATGGAAAAACCTTAGTGAGATTAATGCTACACTTATAACACTCATCCCTAAGATCAACACACCACAAAAAGTATATGAATTCAGACCCATAGCCTGTTGCAATGTGCTTTACAAGTGCATTAGCAAAATTTTAACTGAAAAAATAAAAAGAGTCTTAGGAAAGTGAATTCCAATTAAAGTGCATTCATAAGTGGAATATAGATCACTGACAACATTTTGCTTATACAAGAGCTCCTTAGAGGGTACACTTGGAAAATTTGGGCTAAAAGAGTAGCTATGAAGATAGACATCCAAAAAGCATATAGCACAGTTAACTGGGAATTCATTAAAAACATGCTTGCAGGTTTTGGATTTCCAAACAAAATGATCAAGTGGATAATGACTTGTTTATGCTCCACTCCTTTCTCAATCAATGTGGATGGTAAAAAAAAACATGGATTTTTTAAAGGTGGTAGAGGTTTGAGACAGGGTGATCCAGTATCACCCTATATATTCACCCTCATGATGGAAGTTTTTAACCTGATAATGTAGCAACAGATTGATGAAGATAAAAGATTCAGATACCATTGGGGTTGTAAGAATTTGAAGATTTCACACCTTTGCTTTGCAAATAATCTGCTGGTGTTGTGTAATAGAGATATTAACTATGTAAGGGTTGTGAAGAGTGCTATGGAGAAGTGCAGTAAGTTTTCTGGGTTGAAACCTAACCTTGGGTAAGAGCATTGTGTTCTTTGGGAATCTAAAAGAACAGTTAAAACAAGATATATTGAACACTCTTCCATTCAAAGTAGGCAAGCTTCTAGTAACCTCTTACAAAACAAATAGGGATAAATGATTACAGGTGTCTAACTGACAGAGTCCAAGATGAAATGAAATGCTAAAAAAACAAGAAGCTCACACATGCTGGAAGGCTCCAACTCATAGCATTTGTCCTCTCATCAATGCAAGTGTACTGGGCATTTGTTTTCATTATTCCAAAAATGGTGGTGAAAGAAATTGACAAGTTAATGAAAGGTTTTTTTATGGAATCAAGGTGAGCTAGCTAGAGGTAAAGCTAAAGTGGCATGGAAGCAAGTATGTCTACCAAAATCTTAAGGTGGTTTGACGAAAAATGATTTAAGTACATGGAATGAATGCTTAATGAGTAAACATATTCGGAATATTGCAAGCAGAAAGGATTCCCTTTGGGTAAAATTGAACAATGTGGTGAGGTTAAAAGGCAAATGTATATGGGAAGTGCATGATGATGTGAATTATGCTGGTTGTGGTTGGAAACAAATGCTTTCCCCAAGAGGGAAGATCAAAAAATATGTTTAATACAAACTGGGTGATGGAAAAATTACCTTCATGTGGTATGATAAATGGTATGATGATGGACCTATATGTAATTGGATAGATATGGATGCAGTATTGAAGACAAATGTAAAGGAAAAGGCAAAAGTTGCAAACATGGTAGACTAAGGTGTTTGGAATTAGCCTAAAAGATTGAGAACTGGGATCCATGGGATTACAAATTCGGATGTTCCTGCTCTACATGATGATTTGAAAGACTATGCAATGTGGAAAACAAGTGAATGGGTAATTACAAAGTTTTGAGTCAACAATGTTTGGAAATAACTAAGAAATAACACTGACAGTGTAAGCTGGAGCAGGGTTGTTTTGTATAGTCACTGTATACCAAAACGTGCATTTATTTGATGGTTAGCTATCCTGAGAAGACTCTCTACAAAATATAGATTAGCTACATGGTACTCTTGAAGATCTGATAAATGTGCTCTATGCAATAGGTGTCTTGACTTTCATGAATATCTAATTTTCAAATGCTCTTATGCCGGGAGTGTTTGGAAAGAAATAAAGAAGATGATGTGGCAAGAACAAATGAATGATGAATGGAAGGAGGTGATTAATGGAATGAGTAATCTATCATGCAACAAGTCAATTAAGAGTATAATAAGGAGACTAAGCTTTGTTGCTAGTGTATATTTTCTATGACAGGAGAGAAAGAAAAGACTGTTTAGAGATGAAAAAAAGGAGTGGAAAGTGTTGTTGGATTTGATTATAAACTCAGTTAGACAAAAATTAGCAAGATTGACAGTTAAAAGTTCCAAAAATGTCCAAATAGCTGAAAATTATTGAAAAATCAAGATGAATAGAAGAAACAATGAGGAGGTTATAATTATAGAATGGAAACATGGGTAACTAATTGAACAAAATTTGAATGAATGCTAAAGGAATGGAAGAAAGAAATGGTATCCAAACAATTTTTTTGTATGTAAACCAAATTACTTGAGATCTATAAGTAGCTAGGAATAGTGAGTTGTGAAAGATGAAACTACTTAATCCTAGCTTTATTGATTTCAAGAAAAATGGTTTATAAAAACTGGCATTAGTATAATGACTGATAGGGAGAACTTTCATATCTTTCGAGATCCACCCAACAAATATGGGGTAAAAAAACCAGAATAAGTGATTTTAGCCCTTATTAAAGTAAAACAGATTCTTGAACCCCTTTCACGCTCATGTCACGTTGAGGTACTGCAGAAGAAAAAACTGCAAAATCTGATCCAAATGTTGGTTAACCATATTTTGAAACACGAAAAAAATCATTGGCTTATCAAATTATCTATCGAGCCGTGAAAAAGATTCAACAAAAGACATAAAAAATCCACAATCTATTTTACATCAATCAATACACGGAGTAACTTCGGGTATTGCAGTAAAAGCAAGACGTGTAGGTGGATCGACTCATCAAATTCCCATTAAATCGAAATAGGATCCACACTAGGAAAAACACTTGCCATTTGTTGGTTATTAGCTGATCCAAAATCTCTCCATGCTTAATAAAGTACGGTTGGGAGTATTGGTGTAATGGAGGATACTTAAGTTAGTCCTCTAATTTAGGATGCCTGTTGAGTTTCAAGAGGAAAAAGTAAAATTAGTATTGACCTTTATTGCTAAATCCTAATATGTACTGTTGGCCTTGTAACTTGAAGTAGATGATAAGCTGTTTGAAACATGAAACTATTGTTTTAAGGGTACCTAGGGTGGCAACTAGAATTAATATTTGCTCTGAGACATTTAGCTGTGTAGTCTATTTCATAAAGTAGGTTTCCAGAAAGGGTGGTTTAACTCCCAAAGGCTACTTTTAGAAGTTTAAATGATGCCTGATAAAAGATGGACATTTGTTTATTTTTGTGTAAAGGAAGCAACAATTCAATAGTTGGGAATGGTTTTTTTTTTTAAGGAAATGTAGTTTTTATTTTTTAGAGTCCCCTTTAGAGGATACGTGGTGTACTGTATAGGATGATGCCTAGTCTCTACATGTAATCTATATCTATATTTATTACATAGATATAGATGTGCAAAGTTCAGATTGGGAAATGTAGTTCTGTGCTAGTGCACCTCCTCATGAGCATGGATGGTTCTAGCACACCTCCTCAGGAGGATGCATGGTTTTGAATGGAGAGGATGAGGTCTATCATTGACTTCTATATTATACTGCTGGTGTGGATAAGTAGTATGAAATGGACTTCAATGGAGAGGAATGCAATTCTTTTATTGAATAGGTGAATGAATTGATGATAGTATGTAGCCTTTGTTGGTTTATGATATTGTAACAATCTTGGATAGCTTGTTAATCTAGTTTGTGTCTCCTAGTAGCCATTGTATGTCATGACACATGATTGAAAGTATATGTTGTATATATTCGGTTGGAAGTAATATATAAAGGGTTTTGTTAAACACAACTTTATGAGTTGTGTGTAAGCCTTCTATAAATATATAATTAACATTTAATGAACAATTAATGAACTATAAATATTTCATAGTTAACATCACTTACCTCTTTTATAATTATTAAAAGTATATAATTATAGACTATATGAGTTTATTAATTGTTATTTTCATAAGTTTGGAATGCTTACACACAACCTATAAGGTTGTGTTTAACAAAACCCATATATAAATTCACTTTTTACACAAAAAAAGCTAGTTCCCTCAAGTGACCACAATACATCTATTGTTGGTGATCTTATTCACCTCGACTTTAGGGAACTTATAAAGTCATTAGTAGAAAGGGTTTAAGGTATTTTTTGATCACTGCTGATAATTTTTTTCAAGAGGTGTTTTGGTTTACATAATTAAAACCAAGGATGAAGTGTTTAATCAGTTTGTGTATTTTTCAAACTTATTGTTAACTCAGTTTACTTGTATGATTGAAACTATTAGGTTTAATAATGGTACAAAATTTGTTAACAATAAAATGAGTAATTTTTTTTGATAATTTTGGGTATATTCATCATTCTTGTCCTTACGATCCTAAAGTCAAATCTTGGAAACGTTTGTGTAATGAAGAATTTTTTCGTGTAAAAACCCACTCCAAGCAGCGGGGTAGGGGTAAAAAGGTCCGCCCAAACTTCTAACACGTAAAACATGCCGCAACGCGCGCGCCAAAACATCCTTTGTTCACGTTACTAGTACTACCTATGAATTTGCGATGCCATACACATAAAAGGCTAAAACAACCTCTGTTGCATGCTACCAGCTTTTTGGGTTAGGTTGATAGCACCGAACTTCATTAAAAGAGTTATACATAAGCTAATTGAAAATAGGATATGTGCCGATTACTTATGTCATTTTACGGTCAATAGTTGATTATCAATTGAATTTTCTCGTACCGTCAAACTTTCATGTTTGATGGGGTTCGATCCTCATGATTTGTAACAAAAAGAAAAAAGTTGAAAAGTTATAATATACCAACAAATTAGTAATTAATATACATTTCAATAAAATCATGATATAAACTGCCATATCTTGTGTAATGTCATTTTCATGTCACTATCTCTCCCGTTAACTCACATTTAATGTCTCATTGATATAACTTGTCATCTTTCATTACTCGTTGAGAAAGGTTCGGTATATGTTTCTCCCGCTTAAATACGTCGATTACATACATTATTACACTAGTGGTAATAAGACTTAATTGGCGCTTCCTAAGGCCACTTCAACGAGTCTTCTCTTACTAAACTTGTCCCGATCGACGCGTCGTGTATAACTTTTGAGCACAAGTCGGTTGAACGAGCGAATTATTTTCCTTTATTTTTGTGTGTGTGAGAGTGTATTGTAGGATATATTTGTGTTTAAGTGGGATTTTTAATGGTGATGTTGATTGTGTTATTACACTATGTTGATGGTTATGTTGGTTGAGTAGAAAGAAGTTGATGTACGTGATGCTGAGTTGACGGTAATGATCGTGATCACTATTACCACCGGCCTTAAACTTGTATGGTTATAATTCAAGTAGTCCCTATTACAGTTGCATGAAAACAACTACTAGCTAGTAACATTTATTAATTGTACAATGGGTATACATGCTATGCGAAAAATCTTTGATCGACTGAAAAATGATGTTATATAAATAAATAGTTGCAACAAAAAGCATTTATGGAAATTCCGTACAAGTTTAACACAGTAAACAAATTTGTACCAGAGAGTTATGCTATCTAGTTCTAAACATGTCTAATGTGATTTTTTTTATGTACATATCGTCAGGTCATGTCAGAAAAAAAGTTAAATCTACGTAAACAATAGCTATCTTTTTTTTTGGAACGGTGACTTTCATTTTTTGGATTAGAGTCGCACCTGCCCTAAACAATAGCTATCTACCTCCAACAAAAAGTTGTCTCAAAACATAGGCACGTAATTACAATAACACAATTGTAACTTAATGACTTCTAGACTATTTTCATGATACCTATTTTGCACAATCAAAACTTGTTAAAAAATGAAGAAATCATCCTTAAGTTCCTTGTCTTCCACATCATCACTAACTTTAAACACCCCTTGTACAAAAGCTTCAATATCAATCTTATTATTAACATCAATTGACTCTTCATCCAGTGGTCCAGGAACAAAGGGTGGTCTAGCTATTTCCAAAACATTTTCCCAATCAACACCCTTAAAAAACTGATGTCTTTTAATCTCAGCAGTTGATATTCTTTGTTTCGGATCCTTAACAAGTAACTTACGAATCAAGTCTCTTAACGTTGTTTGCTCTCCAACTAACTCTGGTGACGCCGTTAATATTTTGTAAAATGTTTCTTTTCTGTTTGTGCCTTTAAAGGGAGTCTTGCCGTATAACATTTCGTACAGGACTATGCCTAGACACCAAAAATCGACTGTGAAATCGTGACCTTTATTTTGTAACATCTCGGGTGCAATGTATTCTTCTGTTCCGACAAACGAGTTTGATTTTGAGTAAAAGTTTGTTGAACTTGGTTCTTCTAACTCGGCTGGATGTACCTGTTGAAACCAAAAAGTAAATTAATGTTACTATACCGTAATACTTTAGAAAAAACAAAAATGTTACATAGAAAACTTAAAATACATAATACAAAAAAACTATTCTACCTAAAAAGCTAACAAGTATAGTAATAATGATAATAAATTTTAAACAAGAAACAATAATAGAACGTACCGGATCTTCGGATGGAATAGATTGAATTCGAGAACATGTCCAGGAAAATGATAATCCTTTTTTCTTCTTCATTAAAGGCTCAGGCTCGAGTTGAGGCTCCGGTACCAGTGTGGTATCGTTTGATTGTGGTCTAAGTACCAACCTCGTTGATAAATCAAAATCGACAAGCATTAAGTGACCATTTTCTTGAATCATTACATTTTCCGGCTTTAAATCGCGGTAAACGATTCCTAAGTTGTGTAGATAGTCCAATGCAATCACTAGTTCAGCAGCATAAAACCTGAATTTTAGACAAACGGAAATTAATTATATAACATGGTCAATTTCATACTTTCATTTAACATAAAAAAATCTAAACAATGTGTGTATGGGATATTATAAATTTACCTGATGACGTCATCAGAAAACATTCGTTCGGTTTGTTTGTTACGGAGATGATTCAGATCACGTCCAGGACAATAATCAATAGCGTAACCAATGATATTATCGGTAGGTACAATACCACGAAGCTTCGGTAGTAATGGATGTTGTGTCAATCGTAGCACTTCATGTTCGAACAATTTATCCTTACACTCGGTTTTCTTAACTTTATTTGTGATGGGAGATTTTAAAATTGTCTTCAAAGCGAACAATTCACCATTGGATGACTTGTTTCGGACGAGAAACACGACGCCTTTAGCTCCTCGACCTAACGTTGATAACACGTCTAGTTGCCGGAGGTCTAACACTGTAATTTCGTCTTCGTTCATGACTATAGTCACAGCTACAACTATGTTGTCAAAGAAAATTATTTATGGATTGATTATTGAGTTGTTTTTGTAGTGGTTTGGAGTACGTGATGAAGAGGGAAATGGTATTATTTCTTGTTGAGCAAGTATAAAGGTATAAAAAATGCAGTTGGTGTGTGTGATATAGAGCAGTTCAAAAGGCATATTGCTTAGCTATGACACATGTGACATGTGTAGTTTGGTACTAATAGTAATAAAAAAGTATCTTTAAAGGTTGTGTGGTCTCTAGAAGAAGATAACTTAGAAGATTGCTTTTAGTTGTACATGGAATAATCAGAAGGTGGTAACTTGAAATAAATAGATCAAAGTAAGACAGACATAACATTTATCAAATGCCATTCATTGTCCAGTCACTTGTTTAAATTTATAAGTATAATGTCAATTCTGTTACAAATTATCTTATTTTCATGTTGCTTGTGAGTGATTAACACATGACTAGCAATGGCTTTTCACAATAACAAGAAACTACAAATCTGTTAAAAAGTTTGTGTTATCTCACAAGTTATAGCACTTCTTATTTAGGATCAGAAAAGGTCCGTTAAAAAGATGTTCACAAAGACACTTTATATAGTTTACTCGAACAATAAAAACAAGTATTAGACAATTGCTTATATTAGTAAAGATTGTAAAAATACACAAACTTAAAGAAGCTCCTTCCCTAGTATCATTTTTCTTTTCATATTACTGTTTGTTGAGTGTGTTACATTCTATTCATCTTAAAGTTTTTACGAAATGTTTTTTCTCTATAACTTTAGGAACATGTAGTTTAATCTTTGTCAGGTTCATAAAATGCGCATTCATCTTCAAACTTTGATTTTGAGACGCTCAAATCAGTTGCAATCACTTCACCCTTATAAAGAATGGATGAAAATCTGGTCTAGAAAATTGAAATGTGCTATCATTATACATAAATCTTGCATTAACTGTCGATATTATGAGATCTGCATGGCTCACCTGAAGTGGATCTCACCAACCACGCTTGAAGACAGAAAGGTTTCTTCTGGAGAAAGAAAAGCAAACGCCACATATACTGAAAGAAACCCACAGATTACAAAAGGGCGGGTAAAGTGGAAACGGGCTACTAAAACCGGGCCAAAAGTTTGGGCCAAGATATATTAATTTTTAAACATCTGAATAAAAAACAATGGTTGTAAGGTGCCTTGCCCTATAATATCCTATATAAAAATACGTGTTATTTTACGCATTTGATCAAGTTGTATCTTGAAAGTGATATACGAGAGTACGAGACTAAAAATAGGATAAGGTTGGGCTTGATGCCTTGATGTAAGTGGATGTTTAACCCAATTCATAATATATTGGCTTCTTAATAAATACATCCATATTGGTGTAATCGACCTTACAATTTCAGAAAGCCCACACGATAAGGGCCCAAACCAAAGAAATCTTTTATGCAATAAGTCATAGGTGTGTTCACAAATAGGTTAATATCAGAAGGACCTCAAAACTGAAACCGAACCAATCTAAACAAAATTGAACCGAATAATAGCCAAACCAAATTTGTCAAAGCCAAACTTAATCGAATTAAGTATTCATTTTTCGTTTTGAACATTGTTTTGGACAATGTAAACCGAACCAAACAACGCAATTGCTCTTAATGTTATCCACGATGGGCCCAACATATCTTCTCTTATTTTCTAACAAGTCTACTAGTCCCTTCTTGACTATTAGACCACTTAGTTTTACCTCCCACAGAATCCAACATTAGTACATGGCATTACGCATTTCCGCAGTAACTGAAAACTAATCCAAAACTCAATAAAGAACAAAAACACTTAATCTAATATCTCAGATGTTGAGGATATTTCGCTGCGACTAACTTTTGATCTAGCCCATGAAGTTGTCTCCCGCGGATCATCCAATACTTAGTCTCAGACTTAAGTACTCCTGAATCTATGCCTCTCTTGTTTCCATTCTCAAGCGAATAAGGGATCAGGCACATTGACGATAACTATAAACCACTTCGTCACTCCTATGACGCACAAGCAGTTATGGTATGGTTCTAGGAATGTGACTATGCACAACACCAAGGATTAACAAAACACACAAAATGTTTGGAATTTAAACTTAATGCATTATGAAAAAAGAGTTTGCAAAGCTCTCTTAATACATAAAGTTATAAATCATTGGGTTAATGGTCTAAAAAATACATCAACTTGCCACGTTTTACTATTGTGACAATAAACTTTTAATTTTCCTATTAAAACAAAAAACTTTCTTAATGACCCTTATTATAACCAAAAAGGTTTCTTAATGACCCTTATTGTAACCAAATTTCTTAATGACCCTTATTAAAACAAAAAATCCGCAAAATCACGTTTTACTGCTTTTACTAACGCGGTATGAGCTTGCCTTTCTGATTGGAACATCAAGGGTCGATTATTCTCTGCCACCTTCACTCAGCGTTGCCATTAACTTACCCCATTGGGTTCTCATTCCAACAGTAGTAATAACCATCTTACATGAACCGTTTTGAACTTTTGTTCCAGATAAGAGAAAGGGATTCTCAGCATTTACAACTCTTGGCTCACTTTCCCCTGTTAGACTTGATTCATTAATTAGCAAGGAAAAACCAGAAATGAAAAGTCCATCTGCAGGGACCTGATCACCAACAGCAAGATGAACAATATCACCAACAAGTAGCTCATATATCGAGATCTTTTGTCTGCATTCATTTCTAGTAACTTGAATGGTAATCTTCTTTTTCTCTTTATCCAAATCTTTGAACTGTAAAGACTGTCTATAGTCACTTGTGGCAGTGACGAGTACTACCAACAGGATGCTCGCAACAATCCCAAGCCCATCATGTGCACCCTTCGGCCACCCTTCTGTGAGAATGCCTACAACTAAAGACACAAACGCACAAAAACTAAGTATCATGAGGGTTGTGTCCTGAAGGGCTTCCCACACATAAACTAGGAAACCTTTATATGGGCTTTCAGCAAACTGATTAATTCCATAAATGTTTTTCCTTTGGTTAATTTTATCCTTGAAGTAGGAATTCCATTGGTAGTTGATGTGGAGATCTTTTTCATAATACCCGATCTTTTTCATAATACCCTCAACAACATCATGAGCTTTCAGCTTCTCTGAGTTGCGGCCTTCAATTATTGATCCTAATTCATCAGGGCCTATTTGATGTTCCAATCAGAAAGGCAAGCTGATACCGCGTTAGGAAAAGCAGAATCAGTAAAACGTGATTTTGCGGATTTTTTTGTTTTAATAAGGGTCATTAAGAAATTTGGTTACAATAAGGGTCATTAAGAAACTTTTTTGGTTATAATAAGGGTCATTAAGAAAGTTTTTTGTTTTAATAGGAAAATTAAGAGTTTATTGTCACAATAGTAAAACGTGGCAAGTTGATGTATTTTTCAGACCATTAACCCTAAATCATTATGACCAAACTAATCTAATAACAATAATAAGCCTTATCGGGGGTACTTCATTCCTATAAACTCTACATGTTTATAGTCCTTAGCATGAGGCATTGGTTTAGTCAATGGATCATCAACATTCTCATCCGCATGAATCTGTTTAATCACCACATCTCCTTTATACACGATTTCTCCCTGGGCTCGTTGGCTTACGCCACATCACCAATATTGTCACAAAAAATTTCCACATGATCTGAGATACTAGGAACAACTCCAAGATATGTCAGAAAGTCTTAAGCCACACTGCTTCCTTAGGTGTGTCACTCGTTGCTATGTACTCTGCTTATGTATTGGAATCGTCAATAGTAATCTGCTTCACACTCCTCTAGCTGTTTTCTCCTCCATTTAAAATAAACACAAAACCAGATTGTGACTTAAAGTCATCTTTTTCACTTTGAAAACTTGTATTAATGCGGCCCACCACTATGAGCCCCAATTCATGACCACTACCAAATGTTAACATTGCATCCTTAGGTCTTCTTAAATACTTAAGGATGTTCTTAACTGCTCCCCAATGCTATACCCCTGGATTAGTTTGGTACCTTCTCGTCACGCTTATTGTATACGCGACATCTGGACGAGTACATAACATAGCATACATGATAGACCCTACTGCTAAAGCATAGGGCTGCCATCGCAAGTAGCTAATATATGGTTCTTTATCCTGGTATTGATTTTTGGATAAAGCAACCCCCTTGGGCATCGTGACATACCCCTTGTTGGAATCATTCATTTTGAACCGATTCACAACCTTGTCCACATATGTACTCTGGCTTAGAGGGTGTTTACCAAATTAAGTGGTTCCATATAAACATCTTAATTAGCCTCTTATTGAGGAGAGATAAGCTTTAATGCTTCCCCTAGTTTAGGGGCATTAAGAGTTTGGGCCCATATTTCTTCCCCATTAAGAAGAAAAGAAACGCCCCTTAGTCCATTTAGCCCCTTTGTCCTATCACGGTTTATTTTAATCCCTAAGATATAGCCGTCTTATCCAAGATCCTTCATCTGGAAACACTTTCTCAACCAACTCTTAACCCGAGTTAGCGTCCTCGTGTTGTTTCCAATGATCATTATGTCATCAACATATAGGACCAGGAATGTCACTTTTTTTTTCCACTAAACTTTCTATAAACACGAGACTCGAATTAACTCTTGATGAAGCCATATTGTTTTATCTTCTCATCAAAGCAACTTTAGTGTCACTTGTAAACTTCAGCAACAACAAATTTCACCTCAAGTGCTGATATTTTCTTACTAATTGATTGAGCTCTTCATTCTCTGCTCCATCCAACTTGAATCATGTAAGTCGATACCAAAACTATAAGTGAACAATATGACTACTTTAAGTTATTTTCAATCAGAAATATGTTTATATAATCCTAAAAGGATCATGCAAATGACAAGGAAAGGCTACAAATATATATGCTATACAGATAAATTTACAATACGGTGTTTATATCACATATTCTACGTCTTGCTTTATTAACTTCTTTATAAAGTTTGGTCATCGTCTAAGTGATATACAAATGCAACCTAATGATTTTGTATTTATACAGTTATAGCAGGCATGCAACAAAAGGATCTCAGTTTGATACTCATCAATTTGAGTTGTAAGTTTTCCATGGTGAACTTTCTCTCCTTTGAAACCATTATTGAGAACTTAGTTAGTATTTTGAAGGCACTTTTGTTACTTATTTTAGTCTTGAAGTGTTTGATTTTTGATGATTTAAAATAAAACTATTTTCATATGTTGACTGTGGGTCAGGATTGTAGAGTAGCTTTTATTGGGCAAGGACTCAAGAGTGATATCACTATTTCTCCGTCGAACAGCTCAAAAGTGAAGTACATATGTAATCGTATTTTGGAGTGAAAACCATCATCTAATACAAACAGGTAATAACATTACCCGTAGCTTTTATTTCTTTATCAAGCTTTAATTAGCAAGGAAACCAATTAACTAAAAAAAGGACAGAAACACTTGTACAACTCAAATCCTATTATCCATTCTTAAGTGGAACCAGTCAGTTTCCAACTGGAAAATAGATGTTTTAAAGCTGACGTTTAAGTAACAAGTGAAAGTGGGTAAATTTTGAATCAAAAGTGTGGGTTATAATTTGTCTTTTACCGATGCGAGTGTTGCGAAACACTTTTTTTTAGCACAACAATTTTACAATCTATCCCATCTATCTCACATGTCTTCAACGAGACTTGAAACCACAACCTCTAGGTTGATGGATCACTCACATACTGTGGTTTATTATATTTTGATTGTAGATAATATATTAAGCTTGTTTTATATTTTTGTCATGTCTATAATTCTTAAATCGTTTCATTTCTTTTGTCAAACTGATTAATTATGTGAAGTTGTGAATCATCATTATAAGGTTAATGTTAATGGGAGGTTCATTGCTCGATTGGTTGCCCCCCAACCGAGTAGTCGACCACGTTGCATCTGCTAGGCCAACCGAACCCAACCGATCAAACACCCAACTTTTTCAATTACTCGGTTTGTCAGCCAACCGAGTAAATGTACACACCGCCCAAAATTTTTGAAGGTTGAACTTGGTTTACAGCACCACCTTTTTTCTATCCTAACAAAAACACGAATCAAACATAAACCGAAAAACATCAATGATCTCCGTTTTTTTTTAGATTGATCTTTAAACATCTTGAAAAAAAGAAAAGATAAACCAATCGTAGATCTTTTTCGAAGCAAAACTTCATTTTATTATTCGAAACTTTTCAAAGAAAGAACAAAATCAAACGTTTCATACTTTCTTTTGTTCGGTTTAAACGAAAACAATCATACAGATACCTACGAGACCCTTAAAGGATCTTGAAGCCGTATTGACTTTGTGCGGTGTCCTCGTGGTGGTGCTGGTGGCTGAAACTTTTCTGAGTGTTAGTTTGTGTGGGGGAGGCTGCATTTGGTTTGTTATCTAGGTTTACTAGTTGGGCCTGGGTTTAACATATTTTAAGTTGTTAACTGGATTTTACATGGGCCTAACTCCTATAACAAATTGATATGCTATTGGATTGATTTTGGTGTATTGTTTTTTTGACATGAATTTTGGGATACAGTATTTTTGTTATAATGTCAGAAGAACTATGGTGGTTATTTTTAATTATGAAAGATATTTTAGTTTTTTTTTTAAAAGAAAAAAAAAAAGTTACGGTCGTCATTGTGGTCACCACTAGCAAGTTATAGTTGGGTGTAGTCTTGGAGAGAGAAAGCTGATGTGGCGCTGATGTGGCAGAGGGTAACCACAAATATTGTGGTTGCCATTAGCATTGGCCTAAATAAAGGGGATGAAATCCTCTTAAGTTGAGAGGTACAACTTGACTTAAGTTGAGTGGTACAACTTGACTCAAGTTGACAGGTACAACTTGACTCAAGTTGGGGCATTATGAGCCATTGGATTTGATCTAATGGCTCAAATCAAATTTTTTTAACCATTGGATCAAATTCAATCGCTCGCAATCATCCAACTTAAGTCAAGTTGTACCTCTCAACTTGAGACGATCCCATTTCTAAAAAAAAGTGAGTCACTTTGTATTTCATGCTTATCATACGGTAGGTTCGGATGCATACTCTGGATGGCTTGGTGAAGGATCTAACACACAAAGCTTCAAATGGATACAACTTAGGCTTTGTTTTTTTACAAATACGTCTGAACTGCCTCTGACTCTTACCCAGTCAGACGCGGTCAGACATGAGGTTTGTTTAATTATTTAAAAAAAAATCTTTTTGCCAATCAGACGCGGCAGATGTAAACGTCTTACTGAATCAAATGTGGGGATCATGTCTTACTCGCTCTTAAACTTGCAAAATCTTCAGTCACCTCCCAATTTTGAGATCAAGTTTTGTTTGCATTTTGTAAAAAGAAAAAATATACCTGATACTTAGCTACACGCGTCGTTCGGGGTCAAAGGAACTTCCTTTTCTTCGAGCAACTTTTATAACACCCTAGGCAGTGAACCTAATCGTTGTAGTGTAATATTAGGGTAAGCCACGGGTATTGATATCATTCTCTAGGGGAATAGGAATGCTAGTGAGAAGTTACTACGCTAACGTTGGGGTTGAGGAAGATTATTTTTTATCTTTTTTATGTTTTTTAGGAAATGGAAAAGTACGAATCTCGGGGTTTGGATTTGGGGGGTTGGTATTGCTACCGATTACTCTACTTATCTAATTATCTAATCTAAGGTGTATGTAGTCTATGTCTAATTATTGTGTGCTCGTATGATAGTTTAAAGATGTGTTTACTTAGGTTTTACTACTCCTTAATTATCTCTTATTGGTGGTTGAATTGTCACGTCCTTATTCTTAATTGCGTTGTGAGTCTAAAGTTGTAGGGTATGCGTTTATCCCTAACTCTTTGAAGTTACCAAAGGGTCTCGTCTACAAAATACCACTAGGGATCTTAAACTCTTACTCTAAGGCCTCTTTGGATAGTTTAGCTTACAACCGCTCAAGGTGCTATAACCTAAGGTTCACAAAGATTAATCAAGCATTAAGTACACAACGAATGACCTATCGCATTACTAGATCATTAACAACTAAGATAAGAGACAACCAATCAATATTCAATAATTAAGTTTCATATTCCCTAAGCAAACACACAAGTAAATTAGCCGACATGGAGAACATGCAAGCATACACACAAATAATCAAAGACATAATTGTATTAATGAAGTAAAGCACTTATCTTGGTGTAAGATAGGGTTTGGAACCCTAAAATACTTTACAAGACAGCCTTGGTTCGGTTTAGGTTTTACTCCAAAGACTACACACCAATCTGAAAAATTCGGATTCTATATATAAGATTACATATGCGACGGCGTCACCTTATGTTTTGTGATGCCGTCGGATCGCCGTCATTAGGGTTTCGTCTTGGCCACGTTAGACTTGCGACGGCGTCACCTTGTGCTTGTGACGCCGTCCTCCTTAGCTTTTGACGCCGTCTGGATCAAATCTTGGCCGTCTGAGTTGCGACGACCTACTCTTTTATAACTTGACGTCGTCACTTAAAAATAAGAGTTTTGGCTTCTGTCCCGTCACAAAATCCTCCGACGGCGTCGCGTATAAGCTGTGACGGCGTCACCTTGTCATTCATGCAGCTTTGAGTGTCTCGATTCTTGACTTTGGCCATTTTCTTCGTATATTCGCGCCTTTTCGTCCAAATAAGTGCCATTACAGCAATTTGCCTTCAAGAGACCTAAAAAGTGAAAAGGAACGATATTAAGTAATAACGGATACAAAAGTGATCAAATAAGGGCTTAAATGACCCCTCAAAAAGGTACATTTTAAAACCTTATCAAATATCCCTACACTTGGTATTTGCTTGTCCTCAAGCAAATGTGCTTTTAGCAAATTAATTTATAAGTTAGGGGTCATGAAGCATTGGTTTAAAACAGTCCACAACACATATAAGCCCCGCAAAAGTCATAACAAGCACGGAAATTACATACTAGCACCTCACATGGGGTGTTTGGATACTCACATCTCTCTCGGATGTATATGAAATATAACAAATTGGAAATGGAAGATAAACACTCATTAACCGGTCCTAGTACATAGATTACCATAGGCTTGAGAATAGATCAAACCTCCATCGCTTTGGCGTAAGCACCTAAGAAAGACTATCAAAGAGGTCTTTAAAGGGTTGTAATGATAGGCTTACGGTAGGGAAACAAAGGGTTTGGTGGGATAGGCTATTTAGTGGTGGCAAGTCAAAAATCTCTATGTTAAATGCATACGAAGAATGGCGTTGCTAAGTCAAGACTCGACACTCTAGACTCTAGCTAACTGAAATAAACAAACATAAATTTAAAGGGATAGATGTAGGATGGTAGCCCGTTCTTTTTTTTTTTTTTTTTCACTATATTTTTTTTTTTTTTTTTTTTTTTTTTTTTTTTTTTTTTTTTTTTTTTTTTTTTTTTTTTTTCATTTCATACACTTTTACTTTACCATCCTCTACGGTAACATCAAAATGATAGGGATTTATAGGCACATCCCTACACTTGAGTTTTTATTACTCTAACACTAATTTGACCCGAATTGACAAGATCAAAACACTTGGGGTATGTTATTATGCAAATAAGGGAATTTAACGTTCCATTTCAAACATTTTATAAACTTTAACTTTTTCCCATGAGTCCCAATCGTCCCAAAACTGTGTACAAAGGATATGACTCGACTTAGCAACTCATGCAAGCAACCAGATAATTGAACTAAGGGTTTAGGGTGATAACAATAATGCACTAAAAGTGAGTGCATACAGGGTAGGCTAAGGCGATTTGGGTGTATATTTGGGGGTGGGGTGTAAACAATGCTCTTCATTGATATTCCGGAAAAAACCGAAACATCACGAGAACCGCGAAAAGGATAGGCTCTGAGGGGTTAACTAGGGGTATCGTGTACTAAAGATGAGTACAACGCAAAGGGTGTGGGGGAATTACTCAACCGATGTGGAAGAAGTAATTATATTACGGGTATCAAACAAGGGTTATCCTAATGCCTCTTATCATTTAGTTATTCCTAACTACACAAGTGTAGTCTTACTTGCGATCTCGAAATGCATCACAAAACAAGTTCTAGAATCTAATATACTACCGGTTCACACTCTAAGCATTGAAGATGAATGCTTTTAATTCCTACTAATCTAAGGGCGATCCTCACATTTTGGGTGGAATTTAGGTGGTAAAGGGTTTTTGTGCTAGTCATATAACTTCCTATCCGTGAGACGCTTTTGTTAAGACTAATGGCCCACTCCTATATGTTATGAAAAATTAAAAATTTGGTGCCAAAATTACCCTAACCGACATTTTCTTATGGTTTATTACACAAATACAATTGGACAAAGCAAATAATCAAGGATAAGCATAGTTTCAAAGTTTCCGTTTTATTTTCCCTCCCTACACTTAAACTGAACATTGTCCCCAATGTTCCCCGAAAGTATCAAAGTTATGATAATGGAAGGTAATGAAAAACGAAAGAAACTAGTACTCCCCTGATTAGCTCGGTAGGATCCGTGTGTGAAGTAGTGGTTAAATCCTTTCCAAGAAGAATGTGTGCGTGAAAAGCTCCTTCCAATTTTTTGTTTCTTCTTCTTGATAAATGAAACCTGCACATTTGAAGAAAACAACGAAACCTTCGCGTAAAATCGGCGGTAATAATATATATAAGACTCTACTAAACTAGGATATAATGCTTGTGGAATGGATGTTTACAGAATTTCTGGAAAATTAAGACCTGAAAAATTCCAAAAATTTATAAGTAGCTCAGAAAATGAGAAAAAAGTAATCTGTTGTTTTTACTCCTTCCTGACGCCGTCAGGTTATCCTGACAAAAACTGGTCTGCGATTTTCTGGAAAAATTCTGGAAAATTTACATCTTTAGAATCTGGAAAAATTTCTTCAAAACATCCATTATGACTCGATACAAGCATTTGACTCGAACAAACACACACATATATATCTTTTAATGAATTGCTATTCTCATGTTTACGTTTCTTTTGAAAACGTGTGTAATCCTCCCTACACTTATCATTTATGTAAAATACCTTTATATGCAATTAAGACGAGGTTAAAAACAAAATAAAGCATTTTTACAAATCTAAACATGAGAATAAACAATTAATAAAAGATATATGACACTAACAAGCAAACAATTAAGCATGGATTGCCTCCCACGAAACGCTTTTCTTTATTTAAAAGTCTTGTAGCTAGACTCGTAGTCGTGCTCCTACGTTTTCCTTCTCTTAGAGGCCCATTCTATTATCTCAACTCTATTTTCATCACGAATATATTCAGGGCCCAACTCTAGACAAGCGGTATAGCGAATCTTGTCTTCCCAATCAACTTCAAAGGCCGGAATGCTATCTACATCGAGATCAACAATACCCTCAAACTTCTTATTTTTGTAGGGCATTATATACTTAACACATTCGGTCCCATTTGAGAATTTGACTATTCCTTCCTCTTGATCATAAACCATCATAGATTCTTCAATAAATGGTCTCCCAAGTATCACATCTCCTAAAACTCCATCGATAATGCCCTTAACATTTTCTAGGATCATGAAATCGCACCTATATATGAAGTTTCCTATGAAGACATGCAATCCTTTAACCCTCCCAACATAGTTACTCACCTTCCTAGGGTAAAAGGGATCCCTCATAGGTCCTAACTTTTCACTCATGATCCAATTGTAGTAAAGCCTAGGCATTATGTTCATAGGTGCCTTATAATCTATGTAAGTGTGATCCCTATATAAGTATCCAATCATGCACGGTATCTTGATATTTGTAGGGTTACCACTTTTTATGCATGGGTCGAAAGGTGGTTGTGGAAAGTTAACTACGTTATAGTGATAAGCAGTTTCCTTCCCATTAGGGTATGAATCGAAATACTCCCTAAGTTCCTCCTCCTCCTTACTTCCATCCATAATCTCCAAAACCTTATAATCTCCTTCCACAATTTCATCATCCGAATCACTTGAGGTTGAATCACTATCTAGGGTACCAGTGGATTCCTCAAGGGCTTTTTCAAGTGCACTTTCAATTATCCTATTAAGTTTTTTAAGTTCTCCAATTTCACTAACAATGCGAGCTCGAAGTTGGTTGACAAAAGTTGGATCGAGAGGTGGGTATTTGTTTGGTGGTGAAGTGTTGTTTGGTGGTTTGTCACCTTCCATGATGAAAAGTGATGGTGTTACGAACAAAGGTCACGAAGAAGGGGGATAGACTACGAGAAAGCTAAGAATGAGAAAAATTTACTTGATAGGAATCAAGCAAAGAAACCTAAACGAGGTGGACTACTAACTAGCTATTCTATTCCCCGGCAGCGGCGCCAAAAACTTGATAACGCTACACGCGTCGTTCGGGGTCAAAGGAACTTCCTTTTCTTCGAGCAAGTTTTATAACGCCCTAGGCAGTGAACCTAATCGTTGTAGTGTAGTATTAGGGTAAGCCACGGGTATTGATATCGTTCTCTAGGGGAATAGGAATGCTAGTGAGAAGTTACTACGCTAAGGTTGGGGTTGAGGAAGATTATTTTTTATCTTTTTTATGTTTTTTTAGGAAATGGAAAAGTACGAATCTCGGGGTTTGGATTTGGGGGGTTGGTATTGCTACCGATTACTCTACTTATCTAATTATCTAATCTAAGGTGTATGTAGTCTATGTCTAATTATTGTGTGCTCGTATGATAGTTTAAAGATGTGTTTACTTAGGTTTTACTACTCCTTAATTATCTTCTATTGGTGGTTGAATTGTCACGTCCTTATTCTTAATTGCGTTGTGTGTCTAAAGTTGTAGGGTATGCGTTTATCCCTAACTCTTTGAAGTTACCAAAGGGTCTCGTCTACAAAATACCACTAGAGATCATAAACTCTTACTCTAAGGCCTCTTTGGATAGTTTAGCTTACAACCGCTCAAGGTGCTATAACCTAAGGTTCACAAAGATTAATCAAGCATTAAGTACATAACGAATGACCTATCACATTACTAGATCATTAATAACTAAGATAAGAGACAACCAATCAATATTCAATAATTAAGTTTCATATTCCCTAAGCAAACACACAAGTAAATTAGCCGGACATGGAGAACATGCAAGCATACACACAAATAATCAAAGACATAATTGTATTAATGAAGTAAAGCACTTATCTTGGTGTAAGATAGGGTTTGGAACCCTAAAATACTGTACAAGACAGCCTTTGTTCGGTTTAGGTTTTTACTCCAAAAGACTACACACCAATACTGAAAAATTCGGATTCTATATATAAGATTACATATGCGACGGCGTCACCTTATGTTTTGTGACGCCGTCGGATCGCCGTCATTAGGGTTTCGTCTTGGCCACATTAGACTTGCGACGGCGTCACCTTGTGCTTGTGACGCCGTCCTCCTCAGCTTCTGACGCCGTCTGGATCGAATCTAGGCCGTCTGAGTTGCGACGGCCTTCTCTTTTATAACTTGCGTCGTCACTTGAAAATAAGAGTTTTGGCTTCTGTCCCGTCACAAAATCCTCCGACGGCGTCGCGTATAAGCTGTGACGCCGTCACCTTGTCATTCAGCAACTTTGAGTGTCTCGATTCTTGACTTTGGCCATTTTCTTCGTATATTCGCGCCTTTTCGTCCAAATAAGTGCCATTACAGCAATTTGCCTTCAAGAGACCTAAAAAGTGAAAAGGAACGATATTAAGTAATAACGGATACAAAAGTGATCAAATAAGGGCTTAAATGACCCCTCGAAAAGGTACATTTTAAAACCTTATCAATACCTAACATAAACAAAAATCTCAGGTTCTTTTTCAAAGTATTGTTCACAAAATCTTTAATAAATTTTGTTAACCCATAATCGATCTTTCAATCAAAATCAAAAACAACAAATGACTAATACAGTTTTTGTTTGAAAGAAAGTCAAAGATTAAAAAGGTATTTATGTGTGAGTATTTTTGTGATAAAGTTTAGAGTATCACAATGTGTTGATAAAGTTGTGTAGGTAAAAATGTCTGGCGTGAGATATGAAATATTAGGGTTATGAGTTTTATTTTAATATTTTATAGTTAGGTTTAAATATTTTTTGTGTGTGTTTGGATTTGTTTATTAGTTTGGACTATAAACCCATTAGTTTAATAAATGATGTGGGCTTTCATGATTTGATTTGTTAGAAATAATATCACATTAGTTGGGCTGAAAAGTTTGTTAAAATTAGTTGTGTGGACTGAAATTTTGTCATTCTTTTGAATATTTTGTGATAAGTTGGACTAATATTGTTGAAGCATATTTCTGTCGGGGTGATCTTGACAGCTTCCACGTGCCATTCATCCTTGTCCCGAGCTTGAAATCATACTACAAACATGAAAGAACCCGTTAGAAGGGGACCCGAGGCCGAAGCCCCGGGAACCACCCTCCGACGGTCAAGTCAGAACCTCCTATTTGAAGGATTTTAGCATAAGTATATATGTATGAGTGTGTATGATATATATAATCTGTGATTAGTGTGTGTGTTTTTATCTAAATGAGATGTGTTGTATATGTAATGATATGAGAGATAAGATGTCCCTATTATATGTGTATGGTATGAGTATATATAGAAAGAGGAGGAGGTAGGTGTAAGGGGACCTCCTTGTCCATATACCTGATGGCGACACATTTAGGCGGCAACCATTTAGGCGGGAAAGGGTTTAGGCGGGAAAGATTTTAGGCGGGAACCATTTTAGGCGGGAAACATTTTAGGCGGGAAACTGCAATATTTCCTTTCGGCACCTGTCGTTCGGCTAGAGTGATTCGGCATAGGCCGTTCGGCAGTAATTCGTTCGACGTGGGCCATCCGGCCATATACGTCAACATGTCCCCCCAGTATTGTACTATTGGTTGAAGAGCGATAGTGCAATACTTAAAGAATGTTTTTACGCCTTTCAGCACCTATCGTTCGGCGTGGGCCATCCGGCCATATACGTCAACATGTCCCCCCAGTATTGTACTATTGGTTGAAGAGCGATAGTGCAATACTTAAAGAATGTTTTTACGCCTTTCGGCACCTATCGTTCGGCGTGGGCCATCCGGCCATATACGTCAACATGTCCCCCTAGTATTGTATTATTGGTTGAAGAGCGATTGTGCAATACTTAAAGAATGTTTTTATGCCTTTCGGCACCTATCGTTCAGCGTGGACCGCCCGGCTATATACGTCAACATGTCCCCCCAGTATTGCATTATTAATAAAAGACTAATGATGTAATACTTAAATAGTATCTTATGGCTTTTCGGCTTGTATTATTCGGACATGCCTTCCATTCAGACTTGTATTATTCGGACATGTAGGTATTAACCATTCACCTTCTTTCGTTATGGCAACCCTTTTTGAGTATGAACCATTCGGAGTTCTTTAGTTATGGCAACCCTTTTTGGGTATGAACCATTCGTCTTCTTTCGTTATGGCAACCCTTTTTGGGTATGAACCATTCGGAGTTCTTTAGTTATGGCAACCCTTTTTGGGTATGAACCATTTGGAGTTCTTTAGTTATGGCAACCCTTTTTGGGTATGAACCATTCGGTATTATGGCAATCCTTTTTGGATATGAACCATTTCTTCATTACCTCGGCAACCCTTTTTGGATATGAACCGTTCGGTATTATGGCAATCCTTTATTGGATATGAACCATTTCTTCATCACCTCGGCAACCCTTTTTGGATATGAACCGTTCGGTATTATGGCAATCCTTTTTGGATATGAACCATTTCTTCATTACCTCGGCAACCCTTTTTGGATATGAACCGTTCGGTATTATGGCAATCCTTTTTGGATATGAACCATTTCTTCATTACCTCGGCAACCCTTTTTGGATATGAACCGTTCGGTATTATGGCAATCCTTTTTGGATATGAACCATTTCTTCATCACCTCGGCAATCATTTTTGGATATGAACCGTTCGGTATTATGGCAATCCTTTTTTGGATATGAACCATTTCTTCATCACCTCGGCAACCCTTTTTGGATATGAACCGTTCGGTATTATGGCAATCCTTTTTGGATATGAACCATTTCTTCATTACCTCGGCAACCTTTTTTTGGATATGAACCGTTCGGTATTATGGCAATCCTTTTTGGATATGAACCATCTTTGAATACTGACCATCTTTCCCCGGAGGTCGCGAGCCTTCCGAGGGGGTCACACTAAACTTATGTTCAGAAACTTGTACTTATTATGCATCTGGAACCTTGTACGATTATCCCTGCAAAGCAAAACATGAAAACTCTTTTGTTTTTTCTTGTTAGATGTAAAGAAATATTATATTTCGCATGTATCCATATAGAAATCATGTCACAACCAAACCGTAACACAACCGATGGAAGCATATTACTACTATACTTCCCCCAGTTCAACGGTGCTAAGGGTTGTTAGTATCGTTGAACTTAAAAAGAGCAAAGTATTAGATAACATAAGCAACAACTGATAATGACATTACTCATGGATGTCAATTGTCAAACATGGTGTTTCTCGTGCTGCTTGACGGTTGAGTAACAACTATTGTACATTCAACATTATGTTCCATCTAACACACCGGTCAAATATGTATATATATTTCTTTTGTTGTTAATAGTAAATAATAGTGGCTCGAAACATTATTCTTTATACCAATCGAAACAAACCGTGATCCGTAGGATAATGCATTGATAGCATCGGAGATGGGAAATTGATCATTGATTAATAATTTTGTATTGTTCTCCGGATACATGTCTCGAATGTTACTTTAATACTCCTTTTAACAAGAGAGTTACTAACTCCTTTTTAGAATCTCCATTCAATTGAAAGCGCTTTAAAGACCATTCTAAAGGTTTAGGGTAAGTTAAAGGATTGAAGGTGTAATGTAAAACTAGAATTATGGCAATTGAATACTTCTATATGCATGTTCTAATGCATAGTTAATTTTATTTTGAGAGCATTGTCATTTCTTTTGCGTAAGCCGTGAGAGCATCGTGTGAGCGAACACAATGCTCGTACCTTTGTATCATTCTAAGTGTAATTGCGAGAAGATGAAAACAAAACCGGGGTTATGTACTGAATATGGTAACTGAAGGCCATATGATCAACAATTAGGGGTTGGAGATTGAAGGTTAAGTCATAAGAATGAAAATGGAGTTCCCGTGAGTATGGCCAACATCAGGATTGTGACAGTTGTAGGTCACTATTTTACATTTAACGAACTAACGATCGGTTTCTTCAAGGCCATAAGCTGTTAGAAATTCGAAGCTCATAAAGCCATTCGTGTAGACCTCCGGAGATGGCGAAAATGGCTTTAACAAAAGTCGAAACGAAAAAGGCCAAGAGTCGATGATTGACGGTGAGTTCCGCCGATAAACAAACATGCACCAAGAGATAACAGTCCAAAACACTAATGTTTTTTTTTTTTTTTTTTTTTAAATAGTAAAAGTACGACTTCTCCGAAAAGTGGATAGAAAAAAGACTTGGTAAGATACTTTTCTTTAGTCTACTTCTTGTGAATTGCTATATATCATTTTTTACTATCATATGTGTACAATTTTTCTTTTTTATTTATTTTTTGCAAATAACGCTCTAAACATAATCAAGTAACGTGATTTGTTGTCTATAAAAATGTTACAATTTTTTTTTTTTTTTTTTTTTTTTTTTACAAGGGATTACTTTTTGGTTGAACATTATCACTTTTAGCTATCGAGGTAGTAGTACCCCATGTCCCCAAATACATACAAATATGCGTTAAACGTAATATTTTACATAGAATTTAAATTCATGTGAGGATGCATGCATATTAGATTCACTACCTCTTACTAATATGATCGAGTAGATTTCTCATCAAGATTGCATTTATAACTTGATTTGATGCAAGGCTTCAAAATAGAATGTAAGCCTTGCATAATACTATGCATGAGATGAAGGGCGGAATGTGTGTTGTCTCTTCGGATGCGAAGTTGTGAAGTGCGTTTTCTTTATTTTTTATTTTCTTGTTTTAACATATAATAACTGTTTGAACGTGCCAAGATGCAACACGTTAAAGGTGGATGGCTTTGCCTTTTATCATTACCGCCATCCCAATTCCCATGTGACTCGTCAATTCGAACATCAATTGATTTTAGCAACCTCGTTTTTTTTATGAGATAAGAAGCAATGTTTATAGCAAAACTTTTGAATATGTCCATTAATTTTAATGTTATTTTTAAATGTGTCTAGATATAGACAAATCAAGTGACCAAATGTTGGACTCGTGAGTATTAAAAGTGGTCAACGAATCTTAAAAAATCAGATGAACAGAGCTGACATAAAAGTGCCAAATCACTCCCCAAATAGCCTAAAAGTTTGTCCACTTTTATTTTGAAAATTTACTAAAAAGATGTAAGAGGTATCTTTTACTAGGCCTTTTTTTTTTTTTTTTTTTTTTATATATAAATATATATATACATGTGGGGACAACATCAGCTAACATACACATTAAAGTGTATATTTTGTTTTTATCTTGATATAATGATGTTATCAGTTGACATATCTAAGCTATTTTGTTTTTATCTCTATATGCCTCTTATGAATTAATTATGTGTGCACAAAGTATGTACTGATTTTGAACATGATGGAGAGCGATTCCAACTTAACATTTATACTAAAGTTATCATGACTAAATTAACATCCATACTAAAGTTATCAAACATAAACAACGATGGGAAGCGATTCTAACCTTCTGTTCTAGTATATGTAAATATACTTTGGGTAAGATATATATATATATATTAGCAATGTGGGGGTATTGCTCATGCCCACAATACATAAACTCTGACTCTTTATTCAAGGTAAGTGCACGTGAATTTATAAGACTCTAACATATAATATTAGAGATGACAGTGTGATGTTTAATCTATCCATATTCGCATACTCATTTAGAAGATTGATGGGTAAAAGCATTCACTAAATCTTTTAATCTATCCATGTTTTAGAAGAGTTTTCAAAGAAAATAAACACTTTGCATTTTTATGGTTTCGGTGAATCCACATTAGCAAGATAAGAATGCCAACTTGCATTAAATGACGGAAAGCATAGTAAAATGATATTGTCATGGGTTTCAACATATGACCTTATGTGGTATTGTGGTTATGCTTTATCATGACAATCGGAGAAGAAAAAAGGAATCAGAAACTTACCGATACGCAACAGACATGGCGGCATGGAAGGTCAACGAATTTGTACCAGAAGTGCGGTTTTAACCTATGTAATCAGTCTGAAAAACACATGTCCAGATCTTAGCCTACAAACCCATTACCTTTCTTTTTTCACATCCAACGGATGAAACCCGTCATCAACATTCCAAACAAGACAAACCTCTGTATGATACAACATATCCGAACAAGACCGTACTTTCAAATGACTTTACCGAAGCTCATTATACCGGACGATCCTTAGTCGGTCCGTACCGTCGTCTATACTTAACATCTATATCGGACCTTTTATACCAAACGTCCATACCGGAGGTTTGTACCGAACGTCGATAAGCAGAAAATGTGACCCATCATTCTTACTCTTGGTAGAGTGAATAACGGATCCCACGGATGGCGCCAAAATGTTGAAGCATATTTCTGTCGGGGTGATCTTGACAGCTTCCACGTGCCATTCATCCTTGTCCCGAGCTTGAAATCATACTACAAACATGAAAGAACCCGTTAGAAGGGGACCCGAGGCCGAAGCCCCGGGAACCACCCTCCGACGGTCAAGTCAGAACCTCCTATTTGAAGGATTTTAGCATAAGTATATATGTATGAGTGTGTATGATATATATAATCTGTGATTAGTGTGTGTGTTTTTATCTAAATGAGATGTGTTGTATATGTGATGATATCAGAGATAAGATGTTTCTATTATATGTGTATGGTATGAGTATATATAGAAAGAGGAGGAGGTAGGCGTAAGGGGACCTCCTTGTCCATATACCTGATGGCGACACATTTAGGCGGCAACCATTTAGGCGGGAAAGGGTTTAGGCGGGAAAGATTTTAGGCGGGAACCATTTTAGGCGGGAAACATTTTAGGCGGGAAACTGCAATATTTCCTTTCGGCACATGTCGTTCGGCTAGAGTGATTCGGCATAGGCCGTTCGGCAGTAATTCGTTCGACGTGGGCCATCCGGCCATATACGTCAACATGTCCCCCCGGTATTGTACTATTGGTTGAAGAGCGATAGTGCAATACTTAAAGAATGTTTTTACGCCTTTCGGCACCTATCGTTCGGCGTGGGCCATCCGGCCATATACGTCAACAAATATCGAGTCAAATTTTCGGGTTTATTTATGATAACAATGTTTTGTTTCATGTTTGCACAAGCCACTTATTCATTGTAAGCCTCTAGAGTAGTCTTAATCGGTGATACCAAATCTGATCATAGCTTAAATCATAGTAAATGGTCACCAATTAAAGACCTTTCTATTTTCATTTTTTGACAAATAAGACTCCTAATAATCTCATGCAGAACATTTGTGCTATTAGCTAATCTTATACTCGTTGGTTCATTTAATCAAACAACAATAACTAAAGATTGAACTTTTCATCCAGTTGTACATCAAGGTATGAGTGGACACGTCAAGCACTTCTCTGGATCATATTTATAGTGATACCAAGTTTTAGCAAAGCAACATTAGTCGGCATGACTGAAGAAAGCTTTAGCAAAACAACAAAGGATAGTGCGAACGCATTTGCTAGGATAAATGTTGTTGCATTAATGCCTAAATCACATGAAGCCAAACCAAGTTCGAACAACTAACCCTTAGAGCTAAAAGTACAAAATTAGGCAAGGTTTCTTTCAGGTTGAACATAACAGTGGTATACTTGTATAAGTTTGAATAATCCAGTTTCATGTTATTCGGATGTAATTAACATTGTGGATTTTTATTATTATTAAATGGTATTTATAATCTAGTGGCAATAACAATTATAGCAAAAAATGTCATTTTTATTTTGTGATTGTTTATTATTGAGTGACCATGTTTCTCATCACTATTAGTTAATAGTGGCTACTTTTCTCGTGACTACACAAACTGACGTTAAGGTCCCATTAGGTTGAGTCTATAAATGATGTCTTTTTTTGTCACTAATCTCGTAAAATAGTGACGCGTTTGACCAATTTAGTGACGAATTTAACTAATTTAGTGACTAAATTAAGTGACGAATGGGTTGTCACACACTTGTAGTGAAGAGTTTAGCCTCGTCACTATTTAGTGTCAAATTACAATTTAGTTGTTGTTTCTAGGACCAAGGTTGATTAACAATAACAAATGAATCTTAGAGAAAGAGAGAGTTAGAGAGAAAAATAGATGTATAGACTATAGAGAAGTAAGAGCAGCCGGTGTGGCTAGTCGCCTCTCTTCGACGTCTGATGTGCTGCCTCACTGCCCTCGCCACCGCACCCCCAAACTCGCCGCGAGCTCCTCATTTGCAAACTCCTCGCTTACACGGCGAGGGAGTTGTCTGACATTTGTGGGGCCCATATTCTATTAAACGTTTTTTAATTTCAAGTTTCTTTTTTTTGTTTGGTAATATTTTTACTTGTAAATAACTTGTAAAAATAAAAACTTAGAAATGAAAATACAAACTTGGAAATGGAAATACATTAAACATTAAACTTGGAAATACGGATTACATGCTACACACAAACTACGATACGGAAATGAAAATGAAAATGAAAATGAAAATTATAATGAAAAGTCTGAGTTGTATCCCTCGGTGTTATCCGAAGAATATGGATAATAATACTTCCGTCATAATAGTCACGTTCCGCAGTGTCAAACCAGTTCTTCCGGCGGTATTCTTCATCCCTCGCTTCCTGCTCCCTACGAGCAGCTTCATTTTCTTCGATTTCTCTACGTACTTGCTCATCCAGCTCAAGTTGTCGAAGTTGATCCTCCGTTAACCATCCCAGATTGTGCCCGTGTATCACACCTCGTGGAGTATTCAACACGTACAACCGGTTGGGGAGTCAAGTTCACAGCCGATTGGGGAGTCAAGTTCACAGCCGGAAAAGTGTTGCCTCCCGGTGGGAATACCAGAAAGATATCTTCCGGTGGGGTGTTGACAATGTTCTCATTGGGTGGGAACACCGGAAAGATATCTTCCGGTGGGGTGTTGACAACATTCTCCGGATATTGTTGGGAGAAGTCTCTTACATCAGGAAATTGTTGAGAAAAATCGTTTTGGTGAGACCTTGAAGAGATACTTTGCTAAGTATTTATCTGCGTTTGATGTGTGTGTGTGTGTGTGTGTGTGTGTGTGTGTGTGTGTGTGTGTGTTTGATGTATGTGATGTGTGTATATATAGGGTGTCTAAAAAGTCCCGTTTGAAGTTTGAATTTCAATTTTTAAACAATCCCGCTCATCATGTAGTTTGAATTTGAAAACAATCCCGCTCATCCTAATTTTTGAAGGGAAAATTAGTCAAATAGACCGCGCGTCCTGAGGCTTATCACTTTCCGGACCACACTTTTTTGCGTTATGAAAATGGACCAGTTGCCCAACGATTTTCTTGTAGCCAACCATGGGGTGCTACGTGTCCGACAAAGGTATGACAGAAGTACGTATTTTGAGAGTATATGTCATGTATTGTAAGGTATTGTTTTTTGGGCAACCAAAATGTATTTTCGGGCAACTATATAATATTGGGCAACTTGTATGCGGTTTGTGGTCCAGTTCTTCTTATTTGTGATTTGTTAAAGAAGTGTCCAGATTTAATCTTTTCTATGCGGGTTGATAAATTAAAAGTGCGTTTTGACGCCTTTTACAATGCGGTTTGAGCTGCTGATATGGTATGCGGTTTGACTTTTTAGTCAACTGCGATTTGTAATTAAAAGGTTTGGGTCATATGCTGTTTGCGATAAGAAGCGATTTGACTTGGTCAAATGCGGTTTGTTGACTTAACTGTTGAATGACAGAAGCGGTTTGTCAAATTTTTGAGTTTGACTTGATCAACTGCGACTTGACTAATATGCGTTTTGTCAAAAACTGGATGCGATTTGTTTTGAGAAAAATGACTTATGCGGTTTGTTAAAAGATTGAGAAGAAGAAGAAAGGTCAACTGCGTTTTGTTTCAAGCTTATTAACAAACAACATACAACATCCATTCATCTATCAAGAACCTGTATATCATCTATCGACATCTACATCTACTACAAGGATCTAATCTGATGCAATTTGAGGTGAAGATGAAGTAAGAAAGGTCATCAAGTATAATCAATCACAATAATCAACAAACAAATTATGCCTCTACAAAAAAATCAACAAACCAGACTCATAACCTACTATCAACCTCATGTGGTTAATATATCAATTAATCTCATTAAGCATTAACTTAAACTACATCAACAAGTTTCGACAATCAAAATCTTTCAACATCAAGTTTCATCTCATCCCATCTCTCCAACAAGGCTCTAAATCAGAATAAATCTCAGAATTATTTTCGTGGCACTTTATTGACTCATCAAGACTTCCTAGAGTCTTATACACGAAAAATCATCATTATAGATCTATGTTCGTTACAATATCCAAATAAAAAATCGAAGATAGATCAAAACACAAGGGTTTCAATCTACATCTAGATTCGGTTCAAAGATTAACATCAAAAGGGATCTCAGATTTGGTTCGTGGTGATTTATTACTACATCAAAGGTTGCAAATCCACAAAAATCCATCATCATAGATCATATCTTTTCGAATACTTTCAAGAAACGAACAAAACTCTAAAGTTTCATTCAGTTTCTAGATTCGGTCATCAAAGGGTACAAAGGAATTCAAGCACAACAAAATGAAAAACGGTTTTGGATCTCAGATTTATGAAAACTCTTGCATAGATCATTAAAGATATTATGAGTTTTACATGTTTTCATCATAGATCTTATGAGGAGTTAACTCCTTTTGTATATCCGAATCTTCAAGCACTAAAATATAACAAAGATGTTATTTTTAGGTACTTAATTCGTTTGTAAACTCAAACAATTCGGAAAAAAAACAAGAGTTAAATAAATCTTACCGAGACTTCAAAACAAGCATGTCACCATCCCTATGGTTAAGTCGAGTTAGGTATAAAATTCTAGCCATCCCTGTGGCGTTTATGCAAGGCTCGAGCCAACCCTGTGGCGAGCAAGAAGGTCCTCGAAATTATTCAGTTGGTTTTGGAGTTTGGATTCATGAGGATTTTCTTGGATGATGTGAGTAGCATAATTATTTGTGGGGGGCGTATTATTGACCGAGTATTATTAGGGTTTGGTGTGAGAGCTTTTTATACTCCCGTATATTAGGGTGAGTTGGATGTGAAATGGACCACGAACTAAACATGTATACTGAGATGCTATTTCTTATCGTGGGCCGAGTTATATTGGGTAATCATGGGCTGAATTGAGTTGACCTAAGTGGCGGTTGTAATATGGGCCTGACATTGGTTGTGTATGCATGCGCCGTATAATTTTTTTTGTGAAGGTTAACTTGGTTTATTGTTGTTAGTGTTTGTATGAGGGAATTTTTGACTACGTTATTGGCGTGAATATGGATCGGGTGTTATGTGTTATTTATATGGGCCAAGATATAAGAGAGTATTTGAGCCGAACATGAATGTTGATACTTCTCATATAATTATGTGACTACATGGGTCGTATGATGATTTGGTGTAAATGGTGTGTAAGATATGGGCCGTAAGATCATGATTGGATGGATTATTAGATCGGGTATTATTTGAGAATCGGTTCCATTGTATCATTATGAATTTATACCAAAGTCTTACATTTGATAGATAAGTGTTATTTGGACCAGGCTTGTATTGAATGTGGGAAGTTTGGACTTGGTGTATCATGGGCTTTAGCTTGGTTGCTTGGATTAATTTTCATTGACCGAGCCTCGATTACTTAAGTAACCAAATTTGGGCTATACACATGATTGGGACGGATGGGCTTTTCAAGAGATTTGATTGATTATGAGATTTGATTTGACAATGAGATTTGATCAGGAGATGTGATGTTGAGATTCGTTGTGTTATGCGGTTTGACACTTTGGTCTACACATTTTCACAAAAAAAATATTTGGTCACGGCTTGAAGTGTTTATTGTAAAATGTTGACTACGGGGTTGTTTGGACGGTATTTCGTATTTGGATTTGCAGTGAGAATTTCCGGGCGCGTTTACTTATTTTGTCTTCTTTCTTTCTACCCTTCCGCGAAGATGACTTGTTTGGGCGTTTATTGAGTGTGATAAAGACTTGGCTATTTAGTCACAGTTGTGATTCTTTCTCGCTTAACCCACAACGTAGCTATCACTTCGGTATCTCACGCAGTTGAGGATATGTCAAGAGGTTTTGTACATTGGGTACACCGTTTCTTTTTCACGTGGATTAGTACAAGTTTAAGTAACAAATCTGGGGAATTATACTTCATGATCAAATTTGGTATGTCGGGTTTATTTCACTAAGTGGTCACAACAATAGCCGACAAAATATGTGGATGATGTGTTTACCAAAGGGCTGAATGGTTGAGATGTGATCAGCAATTCCCATAGAATATTCGATGCCACTGAATGACAATGATACTTCACAGTCTAAGCAAAATCTTTCAAGAATCTTCTGCGTCAGTCATGATCTTTCAAGATGTTTGCTTATGACAAGAACTTCTCGTGCTAATGGTCGTACACGTTATGATGCTTCCGAAAGTTCGAAACCATCATGGGGGAGAAACGTGTACTTTGGTTTACGGACAACCTCCAGGGGAAGTAGTTTATACTACTTGACTTAAGATGGTTTGTGAATTTGTCTACATATGGGTAAAGAATTGTTGATGATGAAGAATGAATCATTGATGAACCGCTGCATGTTCCCCTAAAACAGAAAATCACCAAAACCAAAGTTGTCATATCACATTCAAGCTGACATTGTTTACGGTTTAGTCTTGATTTTGTAAAATCCCGCGAAAGAAACTATTTCTCGGTTTAAATCATAGACTTGGAAAATCTCGTGGCAATGGAAACATCCTGGTAATAGTGAAGTGCATTTTCGGATCTATCTTGTGGTTTATTCTTGGTTTTGTAAAATCTCGAAAAGAAACTATTTCTCGGTTTAAACCATAGAATTGTAAAATCCCGTAATGTTGAAACCATCCTGGAGAAAGGAAAGTGTATTTCTGGATCTTATCTGATGCTGGTGCTACGGTTTCTTCTTCGAAGAAGGGATAAAGGGTGTACTTCATGAATTGGGTGATTGTTTGGATATTCGTCATGACAGTTTGGGTATTTCAAAGTTTTATGGGGTTATGCTCTTTTAACCATGGTCGGGATGAAACCATTATCACAATTCACTTAAAACGTCAAAGGAGGCTAGATTTGAGCTTTTAACCAGAAAATGTGCCAACGGCGTTAATTCAGTATTATCTATTTGAGGTTGAAGTGAAATGTCACGGGAAAGTGTACTTAGTATCTGAAGGTATCGGGGATGGTTGGATGAAGATTCTTCGAGATCCTTGTTCGAGCTTTTAATATTTTCAAAAACGAAGACTTGGAAATCTAGTTATTTTTGGGTGATTTTTCCTTTTCTTTTTACCACTTGGAGGAATTGGGCTCTTACTACCACAAAATAACGATCACTTTAAGGAGTTACGTTGTAGTGCTCAGTCTCATATTGAATTGTGGATTTTCAAGAGGTGATGTACGTCTAATACTTGATGGTTCGTTGGTTGAAGAGTATAGAGTACTTAGAGATTCAAAAGGGCATGAATTCTCGTCACCGATCTTTGTTACATATGTGTAAGTTTAAGTCACGAGTTCGGGTTAGTTTACTTCAAGGTCAAATTCATCATATTGGGTTTTCTCCATCAGCTGTCATGACAAAGATCCTACATAATGATAATGGGGTTGATTATAAGTTTGCCAAGAGTAGATGAAAAGAGAGAGATTATGACGTTTGAACACAAGAGTTCAAGCCTCGTACTCTAAAGAAAAGAAAAGTGTACGTTTCAGTGCTCTTTATCTTCTGAAGAAGATAAATCTTCTTATGACGTTTGAACACAACAGTTCAAGCCTCGTACTCAAAGAAAAGAAAAGTGTACGTTTCAGTGCGCTTTATCTTCTGAAGAAGAGAAATGTTCTTATTAATGACCATTCTCATCAACATGCTTCATACTTTTTCCATGCGCGATCAATTATCAAGTGAACCAAACTACCGTTGCTAGTAATCTTATTCCACTTGCTCAATTATAATGACGATGGCGACATCATATGCAACATTTGAGGGGGAGAAGTGTGAATAGACTACGTTTGAATGAACTTACTTGTTTAATCAAGAATGACATCTCCGTATGCAATTCTTGAGGGGGAGAAGAAGTATGATAATTCTACATGTTGAGTTACATTTGAGAATATATGGTCATACGGCTCCTAACTCATGTAAGAACCGAGCTTCTTCTTATCGGGTCATCTTTACATGGAGTTTCTTCTAAGAGCCGTTGGTTCACATCTTCTCACGGACTGATGAGTTTATCGACAAAGTGCTTCCGGTTAATGCTTCACTTACACATTAACATGATGATTCCGAACAATCTCTCTGTTCTTGTTTGATGTGATTGGTAGTTTGGTGTTACCATTTCGTGTGTTCGTTGCGGGCTGATTGCTGATTTCCTTGATGAACATCTTTCTGTTCTTGTTTGATTGGGAGGGATTTCAGTTAAGGGGATTTGCAAGATGTAAGTTAATTGGAATGCTTTTGGTGAGATGAAGATGTTAACTTTCTATTCCCCAAAAGGCCAATCTTAAAGAAGGTCGAGTCTACAGTCTACTCTACATTTTCTGTTGCATGATAGAAGACTAAAGACGAGTTGCATTTGATTATCTAAAGACTTCTTCTTAATCCGGGCATTTATCAAACAGATTGTCGGTTTAGGGGAGAGCACTAATTGGCGGAGAGTGAAATGTCGAATTTAATCCCTAATTAGACTTGCTCATATTTGTCCTTCAGCATGTTGATTCTCACAGACATATTTGAGCTAACGGTATTCTTCTCAAAATATTTCTAGTATATGGGCTTTGAATGTGTTGCTGATTCTGATGTATCAAAACCAGCAAGGGGGAAGGACACAAGCATCTAAACACGAGTAAACTTGATGAACTTAATACTTCTAAGTGATTGAAGAAATCCCGGGAAGACTAATGTCATTACCGCATAGAAACTCAAGGTTTGACTCATGGCGTTTAATGTTCTTATTCCAACTATGTGGGGGAAGAGATGGAAGAGTTAGTTTAGGTATACAAGTGTGTGATGATTTCAATGTTATCGCAATCATCAGGGGAGAGAGATTGTGTACATTGGGGATGCACAGTTGTTTCACTTGAGAGCTTAATCAGTGATTCTGTGATAATCACTTATTCGGGAGTTGACATTCGCAGAGATAATCAGTGATTCAGTATGCTACTTCAATGTTATCGGTTATTCTTTCTTTGGACATTTGGGTACTTCGGGTTCTTGAGCTTCATACACTTTCTTCAGGGGAGAGAAAAGTATACTTCGGGGTTATTTACATATCGGACTTAATCTGCTACTTCGATGTTATAAGTTTCTTTGTCTTTGGGTATATGTGTATTCGGGTTCTTGAGCTTTATTCCCAGAGGCTGACTGCATCAACTCAACTACTTGGGGAAATTGGTCTCTTGACTACTTATGGTTTTCTTCGCTTCAGACTTCAGTGGAAAGAAATATGAGAAGATTCTATTCAAGTGTGGGATGAAACGTTGTTGTTCTTCTACTTGATGATATAACCCCGAACGAAGAATCACAAAGATTATTCTTAAAAGGAGCAGCAAGATCGATGATAATGGTGTGCTTCTTTGTGCACCTGGCTAAGACAAGCTTGAAATAGAGCTTCAAATCTGCTCAACAAAAGGATTTTCGATTTGGGGGGAAGCTACCAAAGTCTCACTTTCAGAAGGCTCAATTTCTCTCTTCGATTCAAGAGCCTTAGAAGCTTTGGTGGTGACTGTTTAAGAGATGACGATTTCTATCTTCTTCAACGGGGCTGTTCGATATCATTATCTCGGTACTCGTATCATCATCTTCTTAAACTATATCATCTACTCTATATGTATATATTTATCAAAAAGAAAAATACAAAAATATAAAATCAACAAAAAGAAAATAGAAAAATATAAAACTAACAAAAACCCATAAAAATCAGAAAATTAAAAAAAAGACAAAAAATATTGTTTTCCAAGACATGTCTTCTGGTACCGATAACATCTACAGTCTTAGAAATGTCATTCAACAATGGCACGGGACCATAGATGAAGTTCGATCAGAAGGTGTAAATATTTCTTTTCAAAACATGTCACAAACTATGGCTTGCAGTTATTTCAGACTGTAACCCGCGCTTAGCCATGGTTTGCTATTATTTCAGATAGCAACCCGTTCTTAAAGAAAGGAAAGTGTTGCGCTAAACCAATTTTCAAATATTTCGTGCACTTATCCTAAAAATGAGGAAAGCATGTCTACTAAAAGGCTGCTATTCCTACACAAATGTTTTTCTTTCTATAATTCTTCAGAAAAATATTTGTTTGTCAAAATTGGTGGAAATTGAGTTGCTTGAAAATCAATCAGAATCATAATTTTCATAAATTTGCAAAACCCAATCAATGACTTCAGCTTGGTTAAAACTTTTTATTAAAAGAGTCATTGATTGAAGGGGAGAATGTTTTTCAAATTTACATCATCTAATGGGCTTTCTTAATCATCCTATGTGCTTAACTGAAAAAGATATTTTCCTATGTTGAAGGACTAGGAATCTAGGATATGGTTGTTAGGATTAGATGACTATAGTTTGATAAACACATAATCCCTATGCCTTTGTATGATCTGATTGACATGTTGGATTGACTTTTATTAGTCGATTGCTGTTTGGGTGTTATCGACCACCATATATCTGTTTGTGTTGTCTAACGTATGCAGATAAGATGGTTTATAAGATTGTTCCCGATCCGGATCCCACAAATGAAGATGATTGGATGCCGAAAGGAAAGGGTAACTATATCTTGGGTCAACAAAAGAAGAAACGGAGCTTAATTAGACCTCTCTATGGATAGTTGGCACGATAGATGCAACTTAAGAGGTCTCACTGCATTAGCAGACGGTTTTCTTCAAGCCTTACAGCAAAAACAGAAGCATCTCAACCACCTAACGTATCTTTGTGCAGGAAAAAGTAGTGGATGATACCATTTTTCTTAAAACAATTTTGAAAATGTTGTTTTGAAAATGGAAAAATATTGTTGCGAAAATAAATTGGATTCAAATTTTGGAAATAAACCGGACTTCATGTCTAAACTAAAGTCACTCAATCAACGACTACGGTCATGGATTGAGGGGGAGAGTGATTTCAAACTAAATATTTTCAAACGATATTTCATCTATCAAGTCCGTTTGAACAAAATATGTGGTGATCTAAAGATTTAATGTTATGTCATGGTATGATTTTCTTTAAAACTCAAAGATCTTTCAAAATGAAATTTTTTCTGTTTTTGTTTGATTGTGAAATTGTTTTATTTTACTAAAAGATCTCTTAAAACTATCATACCTGACACTAACAATCTTTAATGACTAAAATTGGTCCATTTCAATCATTTTTCAAAATTAAATCTAGCCACGTCTTTCCCCAAAATATTTTAAATGATTTAAATCAATTGGGTTCACAAATCTCAAAAGATTTGAAATTTATGATCGGGGGAGAGATCGTGATTTAAATCTCAAATCTGTTTAAAGGGTGATTGTTTCAAAAGCACTCCTTCCTTCATGTGCTAAACGATTTCAAATACATGATGCACATGATTGAGGAGGAGCATTTAACCAAAAACAAGTTGAGTATTTAAACCAGGCCACATTTTCTTCCATGTTTTCTAAACCTTATTAAATCACTTGGGATCCGAAATCTCAAAGGGTTTGATATTTTTGATCGGGGGAGAATTTGTGATTTAATTATGAAATCTGATAAATGATGATCGATTTGATTCAAAAGTGCAGGCTGCTCTCCCATATGTGCTAAACGCTTTTGAATCACGAAGCACATATTGAGGGGGAGCATTTCAAAAGAAAACAAACTTTCAAGGTACAAAGATTTCTATGTTTCTACATAAGTACCTTGATTGATTTTCTAATGGTTTCTATTGGCAATCGTGGAAGTACTTCAAAAACCTCTTTCCTCTATGTGTTAAATGATTTCAAACAACCAACGCATATTTTGAGGGGGAGTATTTACCAAGAAAATCAAATGGATTTTCCACGGAAATTGTGATCAAGAAATTATTTCAAAGAACTCTTGCCTCCATGTGCTAAACAATTTCAAAATCATATGCACATGTTGAGAGGGAGCATTTCTAAATGATCAAAACAATTAAGGTACAAAATGCTTTGATTTTATATCACAAGTACCTTGATTGATTTTCCAAATGAATTTTCAATCGGTTTCAAGAAGGAAAGAACAATACCAAAAGAACGACCAATTTACTTTATGCATGGTGTTATAAGGATGGTTAGGTTAGGTATTCGTTCCCACGATCCCGCCAGAGCAGGAGGGATCAACCCAGGGATAATCCACTAGATAGTGTAGAAGTCTTTAGGTATGATAAAAAGGAGACAAATGAGAATATGGGAAGAGTGTCGACTGAGACAGAGCTAGTACTGGAACAAACCCAACAAGGTTCTAGTAATGAAGTCTCGGTAAGCACTGAAGGGGTTGAAGAATGAAAAATAAATGAAATGAGAAAAGGGTGAAAAGAAATAACCCTCCAATAATTCAACCTTAGGGCAGTAACCGGGTTCAATTCATATGCTACTGGTGGTTACCAAGGTAACACTGGTATTGAAGACAAGACATCATGGACCCAGTGACGCACTGCACTAAACTTCCCAAGCTACTCAAGTTCCTCTTAAAAGGACTTGTTTCATTCTCACGGGGAACCCACATAATCTATCGACTTTCTCTTAGAGATCGTTGATATTGAAAAAGGAGACCCTCTCCCTAGTCTCGGGCATAGGAAACCAAATATGCACAATTGAGTCTAGAGCCAAGAGATCATCCACAACATCTCATTAGGACACAAAATTAATGAAGACTTGTTGTTTCACACAACGTGGAAAGTAAGTATATATTTAGAGTCCTACGCATTATCCTTGTGATAATTGCCAGAACATCCGAGTGATATGTAAAATATTCACGATGAAGATGGAAATCCTTCTAGAGCCAACATCAAACAAGCTCTTGGTGGGTGACATGTGAGATCTTTCCAAAAGATCAAGCTTGTGACAACTGGATAGAAGCGATGGGGCGATTCATTCTTGAATCAACCTTGGTCCAGGAAATGAATTGAAGAATACTTTTGGAAAAACCGTTCGATGTGCAAATCTTCTTTTCTCTAGCACATCGAATGTGTATTCATGTTTTCAAACACAAAAAGTATCTCTGATTGAAAAAATACTTTTGGAAAAAACGTTCGATGTGTGAATCTCTTCTTTTCTCTAGCACATTGAATGCATACTCTTTTCAAATACAAAAAGTATTTATGATTGAAAATTGATCTTTCTCATAAAACCTTCGTCGTATTGCAAAACTCTTTCTTCTAAGCAATACGCGATTGTTTTCGAATCAATTTTTCATCAATCAGTGAATATCAATGCGCTGGTTCACTCACTCTGTGTTGTCTACTTTGGGACGTTCTGTTTTGAGAACGACTAGATCAAGCTGCGAAACCCTGTCAAAGAGATTTTTCGGAACTCTACCTGATCACAGGCAGTATTTATACTGATCAACGGGGAACCATGGTTCTTGCAACTATATTCATCGAAAGTGAACAAAGACACTTTCGTGTGTTTTATTGCTAACTGTTTATTTGCAGGAACTGTTGACGGTTGCAGCTGATCAGAGTTGAGAAGTCAATTCACAACCGCATGCTCACAGCATTCGCACTTAATTGAAGAAAATCATGATCATCAAAGACATACAAAAGATGCTTCCGCTACTCTGATGAAAAGATTTCATGATCCTGAAAGTGTGAGCATGTCGGTCCAAAAGTCACAACATCACATGAAGGCAACACAATAAAGGGTGATCCAGAGATTTACTGTGGCTGATGACCTCAATGAAAGCTCGAAGATCATCAAGATGTGGATCAGTTCAAAGACCTCCACTTAGTTTGTAACTATAAATACCCCTTCCATCCTTGGAAGGGGTGGAACTTCTTAATCTAACCTTTCATTTTTTGTTAAACCTCTCTCTAGAATTCCCTCTCTACTCTCTTCATCTCTCTAATATGGATTACTTGTATCATCACCATCCTAGACCACCCGAATCATCAAACAACATAATATGTATTATCCTACATTCCAGCTCAGAGGGTCGCAAGGATGGGAACATGGTTAGCTGTGGATGATGCAAGTTCAGATACTATTAAGGATCAACAACATATGAATTCTGTTATGTCGGGCAGAATTGAGAGAGCTAGTAATGATGCAAACATAGCAGGTACTTCTGAGTCAACATACATTTAATTTCTATTGCGTTAAGTTAATTTGTAGTAAAGGTTTCACTTTACTTGCACATATTTGTATATTAGTTTACACTGGTTCAATTGGCTTAGACATTATTGTATATGTTGATAGCTACTCAAGAATCTCAAGTGGGTGGATCAGTGGTATTGGCCAGTAAGGTTCTGACAAGATCTAAGAAAGCTGCACAATCTGAGATAGTTGAAACCAGAAGAATGACGGGAGGAGCAAGGGGTGGAAGAGGAGCAAGTGGTGGAAGAGGTGCATCCTCAATGGGTAGTGTAAAGGTTACAAAAGCAGTGGTGGGTGCAACATCAAATGTGGGTGGAAGAAAAACAAGATCAACTGAAGCCCAGCCATTGCAACAACCAAGAAAAAAAGGTGCATCTCAAATGCTACCACCAAGGTTTCCCAGTCAAAGAATTATCCGTAAGAAGTTATTTGCACCAGTAAAAGGACATGGTTCTAGTGTGGACAATGAAATAGTCCTAGACTAGAACCTTAAAAGACCAACTGATATCATTTCTATGTATACTTATCATGCCCTATTTTGTCCATTGAAGGGCCTACTTTAATTAGTAACTGAAACTGATATAGTGCAACAATTATTTCCACTATTTGGATGTGTAATATAGATGGTGCAGTGCTTCTTTTGATGCCACTACATAGCCCTATTTTGTATCTAGAAGGGCATTGTAAGTAACTTTCTATGCCTGTGTTACGTTGTAACAATGTAAGGTGCTCATGCACAAACAATCTGTTATGAAAGAACACATTTGGTGTATGTATATGATGTCTTATCTTGTATGATATGAATTACTTTCTATTGTACAGGTGATATATCTTGGTTGAAAAGGCAAATGGTAATTTGGTAAGTAGTATGTAGGATACATGTTGGCCTGCACATACAACAAAAATTAGTATGTGCAATACTTCTCTCAGTTTATATGAAGGTTTTACACCTTATGCTGCACATACAATAGGTAATATAGTTTGACCATTTTGCTGCAAATATAATGTGTAATCTGCTTATGTTATCATGTAGTTTGAATGTGACTTATAAAAGTTCTTTACAATATTGTTTTTGACTGGTAAAAAGGTTTTGGTCATTTGCTGCAAAAACAAAACTGTAAGGCCCATTTTCAATATAAGCTTTGAACATCAATCCTATACCATTATACAACAAACTTTGGTCAATTGCTGGAAAAACATTACAAATGAACTTATACAAAATGCCCAATGTCATTGATCATAGAATACAAGAAACATTTCTTGAATTAGTCCATCATACAAATACACTAATCCATAATTCACTACATTACCAGAACCACAAATTTCTAACTAGTTTCTAACAGACACAAAAATGAAAAACAAAACCACAACCATGAGGCATATGCAACCAACCAAGAACATGTCGTACATTTTTCCCTTCATCTTTAGGTCATTCAATTCTTTGTAAATCTGTTCCATGGGTGGATCATCATTGTGGTTCTTTGCAACTACCTTTTCACAATCTTCTTGGTGGTTTAAACTATCTAGGTTGCACTCCAAAATATGGTTGTCCTTATAAAGCTTGTACATGAGGTCTTTGTAGTATTGTGATGGTAACTCATCATTAAGGAATCCATACACCTCACATTTTTTATCTTTATTCTTTACAAACATGTTAAACAATTATCATTAGCACAAAAACTAAAACAACAAACAAAACAGATTATGAATCTGGAACTTACACGGGTTGGACACGATTTGAATCTTCGACCAGGATTCTCAGGAGTCCATGAAACCTGTTCATATATTGGGAACTTACAAATACAATGAGTCAAACGAGCAATTTCTTCTTTTGTATATCTCATTCGATTATAACGCGATGAGGTAGACGAAGAGGCCATTTTACTAACAAACTGTTTTTTAATGTGATGGAATTGAGTTTCAGTTTTTAATTTAGAGTGAATTGAAAGAGTTAACTTTAGGGTTCATGAGATTGGGAATGAATTTGGTAAAGGTGTAAAAGGGTAAAGTAAATGGTGGAAAGAGAAAAAAAAAACGTTAAATTAAGGTTGAGGTGGAAATGTGATGTGGACATGTAACTGGCTACGTGTACAATACCGGTAGTTAGAGGTAGTAAATGTATCATTAAAGACAAAATAGAAGAGAAAGGTGGGCTAAGGGGATATTTTTTTTGTTCGCTACGTTGAACTGAAAATTGTGACAAGTATGATGCTTTAATAGGTTATTAGTCCTAACTGAAAACTAATCCAAAACTCAATAAAGAACAAAAACACTTAATCTAATATCTCAGATGTTGAGGATAACTTTTGATCCTAGACCATGAAGTTGTCTCCCGCGGATCATCCAATACTTAGTCTCAGACTTAAGTACTCCTGAATCTATGCCTCTCTTGTTTCCATTCTCAAGCGAATAAGAGATCAGGCACATTGACGATAACTATAAACCAATTCGTCACTCCTATAACGCACAAGCAGTTATGGAATGGTTTTAGGAATGTGACTATGCACAACACCAAGGATTAACAAAACACACAAAATGTTTGGAATTTAAACTTAATGCATTATGAAAACAGAGTTTGCAAAGCTCTCTTAATACATAAAGTTATAAATCATTATGACCAAAGTAATCTAATAACAATAATAAGCCTTATTGGGGGTACTTCATTCCTATAAACTCTACATGTTTATAGTCTTTAGCATGAGGAAATGGTTTAGTCAATGGATCAGCAACATTCTCCTCCGCATGAATCTGTTTAATCACCAAATCTCCTTTATACACGATTTATCGTATGATGTGGAATTTGAGAAGTATGTGCTTAGTCTTGTGATGCTCCCTAGGCTCTTTGGCTTACGCCACATCACCAATATTGTCACAAAAAATTTCCACATGATCTGAGATACTAGGAACAACTCCTAGATATGTTAGAAAGCCACACTGCTTCCTTAGGTGTGTCACTCGTTGCTATGTACTTTGCTTATGTATTGGAATCATCAATAGTAATCTGATTCACACTCCTCTAGCTGTTTTCTCCTCCATTTAAAATAAACACAAAACCAGATTGTGACTTAAAGTCATCTTTTTCACTTTGAAAACTTGCATCAATGCGGCCCACCACTCTAAGCCCCATTTCATGACCACTGCCAAATGTTAACATCGCATCCTTATTTCTTCTGAAATACTTAAGGATTTTCTTAACTGCTCCCGAATGCTTTACCCCTGGATTTATTTGGTACCTTCTCGTCAGGCTTATTGTATACGCGACATCTGTATGAGTACATAACATAGCAAACATGATAGACCCTACTGCCAAAGCATAGGGCTGCCCTTGCAAGTAGCTAATATCGGGTTCTTTATCCGGGTATTGATTTTTCGATAAAGCAACCCCCTTGGGCATCGTGCCATACCCCTTGTGGGAATCATTCAATTTGAACCGATTCACAACCTTGTCCACATATGTAATCTGTCTTAGAGGGTGTTTACCAAATAAAGTTGTTCCATATAAACCTCTTAATTAGACTCTTATTGAGGAGAGATAAGCTATAATGCTTCCCCTATTTAAGAGGCGTTAAGAGTTTGGGCCCATATTTCTTCCTCATTAAGAAGAAAAGAAACGCCCCTAGTCCCATTAGCCCCTTTGTCCTATCACGGTTTATTTTAATCCCTAGGATATAGCCGTCTTATCTAAGATCCTTCATCTGGAAACACTTACTCAACCAACTCTTAAACCTAGTTAGCGTCCTCGTGTTGTTTCCAATGATCATTATGTCATCAACATATAGAACCAGGAATGTCACATTTTTTCCACTGAACTTTCTGTAAATACGAGACTCGAATTAACTCTTAATGAAGCCATATTGTTTTATCTTCTCATCAAAGCAACTTTAGTGTCACTTGTAAACTTCAACAACAACAAATTTCACCTCAAGTGCTGATATTATGTTACTAACTGATTGAGCTCTTCATTCTTTGCGCCATCCAACTTGAATCATGTAAGTTGATACCAAAACTATAAGTGAACAATATGACTACTTTCAGTTATTATCAATCTGACAATGCTTTTATATAATCCTAAATGGATATATCATGCAAACGACAAGGAAAGGCTACAAATATATATGCTATACAGATAAATTTATAATACAGTGTTTATATCACATATTTTACGTCTTGCTTTATTAACTTCTTTATAAAGTTTGGTCATCGTCTAAGTGATATACAAATGCAACCTAATGATTTTGTATTTATACAATTATGGCAGGCATGCAGCAGAAGGATCTCAGTTTGATACTCATCAATTTGAGTTGTAAGTTTTCCATGGTGAACTTTCTCTCCTTTGAAACCATTATTGAGAACTTTGGTATTTTGAAGGCACTTTTGTTACTTATTTTAGTCTTGAAGTGTTTGATTTTTGATTATTTAAAATAAAACTATTTTCATATGTTTACTGTGGGTCAGGATTGTTGAGTAGTTTTTATCGGGCAAGGACTCAAGAGTGATATCACTATTTCTCCGTCGAACAACTCAAAAGTGAAGTATATATGCAATCATGTAGGGGATAATTAGCAACGAACACTATGGATATGATTAAATCTCTGAAAGGCGTGTGAACACTTTCAGATCGAATCAATTCGGTGGTTCTCCCGAATTATTCAATCGGATACAATTCAGAGAATCAGAATTTTCTGTATGTTTGGGTGAGACGTTTTTTGTGAACCAGTAAGAAGAAAATAACGACCAAATAACCATATATCATGAAAATACGGGGTAACTGCCAAAAGGCAGTTTTCAGGTTTCCAACTTGTCAAATTTAGTCCCTCAATTTCCGAAAAATTAATTTTCTAAGGAATTTTTGACATAGCAACTTAGTGGACCCTGCCAGGGGCTGCCGCCCCTTGGACCCTGCTACCAAGGGCGCTGCCCCCGGACCCCCGTCCCTTAGGGGCTTCGCCCCTAAGATCATAATAAATTCAAGTAGGTGTGCACTTCGCACCTCCAAGCCTAAATGATGTCTTATTATGATGAAATTGGTCAAACAAGTTAATCCAATTACACTAAAATATCCAACATTCCTCCCCCATTTTAGTGGAATCCTTGATTAACTAAAACAAGTAATCTCAAACACTCAAACTTTTGCATAAATGAAATGTCGTGACGATTGAATTTCACACTAGTACATTACACATTCCATATATTCGAATACCAGGGTGTCGCTTAGGATTGAACCCTGGGAATTCAATATGAATACACAAAGATAATGTAGACAAAAGTTTACATACATAGTAGTTCTATCTTGACACATGTTTTACTAGCCTATGTCCTTATCCTTCATAAGCATGTCAAAGCCAAGTCCCAGCTTCTTGATGCGGCTAAACTTCATGCTCATATAGGTAGCTCTTTTAGTCTTGCACCTACAACGCAATTTGTCAAAAGAGCTATTAAGAATATATTCATTCAACCTCCCTAACTTGTAGGTCTGACCACATACCTTGGGATGAATCTTCAAATGTGTTCCAATCTCTAAATATTAAGCCTTCCACATTGAATTCAGCACCTAGCGTCATACTAGGTGGGAATTAGGTATCTTGATATCAGAGATTTCTGATGGACTTTAATCCCATCCCTATAGCCGAATTTTTCACGAGATCTCTATTCAACCCTTTGGTTAAATGATCGGCTAAATTGTGTTGTGTTTTCACAAACACCACAGATATCACACCATTCGTGATAAGATCACGTATCATGCTATGTCTAACACCTAAGTGTCTAGACTTCCCATTATATACTTGACTATATGACTTAGCCAAAGTAGCTTGACTATCACATCTGATAGAAATGGATGATATCGGTTTAGGCCACAATGGAATTTCATAAATTAAGTTCCTTAGCCATTCAGCTTCTTTACCAGCTGCTGCTAATGCCACAAACTCAGATTCCATTGTTGAATCAGTTATGCAAGTTTGCTTCTTAGATGCCCAGAAAATGGCACCACCTCCAAGTAGGTATACCCAACCAGTTGTGGAAGAATAATCTTCCTTATTGGAAATCCAACTTGCATCTGAATAACCTTCAAGAACAGAAGGAAATCCAGTATAAGATAAACCATAATCCATTGTTCCTTTCAAGTACTTAAATACTCAATTAATTGCTCGCCAATGGATTAAACCTGGATTGTGAGTATATCTACTCAACTTTCCAACATCAAAGGCTATATCAGGTCTAGTACTAATCATGGCATACATGAGAGATCCAATAGCCCTTGAATATTCAAGTTGATTCACAGCAACACCTTTATTAGGCACAAGTTTTGTTGTGGGATCCATAGGAGTACCTATTGGAGAACAATCTTTCAGATTAAATTTATCCAACATCTTATCAATATAATGTGATTGAGAGATAGTAATGCCATGTTCTCCACGTATGATCTTAATGCCAAGAATCACATCAGCCTCCCCCATGTCCTTCATATCAAATTTAGAGGACAAGAATTCCTTAGTTGCATCAACTTGATCTTGGTCAGTACCAAAGATCAATATGTCATCAACATACAAGCAAATGATTACTCCTTTACCAGAAGCATCAAACTTGCTATATACACACTTGTCTGCTTGGTTTAATGCAAAACCATTAGACAAGACAACATCATCAAATTTCTGATGCCACTGCTTGGGAGCTTGCTTCAAACCATAAAGAGACTTAACCAATTTACAAACATTATTTTCGTTACCAGGCATGACAAAACCTTCTGGTTGTTTTATGTAAATCTCTTCATCCAATTCACCATTCAGAAAGGCTGTTTTAACATCCATTTGGTGAATTACAAGATTATGTATAGCCGCAAGTGCTAACAATAATCTAATGGTGGTAATCCTAGCAACAGGAGCATAAGTATCAAAGAAATCAATACCTTCCTTTTGTCTAAAGCCTTGGATAACCAATCTAGCTTTATACTTGTCTATGCTTCCATCCACCTTCATCTTCCTTTTGAAGATCCATTTACTATTCAATGGTTTACAACCAGGTGGTAAATCAGACGGTTTCCAAGTATTATTGTGCATTATAGAATCAATATCATCTTGGATTGCCTCTTTCCAAAATGCAGCATCCCTTGAAGCCATAGCTTCATTGTAGGTCCTAGGATCTTCATCAACATTGAAACAATATTGATATTGAAATTGAATTTCATTCCTTGATCCTTCGACCAAATATAGTTGGAAATCGCCACCAAAAGATTTGGTTTTTCTTGCTCTTACACTCCTCCTAGGCTCAGAAGGCTCAGGAGGAGAAACAGTCACTTGGTCAGATGCACCAAAGTTACTAGAACTTGCAATCATGTCTGCAGGTTTAGGTAAAGATGTAAACCTATCCTCATTGCCAAAATCAGCATCTCGTGACTCAATAACAGAGTGCACGGATACATAATCATTAGGTTCTATGACATAGAATCTATAGCACTTAGAATTCTCAGGATAGCCAGTGAATACACAATCTATACCTCTTTGACCTATATTATTTATTTTAGGATCAGTCAATCTTACCACAGCTCTACAACCCCAAACTCTAAGATAACTCAGTTTTGGTGCCTTTTTATACCAAAGTTCATAAGGGGTTATCTTGTTCCTTTTATTAGGGACTCTATTTAATAAATAACAGGCTGTCAACATAGCCTCACCCCAAAATCCATCACTTAGGCCAGAATAGCATATCATGGAATTAACCATTTCTTTTAATGTCCTATTCTTTCTTTCAGATATACCATTTTGTTGTGGTGTATATGGAGCAGTGGTCTGATGTATTATACCAGTAGATTGAAAATATACTGGATCATAATACTCACCTCCCCTATCAGTGCGAAGTGTTTTAATCTTCACACCATGATAAAACTCTACTTCCTCTTTATAAAATTTAAACTTATCAAGAGCTTCATCTTTTGTATGACATAAATAAACATAGCAGTATCTAGTAGCATCATCAATAAAAGTAACTACATACTTTTTATTACCAAGTGATGGTGTTGAATGAAAATCACACAAGTCACTGTGTACAGGTTCTAATACCTTAGTATCTCTAATGACATTTTTGGCGAAAGGTTGTCTAGTTATCTTAGTCAACATACAAGTTTTACACTTTTCACCATTCAATTCAAAAGCAGGTATTAGACTCATTTTTGACATGTCTTTCATTCTCTTGTAATGTACGTGTCCTAGTCTAGCATGCCATAATTCAGATTTACCACAATTATTGCTAGAACTAGTTGAAGCCATGCAAACAGAATTATTAATAAACGAAACATCCAAATTTAATTTAAACATGCCATTCAAATATCCAAAGCCAATAAAGGTTCCATGTCTTGATAAGATATACTTGTCACTTTCCAAGACTTGCTTGTAGCCACAATTATTTAATACAATACCAGATACTAAATTCTTACGAATTCTAGGTACATACACAACATTATTTAAAAGTAAAGAGTTTCCAGAAGTAAAGACTAGATTAACAGATCCTAGTCCTTTAATCGGTTCAGTTGCAACATTGCCCATCTTTAATAAAGATCCATCTTCAATTGGCTTAAAGTCCTTGCACCATTGAAGATTTTTGCACACATGACATGTTGCTCCTGAATCCACCCACCATGATAAATCATCATCCTGCACATAAAATGTTTCAGAAATTATTGATACATAATAATTCTCAACAGAATGATCAGTAGGTACCAAAAACAAACCTGATTGCTTTCCAGGATCCTTGGATCCACTAGAACCAGCCTCATTTTTTCCTTTACCTCCACCCTTTTTAGACCTGCAGTCTTTCTTAAAGTGTCCAGGTTTCCCACACTTCCAACAGGTTACTTTTGGTTTCTTATCAGAACCTTTGTTGTTACTACCATGAAACTTTCGTTTCCCTTTATCAGCCTTAGAGGATTCACCCTCCTCCACCATGTTCACAGAAGAACCAGCCATGGTTTTAGTACCACCAACAGAACCCTTTTCCATATCACGTATGGATTGTTCAATTTGGAAATGACTTCCAAGTTCAACCAGATTCAATTCCTCTTTCCTATGTTTCAGATTGTTCTTAAAGTCTTTCCAAGAGGGGGGCAGTTTATCTATGATACTAGAGACAGAAATTGATTCATCCATTTTCATATCATATTGCGCAAACTGTCCTAATATCCTTTGCAATTCGTGGTACTGTTCCATGACAGGCCTAGTGTCTACCATTTTATAGTTATTAAAATTACCAACAAGAAATTTCTTACTAGACGCATCTTCTGCCATATATTTGGCTTCTAGGCAATCCCATAATTCTTTTGCAGACTCTACGTTTTGATAAATATCAAACAAGGAATCAGACATACCGTTAAGAATATGACCACGACATATGTAGTCTGCGTTTTCCCACTTTGAACGATTACGAGTCTGTTCCAAGGTTTCATTCTCAACAGCCTCAGGGCATGGGGTACTCAGAACATACACCACTTTTAAATTCGTGAGATAAAAATGCATCTTTTTCTGCCATCTACGAAAGTCCTGCCCAGAAAACTTCTCCAACTTTGCAAACGTCTTATTCATATCTTTCACAGAATCAGGGTTCGTCATCTTAATTGATTCGATCTTTGTAGGGGATAATTAGTAACGAACACTATGGATATGCTTAAATCTCTGAAAGGCGTGTGAACACTTTCAGATCGAATCAATTCGGTGGTTCTCCCGAATTATTCAATCGGATACAATTCAGAGAATCAGAATTTTCTGTATGTTTGTGTGAGACGGTTTTTGTGAACCAGTAAGAAGAAAATAACAACCAAATAACCATATATCATGAAGATACGGGGTAACTGCCAAAAGGCAGTTTTCAGGTTTCCAACTTGTCAAATTTAGTCCCTCAATTTTCGAAAAATTATTTTTCTAAGGAATTTTTGACATAGCAACTTAGTGGACCCTGCCAGGGGCTGCCGCCCCTTGGACCCTGCTACCAGGGGTGCTGCCCCCGGACCCCCGTCCCTTAGGGGCTTCGCCCCTAAGATCATAATAAATTCAAGTAGGTGTGCACTCCGCACCTCCAAGCCTAAATGATGTCTTATTATGATGAAATTGGTCAAACAAGTTAATCCAATTACACTAAAATATCCAACAAATCATATTTGGGAGTGAAACCAGCATCTAATGCAAACATGTAATAACATTACTCGTAGCTTTTATTTCTTTATCAAGCTTTAATTAGCAAGGAAACCAATTAACTAAAAAAAGGACATAAACACTTGTACAACTCAAATCCTATTATCCATTCTTAAGTGGAACCAATCAGTTTCCAACTGGAAAATAGATGTTTTAAAGCTGACGATTAAGTAACAAGTGAAAGTGAGTAAATTTTGAATCAAAAGTGTGGGTTATAATTTGTCTTTTACCGATGCGAGTGGTGCGAAACACTTTTTTTTAGCACAACAATTTTACAATCTATCCCATCTATCTCACATGTCTTCAACGAGACTTGAAACCACAACCTCTAAACCCTAAACCCTAGATTGATGGATCACTCACATACTATGGTTTATTATATTTTGATGGTAGATAATGTATTAAGCTTGGTTTATATTTTTGTCATGTCTATAATTCTTAAATCGTTTCATTTCTTTTGTCAAACTGATTAATTATGTGAAGTTGTGAATCATCTTTATAAATAAAGGGGATGAAATCCTCTTAAGTTGAGAGGTACAACTTGACTCAAGTTGAGTGGTACAACTTGACTCAAGTTGACAGGTACAACTTGACTCAAGTTGGGGCATTATGAGCTATTGGATTTGATCCAATGGCTCAAATCAATTTTTTTTTTATTTTTTTTTATTTGAACCATTGGATCAAATTCAATGGCTCACAATCATCCAACTTAAGTCAAGTTGTACCTCTCAACTTGAGAGGATTCCGTTCCTAAAAAAAGTGAGTCATTTTGTGTTTCATGCTTATCATGCGGTAGGTTCAGATGCATACTCTGGATGGCTTGGTGAAGGATATAACACACAAAGCTTCAAATGGATACTACTTAGGCTTTGTTTTGTTTTACAAATACGTCTGAACTGCGTCTGACTCTTACCCAGTCAGACGCGGTCAGACATGAGGTTTGTTTTTTTATTTATTTAAAAAAAAAAAAATCTTTTTGCCAATCAGACGCCGCAGATGTAAACGTCTTACTGAATCAAATGTGGGGATCATGTCTTACTGGCTCTTAAACTTGCAAAATCTTCAGTCACCTCCCAATTTTGAGATCAAGTTTTGTTAGCATTTTGTAAAAAGAAAAAAATATACCTAACATAAACAAAAATCTTAGGTTCTTTTTCAAAGTATTGTTCACAAAATCTTTAATAAATTTTGTTAACCCATAATCGATGTTTCAATCAAAAAAAAAAAAAAAAAAAATGACTAATACAGTTTTTGTTTGAAAGAAAGTCAAAGATTAAAAAAGTATTTATGTGTGAGTATTTTTGTGATAAGGTTTAGAGTATCACAATGTGTTGATAAAGTTGTGTAGGTAAAAATGTCTGGCGTGAGATATGAAATATTAGGGTTATGAGTTTTGTTTTATAGTTAGGTTTAAATAATTTTTTTTGTGTTTGGATTTGTTTATTAGTTTGGACTTTGGACTATGAACCCATTAGTTTAATAAGTGATGTGGGCTTCATGATTTGATTTGTTAGAAAATAATATCACATTAGTTGGGCTGAAAAGTTTGTTAAAATTAGTTGTGTGGACTGAAATTTTGTCATTCTTTTGAATATTTTGTGATAAGTTGGACTAATATCGAGTCAAATTTTCGGGTTTATTTATGATAACAATGTTTTGTTTCATGTTTGCACAAGCCACTTATTCATTGTAAGCCTCTAGAGTAGTCTTAATCGGTGATACCAAATCTGATCATAGCTTAAATCATAGTAGATGGTCACCAATTAAAGACCTTTCTATTTTCATTTCTTGACAAATAAGACTCCTAATAATCTCATGCAAAACATTTGTGCTATTAGCTAATCTTATACTCGTTGGTTCATTTAATCAAACAGCAATAACTAAAGATTGAACTTTTCATCCAGTTGTACATCCAGGTATGAGTGAACACGTCAAGCACTTCTCTGGATCATATTTATAGTGATACCAAGTTTTAGCAAAGCAACATTAGTCGGCATGACTGAAGAAAGCTTTAGCAAAACAACAAAGGATAGTGCGAACGCATTTGCTAGGATAAATGTTGTTGCATCAATGCCTAAATCACGTGAAGCCAAACCAAGTTCGAACAACTAACCCTTAGAGCTAAAAGTACAAAATTAGGCAAGGTTTCTTTCAGGTTGAACATAACAGTGGTATACTTGTATAAGTTTGAATAATCCAGTTTCATGTTATTCGGATGTAATTAACATTGTGGATTTTTATTATTATTAAATGGTATTTATAATCTAGTGGCAATAACAATTATAGCAAAAAATGTCATTTTTATTTTGTGATTGTTTATTTCTAGTTATAATACCCGTGTACGCACGGGTTTTTTTCTAATTTTTTAAATATGTATTTTTTTCTATTAAAAAATAAATAGATTAATTTCTTTTCGTTATTTTATTTATTTATTTATTATTATTTTTTTTTTTCGGTTATGATTCTTAATTTTGGATTTTAATTATTTTAACTGGCATAATAAATGGTTATTTTTCTACAATTTTGGTGATTAGCGTGCTCACTCCCAGTTGGTCCTTATACTACACCAAAATACAGCCATAGTTAAGAACATATATGCACTTACATATCAAATGAGGTCTCATATATCACTTACACCCGCTTTTTGTTATTTTTTCATTCTCATTTGTGACACTTTTTTTTGGCTATACAAAATTAGTCATGTTGACCAAAATGAATTTCAATTTTAAATTTTCAAGTGGGGAATAGAAGGCCTTAACCTTTTTATTTAGACGGAGTAGAGCTCTCATGTTAGCCCAGTTGAAAAAATCAAACTGAAAAAATCAAAGGTGCTAGTGTGCTACCATCACGATCCATGAAGAAAATTGTATACTACAAGCATTACACATAAGCTTTAAAAAGAACTACAATAAGTATCAAAAATAAAAACATATTTACTAATCTGGTGACATCAAGCTTCTCATCCTAACGCATAAAAGACTACTCATTTTCACTCATCTCATGATTCACCCAGGTATATCAAGAAATAAAAACCTACTAAACTTATACAATTAAATAAAAATACATTATCTTCTTCTCTACAACCAACCCATTATGCAACCAAATTTCTCATGATCATGATAGCTTCTTCTACATCTTGATCATCTCGGCTTGATGTGGCTCTATGAACAAACCCATGGCCTCTTCCTTTAAAGACTACCGCTATTGATCCCCCAACATTACTCTTCTCTATATCTCTCAAATCATGTGTATAACTCAAATGGTCCTCATCACTTATATTATATAAAACTTGGACATTCATTCCAGCAGCAATAGATGGTTGTCATGATCCCAAATTGATATACCTTGATGTAGACACCACCGAGCACTTTAATGTATGTACGAAAAGTTTCATGATAAAATATTAGTCAATTTTAATACATGAAACGATAAATAAATAAATAAATAAATATAACCACCAGTTAGTATAGCATATAGTTGTAATGTTTAAATTAGCATAATATCATTAATGGTCGTGATATAAGTTAACTATGAATGCCAAATTTTAATTCTATGTATAGCTAGCGTTGATGGGTATGGGTTGGTAGCAGTTTTGGGTTGGAAATCATTTTCGGTTTGGCTCGGTTTTGAATCAAATTGCAACGAAACATCATATGTATACTGATCATAGCAAGGACTTGGAAGTTACTTAATTCGTCTCATAAAACTTCCCAATAACATATAGAGGCATTTGTGACGTGTACAGGTGATTTACGCTTGACCCATACATATGCAAGACAAAAAATTGGAAATTTATTTTCAAAAGTAATTGCAGACAAGATGCGCGTATCGAGCCTAATACTCTACTTGTAGCAAACCTGGATCGAAACAGGAAGAAGGTTCATTCAAATACTACAATGAAATAAGTTGCCAAATCAAGAGATTGGAGATATATAAACCTTGTAATTGGCCTTCCAATGTCAAAATTAGTTCGAGCAGCCTCTACATTGTGAATGTTACCAAGGGCCCGATGTTTCTTATTTCACCTATTACACAAAAGCATACACAACGAATAAATTATTTAAAAAATCCTTGAAACTGTAGGATCGTATATTTTATGTTGTTTGATGATTCGGGTGGTCTAGGATTATGATGATACAAGAGTGCCATGTTTAGAGAGATGAAGAGAGTAGAGAGGGAACTCTAGAGAGATAAACAAGAAAATGCAAGGTTAGATTCCCAAGTTCCACCCCTTCCAAGGATGGAAGGGGTATTTATAGTTACAACTAATACGTCCTCCTGTCGGACTGTGGATCAGGCATACAGTGGGTAAAGACCCGTCCTTCCTCCACGGTGTTACACTAAACTAATAACTAAGCTAACAACTAACTAACCTACAAAATAATGTAAATAACGATATGTCTCCGAGCTAAAATATGCTAGACTATACTATGGGGGGACCGACACTTCCTTATGGAATTTCCAATTCCTAACAATCTCCCCCTAAGGGAGGTCACCCCATGAAATACATTTTGCATCCTAGCATTCAATCTTTGTCTTTAGTTCTGAGCTCGTAGACTTCAATTCTTCACTTCCGCAATCTTTGTGCTTTAGCAGTGACTCTTTATAGTCCGATTATCTTGTACTTTAAGTAGATGTCTTTGAACTGATCCACGTCTTGATGTTCTTTGAGCTTTCTTTGAGATCATCAGCCACAGTAAATCTCTGGATCACCCTTTATTGTGTTGCCATCATGTGATGTTGTGACATTTGGACCGACATGCTCACACTTTATGAATCATGACATCTTTTCATCAGAGTAGCGGAAGCATCTTTGTAGTATGTCTTTGATGGTCATGATTTTCTTCAATTAAGTGTGAATGCTGTGAGCATGCGGTTGTGAATTGACTTCTCAACTCTGATCAGCTGCAACCGTCAACACTTCCTGCAAACAACAGTTAGCAATAAAACATAAGAAAGTGTCTTTGCTCACTTTCGACGAATATAGTTGCAAGAACCATGGTTCCCGTTGATCGATATAAATCGCCTTTGTGATCGGGTAGAGTTCGAAGAATCTCCTTGCCGGGTTTCACAGTTGTTCTAGCCGTTCTCAAACCGGGCGTCCCAAAGAAGACAACACGGGTGAGTGAACCAGCAAATTGAGATTCACTGATTGATGAAAAATTGATTTGAAAAAAATCGCGTCTTGCTTAGAAGAAAGAGTTTTGCAATACGACGAAGGTTTTATAAGAAAGATCAATTTTCAATAAGAAATACTTTTTGAATTTGAAAATGAATACACATTCGATGTGCTAGAGAAAAGAAGAGATTTGCACATCGAACGGTTTTTTCAAAAGTATTTTTCAATCAGAGATACTTTTTGTGTTTGAAAACATGAATACACATCCGATGTGCTTGAGAAAAGAAGATTTGCACATCGAATGGTTTTTCCAAAAGTATTCGTCAATTCATTTCTTGGACCAAGGTTGATTCAAGAATGAATCGCCCCATTGTTTCTATCCAGTTTGTTAATACAAATAAGCCGTAAAAAGTTTATTTATATTTTACGATCTTCTAATGTTTTGTCGATAACAAACGTAAAATCATTTTAACGAAACAAATAAAATACGTGAATAGTTTTCTAACACACTAACGTTTTCACATAAAACACTAAAACAAGTATAAAGTGTTTTTTATGATTTAGATACGTATGTACAACAACTAGTGTTTACATATTGGGCTAACATATACTTAACTAAGTATATACTAAAATGGGTAAAAACAAGTTTATACTAAAATGGGTAAAAACAAGTATATACTAAATGGGTAAAAACTAGCAAATGGTATTGACCCATAACCCATGGTTTTGTCTAAACCACTTAGCCAAGTTCAATGTATTCTAGAGATACATTGTATCTAGAAAGAAACCCATGGATCAACCCATAACCCATGACCCATGACCCATAACCAAAAATACCCATGGGCAAAGAGGAGCATCCCACGGATCCTTAACTTTGTGCAAGATGGATCCCTTGTGGGAGGGATCCGCGGGATCCGGGGAACAATAGAAAGTTTCCTCTATAAATAGAGAGCCATTTCTTCCTTTCTACTCACCACTTTTGACACATACTTTCTCCAAGTATTATATCTCTCTAACCTCAGATCCAAGAGATCTATGTAGTTTGTCTTTTGTTTTTGTGTGATTCTCTAGGTTCCTCTTAAAGGCGAGATCACCACTTCTTGAAGTCGAGCAATCTCAAGTCTATGAGTTTCCATGCTTCGTCATCATCAAGACAACTGAGGTTCTCTTGTTGATAGTTCTTTCTTCCTCCGTTGATGTTGTGTTGAAGGCATTAGTGAAAGGTGCTTATCGTCCGTGTCAAAGCATTAGTGAAGAATGCTAAAGGTGTCAAGAGGAAGGCATTAGTGAAAGGTTCCAAGCGTTGTGTCAAAGGCATTAGTCAAGGATGCCTAAGAATCAAATCAAGTGGCATTAGGGAAGAATTCCTAGGTCGTATAATCGATGAGGTGCATCGTTATACATAAAAGTATTTGTTTATTTCCAAGGATGGTGATATCCTTGATGGTTTTGCAACAAGGAGTGGATCTCTTTGATATTAGGTGTTGTGTTGTGATGGGTAGTAGTTCCTCCATAGTAATGGAACTAGGTGCTTAGCCTAGTACCTAATAAATGGTAGGCGATGTTGTGATAGGATTAGTTCTCCTTGGTGTGAAAGAACTCAGTGGTTAGCCTAGCACCGTATAAAGGGTAGGCGACATTGTGTTTGGTGTGGTTCGCCTTGGTGTGAAAGAAGTCGGTATTTAGCTTTGTACCGGAAAAGGTGTAGCGGCGTTGTGAAGGCTTCTCGCAGGAGATTGGTGTAGTGTTTACAAACTCGAGGGTGACTCGGGGAGTGGAGTAGGGCAAGGAAGGTGTCCTTGTAGCCGAACCACTATAAATACTTGTGTCGTGGTGATGTGCTTCTTACTCTTTATCTTTCATTACACGTTTATATATATATATATATATATATATATATATATATATATATATATATATATATATATATATATATATATATATATATATATATATATATCAACGTCCAACATAAACAATCAAATAGATTGACATAAGTCGATCTAAATATTTAAAAGGAAGTTTTAAATTGGTAAAACTATTCAACCCCCCCTTCTAGTTTTCCACAATTGGCATCAGAGCTTCGTTACCAAGTTTTTTAGAGTATGTTGTACTTTAAAAAATTGATACGATCCGTGTATGTTTGAAACCTACAAAGAAGGATTTTTCAAAGTCATGTTTTCTTTTAAATCATTTTGTTGGACATTGATAGATCATTCTAACAGTTTTTGTTTCAAGAAATCTTCATGCTAGGATCTCTCCAAAACCTTCATTTCTATTCAAAGAATAACGAAGTCAACATTCAAGGAAGAATCTAAAAGTAATCACAACTTACTTACACCAAGTACAAATGATTACTTTAAAAGCTCATGAAGTATTTTTGGTATTATACCAAACCAAGAAGCATTGAGGTATGTTTTACTTTTCATTAGATAGCTTACATGAGTTTATTTATATCATAATCTTTTTTTTTAATAATTGCTAGCATCTTTAAAAGTCTCTTTCGTCACTTTTCCGTCTTATTCATCATCGGGAATAGTATTCCTTTTGATCTGAACCCTCGATATGTTATTCATCAAAACCCGTCGTCCAAAAACAATCTTTCATCTGATACCTCCAAATAATTTTTTTTAGTAAGCCAGCTTATAAGCGTACTACAAAAATAATGCCAAACAACCCTCTTTCTGTCCACAGTAGCCGGATCCCAATTATAAGGGATCACGGGGGAACCGTAGGCCAGTCTAATACTATAGCTCAAAAACACCACGACCTTTTTCCCTCTACTCACATAACACAAACGACTAAACCACGATTCCATCTTCATTGGATTCCATACTCTCAAGTATTCCTCTCTAGAACATCATTGTAAGTAATTACACTAACTTGTTCTAATCTTCCTCATCCTCATCCTAGGGTTTATGGTTACACAAATCTCTAATCAATTACTTTAATTAGGGTTTTCAAAATTAATCATGAAAAGGAGCTTTTAACATAATTAAGATCACATCGTGTTCACAACATTGTTAATACAAATCAAAACCATAAACCCATCTCAACTAATTTTACCTAATTGAAAAATTTGTGTTTCTAGGACCAACCATGCCTAAAGCCACTCAACAAGATCATCATGATACCATCCATTACCTTACTCATTACTATCGAAATGAGGAACTCTCAAAAACCGCCGCAAGGTCTTCACTTCGAGAAAATGACTTATCCACGAAGGTCGTGTAATCAAGGAATGTTTCCTTGAGGATACCGACATTCGTCAAGTCTTCTAGGCAATCAATTTTGATTGTCTTCTTGACATTGATGAACAAATTTGTCCGGTTTTCATCTTTGAGTTTTATTAAAGCATTAGGATCATTGACGAGATGATAGCATTTTAATCACTTTCATCATCAATAAACGAAAACTTCACTCTCACCCTCTTTTGCTCAAATTCTTCGCATTCCTTGTGAAGGAATTTGTATGTACTCTCAAGATTGGGCTATTAACACCCAAAACCTTGCACTTGATTCTAAACCAATGTACCATACTCCTCTTGATGAACCTGAAACCATCCGAGACACCATTTTCAAAATAAAATTCGACCAATCCCGTTTCAACTGAAACAAGAAGCTCATTCACCGTAATCCTTTTCAAATGGAACTTTTCGAAATCCATCCCATGTTTAGAAAATGGGAAGAAATCTTTAGGGAAAACGTCATTAGCCTAGTTGGTAACAAAGATCATCCAAATGCATGCCTTGTGCAAATGATCTATTGTCTTACCCACCAAAAGCCATTTAACCTCGCCTATTACATGGTAAGGAGAATGGCGAGGGTATTCAAAGCTTCCAACATGGTACTTCCGTATGGTATGCTCTAACACGACTTTGTAAGTATGTTAGTGCATTGCAACCATCTCCTATCAACAATGATCATTTCTTTGCCGATCATGTAATGGTACCTCTTACCAAAATACCCTCTAAACGCTTCATGGTCAATGGGAAGAAACCTAAAGCTCTCTCGGACTCCTCGGAAGGAGAAGAAGAAGACAATGAGGAAGAAGAAGATGTCGACCCCATAGCCAACATTGAATTGGAACCCTTTGATTACTACGAAAAACTTCTAACCATTCCAAACGAAACCGAAGAATTCAAAAAATTGAGGGGCATGATTCAAAATCTTGCTTACAACCTCACAAAGTCCTCAAAAAGGAAAAGAAAAAAAGAATTGCGAAAGAGACAATAGGAAAATGCTTATTTTTAACTTAACTTATGTGTGGATGTTTATGTTTTAGCACTTTGGTTTGTGGTAAATTTGGATATTGTTACTTTTATAATTATTAATGAGTGTTGCCATTGAAAACATGCTTGTTCTTGTTGTTTAGTTTACAGGTTTATTAGTGTGCAAAATCGCACATCATTCGTGGGGATTGATCTGCGGATGCCGGATCCTAGGATTAGCCTAGACGGATCCCTCCCTTGAGGGAACCGTGGGATCCGTGACATCAGATCAGCAATACATCATTCCTTGCATCAAGATAGCTTACTAGAATACATCACATTAGCTAAACATAAGATGTTAGAACTTAACTAAGTCTATTTCAAGGATGAGAAAGGGTTAGACTCACTTATAGCTTACACAATGATCTTAGTCAAAATATCTCTTGATTTGTCAACAAATCAAAACTCACCATATTTCCGCTTCAATACTCATGAATTATCTTTCATCTTTCAAAACACTTAGGTGGACTTATTGAAAATTTTTAGGAAATTGCTTCTAGTCATCTTTATCTCAAAGTGGGTCAAAAATTAGTTTTTCAATTCTTGTGATTTTTAAGGATTTTTCAAATTTCACCTCAAGCTAAAATCTGATCTCTAGGATCATTTATTATGACTTGATACTACCAAAACTCTTAGTGTTATCCTTGAAAATCCATTGGTAGTCATCTAGCCCCATTTTCCTTCCATAAAAAGCAATCATTTGCTATAACACTCATTACTCTTGATCATTCAATTGTAACCTCATCTTAGGAACTTAGGAAGAGTGAAATACTCATAATAATATAGGATTTAGCTTTTAGAAACTTGATTTCTAACCTGTCATAACTGCTGAGAGCCGGATCCCTAGGATTAGCCTAGCCGGATCCCTCAAGGGAGGGAACTGCGGGATCCGGGTGACAGATTATGTCAAATCTAGCCAAAACAATCATCTCAAGCTCATCTTGCTCACTCAAACACTCCATCTCATCTTAAATGAGTTCCTAGATCAGTGAAACTCTGAACTTCAACCTTGTGCATGTTAATCATCACATCTCTAAGAAACTTAGTGGCTTAAGTCTTAAATGCACTTGCCAAATTCTTCCTTTTATAAGCCATATTGCTAGAACACTTTAGTCATCAAACACAAAAACAATTATAAGCAATTACAACCATCCTCCTTAGTCATTTCATCATGAGAAAGGCTCCTAGTGCTAACTCATCCACCCAAGAACCACCCAAGAAACTTGCTAGGGTCATACACGAAGTTTCCTCAACCGAATCATCTCCGATTAAGTCCACAAATGCTAGAATTTCCCCTACACCAAAGAAACCAATCAAACTAAAGAGGATTGTTCCCATAAGGATATCATCACCAAACTCTACTAAACCAAACATACCCTCCACAACTCAACCAACATCGTTGGTGCCTAGAGCCACCTCACAATCATCTCCACATTTTCACAATTTAGAAGACTTACCTCCTTGGCCATCTCACCTTCCACCACTACCAACAAATTCACTTGAAAAGGTTGGGCAACAAAATCAAAGTGTTGAATCAACAGTTGCTCCAATATCAACTTCTCTTATTCCCCCCAATAGTCCATTTTGGATTATGAGAAGACATCAAAGTCAACCACCTGACCACATGGAAGCAAACATTGTAGAGCCATCACTTAATGAGCCTCCACCAATTCCTCCTTCATTTGAAGATCCTCAACCCACTTCGCTTGAACCTCCACTTCAAGAAATTCAAAACCATGACAAGGATTGCTATCATTGTCAACATGTTGAAAGGTTGATACATGAACTACGTGAAGAGCAAAGTTTCATGTTTTATCACCTCCTCGAACGTTTCGAAGAGGTCAACAAGCCTAAACAACAATGAGCATCCTAGTTACAAGCTCAAACTTAGAACGTTTAGGAACCCTATCTCATCCTTAATCATCATTAAGTTTTTAGTTGAATCTTGAGTTTGGGTAACTCATTATCATTAAGTAGTATTTGTATGGTCTAGTTCATTCTCTTAGTTTTAGAGATTTGCTTGATTATCTCTTGTTTTTATTGAATGAATATCTACATGCCATGATTATTTTGTGTGTTGTGCTTGCTATATTGTACACATATCTCACCTCTTCATTAGCATTTGTTTGACACATCTTCATTCTTTGAAGCGTCACCAGACGACTGATCCCTCAAAATGCCTAGATGGATCCCTACAAGAGGAACCGTGGGATCCGTGGTACAGAAGCACAAATTTCTACTAACTTGAGTTTTATTTGCAGGAAATTATGCACTATACTCTTGCTTTCTAACCTTTACTTTGTAGATTTTCAAAATACACATGAAGATTTTGACACTATAAAGCTAGGGGGAGCTTTGTGTGAAACGATATTGCAAAATCATTTGCAACTTAATCCGCTTTTGGATTACACTTCATGACACCCCATTGCAACTTTGCAATCTTCAAGGGGGAGCGCTTTTTCGTTACTTAGACAAACCATTTGCAAACTTATTTGCATACACATTAGTTTATTTACGTTATGTACTTGACGCCCTTTCAAAGGGATGGACTCGTCAAAGGGAATTAAGACGATTACCATTTCCGTCACTTGCTCTCTTTACATTTTCTTTTACATATTTTTCTTACAAAAATTGTGTTAGTTTCTTTTAACACTTCTTGTTTCGACAAAAAGGGAGAGAAGAAAGTAAAAACTACTAATTCAAATTTGCTACGAATTTTAGTTTTTCCTTAAAATAATTTTAAGTTTTGTCATCAACAAAAAGGGGGAGATTGTTAATACAAATAAGCCGTAAAAACGTTTATTTATATTTTACGATCTTCTAATGTTTTGTCGATAACAAACGTAAAATCATTTTAACGAAACAAATAAAATACGTGAATAGTTTGATTCAATAGTTTTCTAACACATTAACGTTTTCACATAAAACACTAAAACAAGTATAAAGTGTTTTTATGATTTAGATACATGTGTACAACAACTAGTGTTTACATATTGGGCTAACATATACTTAACTAAGTATATACTAAAATGGGTAAAAACAAGTTTATACTAAAATGGGTAAAAACAATTATATACTAAATGGGTAAAAACTAGCAAATGGTATTGACCCATAACCCATGGTTTTGTCCAAACCACTTAGCCAAGTTCAATGTATTCTAGAGATACATTGTATCTAGAAAGAAACCCATGGATCAACCCATAACCCATGACCCATAACCAAAAATACCCATGGGCAAAGAGGAGCGTCCCACAGATCCCTAACTTTGTGCTAGACGAATCCCTTGTGGGAGGGATCCGCGGGATCCGGGGAACAGTAGAAAATTTCCTCTGTAAATAGAGAGCCCTTTCTTCCTTTCTACTCACCACTTTTGACACATACTTTCTCCAAGTACTATATCTCTCTAACCTCAGATCCAAGAGATCTATGTAGTTTGTCTTTTGTTTTTGTGTGATTCTCTAGGTTCCTCTTAAAGACGAGATCACCACTTCTTGAAGTCGAGCAAGCTCAAGTCCATGAGTTGCCATGCTTCGTCATCATCAAGACAACTAAGGTTCTCTTGTTGATAGTTCTTTCTTCCTCCATAGATGTTGTGTTGAAGGCATTAGTGAAGGATGCCGAAAGCGTCAAGACGAAAGCATTAGTGAAAGGTGCTTATCGTCCGTATCAAAGCATTAGTGAAGCATGGTAAAGGTGTCAAGACGAAGGCATTAGTGAAAGGTGCCAAGCGTTGTGTCAAAAGGAATTAGTGAAGGATGCCTAAGAATCAAATCAAGTGGCATTAGGGAAGAATGCCTAGGTCGTATAATCGATGAGGTGCATCGTTATACATATAAGTATTTGTTTATTTCCAAGGATGGTGATATCCTTGATGGTGTTGTAACAAGGAGTGGATCTCCTTGATATTAGGTGTTGTGTTGTGATGGGTAGTAGTTCCTCCATAGTAATGGAACTAGGTGCTTAGCCTAGTACCTAATAAAGGGTAGGCGATGTTGTGATAGGATTAGTTCTCCTTGGTGTGAAAGAAATCGGTGGTTAGCCTAGCAGAGTATAAAGGGTAGGCGACGTTGTGTTTGGTGTGGTTCGCCTTGGTGTGAAAGAAGTCGGTATTTAGCTTTGTACCGGAAAAGGTGTAGCGGCGTTGTGAAGGCTTCTCCGCCATAAGGAGATTGGTGTAGTGTTTACAAACTCGAGTAGGTGACTCGGGGAGTGGAGTAGGGCAAGGAAGGTGTCCTTGTAGCGAACCACTATAAATACTTGTGTCGTGGTGATGTGCTTCTTACTCTTTATCTTTCATTACGTTATATATATATATATATATATATATATATATATATATATATATATATATATATATATATATATATATATATCTATCAACGTCCAACATAAACAATCAAATAGATTGACATAAGTCGATCTAAGTATTTAAAAGGAAGTTTTAAATTGGTAAAACTATTCAACCCCCCCTTCTAGTTTTCCACACAGTTGTCACAAGCTTGATCTTTAGAAAAGATCTCACATGTCACCCACCAAGAGCTTGTTTGATGTTGGCTCTAGAAGGATTTCCATCTTCATCGTGAATAATTTACATATCACTCGGATGTTCTGGTAATACCACAAGGATAATGCGTAGGACTCTTAATATATAGTTACTTTCCACATTGTGTTAAACAGTAAGTTTTCATTAATTTTGTGTCCTAATGAGATATTGTGGATGATCTCTTGGCTCTAGACTCAATAGTGCACATTTGGTTTCCTATATCGGAGACTAGGGAGAGGGTCTCCTTCTTCAATATCGACAATCTCTAAGAGAAAGTCGATAGATTACGTAGGTTCCCTGTGAGAATGAAACAAGTCCTTTTAAGAGGAACTTGAGTAGCTTGGGAAGTTAAGTTGTTCTTCCCTATTCACTATCGTATAAAACAATTAAGTATTTAAAAACAAACTAATAGTGAATCAATGATTGAAATGACATAAGTAAAAACACATAGATAAATTTTCAACATAATATTATTTATTAGAAATGAATAAAAAAGAATACATTACCCAAGTACTTGCGGAATAGTACTTCGGATTGAAATGACAAAGGGTTGGTACTCCTCACTAATCTCAGGCTAAGTCTGAGCACAATTACTATGGAACCACTGAGCTATCTCAGGGATTGAGTTGTATTTGGAGGAGTGAAAGATGGCTTGTGTGTGTGTGTGTGTGTTTTACAATTCACAAGCTTAAATCTTTCACTCCATCTCTTATGTTATTTATACAAGTATGAGTATTAACTTTATCCTAAGTGACAAAGCGACATTTTACTGAGAAGACAAAATCTTGATGTATTTTTCAATGCGTTTTACAAAGACTATATTAAGTAAGAGACAAAGTGTCGCTTTCAATAGCTCGGTGATGACAGGCACGATAGTTGCCATTAGGGAAAGTTGACTTTGGTTGATAAGGACTTCGTCTTATCGATTCAAACTTGTCATACTTATCAGCTCATTCTTGGTCTTCATTGCCTTGAGTTTTCTACTTGAGTTTGTCTTGATGTAAGTAGTTGGTGAGGAGTTTAGGGATTCGGTGAGTTATTGTCATCACTCACCTGAATTCACCATCTTCTTCTTGACTCGATCTTCACCCCTTAAGTTCCGCTTCTTGGTGGAGAGATTTCTTCTTAGCCTCTTCTTGAGTATCGAAGATGGCTCAGAGACTATCACTTTCGTGACTTTGTTAGTGTTTAACGGTCTAAACACTTAGGGTATTTTATATTCAAATCCTAGTTTTAAGGGGTTTGGGTGTTTCTTGAACCCTTGAGTCTCCCACTATTTGGATATACAAATAGCCTAAGTGATTGATCAGTGTAAGTGAGCAAATAGCTTCTTCTTACACCGAATGTACTAATGAACATAATAAGGAACACTGAATATTTTAACAAAACATACATCGTTTATTGATCAATTACATGGTTCCTATCACTATTACAAATAATAAATGATAATGATGTCAATCAAGATGGATCCCTAGTGCTTTAAGCTTGAATTTCTTTGTGACGAGTGTTTCTCTGTCAGGGTGCTCTCTTATCTTGGCGTTTAAGTCAGCACAGAACTTGACATTTGCGAGAGTCACGAATTTGAGAGGCCACCTGGTATGTAGCTCGGCATTGTTGCCACACGCACGATCAATGTCACTCCACCTTTGGAATGTTGGGTTTCCATAGACATCAATAAGAAACGGATCCACTTTCGGGCTTTTCAATCACAAGACAATTTACAAACTTCACCCCCGGTAGCTCCACTATTGCATTCAGTCCGGGCACTTTGATCTCAGGCTCGAACTCAACCCTCTTTCGTTTGCCATGTGATGATTGAGGTTGAGATCCTTGAGGTGCGATTAAAGCGGTGAATCCCGATATTCTTGGTGCTTCCCTCGATCTTTCATACCTTTTGCTAAGCATTTTCATCAGCTCCTTAACCATGCATTATGCTTCTTTTCAATGATAGGACCAAGCTCATTGAGTTCGGTGATCCCAAAGTCGGTGAATTTGGGGATCATGAACCTCGAAGTGTCTTTATCATCCCCTATAGGCATTCATTGCGATTGGTTTGGATTTGGGGATGATTCGACATCGATGATTTTCTCGGCGATATACGCTTCTCATTGACCGATTGTAGTGGTCAATTCTTTCTTACTGATGGTACGTAGCTCTTTTGTTCTTTTCATCTAACTTCTTTCTCATTTCAAACCATTTTAGCTTTGCCCGAGCATCCTTGAACTCGTCACGCTGACCATTTTCAAGCTTTTTAGGATCTATTCCAATGTTCTCGGCTTCCTCATTAACAACTTGTACCAATGCTTCTTTGCTCTTCCTTTCTTCCTCGGCTAGTTTCCTCCTCCTTTCTTCCTTAGCCAGATAGGTACTTAGTTGTTGTGGAGTGAAGGTACTTCGTGTTACCCGATCATATAGGGATCTTTTAAATGAGCTCAGTGTTTGCACTATTGCCTTTCCTTTGTCCTCTTTGAAGAAGATGATGCTACCAATGGTGATGTTGTCGTCATGATTGTTGTTGTTGGTGGGACTGATGATAATGGTGTAGCCGAATTTGGCCGGTGGGAGTGATGAAATAGGTGTAGCATAGGACTGGTTGAGTTGGCTCCCCTAGGTGTGAGAGGAAGTCTCTTCGGTGGTCTTCTCCCCCCTCAACCTTTTTGCGCATAACATTAGTAAGAGCAAGAGTTGCCTCGGACACTGGGGGAGTTGGTGTTGCTTGACCTTTGAAGGCTTGGTAGATCTCCGTGACCGTAGCTGATTAGTCTTTTTTGTGAGTGGTGAAAAACACAATATCAATATATCAAATTATCCGTAAAATTCGACAAATTAACCTTTTAGGAAAAGGGTTAACGTACCAAACCTTACGGGTGTGATAAAAGTGATACCGGAAAAGTGATTTCCCGGGTCGTGTCCCAACGAGGTGTGAATTGAAGGATTCGTTGAGTTTTGTGATTTTTAACTTGAATTGGTTTTAATGATTTTTGGATTTGAATTACGTTTTCTACAAAATTAATTAACGGGAAGGTAATTAAGGCAAGGGGAACCTAATAAACTACAAATTAACTATTACTAAGCCTAAGGAATGATAAAACGAAGCTAAACTAAGTCCTGGGGTGCTAAAACTAAAAAAAACGTAAAATCGGCAACCACCCGAGCCAAAAACATAAAACTTTTGCAATTTAAGGGCTACTGGTGCGAAATAAATTTTCCTATGTTCTATTTGACTAAAAATAATTTTAGAAAGAAGCCGGGATTTTTTTCGACTTTTAAAATAATTACTACGAATTAAAAACTATTTTAATCTAATTAAATTATAAAAAATAGTAAACTATTTTTGAAAAATCTGAAAAATTCACTAAAAGTACTTTAAGTGTTAATGATTCTAGTAAAAATCAAAGCAGGTGGGTTGTTATGGAAATAAGCTGCCAAATAAGCTGAGAATGGCTTAAAACCCAAAACTGCAAAGCTACTTAAGAAATTGATTGTGCAAGAAATTAATGAGACAAGTCCCAAGGGCAACTGGTAGTGAGGTGATGTTGTGAGGTGTTGGTGAGTGACTGTGGAGACCCAGGTTCGAATCCTGGCTCCACTTTTTTGAAAACTTGATTTTTTTTTGAAAATCCTTTTTTTTTTTTACAACTTGTTTCCAAGATCAAAAGCCAATTTTTTTTTTTATGAAAACTTTTTGTTGAAGGCTTTAAAAGAAGCAGTAAAAACTACTTTTTAGCACTGATTTGGACATACACAATTCCCAAACACCCTTTAAGCACCTTTTTTGAACAAATATGGAACTAAGAATCGATGGCTGACTTGGAAAAGTTTGTACAAGCAAAAATTACTAACAAGTAAGCTACAATTTAGAACAATAGGCTCAATCAAGCATAAAAGAATGAGGAATCAGGTTGGCATAAGAGAATAAACTAGGAAATCTTAAAACTAAGTAAAGTAGAGTTAAGCACTAAATCTGTCCTAATAAGCACTAAGGGAAATCTAATAAGCTAAATCCTAAGTACCTAATATAAGTTAACAAAAACTCATGACTTTCCTAAATAAGCTAAGTTTTCTCTTGATAAGCTAAAAAGAGAAGAAGAAAAATGCACAGGGCACAGCGTCTCACGTCCCAAAGCGACTTGAGAGAGCTTTTGGAGCTTAATTTTAAGCCGAGAAGGAGCTTCTAGGTCAACAACAAAACTGCAAAAATAGAGTTAGCATAGTGGACATCCTAAAAAACTAATTTGGGGTTGAAAAAGGCAGTTTAACAGCTTAAAAAGAAGCGTTATGCTGCTGTTTTGGGCTATGCTGAAACAGAACTGAAAGCTAGGCAAGGACTGTTTTAACTATGATTTTAACTAGGCTATTTGTAACTGAGATGCAAATAGATTAAATCTATACTAAGTTGGGCACATAAGGATTTGAGAAAAACTGAGTTAGCTTAATTTGACAACCAATTGAACTGAAAAATAAGCCCAAGAACAGCTACTAGGCTACTGTCCCGAGCAGTAAAAAAGAAAGAAAGACATAACCCCCTTTTTTTTTTTCACTTGATTCCCAAAGACCTTTTCAACCCAAATTAAGACTAGTACAAATGATTTATGAACAAAAACTGAGTTTGACCTTAAAGGTCAAACGGGTTAAAACGAGGTTTTGACCACCAAGCATGCTTAAAACAAACACCCCTTTATGGGTTAAAAGAGCTTAAAACTGATTCTTTTTTCAAACAAATTTTATTCTTACTATCTGAACACTCAATTAAAACTGTGTGATGCTACTGGAAGATTGAAAACTAGAAAGTGAGAAAAATAAGCACTTGAGTGCTAATTGGTAAATAAGCTGAAATATGAAAACAGGAACTAAAAGATTTCTTTCATTAATTGGAAAACATTACAAGTAAAAAAAAGACAACTATTTTAAAAACTACAGCTAGGGGGTGCCTTATATCAATGGCTACAAGACCCTATTTATACTAAGTCTTCAAGCCTTCAACTGCTTCAAGGTGTGTTTGTTTTGTGAGGAGAAAGTGAGCTGAGGCAACCTTGTGTTTCTTTGGTGATAATCTTGGCCATCCAAATGTGTTGGAGAGGTACCCACACGATCACAGCCATCGATTGGGTCTTCAAATGAGCTCCAATGGGGAGGCAAGGGATTGCCAAGGTGTCTTGGATTCACGTGATGCTTGGTTGACTCCCTTTTGCACTTCCAACATTGAGAGTGAGGGAGAAGTGTAGTGGAGTCTTGACTAGGAGATGAGAAGGATTTTTGGCGGGATAAAGGTTTTAGGATTGGAATTTTTATTTGTGTTTCTGGTTTTGGGATAATGGGAGGAAGGGGAAAGGGTAAATAAGGGTAGTGAAGGTTCAAAGGAGGGGTCAAAATGGTGAAAAGGTTTATTTTGTAAAAGGTTGTTTTATTTTTGTGAAGATGTTTTGGAAATTTGTCGGTATCGGGATAGGATTTTGGGTTGTTTTTCCCCTGATCACTCTCAAAACGTGTCTCGGGCTTCAAAAATGTAGAAAATCACTTCCGGCTCGTCTTCCTTTGCACTTTTTTGATTCATTTCGATTTTTCCGTTTTACTCATTTTCAATCCTTTTGTACCGAAAGACATAAAACACACTCGAGGATATTTTTAACATATTTTGGCGTATTTGGGTGTTTTTAGTCATTTTAGGTCTTAGGCGGGTAAAATGATGAGTGAATAAGCACTCATCAAATCTCCCCACACTAGGCAATTGCTAGTCCCTAGCAATCAATCATATGAAGTAATGAAAGACTCAAGATTACCAAGACTACCCCGTTTCGACTTTTTATTTGATGCGAGAAACTTAAACTGAAACGTAAACAACATGCTTGATTATCAAAAATAAGCGGTATCATGGAACGGGATTCACACAAAATGGGTGTCTCCAGGGAATTATAATCGTCATCCTCTTTTTAATACTCCCAAACTAAGTCTAGACTTATTGTGCAAATGTTTTTGTAAAATGGTAACACTACTTATACAAATAATCTATGTAAGTCGAGACTTAACTTTTTACTCCCGCAATTTATACATTTTAAGTGTGTGTGTTGTCTTCAATACTTTGATCATAAAAATCGACACTCATCACGGTTGTTATCTATTCAAGTTTAATATTAATTCACGGAAATCTAAAAACTTAAGGTTCGAAAAGGGCCTTTTCCATGTAGCGGCTTTTTTCTCGGCACATCCCAAACCGGGCATCGGCTTTAGGTGACTAGGCTTTTGACACCTCACGAGAGAATAGTACTAGGAATCAGTGGATTTCGATTCCAAAGGTTTAGAAACTTCCGCTAACTTAATATTAAGACTTGAATGGACAACAACCACCGATTATTTAGAGGTTTGAAAACTCAAAGGCCAAATCACTCCATGTAACGGCTTTCTTCTCGGCACATCCCAAAACATAAGTTTTAAGTGACCAGGCTTTTGACACCCCACAGAGAATACTACCGAAGCTTTCTAGACCTTTGAAATTAGTAATCTCTAAATTCCGTTGCTTTTAAGATAAAATTGACGAATCCGAGTTCAACTCCGATTTAAATTTAAGAAAAACAAGTATCGCATTTATTCATAACTTTTTATTTCACCAACATTTTTTCATTCACTTTTCACTTTTTTTTTTTTTTTTTTTTTTTTTTGACTTTTGACTTGCAATTTTACTTTTGCATCATTCAAGCACTTTTACGATACTTGCATTTTGCAATTTTATTGATTTTAAGAAAGCATGCTTTTCCAAAAATTTAAACAAAATGTTGAACTCTAACTCTTTATCAAAATTGCTTAAAAATTTTATTGCATAACAAAACGATTTTTATGTTCAAAGGTTTGAAAACGACACTATATTAAGTTCAATTAAGAGCTATTGGGAGAAAAAGCCATAGATTACTTATATAAGCTTTAAAGAGAACCAACTACTCCACGCTTAGCATTTTCATTTGCACAACTCGTAAAAACTTAGCCTAATCGTTAAGAAGCGCTAGATCAACACTCTAGCGAGTGGGATTCCCTTTGTTCTAACCTAATCAAGACTAAACTTTTATCAACACCGAAGTGTTAACACTTTATTTTTATGCAAATTTTTAAAATTTTGGGTCAAAGCGGGGTACTAGGGACTAAAGGGTACAAATGTGACAAAATTTGACGAATTCCCCCCACTTAAAATTGAATATTGCCCTCAATATTCAAAGTCCCGGCCGATACTATCGAGCGGAAAAAGGTAATACCACTAGCCAAGTGTGTGGGCGAAATCTGTTATTTAACACAAAAGCAGATTTTTGAAAACATATCCCCGGATAAGCGTTAGCAAAATGATGGGATATCGGGGTGAAAAGCAAGCATCAATCATCACAATCAAGGGATTCACGAAAACATGAGCAAACACACAAGAAGCAAACACCGTGGAGGTTTCCCCCCCACACTTAGTTGTTAGAAAATAGAAAGAAGTCAGAAACATGGGTGAAAACCCATGGAATGCTGTTGTTTTTGTTAACCGAGTCGCTAGCTTGACTCGACCCCGAATTCATTGGTTCGTGTAGAAGGTTTGGAGATCCGGGACAACCATGGATGGTATGTCCCCTCCAAAATAATGCTTCAACCTATGTCCATTCACCTTGAAGTTTGGTCCGTCGGTTTGAGAAACTCGACGGTGCCATATGGAAAAACTTTGGCAATGGTGAATGGACCAGTCCAACGGGTCTTAAGTTTCCCGGAGAAGATTTTCAATCTAGAATTGAAAAGAAGGACTCGGTCACCAATGTTAAAAACGCGGTTCTTGATCTTTGAGTCATGGATCTTCTTTGTCTTTTCTTTATAGATCAATGAGTTCTCGTAGGCTTGATCACGGAGTTCATTTAATTCATTGAGTTGAACTCTTCGGTGATCACCCGCGGACTTAAGGTCAAAATTAACATGCTTTAAGGCCCAATAGGCTTTGTGCTCGAGCTCGATCGGAAGATGACACGCCTTTCCGTACACAAGCTTGTAAGGAGTACACCCGATGGGTGTTTTGTAAGCGGTACGGAAGGCCCAAAGTGAATCTTCAAGTTTGTCGACCAAGAGCGCGGTTTTCACCTACGGTCCTTTCCAAGATTCTTTTCAAACCCGATTCGATACCTCCACGCCCACTAGTTTGTGGGTGATAAGCTATAGAGGCGGTGAGTGACACCGTACTTAAGCATCACTTTTGCGGTGGTCGTTGCAAAAGTGCGTACGCGATCACTAATGATGGCACGGGGAGTTCGAAGCGGGAAAAGAGACTTTAGAAACTTCACAACTACTCGGGCGTCGTTGGTGGGTAGCGCTTTCGCCTCTACCCATTTAGAAAAGTAATCGACCGCCACGCGGTATATACTTGTTCCCTCGAGAAGACGGAAACGACCCCATAAAGTCGATGCCCCATACGTCAAAGATCTCGCACACTTGAATGGCATTTTGAGGCATTTCATCTCTTTTAGAGATGTTGCTATGACGTTGGCAAGCGTCGCAAGATTTGACGAGGTCATGGGCATCTTTGTAAATTGTGGGCCAATAGAAACCGAAGTCAAACACCTTCTTGGCGGTGTAGTTCGGGCCATGATGTCCCCCTGTGGGTCCATTATGACAAGCCTTGAGAATTTCAGCGGCTTCTTGGCGTGAACACACGCGTCGGATGACTTGATCCGCACGTGATTTTGAACAAATAGGGTCGTCCCGAAATAATGCTTAACATCTTTGAAAAATTTGTTCTTTTGTTGGGACGACATCCCTTTCACAACAAAGTTACCCGCATGATAGTTTGCAAAGTCGGCAAACCATGGGGTACTCGAATCTCTATGATGAGATACCACATTAAGTGTCTCGAGAGGAAACGTTTCGTTTATTTCCTTTTTCTCGAGCACATCTTGATGTGGATTTTCAAGACGAGAGAGATGATCAGCCGCTAGGTTCTCGGCTCCTTTTTTCATCACGGATGATGATATCAAATTCTTGTAGGAGGAGAATCCATCGAACAACCTCGGCTTTGCGTCTTGCTTAGCAAAAAGATATTTGATGGCCGAGTGATCCGTATACACTATGCTTTTTGACAAGATCAAGTATGGTCGAAACTTCTCGAAAGCATACACCACGGCTAGTAATTCTTTCTCCGTCGTAGTGTAATGTGCTTGAGCTTCGGTCAAAGTTTTGCTAGCATAATGTATAGGCTGGAAATGTTTTGATTTTCGTTGCCCCAAGACGGCACCTATGGCGAAATCACTTGCGTCACACATAAGTTCAAATGGTAATTCCCAATCGGGGGCAACTAGGATCGGTGCTTCCGTGAGCTTCTTTTTAAGAGTTTGAAAAGCTTCAATGCACTCACTAGAAGATGAAAGGAGTATCTTTTTCAAGAAGTCGGGTCATAGGCCGGGATATTTTTGAAAAGTCTTGAATGAAACGACGATAAAATCCGGCATGACCAAGGAAACTTCTAACTCCTTTGACGGTTGTGGGAGGAGGTAACTTTGCAATAACATCAACTTTAGCTTTGTCAACCTCAATCCCGTGCTTAGAAATTTTATGGCCGAGGACAATTCCCTCTTTGACCATAAAGTGACATTTCTCCCAATTTAGACAAAGATTCGTGTTTTCACAACGTTCAAGCATCTTGTCCAAATGGGAGAGACATGTTGGGAAAGAATCCCCAAAGACCGAAAAATCATCCATAAAGACTTCCATAGTCTTTTCGATCATGTCATGAAAAATGGCCGTCATACACCTTTGGAGCGTCAGGGAGCATTACACAAGCCAAAAGGCATGCGTCGGTAAGTAAATGTTCCATAAGGACACGTGAATGTGGTCTTTTCTTGATCTTGTGGGTCAATGGGTATTTGGAAGTAACCCGAGAAACCATCGAGAAAACAATAGTATTCGTTTCCGCTAATCTCTCAAGCATTTGGTCCATGAAGGGTAAGGGAAAGTGGTCTTTACGGGTGGCTTCATTTAACTTTCGATAGTCAATGCAAACACGCCATCCCATAACCAATCGAGTAGGAATCAACTCGTTTTCATCATTTTTAACAACGGTTATGCCACCCTTTTTGGGCACACAATGAACGGGACTCACCCAAGGACTATCCGAAATAGGGTAAATCAATCCGGCATCGAGAAGTTTTATGACTTCTTGTTTGATAACCTCATGAATTTTAGGATTCACCCTTCTTTGTTGTTGGACCGCCGGTTTGAAGTCATCCTCCATAAGAATCTTGTGTGTACAAAATTTCGGGTTAATACCCTTGATGTCGGAAAGTTTCCAAGCGATGGCTCGCTTGTGTGACCTCAAAACCTTTATGAGCGGTTTTTCATCCTCACTCAAGTCCTTAGCAATGATGACGGGTGATTTATTGTCACCCTCCAAAAATGCATACTCGAGATGAGGTGGTAAGTCCTTAAGCTCGACCTCGGGAGGATCATTAGATTTTTCAATTGTTTTAATTTCCTCTTTATGAAGTTCTTGAGGAGGGAGTGAGGAAGGATCTTCATTGAGCATTTTCTCGATGAGAAGAATGTCTCCCTCAATGTCGATGGGAGCGTGATCAATTTCCCATGAAACCGAGTCACTCGATAAGTAAGCTTCAATCTCTTCCAATATAAAGTCACTTCCCTCAAAGCGGGTGAGGGAGGGAAGAAGAGCAACGATGGGATCAACGGTGGGATTGCCACTCGAGAATCCAAGAAGTTCTTGAGAATACTCCTTCGAAACAATGTCCATGACATCAATCATGTTGACGGAAGTGTCTTCATAATTTGGGGAGTATCTCGTAACTTGATCGAGGTTGAAAGTAACGGCTTCCTTGTTTGACCTCAAAGTAATTTCCTCTTTATCAACGTCGATCAATGCGCGACCCGTTTTTAAGAAGCACCTCCCAAGGATGAGGGGTACTCGAGGATCGGCATCAAATTCGACCACAACAAAGTCGGCGGGGAAATGAAACTTGCCCACTTTCACAAATACATCCTCGGCTATTCCCAACGGAAGAGAATTTGTGCGGTCCGCAAGCTCGAGGATCATACTGTAGGTGTAGCGGAGGTAATCAAAGCTTTTTCCACATGGAATGTGGCATTAAGTTAATGCTAGCACCAAGATCGGCCAAAGCGGAGCATTGAACTATTCCTTGAAAATCACACGGGATTAGGAATTTTCCGGGGTCTCCTAGCTTTTCAGGAAGCTTTTTGAGGATAACCGCCGAACAATTCTCGTTCAATGAAGTTTTGGCCATTTCAGAAATCTTTTCTTTGTTATTCAACAAATTCTTGATTGTCGGACCGAACTTGGGCATAAGAAGAAGAGCGTCCGCGAAACTAATCTCGAAGTGCAAATCTTGAAAGATTTGGATAAGCTTCTCCATTTGTTGACTAGTTTTATCACGGAGCTTTTGGTCATTAAGCCTTGAAGGATAAGGAAGTGAAGGCTTAGGAATGGTCATCGGAACAATGGGTTCCGGAATTGGAGGTAGGACAACCGGAGGTTGGACTTGTGCCGTACTTCGTGGGCTTGAGATATGCACCTTGTCCTTTGATACCTCGGTTTCTCGTTCCACATCCCTCACCGGAGAAGGATTAGGCATCGAGGGTCCCTCATAAGATTTACCACTACGAGTAGCAATAGCATTCAACTCTCCCTTTGGGTTGGGAATGGTATTACTTGGAAGAGCTCCCGAAGTTGAAGCTTGATTCTTTTGACTCATGAGACTAGCAATCATGCTTTCAATCTTGCTATGAGATTGATCAATCTTGTTACTAGTAGCTCTAAGCTCAGAAGTGAAAGCATTCTTCAAAGTGGTAATTTGATTTTGCATGGACACCATCTTAGCTTCATTGCTTTTGATGTAATTAGCAATGTCAATGGAAGCTTGAGGAGGGGGAGCTTGAACAGTTTGTTGCGGAGCTTGGAATCGGTTTTGATTATAATTTCCTTGATTTTGAAAACCTTGATTTTGAAAATTCGATTCGATTACGATTAAATGATTATTTCTATTTTGCACATTTTGATTGTTGATTTTGATTAAACCGGGTGGTCCAAGGTAATTGTTAGAACGATAGCTTAGAAGGTTACGGTCTCCTTGCGGTTGGTAGGAATTACCTCCCGTATTGTAGGAACCCGAAGCGGCATATACGCTCTCTTGAGTGAAGCCACCGGAGGCTGGACACTCGAAATAAGGGTGTGGACCACCACAAGTTTCACAACTCTTGTTCACGACATTCACTTGTTGATTATTATTTAGACTCATTTTAAGTACAACAGTGGATATTTCTTCGATCTTTTTGGTGAGAGTGGTGTATTCCGAAGATGGAAGAGTGGTAGATCTCATTGACTCACTCCTCTCGGTTGAGGAATCCCAATAATTGTGGTGGGCAGTCATGTTTTCGATGAGATCATAGCACTCTTGGTCGCCTTTTCATAAAGGTACCACCGCGGCATTGATTGTGTCGCGATGTCTCAATGTTAACCCGTTATAGAATGTATCTATTTGGGTGACAAGCAACATGTTGTGGTTTGGACATCGATCAATTGAAAGCTTATAGCGTTCCCATGCCTCAAATAAGGACTCATCGGGTTGCGAAAATTACGATTTCATTCCGTAGTTTCGTCATCATCGACGGTGGAAAGTATTTCGCCAAGAATTTGGAGATCATTTCGTCGAAACTATGGATTGAGTTCTTGGGAAGACGATCAAACCATGCGGTGGCATGAAGCGTCAAAGAATATGGAAAGAGGTATAAGCGAAAGGCGTCATCGGTGACCCCATTTTGCTTCATACTTTGGGTGACGGTGAGAAATTTGTCGAGATGCTTGTTGGCATCGTCACCCGGTGATCCGTGAAATTGGCAAAAGGTTTGGACTTGTTGTATCATGTGATGCTTAAGTCCAAAGTCCGTAACTTCGATGTTAAGCGGGCAATTGGACCACCGTCCATCCATCGTGGGTTGGCAAAGCTCCTCCATCGTTCGTAGATCGGGAGCTGGATCTTGTGGACCAGTCTTTGGGACTTGAGGTCCGTTCCTTGGTTATGTGTCATTGTGGGTTGTTCAATGCGTATCTCGGATGCGTTTGTTTGGTTACGGTTCGTCTACGAGCTTGCGGCGAGTGCGCATGCACTTCCAAAACAACACTTTCAATTAAAACAAGACCGAGGCAAAACACAGTGAACTTAAACCAATAATCCCAAGTGAATTGATCACTTCTATAAGATAAACGCACAAAGGAGCGGAGAAGCTTATTAGGTCAGTATGAAGCTTATTAAAAACCGCCTCTTTTTCAGTAATTTAATGTCAGGCCGTCCTTATACCCCTCACATAGTTTGTTTATCCGATAGAAATAAACCAAAACACGAGCGACACAAAGGCAAGTTTTAAATCTTTTGTTCGGAAACTTATAATGATAACACCTCAGTTGAGAATGTTATATTGATTGTGTCTTCTATATTATTTAAAACAACAAGCAAAAATCTTTTTGTATTTTTAATCTTTTACATATATATACAAAGAAAAGGAAAATATTTTTGTATTTTTGTATTTTTCAAAAAACAATAACTTCACGAGGAAGGATCTTCAAGTACTTTAAATGTTAATGATTCTAGTAAAAATCTGAAACAGTGGGTTGTGATGGAAATAAGCTACCAAATAAGCTGAGAATGGCTTAAAACCCAAAACTGCAAAGCTACTTAAGGAATTGATTGTGCAAGAAATTAATGAGACAAGTCCCATGGGCAACTGGTAGTGAGGTGATGTTGTGAGGTGTTGGTGAGTGACTGTGGAGACCCAGGTTTGAATCCTGGCTCCACTTTTTTGGAAACTTGATTTTTTTTTTGAAAATATATATATATATATATATTTTTTTTACAACTTGTTTCCAAGATCAAAAGCCAATTTTTTTTTATGAAAACTTTTTGTTGAAGGCTTTAAAAGAAGCAAGAAAACTACTTTTTAGCACTGATTTGGACATACACAATTCCCAAACACCCTTTAAGCACCTTTTTTGAACAAATATGGAACTAAGAATCAGTGAGCAGCTTGGAAAAGTTTGTACAAGCAAAAATTACTAACAAGTAAGCTACAATTTAGAACAATAGGCTCAATCAAGCATAAAAGAATGAGGGAGATCAGTTGGCATAAGAGAATAAACTAGGAAATCTTAAAACTAAGTAAAGTAGAGTTAAGCACTAAATCTGTCCTAATAAGCACTAAGGGAAATCTAATAAGCTAAATCCTAAGTACCTAATATAAGTTAACAAAAACTCATGACTTTCCTAAATAAGCTAAGTTTTTCTATTGATAAGCTAAAAAGAGAAGAAGAAAAATGCACCTGGGCTGCTGTCTACAGTCCCAAAACAGCTTGAGAGAGCTTTTTGGAGCTTAATTTTAAGCTGAGAAGGGAGCTTCTAGGTCAACAACAAAACTGCAAAAATAGAGTTAGCATAGTGGACATCCTAAAAAACTAATTTGGGGTTGAAAAAGGCAGTTTAACAGCTTAAAAAGAAGCGTTATGCTGCTGTTTTGGGCTATGCTGAAACAGAACTGAAAGCTAGGCAAGGACTGTTTTAACTATGATTTTAACTAGGCTATTTGTAACTGAGATGCAAATAGATTAAATCTATACTAAGTTGGGCACATAAGGATTTGAGAAAAACTGAGTTAGCTTAATTTGACAACCAATTGAACTGAAAAATAAGCCCAAGAACAGCAGCCTAGGCTACTGTCCCGAGCAGTAAAAAAGAAAGAAAGACATAACCCCCTTTTTTTTTTTCACTTGATTCCCAAAGACCTTTTCAACCCAAATTAAGACTAGTACAAATGATTTATGAACAAAAACTGAGTTTGACCTTAAAGGTCAAACGGGTTAAAACGAGGTTTTGACCACCAAGCATGCTTAAAACAAACACCCCTTTATGGGTTAAAAGAGCTTTAAACTGATTCTTTTTTCAAACAAATTTTATTCTTACTATCTGAACACTCAATTAAAACTGTGTGATGCTACTGGAAGATTGAAAACTAGAAAGTGAGAAAAATAAGCACTTGAGTGCTAATTGGTAAATAAGCTGAAATATGAAAACAGGAACTAAAAGATTTCTTTCATTAATTGGAAAACATTACAAGTAAAAAAAAGACAACTATTTTAAAAACTACAGCTAGGGGGTGCCTTATATCAATGGCTACAAGACCCTATTTATACTAAGTCTTCAAGCCTTCAACTGCTTCAAGGTGTGTTTGTTTTGTGAGGAGAAAGTGAGCTGAGGCAACCTTGTGTTTCTTTGGTGATAATCTTGGCCATCCAAATGTGTTGGAGAGGTACCCACACGATCACAGCCATCGATTGGGTCTTCAAATGAGCTCCAATGGGGAGGCAAGGGATTGCCAAGGTGTACTGGATTCACGTGATGCTTGGTTGACTCCCTTTTGCAGCTTCCAACATTGAGAGTGACAGGGAGAAGTGTAGTGGGTGCTGACTAGGAGATGAGAAGGATTTTGGCGGGATAAAGGTTTCTGGGATTGGAATTTTTATTTGTGTTTCTGGTTTTGGGATAATGGGAGGAAGGGGAAAGGGTAAATAAGGGTAGTGAAGGTTCAAAGGAGGGGTCAAAATGGTGAAAAGGTTTATTTTGTAAAAGGTTGTTTTATTTTTGTGAAGATGTTTTGGAAATTTGTCGGTATTGGGATAGGATTTTGGGTTGTTTTTCCCCTGATCACTCTCAAAACGTGTCTCGGGCTTCAAAAATGTAGAAAATCACTTCCCGGCTACGTCTTCACTGCACTTTTTCGGCATTTCGATTTTTCCCGTTTTGCTCTGTTTTCAATCCTTTTGTACCGAAAGACATAAAAGCACTCAGGATATTTTAACATATTTTGAGCGTATTTGAGTGTTTTTAGTCATTTTTTAGGTCTTAGGCGGGTAAAAATGATGAGTGAATAAGCACTTATCAGTAGCCTTAATGTCAGTTGTATCCTTCTGAAGATCAGTGACTTTGTCTGCTAGATTAGAGAGAGAGTTCCAAAGCTGTCATTCTAGGCCCAAGATTCCAAGCCATTGAAGATGATGCCTTAGCCAAAGTAGTCATATGAGCATCCAAAGAACCCATTAGTAGTATGAAGAGACCGAATCAAGATTGAAGACCACGAACATTGGCGTTTTGAGCATTTTGATAAGTTCGGTGAGGCCGAGGAATTTTTAGGTAAGCCTCAGTAGCCTCCAAAGACTTTGGAGTTGAGTGTTGGGTCTTCTTTGACCGAGTCTCTGATTTCATCAATCTTTGTTCCACAACCACGAAGGTGCTTTAGAAATTTAACCGATTTTCATCCACTGTGAAGATGTTGGTACATGAGATCCGTGTGTTCATCGGTGTTTGCATCAAAAGCATGTACCTCGGCCTTTAGATCGCATAGGTGGCGGCAGCTTCGGTGTGTTGATCCCATAATGTTTCAAGAACCCCGAGTATCGCTTCCTTGAAGCTTTAGTGATCCACATAACTAGTTGCCTCTCTGTCAGTGGAAGAGTATTATCAAATTTTCTGAATTCTTCAGACGGGGAAGATGCGAAGAGTCGAGTCATTGTCTTGTTGGAAGGTGACTCTTTAGGCTCTTGTGGATCGGTGATGCTATTGTTCGGTTTGAACATGTCCACTTCTTATCCTTCTGATAGAATTTCATCTTCACTTTCAGATTGTTCTTCATTAGAGAAAAGTATTTCATTGACCTCAGCAACTGTCAGTAAACCAGTGGTGGTGATGGGTTCCATATCAGCGGGTGGTATTAATCCCTCTGAGTCTTTTTCTGTTGGGAATTATGTGAAGTATGAATTATGCTGATGTTTGCGAAAGGATTCTCTTGAAGTGTATGGATTAGAAGACATAATTCTGAAGTATTATAGTACGTAGTTTGTTTATGCGGAAATAGTTATTTCGTGTGTTCTATAGTTAGTTAGGATATGCATGAGCTTTATTAGGAAGTGATAATGTATATCTTATTTAATTTTATGATTATACGTTTCTTAGGAAACAAGTTAGGGTTCCTTGCTTATAAAAGGAACACGATAGAATGATTATTGTGACGAATTGAAAAAACAGAGTTTTAGTAATATAAAGATCCATAGAGGATCAACGTGTTCTTAGTTATTGTGTTTATACTTATATTTGAGTTTCCGCTAAAGAATATAAGTTGTAGAGATTGTCTATTAGTTTGATTATGATTACGTAAGTAATATTAACGATCTGCGAGTGCTCTAGATCTATCAAGGTCTGTAACGTTTCAACAAGTGGTATCAGAGCCTCGAGAGAGTCTCTACAATACTAAGAACCATCTTTCATAAACACTCATACAACCAACTAATTGTTCACCATGCCTGGATCACAAGATGATATGGATGTCACCAACAACCAGAACACCACCAATCTGCAACAACTAAGTCTCTCGAACAGCAATGCCAAGTTTCCTTATCTAAAGAAGGAGGAATATGATTTATGGGCAATGAAGATGCAAAACTGGATTTCCAACATTGATTGGAATATGTGGGAAGTTGTCAAAAAGGGAAACAGCTTAAAGCGAACTACCACGAGATCGATGGAAAACTTATTCATGTTCCTCCCAAATCAGAAGAATTCTTGCGGTTTAGAGAGAAACCAAAGTAAAGACAATTCTTCTTCAAGCTATTCACGAAGATCACTTGAGTGATTTTCACTTCATGAATGATGCTAAAGATATTTGGTTGGCCATCAAGGCCAAGTTTGGAGGGAATGAGGAGTCTATGAGAATGAGAAAATCGATCTTTGCGACAACAGTTTGAAGACTTTCAGATTTTAGAAGAGGAAGGAATTCACAAAGGCTATGACAAGTTTCACAAGATATTAAGTCGGTTGAATCACTTAAGGCAAACCAAGATAATGATGATTGCAATTCCAAGTTTTTGCGATCTTTACCTCAATCCTGGCTACAAGTAAGCATTGCCTTTAAAACTAAAGGTGGGCTTGATATGATTACATTTGATGAGCTATACAACAAGCTTAAATCTCTTGAGCCTGATGTGCGAAGTCCCTTCCGTTCATCAACTTCTGCTAGTCATACAACATTTGTTGGAGCCTCTAATCCTAAGATGACTCATGTTCCAAGTCCAACTTACTCATCATCTTATAATACCACTCCATCTAGTTCTCAATCTACAACTAGTGGTATAATGGAAGATGTGCTTGGATCCTTCTTTGCTGATTATGATCCTCATCAGGAACTGGCATATGAGGACTTTGATCAGGTAGATCCTCTGGAGATGGAAGAGATGAAGTTGAAGTGGCAAGTGGCTATGCTTTCTATGGACATCGAGAAATTTGAGCGTAAAAGCTGGGAGAAAGTTTGGTTTCGGGGAAGAGATCCAACAAGGTTTGACAAGAAGAAGGTCAAGTGCTTTCCATGTCATCAGATGGGTCACTTCTCCAGAGAGTACAAGGATAGGAAGGCTGGAGATGAGGTGCGATACTCTTCCTATCAGCGAGAATCAAAGGGATCTTTGGAACTTCAAAGCCTAGATCCTCAACCGCAATGGTCACTTTGGATTCCAATGTCATTGGAAATCACATGAGTTTGAGAATGATGATGGTCCGGTGGTGAGAATATTGGGTTGCTTGCAAGTCGTACATCGAAGATACGAATGATCAGATTGCCTTGATGGGCATCTCTCAAGTACAAAATTGCTTGTTTGGTTGTAGTGAACGTTATAATGAACTTAAGGAAGCATATGATGTTTTGAAACCTAAATATAATGAATGCTATGTTGAAGTTGAAGCTTATAAACATAGTTTAAAAACATTAGAAAGACAAAAGTTTGGTTTCGAAGAATCGATAGCTTATGATGAGAAGATTATGGTGTTAGAATGTGATCTAGAATGTACACAAAATGAATTAAAAGGTGCGAGAAATTGAGAGTGATGTGGTGTCTGAAAATAGTGTGTTGAAAGAAAAATTAGATCTTTGAAATTGCTAGACATAATGAATGGTTCTTGAATGGTAATAAGTTAGCAAGTCACATCTATGCTAGTCAAACTCCTAATACTTCAATAGGCTTAGGCTTTAAGAAATATGTAGGATTAGAAGCTAGAGATGACACACGTAAATCCACAGCAGCAGGCTTAGCAAATTTTGTCAAAGAAGGTGACCTACATGATGTACGTGGATCCATTAGAGGAATACCTATGCCTGTTGACCTTTCCCTACTTGTTGACTTTGATGGATCACATCATCTATATGGCAAAAAGTCCAAAGACTTGCCAGACCCTAATTCTTCATCTAATGATTTTGTCTCTTGTTCTAACAGTGACAAATCTTCTGATCAAGGGTCTACTTCTTATGCCAGCTGTGATTCAAGTGATAAGTCGGACCTACCCAAGACCTCACCTATGCACCCAAGCCTACCTACAAGCCTTTAAGAGTTTCTTTGAAGATTCATCTTCCAAGCAGTTTCATCGAAGACTTGTCTTTTAAGTCTTTGCATAATAATAATGTTAAAAAAAATTCCTTTAATGTTTTTGGTTTGAATGCTTCTGCTTGTAATAGAACATCTTTTGGTTTGAATAAATCTTCTAAAAAGAAGACATGTTTTGTGTGTGGAAGTAAATTTCATTTAATTAAGGATTGTGATTTTCATGAACTAAGAATGGGTGTATGTCTTTGGGAAATCTAGACCAATGTGGACTAATGTTAATAGTATACCACCTTATATTCCACAAGCTACTCATAAACCTTCTCCTTGGAGAAGATCTGTAGCAAGACCATATGTGCAACCAACAAGTTCATACTTTCAAAATGGTTATTGGCCTGGATATGTTGACTCTTTGAATGATGGGAAAGGTTATTGGAATACTGCTGTGAAGCCCTCAGCAGGTTGTTCTTGGCCACAAAGGGACCTAAATTTCAATGGAAACCCAAGAACAATGGTGGATCTTATAAATCTACATGGCCTCAAACTAAAGATCCACAAGGCAGGTTCAAGTCAGCAATGACTTGAGACTCAATAGTGTACTAACTTCTCTGTATATTTTTGTTATTATTGTAGGATCATCCTCTACAGCACAAGGATGTTGGCATTGTTGATAGTGGTTGCTCTAGAAGCATGTCAGGAAATAGAGATATGATGCATGATTTTGTACCCCTTAAAGGAGGAGGCAATGTGACATTTGGTGGAAGTGATGGTAGAATCACTGGGAAAGGGACCATCAAAACACCTCAACCGGACTTTGAGAATGTGTACTATGTCAAGGAACTACAACACTTCAACTTGTTCTCAGTCTCACAAATCTGTGATACAAAGAACAAAGTACTCTTCTCTGAGGATGAATGTCTTGTCTTTGTCTAAAGACTTCAAACTTCCGAAGATACATCTATTTTCTGAGAGTTCCTCGTACTCACAATTTATACACATTCAACTTGAATGATGTTCAACCAGAAGGTGATTTAACTTGTTTGGTGGCTAAAGCATCCTGGATGAGTCTACAAAATGGCATAGAAGGATGGCACATGTGAATTTCAAGACCATAAACAAGCTATCTAAACTGGGTCTTGTTGAAGGACTTCCTTCTAAAGTTTTCACCAATGAATATAAGCTGTTGCCGCAACAAAGGAAAGCAACATAGAGCCTCATACAAAGCTATTAATTGAGTGAGCCTTATTTGAGAACCTCTTCGGTTGCTTCACATGGATCTTTTGGTCCAACTCAAGTCAAGCATCGATCACAAGTACTTTTGTCCGGTTATTACCGATGACTATAGCGAGGTTTTGTTGGGTGTTCTTCTTAAGGACTAAAGATGAAACCTCTCCAGTTTTAAAAGAGTACATTACTCTTGTTGAAAACCAGCTGAGCAAAAAGGTTAAAGGTATCCGGTGTGATAATGGGATAGAGTTCAAGAATGCTGTCTTGATAGAACTCTGTAGGTCTAAAGGAATCAAAAGGGACTATAGTACTCCAAGAACACCTCAACAAAATGAGGTGGCTGAAAGAAAGAATAGAACCACGATAGAGGCGGCAAGATCTATGCTTGCAGACTCTAAGTTACCCACCATGTTTTGGATGAAGCGGTTGGCGCACTTGTTATGTTCTAAACCGGGTATCTATCACTAGACCTCACTTTAAGACACCTTATGAACTTCTCTATGAGAAAGTTCCTGTTATTCATTACCTTAAACCTTTTGGTTGCCAAGTGACTATTTTGAATACTAGTGATCCACTGTGTAAATTTGATGAGAAGGCTGATGAGGGTTATATTGTGGGATATTCGGCTCATAGTAAGGCATATAGGGTATACAATTTGAATGCTAAGAAGATAGAGGAGACTTTGAACCGAGATATCGGAAGACAAGCCTAATGTTCAAGGACAAGGTCATGTTTGGTCTTTGACCTTGATTACTTAACTGACTATTTGGGTTATTCTAGACATGTGGCTAACCAAAATTCAGATATACAAGTGTCTCCCATCGACGATCGCTACCATGAATCTTGATTCGATAGTGAGTTTGAGGATGATGAGCATCCTATTGTTGTACCTTCTTTCTCCCCTAACAATTTTACAGGTGTCACTTCCAAAAGTTCTACCACTGAGAGTGAAGATGAGTCCAATTATGCAGAGGACCTTGCTAGGCTTAAGAAGCGGAGTATGCAAACTAATCTAGAAGCTGAGGAGATTATAAGAGAAGCAATCGATGGAAATCACAATTCTGCTGAACGTGATTCTGTTTCTCCTATCATCACCAAATCTGCTGAAGGTGATGCTGTTTCTACTCCCATTTCTACTAGAGTGTCCACCGCCTTTGGAGATCCTTATATACGTTTTCCAAGACCCTCAGATCTTGGTAATCATCAACCCAAAGCTGGAGTCTTCACCTCACCTTCCTATGATACTGATTTTGTACCTACTATGACTAATCTTGATACCTCCATTGATGTAAACACCACTGCTACTAAA
>OU343224.1:170787372-170823495 GCA_910596185.1 Chrysanthemum makinoi
CAGTTACGTATTGCTTATATGTCCTTTTTGTTGATTAAAGACCGGAGAAGATTTGTAGTCTCCATGATCTTGGGATGCTCATAGCCACTATCCACGACGAGAGACCGATTTGGTGATGATGATGTAGCGGTTCTCCACGGTTGAGAATGTTCTTAAATCGCATGAGAATGCTTAGTGATTATTCACGGAAGCTTCACTCGTAGCCAATATCAATCGGGAATTTGGGAAGCGGTCTCTTGAGTTAGGTGTGGCATAGAATGTCGGTTGGCTTGATTCCGGGGATATTAGAAGAGCGGCCGTGATGCGCATTTGATGTGATGGTGATTTATGCGTGTGAGATTGAGCATCGGATCACCGCACTTGACCTTTGATCCTTTGCATTGAATTCTAGAATTGTTGCATGTAGATTTCGGTCTTTGTGGCGAGTGTGAGAGCATGTTACGTGCGGATTGGTTCTTAGAATATCCGCGGCAATCAAGCAAGAAGATTCGAGCATGTGAGGGTTTCAAAGTAAACTCACGAAGTGTTCTTTACAATCTTTTCTTGGATAGCCATTAGGGAAGATATTCGGCAATTGTGAGAACCTTCAGTGCATCACATTCATTTGAGCTGACCGTAATGGCGATCACGAAATAACATTAGCCAAAGAACCAACATATATCGAAAGACATAATGTTAGTCAAGAAGGTTTTATTGACTAATTATGAATGCGGTGTTAATGATTATTCTGAGTCCTAAGTCGCTTGTTTGTCGATAGTCCAATGGCACGTCGTGAAGCGTTTAAATTGAGTTAGTTAAATTTAAGTATTAAAGTTTTATGTTATCAAATTTATCACTTACATAGTACACAACATATCAAACGTTTTAAGTTTATTAGTGACATTATTGGATTCGTGACGTTATGATTCATTTATTTACAGTTTTGCACGCGTAACAATTCAAAGCGAAGGTTTGATCAAGGCTTATGCGTAGGAATAGTAGCTTATGCGTAAACAAGATAAGTGTACGCGTAGATGTAAGCTGCGGCGTAGGATCGACTTACGGGTAAGAAATATTACGCGTAGGAACGGGAGAACCTTATAGTAAAACTTAAGCGTGAGGCGTATATAAACCTGCGGCGTAAGGATTACTCCAAGAGTAAACCTTATGGGTAGAGTCACTTTGTTACGCATATTCTTCACGCAGGATCTGCATAGTCCATTGTAGACCCTTACGAGATTGCGGTTGATTCGCAGCGTAAAATTTCTCTTACGCATAAGGTGATCCTTATAGGTAGAGTAACTACACTTGATTCGAGTTTTATCGTAGCAAGCCGAAATAAAATCATCATAACATCAATCTTAACACATATATTCATTTTACAACAAATCATGGCATGGAGACATGTTAAACATTCTGCGTAGAAAGTCATATCGTAAGTCAAACCCCTAAGGTTTAAGTTATATGATTTCTAGCCATGGATATGCACCAAAGTTTTTGGTAGGTCTTAGATGTTATGAGATTAATAACCAAGTTTAACATACCATTAAGTAGTGAATCAAAATACCCAAACTCAGAACATTAAACCCTAATTTCTAATTATGACTTAATTAGTGTTTCTGGGTTGTTATATGGCCTGGATAACATTAATTCAACATGATATAAACATCACACAACAATTTATTTGACCAAAAACCATTCACATTTAAAAATACCCATCGACTTAAGAACCCTAATTTTGAAAAACCATCAATTCGTGTTTTCGGGTGGATTTTGAGGTAAAATAGTATCATTGTTGTTAAGAAAACGTTTGACACATTATTTTCAACCACAAACACACACCAATGATTGTGTGTTCATACGGCTTATCGTAGAACACATAATCACACATATCTAACGATTTAGCCGTTGGATTTGCATCAAATTCAAAACCTTTGCTTGTATTAACGTTAAGATCATGAAAACACTTACACTTTGATGATCAAAATCACAGATTTCTTGAGCGAATTTGATGCGTAGGATTAGTTTAGGTGAGTAATAAATGTGAAGTGAAGGAATTATGTGGGGTGTTTTATTTAAAATAACTTTAAAGCTTTGGCAGTTTTGGTCCCTCCACCTTTTTCCTTTTTCATCCAAAGCCATTTAACTTCCATTATGGTTACCAAACAAATATTTTAAGAAGAAACTTGGCGACACTCCCCTCGACTTAATAAATGATGAAAGGTTATAAATTTTAGTCGAGGTGTGGTTTAACCGAAGGTTTACCACCATTGATACAAGAATCAACGAATAGAGTAACATGCAAGTACCGGAGATGTTTTGAAGCAGGTTAAAATTAATTTTCTCCCCTCAACACTTGATCGGAAAATACTGAATTTTGAAAGATTAGAGTGTTGACGGAAGAAATGTACTTGCAATGTTGAAAGAAAATAGATAGGAGAATATTTTTGTTGATTTTCTAATTTTATATTTTGTATTTTGTTTTTGAAAAATATTTACAAAGAGATTTTGGTGTTTGTGAGGTTTTAAGACATTTTAGGAGTTCATCAATTCCTCTTGAGTCAAACACCTCATACCAATCGGTTGGACCAACTCATTAAACCTAGCGGGAGGCAAGGCTTTGGTGAGAAGATCGCCAATTGGTATTACGTACCCTAAAATATAATTCAAGATTACCTGTTCCACGTGATCCTTGATGAAATGATATCGAAGATCGATGTGCTTTGATTTAAGTGTTGGCGGGTTCACGAGATCGCAATGGCACTCCGTTGTCGCGATACATCGGGATTACATCAAATCGTAACCATAGTCTTTGGTTGTGTTCTCATCAAATGACTTGAGCACAACACGCCGACATGGCTACATATTACTGCCGGTTGAGGACGTGATGTACAATCTGCTTCTTGATTGCCATGACACAGTTTATCACCAGAAATTGTAAAGCTCACGAAGTACTTTTCGTGTAGTCTAAGCATCTGCGTGGTTACGTCGAAGCGATTAGTTCAAAACCGGAATCCTTGGATACGGATCCCAAGTTAATGGTTCCCTTTATGTATCGGAGGATTCTTTTAGCCTCAGAGAGGTGGGTTTCGGTTGGTCGCGGCCGATAACGAGAGCAAGATATGGCAAAGACAATATCAGTGCACTGGTGTTAGATACATGAGACCCAATAATACTACGGTATTTTGTAGGGTCCACCAATTTCCCATGTAAATCAGCGTCTTGGTATGAGCCATTGGTGTGGCATAGGTGTCCGCAGTTTTCATTCCAAATTTGTTTAACAATTCAAGGGCATATTTGGAGTGACTCAAGAAAATACCACGGGGTGATTGATGAACTTGTAGTCCTAGAAAGAGCGTAAGTTCACCCATCATGGACATTTCAAAATGTTTCTTCATTAGTTTTGCAAAAGCGATTGAGTACTTTTTATGTGTTGACCCAAAAAATGATGTCATCATAGAAATTTGAACAATTAAATATGTTCCCGTGATATTGTATGAAAGAGTTGGGTCAGCCGACCTTTGGTGAAATTATTGGCAATGAGGAAAGATGATAGCTTATCGTACCATGCCGAGGAGCTTGTTTGAGACCATCTGAGCTTTGTTGGTTTGTAGACATGATTGAGAGCGGGATCAGCGAATCCATACGGTTGGTGACATAAACCGTTTCTTTAAGTTGTCCATTGAGCGGTTTTGACATCCATCGAAAGACGTTATATTCATATGAGCGCTGGCGAAATATCGAGCGACCTCAAGGCGAGCAGCGGGAGCAAAAGATTCTTCAAAGTCAATACCCTCTTCACGCGATAACCCTTAGCCACGGGCGTGACTTATTTGGATAACATTCCCCGGCATCAATTTGTTTTCAAATCCATTTGAGACCAATGGCGTAGACCCTGTTGGTCTTTCAACCGGTTCCCATACTTCAAGACGTTTGAATTGGTTGAGTTCTTCTTGCATGGATTCAATCCATGTGTCTTTTGTCATTGCGTCTTTGATGTTTTAGGTTGATTGGCGAGGCGGTGAGTGCATAAATGCAATGTTCACCATCGTGTGAAGGCGTTGTCTTGTAACGGCTGGTTGATTCGGGTTGCCAATAATGTTTTCGGAGGATGGTCTTTTGTCCATCTATGTGTGGAGGGTTGATGTTGGTATACATTGTGCGGATTTTGAGGATTCAAATGGCTTGTTGAAGATTAGCGACATCAGTGCGGCGATCTCATTAGCAAGCGGGTTGAAGCGCATTTGGATCAAAATCTGCGGTGGGGTACTTCATTAGAACATCATCGGCGGTTCATCATTGTTGGAGCGGTTTGTTCAAGCTGTTGTGTTGGAGTCAGCGGGTGGTGCTTCTTGTAGTTGTTGTAGCGGTGTATGTCGGGTATAAGAGTATTATCGGGTTGGCGGTGAGACAGCGGATACACACGAACGTTCATCAATATCGTCAGCTGAGCAGCGGGCAAATAACCTTTCCATTTGTTGGAGTAATTTGGGGGCTTTGTTCGGTGGATGATGGGGTTGGGGAAGTTTAAGCGGTTGTGTCGGGTTCAAGGCATTATACTCGAAGCCATTTCCGTAAGTTCATCAAAATGAGCATGAATCGTTTCCATAACCTCCTTTGTTCGGCGATTCAGTTCGGAAACCTTTAGAATTATCTATCCTATAAAGACTCAATGTCGCTTTGGCTTTGAGCTTTCCAAAGTCATCACGATCATTATTAGGATAGCAAAGAGATCCAAAGATATGAAAGTGTTTGAGATTGGTTTTTACTTTGTGGACAAGCTCAAAAGGTGTTTTGTTGTGGCGTTTTGTAATCATAGAACAATTTTGAGTATAGCATGCGTGGATCTACTTACGCCCATAAGTAATCTGGAAGTTTAGCATTGATTAACATTGTTCTTGCGGCTTCCACTAGCGTTAGGTTTAGATCTTTCAACAACTCCGTTTTGTTACGGTATGCGTGCAATAGATGTCGATCTTTGAATTCCCACTTTCTCATAAAATTCACGAAGAGTTTGGTTAACAAATTGGTTCCTCATGCGATTCGATTTGTGAGCGGTGTTTCGTGGTGAACTTGTATTTTCGTGAGAAAGGTGATGATCATTTGTGGAGCTTGATCTTTGCTTTGAAGAAAGTAGACCCAAGTCCAGAGTGAATAGTCATCAACAATTACTAAGATGTAGCATTTGCCATTGATCGTTTGCCAGCGCGCCACACACAAATCCATGTGAAGAAGATGAAGCACATCGAGAGTTGTTCCACCTTTGAAGGAAAATGAGCCGAGTGCTTTTGCCTTGTTCACAAAATTTGGCAAAGGTGATCTTTAGAATACCGAAATCGTGGGAGTCCTTCAACTAGTTTGTGTCGAGCAAGGTTGGTGATGGTATGATAGTTTAGATGTGAGAGCGGCGGTTGCCATAGCGGGATTTTGTTGATGTTGCCTTTGAAAGTAAGCAAATGGGAGATGAAGCAACCATGTCTTGCATTGAGATAGTGTAGAGACTGAATTCGCGAGCGGACATAAGGTCATTTCCTTGTAGATCACGAATGAAACAAGTTTTCTCCCTGAAAGCAACCTCCAAATCTCAATCACAAAACTGACCTCTTGAAAGCAGATTGTGACCAAGGCCTTCCACATAATAAACCACCTTTAATTCGATGTTCCCATTGATATAGTCTCCGTAGCCCATGATAGTGCGAAGTGATCATTCGAACACTGCGGTGCCAATGAACTTTGCAATAAAGTTTGATAACGAGTTTAAGGTTACTGTCGTATGTGCGGGAACATCCGCTATCAACAATCGAGGAATGATCACGTATCACTGCATTACACCACAGGGCGACGAGATGGAATAGAAGTAGATGTGGAACCGAAATGTTAGAGGGTTCGAGGCGTTTATAGTAGATATACACACATCAATAGCTTTAGGTATCCATTTAAATCCTAGTGTGTTATATATCCATTTCTGCCATCTCCACTAGTTTTGCTTTAGTCTTAGTGAATGCACTAGGTGGTACTACATTCCTAGGAGGTGAAACGGAGCTCTGAGGGTATGTCGTTTCTTAGAATCTAAAGAGGCGGTCTACCAAGCACAGACTTAGAAAGATTAGTGGGCCTAGAGGTATTCCGGTTCTTAGGATTCCTTAAGCGAGAGATGATAGCTTTAGCAACACATTTGTCATGACAATCAGAATTCATACTTTTACGACAAATAACACAAGGTGCATCGGACTGAATATCAAAAGTACTTAGCGGTTTAGCATTCGATTACATCACTATTTCTATTACATTTGCGGGCCTTAATATCTATAGTGGAGCAGCGTGAGTCTTATTCAAAGTCCTAGGGTGTTCTTCTACTTTAGCATTCTTTATTGATCTTTTCTTGGAATTAACTTCCTATTCTTGATGTAGTGCTCTAGAACATGAAGTGCGGGCGTTTGGAAAAGGCTAACTATTCTGTTTAGGTAGAAGGAGCACGTTAGCAACTTGTGATTTGGCGGTGATTCTAGGTTCATGATTACTAAGTGTTCTTGGGGCTATTCTCTTAATCACGGTGGGCGGAAGTTGTTCATACTTTCCTAACATTTCTCTTAACTTGAAGATAGTGTGAATCAGATCTTGATTTACAGACCGAATATTTCGGCAAAATGCATTACTTCTTTAGTGTGTGTGCAAGATAATGATCAAGTTCATTTGATGCTTCATCACGAGTCTTTTTGAGTAAATCAAATATGACACCATATTCCTTTTTAACTTTTACAAGTTCTTGTTCATATTTTGAGATTTGACACTTAAAGACACGTTTTGATCATCCAGTTGCTCAATTTTAGGATCGAAGATTTTGCATGGCCCAGGCGATTTTGTGTTGAAAAGCAAGTTGTTGATCGTGAATATCTTTTTGACACCAATTAAGGCGACGTATTGCATTTGAAAGTTAGTTTGACAATCGTTTGTTTTCAACTTTTAAGGACTCGATCTGAAGCACATTATCGGTGTTCTCAACATTTACCACAAAATCAACGATTATCGTAGAGATATAATCAAATGCATATGACAAAAAATTCAATAGCACAACATTATGGACATCGTACGGATGACATCTTCAAGAGTCGATCAACATCTTTTCTCAACAGTTTCTTTTTACGTTTAGTGTTAGAAATAGATGTTTACTTTTTCTCAGCGACCTTCATCAATCAAGTTCCTTATGAAATCCCTTTCCCGAACAATGCACAACTTTTCAAATTTTTAACATTTGGTAAAAGATTTTCATGAAAAATGTCTCTTTGTTCTCGCGTAGAGATTGAAAATGTTGAACTTTGATTTCAGAATGATATTCTATCTCATGTTGTAAAGTTTTGAGGTCGGCCATGAAAAGGTCAAAATATAAGAATTTTAGATTTTCAGTTTGAGTTTACTTCATGATGGAAGGTAAAGGACCATAAGTTTGTGCATAATCTGGTTTGGGATTAACATTAGAACTCGACTGTTTTATGATAATCCTTGGTGTGTTAGAAGAATCCGTTGGTGTGAAAGTGTAGCTTTTGAATAGTTAAAAGGTTTGTTGTAAACAACTTTTTCTAATTTTGATCGACTCTCGTCTTCTACATCTAATTCCTCTTGATGATTATATTCAACAACACTCATATGAATTATCAATTTTATATTCTAGCTGGAAACTTGAGTTTGGTTTGAATGCTTTGGTTGAAAGCTTAGGTTTGTAATCGGATTGGTCCATATCCATTTGGATTGGGTTTTAAAGTAAACTTTTCAATAGGCGTGACCCACTTCGCCATGTTTGTAAACAACCATTTTAAACTCTTTAAGTTTGTTTTGCAAGCCGATGATTTCTTCAAGATGATCATCTATTCGTTTAGTTGAATGCTTTTTGTATGCAGAGAACTGTTTTTGACAAGTTAACAACTCGGCCTTAGCTTTTTGATTTTCCAAGGTGAGAGCGTTAATTTGCTGTTTATGTTCATGTTTGATTGTTCTATTTGGACAACAAAGCATTCTTGAGCGGCTAGATCGCATCTATCTCTCTAAATATTTTCGTTTTGATAAGATTTGGCAAAGGCTGCTTCAAAACCGTTTTCCGTTTTTCTTGAGTTTTGAAAAAGTTGAGTTGCTTTTGTAGACATTCAAAATCCTTAGTTAGAGTGCATTTTTCTTTTCAAGTCTGATTAATGGCGACATTTTTCCACTATGGTTTGTTGGTCTTGTATTAAATGAGCAAAATCACGGATGAGGAAAAGTTGATTGTGTTCAACGTGAGTCACAACATGATCATTACTTAGATCCTCAAGTATAACCACGTAGTCAATTTGATTATCAAGGGAAACCATAAGGTCATCTTGATCGTCAAATATAACTACGGTCTGTTGAAAATCGTCGAATGAGATGTGGATGACTCATTTTGAACATTGAGCCTGCGGTTCGGATGTTGGCGGAGATATGAGATCGAGAGATAAATATGGTTTGTTCGGTGCAGAGACAAGCCATCGATTGTCATACTCTGGGCACTGTGTCCTCATGTGTAACTCATGCATATTAGCCATCAACATACTTGGTGCATTGGCTGCAAGTCCTCCATATCATCATCAGTCGCATTTGCCATAAAGCTCGTTTTTTATGCGTGAGAATTCCACCCGACTTCATCCTTAAGAGCCAAAAGAAGAGCCTCTTTGTGATAAGCCTTGCCCGAGTCCTTGGCTTTGGGCATGCATTAGCCATATGTCCCTTCTCATTGCAGTTGTAGCATCGAAGACCATTCAACCCATTACGAGCATTTCCTGTTCACCACTTGAGCTCTATTGTTATTCCTACCGCGGCATTAAACCCTTGACCACCGCATCGGCGACCACCATAACCACGATTACGAACTTCAACTCGTCCATTGTTCTACGGCTTGATTCCTTGTGTTAGATGAGGAGCGAATACGGTTGTTGGATTTGTTGGTATAACGGCTAAAGGCATTAGCAATCATATCAAATCCTTGTTGCAATGCTTGAGCGGATCAGATTCCTCATTAGCTTCATCGACAAGTGCTTGAGCATTGTTGTTGTTGTATGGAACCAATTGAGTTTGTTGAGATTGAGGCTTTGAAGGATCATATGGTGTGATTATGCTTGATTGGTTGAGTTCTTTGGTTAAATTGTTGTTGATGAATTGCTTGTTGTTGATTCCATTGTTGATGTTGTGGAGTTAGTTGTTGTTGGCGTTGAGAATAAGTGTAAGGGGAAATAATTAGAACTATGGTGGTTTATGACATGTTGAAAACTTGTGTTGGTAAAATGGATCTTTGTAGTCGAATGAACCTTTGTTGATGAAGAGTCCTTAGGCGTAGAAATCACAATAAACCAAGTAGCACTTATGCGTAAAACACCAAAGTTGGCGTAACAATGAGGATTCTGTAGTTTTTAGCTTCTTGGCGTAGCGAGGGAAAAAGACTAAAGTTATCATTAAGCGATGAGTTATCGCGTAGAAGAGCATTAGGGATTATCTTATCGTAAGCGGGGTTTGGTAGGATGAATGTTATGCGTAGGATTTTCTGGCGTAAGCTTTAATGCTTATCTTGTAAGTTTAGGGTTTATCCCAAATGATCTTTACACTATCTGATTGCAAAAGATATCCAAAGTCGGCGTGTTTGCGAGGCTTATCCGGCAAAAACCCGCGGAGTAAACCAAAGAGTCAAACCGCGGATAAGTTCTGGCGTAAGATTAGGGTTTCATACGGCGTAGCTTACTTTAATAAAAATGATTTGCCCAAGTTGTTTCTAAACGGATTTTTGTTATGGAATAGCTTCAATATCACCAAATAACACAAAGTGTGAAACTTGATGAATCAAAAGCTTGGCTAAGCGGTTCTGCGGCGGTAGAGCGACACTTACGAACAAAAACAACGGCAAAAACTTAGATCAGCGTAAAGGTTGAAACTTTTGCCAAAACAAGTATTTTAACACCTTAGCGTTGAAAGTACAGAATCTTGGATTAAAAGTGTAAAAACGAATTTTAAGCGAACCAAAGTGGTAACCGCGTTTCGCAGCGTAAGACGGAAACAAAAACTTCAAAGCGAAGTATTAACCCAACTATTTGGTGATTGATACCCTTTGTTAGGTCCTAGATTTCAAAACAAGCAATAGAAAGATAGAGAAGCGTTGACAAGTAAACAAAACACACACACACGATAATAAAAGGCGGTTTAGGCGTGTAGTGGTGAAAATAGCGAACAACCAACCCTCAAGTGAGGGTTATTACATAGTATTTATAGGAGGGAAGCTAGGGCAACACTCCTAGTCCCTTCCTTTCTCCTATGGGCTTAGGCCTAAGCTCATGGGCCTTCTACATAAGCTTAAGGCTAATGACAAACATAAAGGCCATAATTAAGCTAACTATTACATATGAGTAACTAACACTTGAATAAAGGTTTAAGAGTGATTCCAACACACATTACCAAGATACTATAGTGGAATAAATAATAAAACACGCATATAAAAAGATAAATAAACAAGAAATAAACATCAACTAATTAATTGGCAAATAATAAATGATGGATCTAGACACACACCTTGTGTAGGTGATATTTTGTATTATATTAAAAATAAGCCTTGAATTTACTTAGTAATACTAAAGAGTTATATGATGTATTGTAAGTGAACAGATTAAACACAGCTAAGCTCAATATTATTAATAAATAATGCAGTGATCTTGTTTATCACTAGGGTTACACCTTGAAGCTTATGTGAATGATACGTATGTTTGTAAGTACCTAAGAAAATGACCTAGGACCTCCTTTTATAGTACAAGGAGTCCTTTACAAGATAAGTATAAAGCTAACAATATAGAATATACACAAGATCTTTTCTATAATTATCTAAACACGTTTTCCTAACGATTATCTAATACTTGATGGTAATAATATGCCGGCCGGTTGTAATACATTTCCACGCTGATTGCAATACTAATGATGTCTTCCACAGCTATCGGTAGTAGTTATTCCCAACAATCCTTCCCTAAACTTATGATTTCTCTGCAAATCAATAAGTTTCTTCAATCTTCATTATCTTCAAGGATTTGGGAATTCTACCAAACACTTCACTTCTTCCTTAATGCTTGAATAACTCTTGAACATTGATCTTGAAGCCTAAGTAACAATGCTACGACCTTCTACTATCTTCATGAACTCTTATATTAGTACCTGACATCGATTGAGAGTTCGGCTCAAGTGGATATTCATTCTCGGCAAGCATGAATGCATCTACTCCATTTTTGCGTAGAAACATGATGAACTTCACATGAATCATAGTAGAACCATTTAGTACGGGGACATGTACATGAGAATTTCAAATCATCATTAACATGGTTCATAGAGCTAAGATTAACATAGCGCATCTCCTTCATATCTTTGAGATCTTGACATCAAACCTTTCTTGAACTAACTTCCATAGTGTATCAAGATCATCTCATCAAAAGCGATGAGATCTTCAAATTGAATTAATGATTGAGTTTCACCACCTAGCCTTGTGATCTTCCATGTTGGAGCAAAATTGCTAGCGTTGCTTCCAATCAATGATAGGATGTATGCGACTTGTAGTGGTTACGATAAAATCTTCTTCTTCAATCACAATCATATCGAGTCGGTTGTTCTTGATGAACTTCTCGTTGGAACTTCTTGTTCTTAGCAAACTTTGTCTTCTTAAGCGGTCGAGAATCACTGTCTTTGGCCTTTGTCTTCAAACGGGATACCTTCTTGTTTCTTCTTCAGAGTCCATTGGAATGAAATCTTTATCTTGTCTTTGAACTCTGTAGTAGATACTTTCAACTTTATCATCGGGCATTCCTGGATTAATGCTTTTAACCACCAACATTACAACAATCGTCTTCGTATGCAATCACTTGTGCCTTAGTTGGTTGCCTTGGTTTCTTTTGACCCTTTCTGACTGAACTATATACATCTTGAAGTGCTTGATAATTCTTCATCTGAATAAAATCTTTCAAGCTGAGCGGTTCTTTGTTCCTCAGTAAAGATTTATCGACTAAAGTCAATACCTTCTTCTTGATTCTTGGATCATGTGCAATCAATAACTCTTTTTTTATAGCTAAACTGGAGTCTTCTCTTAATCTTGTAGGTGGAACAGTGGAAAGTGGATCTTCTATTTGATCTTCCATTCTATCCGACGCTCCAAAGCTTGCAATCTCAATTCTTCAAGCTTTTCTTTTTCAACAACTTGTTCTTATAATCTTTTGCAATTTCTCTATCCGAGCAATCGAACTTGTTCTTTCTTTGAAATCTTTCTTCTTGTTTGCTCCTTGCTTTGCATAACAGCTTTACCTTTGTCTTTCTTGAGTTTATCAATTTCTTCACTTGCAGGTGGCAATATCATGTCCAGCTGATGGGAATATTTGGCTGCGGTGGAAATTGGATCGATGGTAAAATCTGCGGTTGATCTTGAAGATATCTTGCTCTAGTTGCTCTTCATGAGTATCAGCTTCCTCAGCACCTTTACTAGACACACCTTCATCTCCAAAATCTAGCTTCCTCCCTTAGCGGCACCTATTTTCCTCCTGTTTGGGAGAATGACCCAAATGCACTGAAATCTTCGAATCACCATCACGAGGTGAGGATGGAGATGATAGCACAATCTTTGCAGTTCTTCTTTGATTTAACCCCTGCAACTCTTCCTAGGTCTGAGATCTCCTCCTTCAAAGATGTAATATGCTTGGCATGCTGCTCCTTAAGTTGTGCCAAGTCTTGTTCGAAGATTTAACTTGCTTTGCTAATGTTGTACAAATTTCCATCAATTCCATTGGTTGCCCATTTCCCTCAACACTTCCAAGCTGTGTGACTGTTGGGAGAGGTGAATCATAGGGCATTGGTTCGATTCCTCCTAGTTGGACTAGGTTGAAGCTGGAACCACCACGCTTGTGCCTAAATTAAAAGGATCAGGTACATGTTGTGTTGTAATGGGAGGAGTTGTCTGTTTTTGCCTCCTCTCATAGGTGTGAGAAACTGGTGGAGTATAATCAATGATTGGAATAGTGATTATTGGTGTAGTTTGTACTAGTGAAATCTTTGCAAGCATTTGTGGAAAGAGAGGTGTAAAATCCATATTGCCATCTTTATTCATGTTTTGAAAAACTTTAGGCTTAAGGCAATGGATTTTGTAAATGTTTTTATGGGATTGCAGTTGAAACTCATTTAGCACTGCTTGCATAAACCTTGTATACATTAAAAGTTTTGTAGAACTCTTTACATTGCCTTGCATACTTTGAAAATATATTTTGACCAATTAAAAGTACTATCTAAAGCTAGACAAACCAAAGGGTAAGCCATGGTTGAACTGAATTGTTCATAAGAAGTTTTCTTAGGACTTAGGCAATGCAAAGAGTATGTATCAAAAATCTCCAATGGGGACAAAAACCACTCTTTTTGAAAGTAGCCTTTTATCAGTGGTATCATACCCCATGGATGATAAATTTTCATGTATTTCTGGCATAGGTAATGTGATAATACCATTGAGATCATCAATTGGAGAATTCTCCTCAAGGATGCCTCAGTAACATCAATAGTTACCCTATCCACAGTGGCTCTTAGAGCATCCACTGTTTCATGTGTATCTATTCTCAAGTGTTGGAGAGAGTCAAAAGCTGTTTGATTTAGAGATATAGATTGTCGGTTAAAATTAAAGCATACCTTATATGGGGTGTTGAGAAAGTCCACAATCATGAACAGGCCACTCTTCTCGTTTGACTTTCCAAGTAGGCCAGGTTGTGTGCTCAGCAAATTTTAATGGTGCCATAGAAACTTTTGATGAAAAAGATATTATGTCAGTAAGAATTGAAGGAATAACTAGTCAATTGAGACAAAAGATATATAGAGGTAGGGTTTAAGAGTTTTGCGCAAGAAATATTATCTAAGAAAAGTATTTATCTTTAGGGGATAAATATCAAATAGGAAAGTAGATAATCTTCTAAAAAGTTACCCTATATACATGGAAAGCAATTTTTCTACAACGGCTAGTAAAAATTTATTCTTACGACACAACAGTTGTAACGGCTAGATCAACGATGGTAAAAATACTACTGTTAGTGGAAGCTGTGAACTAGCATGGTAATTTTTCACAAAAATTTTCAAAAGCGATGGTAAATAAAAACATATAAAAACTAGAAACATTCTTATCATAGTTTTTAGCAAACTACCACTATCAGCGGTTTGATATGTCTTTACCATGAGCCATTTGCTATGGACTAGCCAACTCTTAATCATAAAGAATATGGTGAGTTGATAACCATATAGTTTTGGTAAACTTCTCCAACCCGGATTAGTCAAGGTCTTTACCATGGCCGTTTGCTCTGGACTAGTTGATTCTTATGTGGATTAGACATGGTGAATCAATAACCATTTGTTGTGTATCTCAGATATACACCTTTTTAAGATCAACTCCCATCTATGTTGCATAAAAGTTATTGAACAAGCAAAAACACAAGCAAACAAAGCATTATACAAACTAATACAACAATGTTAGTACCCGAGACTTCCACTCAACACCAAGACCTTTAGACACAAAAATTTATGGATTTAGCATTCCAATACTTGCTACCAAGTGCGAAATCTTCCCACATCAAGTCCTTTTGTTAATAAATCGGCATAGTTGTCATCTGTATGAATTTTGACAACTTGAATCGATCCTTTTCATAACAATCTCTTATGAAATGATGTCTAATTTCAATATGTTTAGTCTTTGTGTGTTGAACTGGATTCTTAATAATGCAAATGGTATTGCTATTGTCAATATGAATGATGGTATTCATGAAATTGTACCCATAGTCCAAAAGTTGATTCTGAAGCCATAGAACTTGAGCACGGCAACTTGCAGCAGCCACATACTCTGCCTTAGTTGATGAATTAGCCACTATTGTTTGTTTCTTACCTTGCCATGACACTAATCTCATTGCCAAGAAATTGACATCCACTGTTGTAGATTTTCTATCCAAACCAGCTCGGCATAGTCACTATCGAGTAAGTAACCAAATCTATAGGAGATTCTCTGGGTACCAATAACCCAGAGTCGGAAATGCTTTAAGATATCGAAAATCTTCTTCCACGGCAGTCAAGTAAGAGAACACAGGAGAGACGAAACCTTGCACGAGCACTGCGCAAACATAATATCTGGTCTAAATGATGTAAGATACATCAAAGAAACAATCATAGACCTGTACATGTGCACATCAACTGCTTCACCACTATTTTCTTTCAAAAGTTGATGTGTAGTCTTATCTGAGGGTCTTTGGATGACTTTGCATCAGTGAATTTGAAATTCCTTAGTATCTCAGCCACATATTTATCTTGATTGATGAAAATACCATCTAGTTTTTGTTGTACTTGAGTCAAGAAGAATGTGAGCTCACCATAGAACTCATCTTGAATTCCTCTTTCATTAGCTTCTCAAATTCTTTGCACATCTCTGTTTTTGTAGATCCAAAAATGATATCATCAACATATACTTGAACTAACAAGATATCATTCTTGTCTTTCTTGATGAACAAAGTTTGATCCACTCTGCCTCTATGAAACCCATTATCAAGAAGATAAGTAGTCAAGGTCTCATACTATTTTCTTGGTACTTGATGCAAACCATCAATGCTTTAACCACCACTGTACAATTTGTTAGGATATTGGGGTCTTCAAAGCTGGAGGTTGTGAAACATAAACCTCCTCATCAATCTGCCCATATAGAAAAGCACTTTTATATCCATTTGATAGACTTTAAAGCCCATAAAGGATGCATAGGCTAGAAACGGCTGATTACTTCAATTAGTGCAAGCTGGGGCAAACACTTCTTCATAGTCAATACCCTCTCATGAGTGTATCCTTAGCCACAAGCCTAGCTTTGTTCTGATAACAATTCCTCTTTCATTATTCTTGTTTACGCACCCATTTAGTACTTACCTTCTTGCGAAGGCAAATCACAAAGCACCCAAACCTTTTGAAGCTTGAATTGAAGCAACTCTTCTTGCATTGCTTCCACCTAACTTTCATCTTCAAGTGCCTTGTATACATTCTTTGGCTCCATTTTTTGAGAAAACACATGAAAAGACATTCATTCTTGCCTTCATGATGCTTAGATTCATAGATTTCACTAATAAATCCATGAATATCGGACAATTATGTTTTGTCTTCTAGTCTTCACGGTGAATTGAGCTGACCCCAATCACATTTTCAAGAGGATGTAATTTATGAATAGAAGTATGGAGTCGAGGCTGCAATCTCATTTGTATTTGAGATTTCAACATCATTGGCTTGAGCTCCTCTGTAGCTGAGTTGTATTTTCCTTACGGTGTTGCAGTGGAAACTTACGGCCTAGCAGTGGAATGCGAATTTCCCTTTGCTTTTAGGATCTTCGGTGTTCATGTTGCTATCTCCTTTTACCGGAATTATTAGAATGAGCATCTCTAGTCTTTGGAATATCATCATTACGCATAGTCCCAAAGGCAAACTAAATTCATCTTGATCATCTACTTGATCCTTGTTGGGTTCATCATCATCAATAAACTCTTCTTAACTTTTGCAAAATCATAAGAAGATGTACCTGTAGAGATAGTCGTAATTCATAGTATGGGTTAGTGTATCAAGATCAAAGACCTTTACGGACGGTTCCTTTGACATTCACTTTGTTTTCCAGGAACTCAACATGCAAATTTTCTTCAATCTTTTGGGTTCTTAAGTTGAATACTCTGAAAGCTTTTACGACCATGGAATACCCAACAAAATACCCTTCATCACTTTTTTCTTCAAATTTTCGCAGATAATCTATGGTATTGAGAATAGTAACATGACATCCAAATGGTCTCATGAAGTCAAGGATAGGTGATCTACCCCTAAATAACTCATAAGGTGTCTTGTTCTTTGTTTTCACTACTAAAACCTTGTTTTGTACATAACAAGCAGTGTTAACTGCTTCACCAAAAAGTGATTGGCAACTTAGAATCTAAACATGGTTCTAGGCCTCTATAAGTGTCATGTTCCTCTCTCGGCAACACCATTTTTGTTGAGTTCTAGCAACACTAAATTCTCTTTTAATACCTTTATCTCGGCAAAAATCATCCATAACTCTATTCTTAAATTACGTTCTATTGTACACGATGATTTTCACTTTTAAATCATATTGGTTTTCACTTGTTGATAAGCGTCTTAAGGATGCGGTTGTTTCATCCTTAGTATTAGAAAAGAAACCCATGTAAAACTGCTGAAATCATCGATTACAGTACTTCTTAAGGTTTAAAGCGCCTGAGATGTAGGACCAAACAAGTCCATATGTAACATTTGTAGTAGGTGAGCAATAGAGTTAACCTACTTTGACCTGCAAGAAGCTCTGTGTTGCTTGCCTTTAAGACAAGCCACACATGTTTGATCATTCTCAAATCTTTTCTGAGGTAAACCTCTCACCAAACCATCTTTAACAATCTTATTAATGGTTTTGAAATTTACATGACCAAGTCTTCTATGCCATAACATGGATTCATCCACTATGGCCTTTGCAATCAAGTAAGCATAATCATCTTTAGCAACAATGTTGTTCATATCAAAGCTATATAAGTTGCCTTTTCTAGGAATCTTAAGAAGAATCTGACTTTCATCAGGCATCTTAAAATCCTTAGAGAGAACAAAACATATATCTTTGGTAAAAGAACATTGTTTTGCTTATCACTTGGTTGTGACACACTAAAAGATTATACTTAAGCTCTTTTACATAGTACACAGGTTCAAAGTCCAAGTTACAGTTTGATGATCCCTTTACGGCAACTTTTCCATTAACTCCACCTCCAGCTGACATCTTGTCCATCATAATGTTCAAAATCTAACAGATAGGACTTGTTGCCAGTCATGTGCCTTGAACATCCACTATTTGTGTAGCCTTGATCGATCTTTTGTCCTTGGATGTTCTGCATTAAAGTAAAAAGTTAGTTTCTTTTGGGGACCCAAGCCATGATTGACTTGGATATGCCTCGTGTATCAATATAGTTATATCTATCAAAGGTCATTGATACACCATTGGGATTGGTTGATGAGGTAGTTCCTTTAGGTTTCCATTCTCAACGTCTTTGAGGCCTTCCACGGCATTTCCCATGTCCCCCTTTCTTGTTTACAACTCTAGCGGTGGAACTTTTGAATGGCGATTGAAGCTAGCGGCTTTGTTTTGGTACCCACTGTTGGTTATAATGAACCTTTTTATTTTCAAAAGTTCTTTTCCTTGTTTTTGCAGATCTTGCAAAAGTTGGTTTAGGTTTTGCACTTGAAACAGGTGATTTAGGGTGAGTAGTGTTAACAGTTTTTACAGTGGCAAAAGTTTTGAGGCCACTTCTTAGTTGAACTGCTCTTAGGATCATTTTGCTGTGTGAATTAGGGTGTAAGTTGTTTTGAAACCTGTTAGTCTCCACCCTTTGATTCCCATGGACTTCCCTTCTCCCAACATGATAGTCACAATAAGCATGTAAATGATCAAAACTACCACAGATATAGCATGCCTTATTGTACATCACAAAGTCATTACCTAGTTGTTGTGATTTAACATGATTCCAACTCCTTTGATTACCCCTAGGAGCTGATGGCTTGTTTCTATACATCTCAGCATACCTTACAGTTGGTCTAGGTTTGTTAACTGGTTTCCTAGGTTCCTCTGTAACAATATTAACAACTTTTGGGATAGAAGCCTTGATATGTGCTTAAACACATAGCTTTTATTTATCAAAACTGACCCAAAATAACCAAGAAAAGAGCCGTTTATTGTTAACATTTGCGTGTTTCTTGAGTTTTTGCATGTACAGTCTGGATATGACAAAGCAGACAAAAAGCCAAAACCGAAGAAAACCGAGAACCGAGAGAAAGAAGAATGCAAAAAGCTGAGAATTTTGGGAAAGGAATTTGCAAGTTTGGACAATCAATTCTCAAAATGGCAGTTTTAGTCCCTGAAGATTCAGAATTTTCATGTTTGATCCTTGGAATTTTCAAAGTTGGCAAATTTGGTCTTTGGTTTATTTGAGAATGACAAGAATGATCCTTCAAAGATATTTTCAAAATTACATATTTAGTCCACGGATTTTGATTCTACACTTTTGGTCCTTGAGATAATACATGGGTCCAAATAATATCCTAGTCCAAGTATTATTACACTAGTCCAAAACACAAGCCCAAAACCCGCGATCCGGTTATCTTATAACCGGTTTACCCAACCCATGACCCGGTCAACACAAAGCGAATAACAATAAAAAATCAATCCCGACTTTTCCCCAAAACAAACCCAACCCGAACTCTATAAACCTAATCTACCCTTCCTATCAATTGGTACGAATCACTTAAATTGAGGGTACAATTGTCAATTCCCTGACACCTCCTGACACGTCTGACAAAGCAGAATGACATGCTGGCGATCCCCAGCAATCTGATTGGCTAAGGATGCGTGTACACTTAATCCAACGGATGAGATGGATTGGAATGACAAGATAGAAGATCAATGGACAAATCAAAGATCGGAAGCATCCCATGCCTCGGCAGCTATTTAAAGACCCTTTCATTCACAATTCGGACTTGTCCAATTTCTTACGCTTTAGAGAGATTTTGACCATTTATTTCCATCATTGTTCTTAAATCTTTAGTAGTTGTAATTTCCTTTTAAAGTGTAAGCAACCTTTTGTTAATGCAAATTTACTTTTCATTATAGTTTGTTACATGATTTTCTGCATTTGTTATTTTGCTTGAAAACCTGGTTTTCAGTTGTTATTATCAGTTGTTAAGTATCACAGAAGCTTATTTAAGCTTCTGTGATTGTGAAATTTCTCAAATCCTGTTCTCAATTTCAAGCTTTCTCAAAAGTCAAATTAAGTCAACTTTAGTCAAAATTCATAAATCAACAATGTTTTTGGTGAAAATCTGGTTTTAATGTGTTAACTAGTGGAGTTTGTGGTTAATTTGTTCATTTCATTCCTGCCTTAGATAGCTTTCATCAAGTTTGTAGTATAAATTGGATTATGCTTGTCTTAAGAGGGTGTTTGGTTTAAGCTATTTAAGGTGATTCATTGTTGTTTAGAGGGTGCAAATTGAATGATCACTGTGTACCATGGATTGCAGATATTTTCCTAGCTATAGTTTGTCTCAATTGTTATCATGATTTCAAGTTTTTTTAGTTCCAATTTGTCTTAACTGTCCTGTCCATTTCAGTTTATTTCAAGCCTGCTTATCTGATTATTTCTTGTAGTTCTGATTTTGATTGTTGCTGATTTAGGAAACTTGTAGTTCTAGCTTTACCTTTTTACTCTTTAGATTCCATTAGAAGCATATTAGGATAAGCTAATTTAGCGTTCAACAGCCGTGATTCTGTCCCTTTACTTTTCTACATAAATAGCATAGCAGCCCTGTTGTCTTTTTTCCATTCCTATTAGTTTATTGCTTATCCATTTCAGATCTAAGTTTGATTTTAGTAGTCTCTAGTTTAATGATTATCTGCTTTTCCTGATTTAGCTTATTAAGAGCTTATTGTGTAGTTTTTAGGTCTGCTATTCCATTCCATTGTTTACTGCATCAGCACCCTTAAGTCCCAATCACCTTTTGTTTTTGATTTGTCATTTCCTCATTTCTAGTCCTTTTTAGCTATAAGTTTGGATTCCTGTCCTCTTGTTGGTTGTCTTTCATTAGCTCATTTTAGTATAATTTTAGGATTTTGCTAGATCACTTAGATTTAGGCTCAAAGTACCCCACAGAAATTTGTTTTCTTTAGCTTGTGGTAAACCGATAATGTGCTTATTAGCTTAAATCCAGTATTATCGATCCAACTCGATTGCTGTAGGTTAGTGTTAAGTAGATTTAGCCTTATATAGCTTATTGTAGCATATTGTTAGCTTTTAGCTTATTTTCATATGCTTATCTCATCAGTTGTGTGCCTAAATTGATCTTCACATTGCTCCAAAATCATTTGTTAATTTTCCCTGTTCTCTATATTATTTTATGGTATTCTGGAAGTTTTCATATTTTTCACTATTCATTTGCTATTTTTCTGCATTTTAAGTCATTTTCTAGCATTTTTAATTAGCATTTAATCCAAATAATTCAGAAAATGTTCAGAAAAGTGCAATTTCAATTTTCCTAGTTCTAGAAAAATCAAAAAGTGATAAAAAGTATTTTTCCAGAATTTTTTTATTTAAATAGTATTTTCTAGCATTTTAATTAGTTTTAAATAGTATTAAATTCATAATAAATAGAGAAAAAGTCAGAAAAATGTGATTCCAGTTTTGATAATTCTTTTTAGTTAATTTGATTTTTGAAAATTAGTTTTGTAATTTTCTAGCTTATTTTCCTAATTTTTAGTATTTTAGCTCTATTTTAAATGTCTTAAATTAGTTTTTAATTCAAAATAAATCTAGAAAAACCATAAAATTTAGTTTTAATTCTTAGATAATTTTCTAATATCATTTTTAGAGTTATAGTAATTTTAGAACATATTTAGGACTTAGAATAGACGTAGTTGCATTTTATTTTCGTTTCATTTATTACGTTTTAGTATAATTTGCGTATTTAGGATTTCCCGTAGTGTAATTTCCTTTTATGCCCTTGCCCGTAGTTTAGAAAACTTCAAATTATCCCCTTTTCCCATTCAAATCCCGATAATCGCGGCGTGAGTTGGAAATTCCATTCAACCCTCGTTTGGAACGATCTCGGTGCTCAAACCTAACACGTTTGAGTTACCCGTATACTACACACTTCTCTATTATTGATTTTTATAAAGAATCAATTTTTGGCTCTGCTTGGGGAGGGCTTGTAGCGAGTTTTAGTATTCCGTCTCGAATCGCGTGCATTTGAAGATCCTTCCCCGAGTGAAGTTACCGTCTTTTTTGTAAATATATTTTCAAAAATCTAAAACATCTAAAACCTAAACATTCTTCCTAGAGTGTTTACAAAAACCATAAAAATTAAAAACACCAACAAAACAAACCCGAGCGTTAATTGTTATTCGGTTCACCTTGAAGGTACAACCTATACCGGGTATAAGGAAAGTCTTGACATTAAATTGAGGCGAAGAGCGATCCACTCTTCGTTCCCTTCATTTGCTGCGTACTTTTTGAGCTACCGAGCACCGGTTGACGTGAGGGTTACAAAAATATTGTGTTTTCAACATTTTCTTAATTATAAAAACCCAAAAAGATTTTCCTTTTCAAAATTTGTTTTAAAAACCCAAAAATATTCTTCTTTACCCTCTGATTTGATAATTCTTTCCTTTTATCCCTCTTTTATGATTAATTCTCATGGAGTCTCAAAATTTCTTTCAACCTTATTGCTTTAATTGTAGAGACTTATTAAAAGATGATTCAATTTGTGAATGTTGTTTTTGTAAAGGGTGTGGATTTTATCGCGAATCTTGTATGTGTTGCCCTTTGGAAGAACCCACCGGGGGTATCGAGGACGTTCCCATCAATTTTGAAGAAAGATTTGAGCAACATCAAAACAACATTGAAAGTATGTGTAGAACTATCTTAAGTCTGATTCAAGCTCAACAATGTGTTAATGAAGAAACCGTCAAGTTAGGAGTCGATCACACCATTTCAGCTACAGAAGAACCCCAGGGGTTCGGAGGCGATTTCTTTGAGCGTCGTGCTTTTCTTAACAACGTTGAAAAATTTGAAGCCTTGTCGAAAATTTTGAAACATCGATGATGAACCCTCAATTCCTACTCCCTCTTCGTTAAGAGAGATGGAACATATTTCGAACCGAGGTGACTCCGTTTGTATCTCGACTCTCATAGAAGAATTCTATAATCGATCCTTATCTTTCGCGATTCATCGTTCGAGTTCGTCAAGTTACAACAAAACGGAGCGAAATTATGAGCTTAAAATGATTTCTAAACGAGAAAAAGCGGAGAGGAAGTGGTGGAAATCGCTAGCTCTAAGAGCACACTACTTGTCCCACCTCCGGATTCTTTTCCCTCTCTTATTTCGGCCTTTCATTTCGATCCTTCTTTTCTCGCGGTTGAGAAAGGCGTTTTGGAGAGGTCGATGATCATATTTCTACGGACATCATTGAACCCGTTGATTCTCTCATAATGGGGGATGAGCATCTTAGTACTATTCCGGAAGCGGAAGTGTCTAATGTTGAGATCCTTATCCCAATCCCAAGAGAGTGCAGGGTTGTTGTTGATATTTGTGATGAGCCTTATCTTGATATTTCTAACGATCATGATGAGATGTTCTCGATTCCGATGAAGATTCTTATGGAACATCGATTTTGTTACGATTTACCTTTGAGCCCGTTCACATAGAAGAAGAAAATGATTTTGAGCCGGAAGTTGAAGAGATTGAGCCCGATGATATAGATATTGAGAATGAAGCATTACGTGAAACATTGTCGAATGTCCATCTTCTCATTTCAAAGATTGAAGCCTTAAGCGATAATTGAGTTCGCCTCTATCTCCGTTAAAATAGTGATTTCTCTCCGGCTTGAGATTTTCGATTTGATGAAGAGAATAGTGGCGATCCCACTATTGTCGATGTTTATCCTCCATTCTTGGCGATTCTACGAGGTTGATATGAGCAAGGTTTTGAACGATATTTCCGATACTCCGGTTAATGACCCGATCATTGAGGATGCGATTGATGACCCAATACCACCGGGTATTCAGGATATTGTGAATGATCATATGGTTGTTCTTGATGGTTTTATTGACTCCTTTCTCTGGAGTCCACCATCCTTTATCCTATTGAGCCGACATGTGAAGACAAAATTTTTAAACCCGGGATATGCATTGATGAGCCTTTTGTTAAAATCATTTTTGGAGATAAGGATCCTCGGATGGATGCCTTCATTTGTGAGCCTAAACCTCTTATCCTTTACCATGAGCTCCCATTTTCTTTGGAGTTTTCTCATTTCTATCCGTCATCCTTTCATCCACCTGCTAAACCACCGGATGATGGATCCTTCTTACATGATATGCCTTATCCACCCTCCACCCACCCACCCAGTCTCTCATTCTTTCGGGAATGAGGACACCGTTGACCACGGTATCTCTACCATTTTCTTCCCCAGGACAAGAATGAATGGGGACGAGTCGGGCTAGCGACTCGTTTAAGAAAACCAGTAGCGCTTCGTGGGAGGCACCCCATGCTTATCCTTCTATTTTCTTTCTATTTTCTAATAAGTGACGTGAAGGGGTTAGCCTCTTCGATTTCTCGTGTTTGGTTGTTTGTGATGTTATGTGTAGGATTTTGCCGATATGAAGACTCTCGTGCTCAAAAGTTTGTCTTTTCTCTACTCGAGTTTCATGATCGATGCTGATGGAGATCCGATATCATAATCTTATCGACTAACGTTTATCTTTTAGCATACTTAATAAACGGCTTTTAGATTTTCGTTGATACCCTTGTTTTTAAACATTGAGGACAATGTTTCGTTCTCGTCTGGGGTAGGGTAATCTTCGATTTGATTTGACCGCACTTGCTTATTTCTGTCGTGTACTCTCGCAACCCCGTTTTTCCTTAGAAAATGAGAAAATTGTGCTAAAAATGAGAAAATTTTTAAATTTTTAAAGCTTTTGTTAAGTCTTTTTGATTGAAAAGTTTGCTAGTCTCTTAGACAAGCTATAAAATCGAAATGTCACAAGGCCAAAATTTGCAAGTTTCCTGAGTGATTTTAAATATGCATGACTTGAGATTAATTAGACGAAGCATTAGCTAAGTTAATATATGTTTTGACACCTTGTTGACTTTCATTTGGTGAGAGTAGGAATAGAATTCGACTTGACGGGCGTGTTGAGCCTAGCTTGTTCCCTTAACCATAGATAATTTAATTATCATTAAGCATCCCGGATCTCATTATTTGGGATTTTAAATTTGCGGAGATCGAGAAATGATAGAGTTACTTATGAGTTTAGATGCTAAGCGTGGAGTAGTTGGTTCTCTTTAGAGCCCATCGAAGGTACTTATGGCTTTTTGTTCCCACAAAATTGTTTTACCCCATATTTGTCTAATAATTAGAGATGTTGAGTTTTTGGCGATAGTTAGTTCTTTGTCTTCTTTAGAGAATCTTTGCCCATGAGAGTTAGGTACACATCGAGGTCTTGTCGGTGTTCGGTTAATAGACAACTGATTCTGATAGTTCTTTGCTATTGTTTCTATTGTTATAAAAGCGTAGGGTTTGGAGTTTGGCACAAAAATTAACATGAAATAAAGCCCAAATGTTTTAAAATTAAAAATCTAAAGCTATAAAAGTTGTGTGGAGCTTCTATAAAAAGCGAGAAAATCCAAAGTCATAATAAGACTTCGATAAGCGGTAATCCCGTTGAGTTAGTAGTTTAAAAGACCAAGGGCACGAATTGCAAAAATGCAAATGTCTGAAATAGTGTTAAGCCAAACTTGGATCCGGAGATGTCTAAATAAAGCTTCGTCTCGGACTCGTAGATGAGTTGTCTCGGTCGCCATAAAAGGATATTCTCTCCTAAATCGTGAAATTAGGACCTTGATGTGGACCTCATTTTTGTGTGCAATGGTTTTCGAAGGAAGATGGATAACTAATTAGCGACTTAGCTTTGTATCTTTATCAGAATAAAAAATTATCGAAATAAATTTGAAGAAATTCATTTCTCACAAAAAAATAAAAAAATTCTAGAGGCAAATAGGAAAATGGGAGCCAAAGGTAATTACACAAGTAACTTCCATGGGTAGTGTTAGCATCTAGAGTCATATTTAACAATGATTTCGATTTTACGCTTAGTTTGGGGACTTGTGAAAAATCAGGGACGATGAATTCTATCCGTATGGTCACTTCACGCTGTGTTGTGTTTCTTACTCCGTGATCCTAACGTGTTGATTGAAAAATATTGGAGTTATTGATCAACATGAAAGTTCAGCAAACCGTCACTCATAACCAGAATGTGCTTAATCATAATATCTACATGTGAATTAAAAGGTAAACGGGGCATTTTTAGAATTAAGGTTTTCTTAATCTCTTTTGAGGAATCTTTGCTACTTCTTCATAGGTTTAGTAGAAAGAGATTGAAATCCTTGGTTTTAGAAGCGTGAGTTGATTGCATTGCGTGGGGACACGACAATGGTCTCGTCTGGGGTATTTTGATATGTGCTTAAACACATAGTGATTTCTCCCGGACTACCTTCTTTTATTTCTCATTTCACAAAACCGTAACAGATGATAAAAGGGCGACATGGAGGGTGATGTGGAGAGGAGGGGGGATGGTTTGTGGTGATTGTTGCAGAGAGCAGGTGGAGAGGGAAGAAAAAGGGCGCCAAGTTGGGTGTGTTTATTTATTGAGTGGGGGTTGACGGGTAAAGGCGGTTTAAAGGTTGTTGGGCCTAGGATTGGATTGGATTTGGACTTGTGTAATAAAGGGAGTCCGGTTAAGAATAAACAAGGACCAAAAATGTAATTTAGCCAATCTTCAAGGACTGAAAATACCACTTTTCCAAACTCTCACAAGGACCAAACATGACATAAATGAATAGTACATGGACCACTTTTGCATAAAATTCATTTAAAAAGGTCCATGGACTATTTTTGCAATTTTTGGATTTTGAGGGACTAAAAGTGTAATATCCCAAAAGTTATCAAATTGTTCCATTTGTTAAATCATGCATAGTACAAGGGTATTATTTGTAAAATTCCAAGTTTAGAATACCCAGGGACCATTTTTGCCAATTTTGTAACTTGATGGGTAAAAATTGCCATTTTGTGTAAACTTTCATCCAAGGATGTTTTGTGAACATTTTTGATTTCCCAAGGACTTAAGTTGACTTTTCATTCATTTAAAACATTTAGGGACTAGTTTTGACATTTTGTGTAAACTCAGGGGTAGCGACAATTGTTGTGAAATTGATCATTTTTCACTTGTTTTCAATCTTTTGTACTGAATCACATAAAAACACATTTTTATGAATTTGTATCATTTTGAGAGTCATTTGTGTGTTTTTGGTTGTTTTTGTGGGTTTAAATAGTACAAATATATGTGTATTTAGACCATCAAATCCCCACAACTGAACTATTGCTAGTCCTAGCAATCTTTTGAAACTTTAATGGATTTTAAAACTCTTTACCAGCCATCACTTCAGGAGTGAATGTTTCAGTTCAAGTAAGAACCTGGTACCTTGATAACCAAATGATTTTGAGCAAATCATAGTACGTAAGCGGTTTGATTAGTCTTTACCGGCCGTACCCTTACGGACTAGCCAACTCTTAGATAAATTATCGGCATTATCTTTGGTGAAATTTGAATACCAATTATGGTTTTCCATTTGCCTTTACCACAAGCCATAATCTTGCGGGCTAGCCAACTCTTCACTTTTTAGGATATGGTGAGTTGATTACCATACAACTTATTAGCAAGTTGTCAACTAAAAGCGGATTTGGAATATCTTTACCAAGAGCCGTTTGCTCCTGGATTAGCCAATCCTTTAGTTTATCAAACATGGTGATTACCATTTGTTGTGTTTAGTACATAGTACTTCCACTAAAAAAATTTTTTAAATTTGGCCATTTTGGGGAAAAAGGGACTAAAAGGGTACATTTATGATCAAATTAGCCAAATTTCCCCACACTTAGAAATGAATATTGTCCTCAATATTCAAAACTAAGTGAGGTTACACAACAATTATTTTATTTTTTATTTACAATTTCAAAAGTTTTTTTTTTTTTTTTTTTTATATATATAACATGTGGGGCATCCCCCTTACTAGGGTGGTAGAAAGTAGAAAGAAGTGAGAAATATGGGTGAAAACCCATATGGTGTGTGTATATTGTTTTTGATTAAGTCACTAGCTTGACTCGACCTCGTTAATTTGTTCATGAGGAAGCTAAGTGGGATTGCCACTAGAGATTGAGTGAAAATTGGAGTGGGATTGCCACTCCGAAATTATGAATAATCATCACTTAGATGAGTCTAAGAATCTTAGAAAGAAACTTAGAAAAGGCGAGAAGAATCTTTTTAATTTTTGATTTTATAAAAAGAAATGGAAAATATTTTTGTATTTTTTGAAGTTTTATATATATATGTACAAAAGAAATTCCTAACAACGCCCTCGAAAAGGGTCAGATTACAGCCAATTTCAGCAAGCGTAAAAGCGACCAACAACCAAATGTTTATGGCGAGGGACTTATCAAAACTGGGCAAGTTGTGCAAAGGAAAAAATGTTTTTGTATTTTATATTGTTTTTGAAATATAATATATTATATATAATATATACAAGGGATAGATATAAAACAAAATGCGTTCACGGCACACCTCGGTAAAATTTGATTTCTCCCGGACTACCTTCTTTTATTTCTCATTTCACAAAACCGTAACAGATGATAAAAGGGCGACATGGAGGGTGATGTGGAGAGGAGGGGGGATGGTTTGTGGTGATTGTTGCAGAGAGCAGGTGGAGAGGGAAAAAAAGAGCCAAGTTGGGTGTGTTTATTTGGTGGGGTTGGCGGGTAAAGGCCGGTTTAAAGGTTGTTGGGCCTAGGATTGGATTGGATTTGGACTTGTGTAATAAAGGGAGTCCGTTTGGTTAAGAATAAGCACAAGGACCAAAAATGTAATTTAGCCAATCTTCAAGGACTGAAAATACCACTTTTCCAAACTCTCACAAGGACCAAACATGACATAAATGAATAGTACATGGACCACTTTTGCATAAAATTCATTTAAAAAGGTCCATGGACTATTTTTAATTTTGGTTTTGAGGGGACTAAAAGTGTAATATCCCAAAAGTTATCAAATTGTTCCATTTGTTAAATCATGCATAGTACAAGGGTATTATTTGTAAAATTCCAAGTTTAGAATACCCAGGGACCATTTTTGCCAATTTTGTAACTTGAGGGGTAAAAATTGCCATTGTGTGTAAACTTTCATCGGGGATGTTTTGTGAACATTTTTGATTTCCCAAGGACTTAAGTTGACTTTTCATTCATTTAAAACATTTAGGGACTAGTTTTGTCAATTTGTGTAACTCGAGGGTAAAACGACAATTGTTGTGAAATTGATCATTTTTCACTTGTTTTTCAATCTTTTGTACATGAATCACATAAAAACACATTTTTATGAATTTGTATCATTTTGAGAGTCATTTGTGTGTTTTTGGTTGTTTTTGTGGGTTTAAATAGTACAAATATATGTGTATTTAGACACATATCACATAGCTTTTATTTATCAAAACTGACCCAAAATAACCAAGAAAAGAGCCGTTTATTGTTAACATTTGCGTGTTTCTTGAGTTTTTGCGTAATGCGGAATACAAATCAAAAAAAGCAGACAAAGCCAAAAGAAGAAAGAACACGAGAGAAAGAAAGAATGCAAAAAGTCGAAATTTGGGAAAGGAATTTGCAAGTTTGGACAATCAATTCTCAAAATGGCAGTTTTAGTCCCTGAAGATTCAGAATTTTCATGTTTGATCCTTGGAATTTTCAAAGTTGGCAAATTTGGTCTTTGGTTTATTTGAGAATGACAAGAATGATCCTTCAAAGATATTTTCAGAATTACATATTTAGTCCCTGGATTTTCAGATTCTACACTTTTGGTCCTTGAGATAATACATGGGTCCAAATAATATCCTAGTCCAAGTATTATTACACTAGTCCAAAACACAAGCCCAAAACCCACGATCCAGTATCTTATAAACGGTTTACTGTGACGGTCGACACAAAACGAATAACAATAAAAAAATCCAATCCCGCCACTTTTCCCCCAAAACAAACCCAACCCAGAACTCTATAAACCCTAATCTACCCTTCCTATCAATTGGTACGAATCACTTAAATTGAGGGTACAATTGTCAATTCCCTGACACCTCCTGACACGTCTGACAAAGCAGAATGACATCTTGGGCGATCCCGGCAATCGATTGGCTAAGGATCGTGTACACTTAATCAACGGATGAGATGGAGGAATGACAAGATAGAAGATCAATGGACTGAAATCAAAGATCCAGAAGCATCCCATGCCCTCAGCTTGGCTATTTAAAGACCCTTTCATTCACAATTAGGACTTGTCAATTTCTTATGCTTTAGAGAGATTTTGACCATTTATTTCCATCATTGTTCTTAAATCTTTAGTAGTTGTAATTTCCTTTTAAAGTGTAAGCAACCTTTTGTTAATGCAAATTTACTTTTCATTATAGTTTGTTACATGATTTTTACATTTGTTATTTTGCTTGTCAACTTTGGTTTTCAGTTGTTATTATCGGTTGTTAATATCACGAGAAGCTTATTTAAGCTTCGTGATTGTGAATTTCTCAAATCCGTTCTCAATTTCAAGCTTTCTCAAAAGTCAAATTAAGTCAACTTTAGTCAAAATTCATAAATCAACAATGTTTTTGGTGAAAATCTGGTTTTAATGTGTTAACTAGTGGAGTTTGTGGTTAATTTGTTCATTTCATTCCACCTTAGATAGCTTTCATCAAGTTTGTAGTATAAATTGGATTATGCTTGTCTTAAGAGGGTGTTTGGTTTAAGCTATTTAAGGTGATTCATTGTTGTTTAGAGGGTGCAAATTGAATGATCACTGTGTACCATGGATTGCAGATATTTTCCTAGCTATAGTTTGTCTCAATTGTTATCATGATTTCAAGTTTTTTTAGTTCCAATTTGTCTTAACTGTCCTGTCCATTTCAGTTTATTTCAAGCCTGCTTATCTGATTATTTCTTGTAGATTTTGATTGTTGATTTAGGAAACTTGTAGTTCTAGCTTTACCTTTTTACTCTTTAGATTCCATTAGAAGCATATTAGGATAAGCTAATTTAGCGTTCAACAGCCGTGATTCTGTCCCTTTACTTTTCTACATAAATAGCATAGCAGCCCTGTTGTCTTTTTTCCATTCCTATTAGTTTATTGCTTATCCATTTCAGATCTAAGTTTGATTTTAGTAGTCTCTAGTTTAATGATTATCTGCTTTTCCTGATTTAGCTTATTAAGAGCTTATTGTGTAGTTTTTAGGTCTGCTATTCCATTCCATTGTTTACTACATCAGCACCCTTAAGTCCCAATCACCTTTTGTTTTTGATTTGTCATTTCCTCATTTCTAGTCCTTTTTAGCTATAAGTTTGGATTCCTGTCCTCTTGTTGGTTGTCTTTCATTAGCTCATTTTAGTATAATTTTAGGATTTTGCTAGATCACTTAGATTTAGGCTCAAAGTACCCCCTTAAGAAGCTGTTTTCTTTAGCTTGTGGTAAACTGATAATGTGCTTATTAGCTTAAATCGATGCTTATCGATCCAACTCATTCTTTGTAGGTTAGTGTTAAGTAGATTTAGCCTTATATAGCTTATTGTAGCATATTGTTAGCTTTTAGCTTATTTTCATATGCTTATCTCATCAGTTGTGTGCCTAAATTGATCTTCCTGTGCTCCAAAATCATTTCTGTTAATTTTCCCTGGTTCTCTATATTATTTTATGGTATTCTGGAAGTTTTCATATTTTTCACTATTCATTTGCTATTTTTCTGCATTTTAAGTCATTTTCTAGCATTTTTAATTAGCATTTAATCCAAATAATTCAGAAAATGTTCAGAAAAGTGCAATTTCAATTTTCCTAGTTCTAGAAAAATCAAAAAGTGATAAAAAGTATTTTTCCAGAATTTTTTTATTTAAATAGTATTTTCTAGCATTTTAATTAGTTTTAAATAGTATTAAATTCATAATAAATAGAGAAAAAGTCAGAAAAATGTGATTCCAGTTTTGATAATTCTTTTTAGTTAATTTGATTTTTGAAAATTAGTTTTGTAATTTTCTAGCTTATTTTCCTAATTTTTAGTATTTTAGCTCTATTTTAAATGTCTTAAATTAGTTTTTAATTCAAAATAAATCTAGAAAAACCATAAAATTTAGTTTTAATTCTTAGATAATTTTCTAATATCATTTTTAGAGTTATAGTAATTTTAGAACATATTTAGGACTTAGAATAGACATTTTATTTTGTTTTCATTTATTACGTTTTAGTATAATTTCGCGTATTTAGGATTTCCAGAGTGTGTAATTTCCCTTTTATGCTTCCCGCGTGGTTTAGAAAACTTCATATTATCCCTTTTTCCCATTCAAATCCCGATAATCGCGACGTGAGTTGGAAATTCCATTCAACCCTCGTTCGGAACGATCTCGGTGCTCAAACCTAACACGTTTGAGTTACCCGTATACTACACACTTCTCTATTATTGATTTTTATAAAGAATCAAGCCTCTACATTCTTCTTAACATTCTCATCAACAACTGATGAGTCACTATCACTTTCAAAAACATCAGTTTCATTCTTAACTTGTTCCTTATTTTTCACAAATGTGTCCTTTAGAGGACCATATTCACGCTCAAGTTCCTAAAAATCTTCTAAGCCTGTATGAGCTAAATCTATGCCTGGAGGTGATGGAACACCTCGTATATGGTGGCACTATATTATAACCCATACCGACTTAACTTTACTGTATTTGAGCATTCCAAATTTTATCAATTGACTTAGGCCGATAATACAGTGTCTCTGATTAAATTAACATTTTCATTTATCTTTTTAAGTTTTTCAAGCTCTTCTTGTTATGCCTCATTCACAGCTGTCTTATGATCTATCTCTCTTCTAAGAAGAATCATATCATCATTATATTTTGACTCATTTTCTCTATAATGCTCTAGTTGTTTTTCTAATACAGCTATAGCTCTCCTAAGATTTGACACATAATTAGCGACAAACAACTCTGTTCTTTCATTAGAATATAGAGCATTAAGCCTTTCAACTTCCTAGCACTCTACATGTTTTAGAACAACTTTCAAAATTTTGTACCTAAGTGAGAGAAAGCCATGAGAGCATGCTCTGTAGCAATGAAAGCACCATCTGAAGCTTGTTCCTCTTGTTCATCAGCCATGAAACTCTAATCATAGCTAACACCATCTATTGCCAACATTGCCTTTGGTTCTTCCACAGTTGGTTCTTTCTTTTGCTTGCACCAAGTAGACCTGTTGTCCTTCATTCTTGGTCTTCTGCATTCCCTAGCAAAATGCTTTTGACAATTGAAGCACTCTACTTTCTTTTGTCGAACCTGCGGTTTCACCACCATATATGTGGATTGGCTTTTAGTCTTCTTGTAGAATTTCAGCTCTCATGAGAAGAGCTATTTGCCATTTTATATCCATTTCTCCAGTCATCTTCATCAATTTGCTCTATGTCTTCATGAGTTAATATAGAGCCATTAACTTGAGTGGAGATAAAAGCATAAAAGGTAGGATCTCGAATACCAGCAATCTTCTTCTTTGAACTCGGTGGTAATGCTAACATTACCGGTGGAAAGCTAATAGAACAGCCCGTGGCAATATCATCATCATCTTCGAATCATCACGTCAACGAGGTTGACATCAAAGCCAAGCTGCTTGAGCTTGTACTAAGTTTCCAAACCTTCTTCAATCTTTGTTCAATGAGTTTGAAGTTGTTGTAAAGATCATTGAGCTTCATAGTTTCAATCTTTGGTTTATTTTCCCAGGTGTAACATTAGTATGAAACTCTGAAGGCAAACTTCTTAGAAACTTCAAATTGAGGTCTTCCTTTTATACCTCAATGCCAAACACAGTCAATTGTGTAACAATCTTACGGAGTTTAGTGAAGATGCTATCAAGTGAATCATTGCTTGAAGCAGAGAAGTTTTCATAACTTTGCTTCAACAATGTCTTTTGTGTCTTCTTTGTAGCATCATTACCACCAAACGCTGAGCAAATCTCTTCAAGCAGGTTCTTTAGCGATCTTGAACTTCTTGAATGCTATGATCGGTCTCTAGGAGAGTCATGACAACAAACTTCTAGCCTTTAGATCATTCTTCTTCAATGCTTTTTCAATATTAGTCTCGAGGCACGGCATCCACAACATCGGTGTCACCAACCTTCTAGTCACGCGGGCTTGAAAGAATCACCAATTAAGATGATCTCCCATAGAGCATAGTCTTGAATGAGAAAGTATTGCTCAATCATTATCCTCCACATCTCAAACTCATGAAGTTTGAGCTTAGGAGAATCTTGGAGTAGAAGAGTTGGTTGGTTGTTTTCCATCTCCATTGATTTGAGTGAGTAGGTTAAGCTTATTCCTTGGATCTTCTAAAACAAAATATCGGAACCTTCGCTACGATACCACTTGATGGATCTAGACACACACCTTGTGTCAGTGATATTTTGTATTATATTAATAAGCACGCGGAATTTACTAAGTAATACTTAGAAGCGATTTATATGATGTATTGTAAGTGAACACAGATTAAACACAGAACTTAAGCTCCAATATTATTAATAAATATCTGAGTGATCTTGTTTATCATTAGGGTTACACTTTGAAGCTTATGTAAATGATCATTATGTTTGTAAGTACCTAAGAAAATGACCTAGGACCTCCTTTTATAGTACAAGGAGTCCTTTACAAGATAAGTATAAAGTTAACAATATAGAATATACACAAGATCTTTTCTATACTTATCTAAACACGTTTTTCTAACGATTATCTAATAGCAGTGGTAATAATAGGCCAGCAGTGGTAATACGTTTCCACTGCTAGTGCAATACTTAGCAGTGTCTTCCACAGCTATCATTGGTAACAGATTATTCCCAACAATAAATTAAAATACAATTAATTAGAACACAATAAATAAATATGCACCAACAATTAAAATAGAATCAAAATTAATATTTAATAATGAAACTAAATTAATAAAAAGAGTCGAAACATGTTTACATATCCCGCCAATAAATTACTATCGATTTCCTAGTTGAGTATCGGGGCAAAACCCTGAAGGGTAGCCCCTAAAAGAACCAATCGTGCCTGCTCTTCCTTTTGCTCCTCGTACGGCAAAAACACAAGAACCAATAATATGGTTTTTCCAATTTGATGCCTTTTTACCTACGCACATTATGTCCTATTTATAATGATATAGTATATTTTTGCCACATTACACTTAGGTCCTTGTTCTCATGTTATATTGCACCTTGGTCCTTGGCTTTAATAAACTTCATATAAAATAGACGGATTTAATTAATTACGGCGTAATTAAATTATAATTACGCCGTAATTCTTTGTATGCATATTCTTATCGTCTCCGAACTTCACTCTACGGCGTAACTAATTGGCATGTTACGTCATAACCTTTTCAATAATAATTACGCGTAATCATAAGAGAATGTTACATCATATCCTTCATGGCATCATATTTACGCGTAACACAATTAAGCGATTCTGGTAACCTTCTAAATAATTCAAAGGCCCTCGTAGTGTGGGTTACAGCGTAGTCCATTGCACAACTTACGCCGTAACTTGTCTTCAGAATATATATTTTGGCCTTATATCATATCTTTTCCACTCCAACGCCTTATTTATCCTGAAATGCAAATATGAGTAAATATGAATGAATTAAGGACCATATTATTACAAATGAGGCCATAAACATGGGACACTGATATACAAAATATCATATTAATTTGATGTTATCAAATGGACATGTTGCATTTTCAAACAAGGTAAGTAATGAGGAAGCAGAATATATGACAAGGCCAATTATCGATCTTTGAGATAAAAATGAATGTCGGGATATAGATGATGATAAGGCTCCTGGGAATGAGTTCACTTTAAAGTTGTACAAAGAGCAAATGTTTATAAATATATCATACTTGTCATCATTTGTTTTTTTTTTGTAGCGAAAAAATGTTTTTGCTTATAGGGGTACTTTTCTTTCAAATTCGTGTTAAAGTACTTTGTGATATTTTTTCCCTTCGAAAAAAAAATTCTATTAGCTTAGAGGGGCAAAAATGTAAAAAAAATATCACAAAATACCTCGAAAAGGCCGAATTTGAAAGAAAAGTACCCGTATAAGCAAAAAAAATTGTTCGCTACCCAGAAAAATAAATGATGGCAAGTATGGTACATTTTAAAACACTTGCCCTTTTACAAAAAAAAAGCATGGAGTGTAGTGGGGAAGGATATATGTAGGGCAGTGAATGAATACTTTAAGACATGGAAAAACCTTGGTGAGATTAATGCTACACTTATAACACTCATCCCTAAGATCAACACACCACAAAAAGTATATGATTTCAGACCCATAGCCTGTTGCAATGTGCTTTACAAGTGCATTAGCAAAATTTTAACTAAAAAAATAAAAAGAGTCTTAGGAA
>OU343224.1:170823595-170930760 GCA_910596185.1 Chrysanthemum makinoi
GTTTTTTATTAAAATTATGCTACAAGATGAATGCATGACATCTTTGTACATCTTTGATTTGGACCACACATAAAATCAAAACTACTACCCTTTTAAATTAAGTTATATGCCATCTAACTAAAGGGACACTTGAAGTTGCAATTTTACGCCATGACATGGCAGATTGTAATGAGAGGAAAATCTCTATGCAAAAGTTAGATCTTACATGGACATATTTGCAAATTTTGTTAGACACTTAAGTTGAGTAGAAAGTGAGATCTTGGACTCAATGGCATAAGATGAGATGAAACATGTCATATATTTGGAAAATATAAATCACATATGATCTAGAACAAATTGTTTGCCAACATTGTTCGACAGATTTACCTATTATGTGCTTTCATTACTAGCGATCAACTGATGTAATGGAACCGATAATTGGATCCTAGTTTTCGAAAATTCTATGGTTATATGAATATTACCTTGCATTTTATTTTCTTGAAAAGTTTTAATTATCGAAAAATACTAAAATTTGCTAATTCTTTAAAATGTACACAACATAAACCGTAAATGTAGGTTATTCTTGTATTGGAAAATTGATCTACACCTGTAGGGTTTTAGTAGAGTCAACTTTGCTAAAAGAATAAAACCTTAGTCCTCTTTTCATAAAAAAGAGTGAGATCAATCCTATTCTTTTTCATGAATGCAAGAAAGGTATGATAGGACAATTAGAACTGTCTAAATTCTAAATACGTAACTCGTAAGAAAATTTTAATAGTTAAAAAAATTGCATATTTTCTGAGTTATTAAATTAGAAGCTAGACTAATTACTGTATAATTGGTAAAAGACAAACTAAAGCATGTTTTATCTAGTTGTTTTGTTTTGACCATTTAAAATACTACTTACAATTGTTGGAATAGTAGAACTATTAAGAAAGAAATTGCATGCCCAATTTTCAAGTTAATAGCATTGATGGATAAATTCATCATCTACATAGTAGAATACATTCTTTTAAGTACATAAGTAATTGTTATGTATGGACTTTCACAAAGGTGTAGGGAAGTAAATAGAAACGCTTATTTTCTTCAATGGTTACACTTATGTTGTCAAATCCAGTGGAGTATTTTGTTCTTTTACTGAATACAATTAATGTAATGATCCTAATTCATGAGAGTTACAAGCCTTGTCATCTTTAGTAACTTATTATTCTAATGTCTTAGATAATACTTCCACTTGTAGACACTTATGTTTTCAAGGATAGTCATGTAACGTTCTTATTAGACAAATGAAGTGGTTCTACATCTACTAGTTATGCTAATATCAATGACACAATCATATAGTCACAAAACAAACATATGTCGGTTGTTTATCTCTACATGAGGTTGTTCCATGCACAAGTGGGAGAAATCTATATGGTGCAAGTACAACATATAGGTATATGATTTAAAGGATTCTCTTGACTGCAAGGTAAGAGACCAACATTCTAATATAACTTGTACATATCTAATTCAAGAAACACTTGTGTTGTACCTATTTAACTGTCGCTTAGATTGCAATAATAACAAAGTAAATCTCCATGTGAAGTCAAACCTTGCATGGACATATTTGCAGTTTCTAAATTAGACAAGTATTTAGAACATGTGTCAAAATGATATATAGACTACTTCAAATTCAAATATTTATGTATTATTGGAATGACATAAATAAATGAAGTAATCTAATACTACTTTAATTTGTATATTTATGAATTTTGGAATGACATAAATAAATAAATAATAATGTAGTCCTACATTGTCAGTAAATAAATTAACTTGAAACACTCAAAACCAAGAGTTGTGTTCATAATTACTTTAGAACAACATGTTTATGATTCATTGTAAAGACGTAAACATAAAAGCTTTTAAGATCATAATAAATTTTAACCGTTATGTTTTTAATTAAGACATATCATTGAGCTTGATCAATGATTTAACGAGGGATTATAACAATTTATGTTTTCTTGATGGAGCAAAGTGACTTGGTTAAAAGTGCATTTGTGTTATAGCATGCAATTGGCTTGGAAAGTCTACTATACCAAAGCTGACTTAGTTGGCAATAGGTAAGCCAAGAAATATGTTTATCTTATATATTGTTAGATTTTCAACAATATTAAATTCTAATGAATATCACAAGTTGATGGTATGTTCGCTAGAGGATCAAACTTTATTTGATTTGTTTGATTCAAGATAACCATAACTTCTTTCTTAAAAAGTAACAAGGTAAGAAAATTGAGTATGGATTGAATATACTCAATATGACTCCAACCTAGAAGATTGATAAAACACCATTTTATTATGGAATGTGATGAATCACATTAAGTTTTAAAATTGAAGATTCTGAATTTGTTAAACTACTTATGAATAGGTTGTTAACAAACTTAAGTCAAGAATTATCAATGTGTATTTGTAATGTCCCAAAAAAAGAGAATAATGTAGTTTTGCTCTAATTGCTAAGTATATATAGATAGTCTATATATTACAAAAGGCAAGCGGGAGTTTTTTTTATCTTGAAAGATAAAATTACAAGATACATAATCTTCTAAAACACACTAGTAAATATCATGATGAGGTTAGACATGTAAAATGATATACCTCATGATGATGGAATTTTCATTCATAGATTTGCAAGGATATCTCAGATATTTGACTTATATGTTGAGAAATAAGTGAGTTACGGATTATAGTAAACCTATTAATCATTATGATGGATTACCAAATATTGAATTGGGTAAATTACTCATACTATGAATGTTTAAGATGCTGTCCATAAAGATAATCAATTTTGGAAATTTGGTTTATCTTAATAGTTAGACTAGAAAATGGAAATGAGTTTCTTCAAAGAGATGAAAAACCCTAGTGGTTTGAATTTCTATGTAGAAATCATATGACATATAATTGTACACATATTTATTGCATGTTTTATGACAAGATTATTAATCATACTTAAGCAATTAATTATGATTGAATATTCTTTCTAGACACAAAATATATAAAGATGATAATTGTTATACTTATTTTCATTAATATGAAATATGACAATGGAATATCAAAACTCTTTCTTGAAGAATTACTTGAGCGAGGACGGTAAGTAATTGAAAGGTTTTGAATTCATATAATCTTTGGTAGTGGACGAAGTGCAATAATTCATGAATGGATAAATGCATGCATCTATGAAATTATTCTTATTTTAATTATTAAATCCTAGTTTCGATTTATAATTGAAATAAGATAAATTTTAAGTATTCTGAAAGCTAGTGGGAGTATTATGTTAAGATTTTAAATCTTATATGTTGTATAACATATAGGAAGTAACATTCCTTTTAAGCTAAAATGTTAAGTCTTAGATTGGAATGAAACTTCACTTATAAGATTTAAGAATTAAACCATACAACCTTGGAATATATGTTTATTATTAATAAACATGTGCAGTAAAATATATGATTCTAATAAAACTTGATATATCATTTGGGAAATGGATAAATGTCTTTTGACAAGATAGAACATGAATGAAATCTAAGTTTGACCTGTAGATTCATCATGTACATCATGTAGTGAATTAAAATTGTTGTATCATTCTTGAATGATAGATGATTTGACAACATTGATATCTAACTAAAAGTTATTAGATAACTTGTGTAATGAATATTCTAATAGAATTACATCCTCAGCCTGGAATTGCTCCTAGATTATATGGATGAACAATATGTCAATTATTGTGCAAATTTTCATCAGCTTCAAACTTGAAAGTTTGGAAGACATCAAACATTACACAATAAGATATTAAATTTTACGGAGTTTTAATAAGCATATTGTTGTTTGTATACAATGATGCCGATTTAATTGAGATGACACTCAATACTAGTCATGGTAGGATTTCATCCTTGTTAATGGACATGTGAACTAGTTGTGCTATTAAGAGCACAGTTGCATTATACATTAAAAGAATAAGAATACTTTAAACTCTAAAATGTTTGAAAGTTTAAATTGTCATAAATTGGTGAAAGAGGATGTCACACACTTTATGAATTATTATGTGGATTGGTGAATGCACACATACAAGGACTTCACTAATTGAATTCTTGAAATAAGTATTCTCAAAATTACGATAGATCAAGTTGGTTGATTTATGCCTTGTCAACAAGTATGATTGTCATTACTTGATTCATCAACTGGAATTTTCATGCATTGATCTATTTGGTATTTGGATAAGGGATGTTAAACAATTGTTATAATAAATCAAATACTTGGTATGTTTGATTTTATAATATATTGTATCCTATATTTGCATGTTTAATCCGTGAATAAATTTATTTATTCTAAATCGTCCTTTGTCAATTAATGATATATCATTAAACTAAGACAAATCAGAGAGATATGGTAGAATGTACTTGAAAGTATATTGATGAGAATGCATACCAATTTCAGATGATATTCAATGAATTGAATATATGACTTATCCCAACTACATAATTTACTTTATGGATATTGTTGTTAAGTAAATTATGAATAGTTATCCTCGACTTGAGATACCATGATAAGTGTCATGAATGTAATGCATGGGACAACTTAACGCTTATACGAACGGTAGTCATAAGGGTTGTTTCCTGAAGTGTTGCAAAGTTCATGGGTTATTCTCGTAGTCAAAATAGAATTTGTTCCTTCAAAGTTATTTGGAGTTTAATATCTGCCGCCCCTCGTAGGGTTGATAAGATGTTTGCATGGCCATGCCCAAAGTTCTCCCCTGAATATGTTCAGAAGATTTGGTAATCTTGCTCAATCACTTATAACGAGAAAAGTAATGGTTGAATAAATAATTACTTAATTCCATATCTTTATTTAACATGGTATTAGAAACAAAAGGATAATAATAATGAGAAATCAATAAAAGGTTTCCAAGAGCCTTGCTCGAGTTGTACTAGAGGCATCGAAGTGTTGCTAGACGCTAACCGATGTGATCACTCTATTAAGATATGTCCAAGTGGGAGCTGTTGGTTTTATGGACAATAAATTAATAGACGCGTGTTAGGATCGAACTCGAGACCACGGGATTGCACACTTTACGTATGAGAATTAAAGTTAATAATTAAATATAATAGTTATATTTATTTATTAATTAAATGAAATAATTATAACGGACGTTAAGTAATTAGTTGTAATGGACTAACGGTCGTTAAATGTAATTGGAAAGGACTAGAATGCAAATCAATATTTGGGAGGTTTCGGAATACCTTGTGGGATACTCCATCCGATCGGCCACAAGGAAACCCAACCCATATCCAACTCAACTTGTTCTCCAAGTTTTGCTAAGTATATATACAAGGCTAGGGGTCTTGTGTTTTGGATCTATTGTACTCATAACCTAAAACCAAAAGGTGTTTGTGTGTTTTGTGTTTGAAATGATCGTACAACCCTTATGGGTGTCGATCATCATCTATTCCAAAACATAATTATTTTGTTTAATTAAAACTAGCATTACTTTAATTTGTTTTAGTACGTGTGTACAAGAACGCTGTAATAACATACTTTGTTATTATTCTTGGATTGAATTAAAAACGTAAGGGGTAATTTTATAATCCTATAAACCCTAATTGAGGTTCATCCTAATTGCTAGTTTGTGGATTTGATTCTTGTTCGGCTAGAATCAAGTAAGGTACGAATACTTTATTCTTTAGTTAATTAATTATTCATTATATGTTCCTATACTTCCGCCTAAGACTTGCTTTGATGTTTTGTGTTTTATTTTTGAATGTCATGTTATATAATTCAACAATATTAACATTCACTAATGCATGATATTATTTTCCAATACAATAAAAAACGAACAAGATAAGAAAAACACAATCATTAGAATTAACACATAAACATACATAAATAAAAGTTGAAGATAAATGAACTTTCAAATTCTTCTAAATAAAATATTAACTCTAAACTTAGGAGTTAGTACATAGTAGTTGAATAATTAAAAAATAGAATACCTATTGGCTGATGAAGACGAGGTAATGGCCAAGAAGAGTGCACTTTACAAATTTTAGAATACAAAACGGTACGTAGGAATAATTAGGGTTTGAAGGGTATATAGTTAACTAAATTTTATGAAGTTATTCCTTATAATTAAGTTAATACTCAAATTAACCCTTATTTAACTAAAGCTTGATAAAAGCTCGAGCCGAGCTATCTAAAGCTCGAGCTCGGCTCATTATATGTTTGGAGCCAATATATTGGGCTTGAGCTCGATAAAAGCTTGACTCGATCGAGCCAAGCTCGAGTTGCTTGATAAAAGCTCGGCTTGTTTGCACCCCTAGTGCACACCCTCCAAACTAATCTAAAATTATCAGTGCATACCCGCGAATTAAAAAAGAATAAAGAAATTAGAACATAAAAAGAACGACGATTGGTATGAGCAGGTCCTCATTTGGTATTATATCTTTTCAATAGCCCATTTTTCTTGGCCCAGTTGATGTGTAAAGATAATTATTTGTCTACTCATTTCCCTTCTTTGAGCCCAACCCACTAAAACTACAAATTATACATACTAATTATTCATTTCTTGGTTTAAAATTGTTTTTTGATCCGATGCGGCAAGGTCTCCGAGGCCGATGCGTGATGCGTGATGCGAATGCGAGCGCAATTTAAACACAATGCGTTTAGTGTTTAACAAAATAAAAAGTAAAATACTTATACGTAATATATTTTACAAGTACCAAGTAAATGAAATAAACTTATATAACATATTCAAATTCGGCCAATAATCCATTTAATAAACCACCTTGTCATAATTATGTAACTCTTGTCTTGTGAAAACGTAGAGGGTGAATACGCGTACCTTAAAAACTTTAGATATTTAGTATCAAATCGCTTATGAAGCTTGTTATAATATGAAAGTACCAATTATTGTTTGTGACTAATATAAAGCATGGTAAACCAAGTTGTCACACAATCATGAACATCAAACCACATCACAAACAATAGTATAGTGAAAGTATAAAAGTAAAGAGATAAAGAAAGGAAAGAACAAACCGAACACGAGGATTTATAGTGGTTCGGTCACGGATCTCCTTTCCACCCTACTCCACTCTAGAGTACTCAACCTCGAGTTACCTTCACTAAATCAACAAGCTCGCCTTCCGCGGAGGAGAAAAACCTTACAATCGTCGCTTACACTTTTTCCAGTACCAAGCTAAATATCGGGTTCTAGTTCGAGGTAGAACCAACCTAACGTCGCCTATACAATATTTCCGGCACTAAGCTAGATGTCGAGTTCTTTACAAGGGTACCTACTCCCATTATGTTTTATGGCCCAACATAACAAACCTTGTGTTTTATGGCACAAACACATAAAACCATCTAATCTAGTTTGGTGAAAGTGTTGTTATGATGCAATGATGTTTACACTAATGATCCATGACACAAATGTCTAATTGATATGAATGACTACTTCTAAATGAACTTCCATTGATAGGAAGCCTTCATGATGAAGATCACAAGTTCCCTAAACTTGTTGTGATAGATCTTCAGCTTGTGGTGAGTGGGGATGGCTAGATCTCCAAGCTTTACTTGGTTGATCAAAGAGTATGCTTACAACAAAGATGAATGTTAGAAGATTATGATCATGATCATTAGGGTGTTTAATGTATATTACTACATTGTTAATGATTGATCTAAATGAAGAGTTGAGTTATAGTAAGATTGTGTGAGTGTATTTTATATGCTCCGTGCATACGCTCAACATATTATATTTATATTTTTATAAAAGTTTAGTTTTTTTTGTTTATTTTTATTAAAGCTCACGTTTTTATTGTTTTATTTAGCTTAAAATAGTAAAAGTCTCAAAACTCTTGTCCTTTTCACAAAAAATCCAAAAATATATTTTATTTTCATCATAAAATTTTCGTAATTTTCTGAGCTGATTTAGTATTTTTAAAAATCAAAAATCATTTCTGTTTATTTTTCTTTTAAAAACCTGTTTCGTATTTTATTTTAAAAAAATAGAAAAAAACGTCAAAAAATATTTTTATTTTTCTGGTAGTTTTCATAGTTTTCTTAAGATAGTGTGAATTTTTCATATTTTTTTAAACTAGTTTACTATTTATTTTGATTTATTTGCTATTTTAAACATAAAAATTGAAAAAAAATACTTATTTAATTCCGAAAATTCTAAAAAATTTTATGTGAGCTTCTATCACTTTTCTTACGTTTCTAAAAAATATTTGTAATTTTCGGAGTTCATTTAATATTTTTCCTTGATTTATTTCCTTTCCTTAAAATAAATAAATAAATAAATAAATAAATAAATAAATCTTATGTTTTAAATCTTAACCTTAATAACCAAATTAGTTTTTGTGGTAACATATCTCCTTGAGAGAGTTTGGTGGTTAAGATTTGATTTATTAAGATTAGTTTATCTTTTATTTTAGCTTTTTATTATAAAAGTTTATATTTATATAATTATGCTAACCCTTAAAGTTTTGATTTTGTTTGTGTAATCCGATCCTACCTCATAAGGCGTGGAGCTTACGGGTCTTTAAGCATTTTTAATACATAAAGTTTGAAGCTTTAGTAATTTTAAGCTTGTTGGTGAATAAAGTTTTAAACTTTACTTACTAATTAGTGGATAAGATTAATAAAGTTGTAAACTTTTGTATTAATTTGTGCTTATAAGATTGGGTGGTTTTATTCCTCTCGTTTAATCATCGGGTTCTATTCTCTTACTTTTTTAGCTTAGAATCTTAGTTTAACGTTATGTTTAATTATTCGTCTTATGTTTGTTAAGTCTTTTATTGTCATATTGTAGCTTAATATTTATCGTCACTAGTTGTAGTTTGTCATTTAAATTTTAGTTTAAACTTTAATTAGTTAAATTAGTTTTTAAAAAAAATCTCTTAAAAAAAATTAATTAAAAAGTCAAAAAAAATATATTTCGCTATTTTCAAAAAATCAAAAATCAAAAAAACCAAAATATATATATATATATATATATATATATATATATATATATATATATATATATATATATATATATATATATATATATATATAGTTTTAAATTTTAGATAATTTTTAAATCACATTTTTAGTTGTAGTGAAATATTAGATCACTTTTAGGGGTTAAAATAGATTAATTTGCATTTTAGAATACGTTTTTTTTTTTAGCATAAACTAATTTTCATTTTAGTTTAATTTGCTTACTTAATTGAGATTACTTGTTTGCACCTTAGGATTAGTAGATTTATATGCCTTTTATTATTATTGCTTGCACCGTAGTTTAGAAATCCTCAAATCCTTTTTAACACATTCAAATCCCGATAATCGCAACGTGAGTTGGAAATTCCATTCAACCCTCGTTCGGAACGATCTCGGTGCTCAAACCTAATACGTTTGAGTTACCCCGTAATACTACACTTCTCTATTATTGATTTCTATCGAATCAATTTTTACATCTAGCTTAGTGTCGGAAATAGTGTAAGCGAAGTGTAAAGGTTTTCTCCACCGGTGAAAGGAGCTTGTTGACTAGTGAAGTTAAAACAGTGTGAGACTCGAGGAGTGAGTAGGCAAGGAAAAAGAATCCTTGTAGACCGAACCACTATAAACAACTTGTTGTGGTTTGATCATTTCTTTCCTTATTTACTACTTACATATTGCTTGCATATTTCATTAACATATCTAAGATCAATATCAATTGATCTTTACAATAAGTTTCAAAACAAAGTTTTTAATTGGTAAACTATTCAACCCCCCTTCTAGTTTTCTACACATACTTTTGTTATTATTCTTGGATTGAATTAAAAAATGGTAAGGGGTAATTCTTATAATCTTATAAACCCTAATTAGGGTTCATCCTAATTGCTAGTTTGTGGATTTGATTCTTATTCGGCTAGAATCAAGTAAGCTACGCATACTTTATTCTTTAGTTAATTAATTATTCATTATATGTTCCTATACGCTTCCGCACTTGCTTTGATGTTTTGTGTTTATATTTTGAATGTCATGTTATATAATTCCAACAAAGGGCATCACGAGCTTGGTTTTAATGAGTAATTAATTACTAAACACGTAAAAAACGGATATTATATTGTGTTTGATATGATTTATTCTAGGGTTTTGGTTATGATTATATAAACCCTAATTTTAGGGTTAGGCTTTTGCCCTAATTTGGTTTTAAAAATCTTTTATGGATCAAAATTTTTTTTTATGGGTGGAAACCCTAAAATTTTTTAGTCGATTTCCTTATTTTTTAGGGTTTATATTAATTGTTATGTTATCTATATCGAAACCTAGATTTAATATATTTGTTACGTGATAAATTCATGAATAAAGTGTTATGTGACATGGAATTGTATGCGATCTTGTGACTCATTGAATAATTGTTATGTTATATCCATGATAATACATGCATGTTTGTCATGGATAGTTGCTTGAATATTGTTTAATTGTTAAGATATTTTATCACATGTTTATTTACGATAAATCTTGAATTGGGAAAGACTCCAATTATATACATTAATGAATCAATTATGTGCAATTTGGTATATCATTATTATGGGTTTACGCAATCGATTCGTCAATGTATGTGGCTCACTCAATTGAGAGAGTGAAAGCCCTAATTAATATATAAATTAATTTAACCTAGACATTGATTATTAATAGGGTTTTATTGAATAAGTTGCATGTGGCTACTTGTTTACACGTATATATTGTTTATTATGTGCGCATTGTTTTTTAGTAGTTTATTTTTTATTGGTATTACTTGTTTGTTTATTATGTATGACAGTTTTAAGCAAAGGGTAATTTTGAATAGAAAAATAATACGGACTAAACAATGGTGAAATTTGATTTGTTTTGGAAGAGTTAAGTTTTCAATAGTTTAATTGATTGATGATTTTGGTACTATGGTTGAACGGCTCACCCATTAGAACGAACTATAAAGGGGTTAATAAAGAAGTGCGCACATTCACACTGAAAGGATGTCTAAGGTTATGCTTTTGCGCTTACCTGGTCCTCTGCCCCTTGTCAGTTCGAGTGGAGCTACTAAGTAAGCCATAAATGTACAAACTCATCTTAAGGGTGAATTAGTTTTAATTCCATGCGCCACTTCGGTGGTAATTACCCGAAACACTAAGTGTTTACACTTATGCAAAAGTACGGTATAATGGATGATAATTAACACTAAATTCCTTGATTGGTGAACCCAATACCTCAATCAAAACTTTGATAATTTGATCTTTATGAATTGGTAATAAAAAGTTTTTTATTAAAATTATGCTACAAGATGAATGCATGACATCTTTGTACATCTTTGATTTGACCACATAAAATCAAAACTACTACCCTTTTAAATTAAGTTATATGCCATCTAATTAAAGGGACACTTGAAGTTGCAATTTACGCATGACAAGTACTTGGCAGATTGTAATGGAGAGGTAAATCTCTATGTAAAGTCGGACCTTACATGGACATATTTGCAGTCTCTTAAGTTAGACACTTAAGTTGAGTAGGAAGTGAGACTTGGACTCAATGGCATAAGATGAGATGAAACATGTTTATATTTGCAATAGAGTTGGAAAATATAAATCCCATAATGATCCAGGAATTGGAAATTGTTTGCCAATTATTGTTCGACAGATTACCCTATTATGTGCTTTCATTACTAGCAGATCAACTGATGTAATGGAACTACGATAATTTGGATCCTAGTTTTAGAGAAAATTCTATGGTTATATGAATATTACCTTGGGTATTTTATTTTCTTGAAAAGTTTAATTATCGAAAATACTAAAATGAGTTTTGCTAATTCTTTAAATGTATTAATGCAACATTAAACCGTAAACGTAGGTTATTCTTGTATTGGAAAATTGATCTACACTGTAAGGTTTTTAGTAGAGTCAACTTTGCTAAAAGAATAAACCTAGTCCTCTTTTCATAAAAAAGAGTGAGATTCAATCCTATTCTTTTTCATGAATGAAGAAAGGTATGATAGGACAATTAGAACTGTCTAAATTCTAAATACGTAACTCGTGTTAGAAAATTTTAATAGTTAAGAAAATTGCATATTTCCGAGTTATTAAATTAGAAGCTAGACTAATTACTGTATAATTGATAAAAGACAAACTAGCATGTTTTATCTAGTTGTTTTGTTTTGACCATTTAAAGTACTACTTACAATTGTTGGAATAGTAGAACTATTAAGAAAGAAATTGCATGCCCAATTTTTCAAGTTAATAGCATTGATGGATAAATTCATCATCTACATAGTAGAATACATTCTTTTAAGTACATAAGTAATTGTTATGTATGGACTTTCTCAAAGGTGTAGGGAAGTAAATAGAACGCTATTTTCTTTCAATGGTTAATGCAACACTTACAATGTTGTCAAATCCAGTGGGAGTATTTTGTTCTTATTACTGAATAAGGAATTAATGTAATGATCTCTAATTCAGTGAGAGTTACAAGCCTTGTCATCTTGGTAGTAATCCAGATTATCTCTAGAATGTCTTAAGATAATTACTTTCCACTTGTAGACACTTATGTTTTCAAGGATAGTCATGTACGTTTCCTTATTAGACAATGAAGTGGTTCTACATCTACTAGTTATGCTAATATCAATGACACAATCATATTAGTCACATAAACAAACATATGTCGTGTTGTTTATGTTGGATCGATATACTTTAATCAAACTAACTTAACTAGCTTGTTAAGGTTTAATAACCTCGGATAAATCCTAAGTTATTAACAAAGAAACACTGAGCAATCTTTATTAAGTACGCGGAATTTACTTAACAAAGCTAAGAAGAAAAACTTTATTAACAAACTCTAAATCTGCTTAATATGCAGATACTCTAATACAACTCTAAGATAATCGAACTTTCTCTAAAACTCTAATTCTAAAATCGTAAGTCATAAGTCATATCTCTAATGCCAATCTAGGAGTCCTTTTATAGGCTCAAGGATATCCTAGTCGGTTTTCAATTGATAACCTTGTACGACAAGTAATCTAATACAGAATATTCTAGAGTTACCATACTTTCTATAAACGAATATAACAGTCTCTTTGTTCTTGCAGACTTTTGACTTCATCTTGCAAGATTTTGACTTTGTCTTTAGCAGTACTTTGACTCTTTGACTTTTTCCAGATTTCTAGCTTACAGTACTTTGATATCTTCAAGATTTTGATATCTTCAAAGACTTTCATATCCCAACAATCCTCCCCTAACTTGATTTCTACTTGCTTGACTTCAAGTTCCTTTGTGAATATATCTAACGCTTCATCTTTAAAAAATGGATTGTTCTTAAGTCTTTAGATTATATCTTTGTAGAATCTGTGCTTTGTCAAAGTATCTCTTAGAATTGTTTTCTTCACAAGCAGCATCCAGAATCTCCATCTTTTCAGCAACACAAAAACATATGACAATTTGTACATTTAATTCAGTTTAAGTTGCATACTATTCTCATCACTTTCAAGTGAATCATTGAAAAAATAATGGATTTAGAACTCTTTACCAAAGCCATTATCTTTGAAGTAGCCAAATGTTTTGGTGTGTAAGACCATGGTACATTGATAACCATATGATTTTTAGCAAACCATCAGCTATCAACAGATTTGTTTAGTCTTTACCAAAAGTTGTACCCTTCTGGACTAGTTAGTTCTTCTATCTAATGGTGAACTAATTACCAATAATGGTTTTCCACAGCCTTTACCACAAGCCATTTTCTTGTGGGCTAGCCAACTCTTCACATTACTGATATGGTGAGTTGAATACCATCCAACTTATTAGCAAGTTGTCAACTAAAAAACGGATTTGATATATCTTTACCAGAGCCGTTTGCTCATGGATTAGTCAATCCTTTTGTAACCATGGTGGATTGATAACCTATTGATGTTATCATCACAAAAACCATTTATTCAACCTTTAGTTCAAAATATTTATTACTTAGCAAAAAGGTTTCTTCTAAAATTTATTTAACTGGTTTAGTTCAACAAACAGTACTTTGATGAAAGTACTGTCGATCAGCAGACTTTGAATAAAAGTACTAATATATCAAAAAGTATTTATTCAAATAAAATTCATACCAGTTATTGATCATTCTCGCAATGGTAGTCCAGGTTTATAAACAGATTAATCACCATGCAAGCAGTTTCATCATCCTCTTCTACTTCCAAACCATGCTCAAGCATCCTTCTCATGAGCTCAACTGTAAGAGGGTATCTTCTTCTGCAAAACATGTGAATCATTATTCCATTCTCTAACTACAAGACATGAACTCCAGATTCTTCAAAGAATCTCCAGCAAACTATTTCCCAGTTTTCCTGATTCTTCCAGATATCATCGAGCTTTCTTCTTCTTCCCACATAGTTATTAAATCACCATGTAAAACCAATCCAATCCCTTCCAATGGATGATCTTCAAAATAAGCCTTCACAACATGATATAAGTAAAATAGGTCTACTCTATCAATAACATGCAGCAAATCCCATAACCTTTTGAAAACTTTAAAACTTTCATCTTCCTTATGAAAAACCATGTAATCTCCATTCTTAGATTTCTCAACTTTGAAAGCACTGATCTTTGATCTGTTCATCTTTATATCATCATCTTCCTTTGTATAATCAAAATCTACTACTCTAAGATAATTCTTCAATTCATCACTAGTCTCAGATCTTAATTCTACCTTTTCTTTCTTTGAAAATCGAACATCAGAATCTCAGTTTTTCTTTTTCTTTTAAGCTTTTTCTTCCTTTCAAATTTCAAATTCGAAAGCTTCTTCTCTCAAGTCTTTAATGTCTCAACATCTTTCTTATAAGCTTCGTTTCAAAGATCATAAAGTCTTTTCATATCAACATAGTTTAGCTTCAAGTCCTTTATATCCTCCGTCACACCCCAAATTACTGCTTTGCAACGGAATGGAATTCTCTGGGATTGACTGTCATAACACCACAATCACAGTTATATTGAACGACCTAAAGTGTCGTTTGGAAAATACATCGTTTGATTTAATAAAACAATCGGAGTTTACAAAGTAGGTCCCAAATGAAAATCAACTTGTGCGGAAATAAGTTTGTTACAATTCAAACGATGTTTTAAAGTGTGTAAAACCCAAGTGAGACGCGTCGTCACCACGACTCCAAGATGTGTCCAAATGCATGCCATGAAGTGAATGCCTTAGATACCTGAGATAAAACATGCTAAAAGTGTCAACACAAAGGTTGAGTGAGTTCATAGAGTTTGAGTTGAAATGTAAAGCCTTTCAAAATCGTTTATGAAAGAAAGGCATTGTAAATTGTTGAAATGTAAAGACTTTCAAAATCGTTTATGTAGCAAAGGCATTGTAAATCGTTGAAATGTAAAGACTTTCAAAATCGTTTATGTAGCAAAGGCATTGTAAATCCACTCAGTTCCAAGTCCCCCCATACAAAACTTGCAACCTGTGTGTTCACAACCCACTGCCATAATATGCATAGTTTATGTTCAAACAGAAATCGTCAAATGAATTCACAAAATAGTGCATGACTAAATGTATTGAAATCGTTTATGCAGCAAAGGCATTGTAAATCCACTCAGTCCCAAGTCCCGCCCATACAAAACTTGCAACCTGTGTGTTCACAACCCATTGCCGAAATGTATATATAGTTTATATTCAACCACACATCGTCAAATGAATTCACAATAGCACCTAACTCAACGTAGAACAATAGCACATAATCAATAGCACTTAACTCGACGTAGAACAATAGCACATAATCAATAGCACTTAACTCGACGTAGAACAATAGCACATAATCAATAGCACTTAACTCGACGTAGAACAATAGCACATAAACAAGAACAATTAATATAGTACAACATTCGGCTTTGAAACAATGGTGATCATGATAGAAGTTATCTTTAAAATCTAAAGTACTTGTGAAAAATAGTTAAGCATGTATCTCCCCCAAAATAGTACAAAACAATTGAAAGTGGGGCTATGAAAAACTCACGGTAATCCTTAAAAGTTTAGAGTACTTATGATAGTAAATGAAAATAGTTGAGCATGTATCTCCCCCAAAAGTAATTCAAAACGTATAAAAGTAGGGGCTATGAAACTCACTTGGTGGAATGATGCGAAGACAAAAGTGAGTACACCGAGATGTAATGTGATACGCAAATCTGGACCTATTACCAATGATATGATATGTAATGAGTTGCAATATAATGTTATGCATGCATTTCGTATGTTATTTATACCATTTGCGAGTTTTGAAAATATTACTCATCGTCAAAAAATACTCGTTTGACGTCTTGACCAATCAAAAATTACTTTACAAGTTTTACGCCAAAATGTCATCCTACAATGGTTTTATAATGATTTACGGTGAAATTATCACTTTTCGCCGTAAAACAATGTCAAATTTTCATGAAATTAACATAAATGGCTTTGGAAAACCAGCCGTAAAACGGTGTACGTCGATCGTTAGAGAACGAACTCGACGGTTTTGGAAAGTTTGTATCGATATCTAAAAGTTTCGGTTCAGGAGTTTTCGTCCAAAAGGTCTCGATCATAAAGATATTAAGGGTTAAAGATAGTGATTTTGTTGAATTGTTGTGCAGAAAATGAGTTTCGGCCAAGTTTATGAAAAACGCATATCTTGTCGTTTCAAATCCGCTTTTCACGTATAATACGTCCTTAGCTTCGTATCAAAGTATACTAATATAATTTTGATAAGTCGAAATAATTTGTGAAGCTTAAGGCTCATTTTTGACCCAAACAATGTAAAACAGTTTGCTGAAAATTCTGAAAATAATATATTTCGTCGTCAAACTTGTAAAATCCATAACTTCTTCGTTATAAGTCCGTTTTCATCCGTTCAAGCGGCCACGGATTCGTTTTAAAGTATATTTTCTAAATATCAAGGCCAAAAGGTCGTACCAACTGTCAGATTTTCCAGAAAAATGAAACAAGGACAGAACATATAAATATACTTATCGAAAATAGTTTTTCCCGGACAAAACCTATTCTAATCCCTTCAAATCAACTCCAAAGCTAATCTAATCCTACCATACACCTTCTTAGGGTGTCATGGGTTCCTAATCACCATCAAGACCAAAGAATACCAAGGGAATATTTATAGGATGACCATAGTATATAAATAACTCTAAAATCATGAAATAAAATGGTATAAATCACATATCATGCATGTTGCTCCAAAAATGAAAAGAAGCATATGAGATGATAAGAAAACATGAAAAAAAAATGAAAGTAACATGCTTACAAGTGAAAATGATGAGGTGAAAGTAACAAGGATTAGCCTAAACACTCTTGGTTTTTATTTCAAAACCTAATAAAGAGTATTAACTAGATTGTTATATAACTTGAACTTGAAAAACTTTGTGATCCCTTGTAGCTTTGATGAGAACCGGTTTTGGTGAAGAAACAAAGAGGAAGAAGACTTTTGTGAACTTGTGAATTATTTGAGTGAAGAAGTGAATGAATGAGATTGAAATATTTGGAGTATATATCTATCCTTTCAAAGAAAAATGAGACCAAAACATTTAATGCATACACTCCCCCCCTTAGAACCGGTTATGGGGGGGATGTATCTCACCAATACATTTTTTTTTTTTTCTTCTTTTATATATTGTAAAAATTATTACAAAGTGTAAGTAAATTCGTAGGAAATTGTAACTTGTAGGATAAATGGTAACTTTTAGGTACAAGTAAATTTTTAATAGATCAAAATAAAATGTAATGAGATAATAAAAATTGTAAAAATACATTCCTTGTGAAATTTGAGTGATAAAATAATTATCGTATAATTTTTAAGAAAAACGTCGTAATAATATAACTTTAATGATTTATATACGAAATAAATTCAAAACACTAGGAAAACTCAAAATATAATTTTTATAAACTAATGTAAGTATAAAAATACCTCGGGATCATTTTTGAAAGTAACGGATTAAATATTCAAAATAACAACTCACGCGATAACGTTTATTTAATATAAAAATTACGCGATACAAGTGAAATGAAATGTCGTGAATGAACTAATGTGATGCAAATGATGTGAATGAAATGTAGACTAATCTTAGTCCATATGAAATGTACGTGATGTTATGATCATGAATTCGCCGCTAAACCATAAAGGTTACGCGAATTTGAAACAAGTAAACCAAGTTTACTATAAATGTTGAAATAGTGAAGCATAAATTGTGTCGAGAAATGACCTGAAAGTACGGGTTGTCACATTCGCCCATCCAAAAAGGAATTCAGTCCCTGAATTCAATCGTTGTTAGGTCTAACGGGTTTAGGGTTTGATGAGGCAAGCCTTCCCATTCTCGAGCAAAACCCTCAAAAGACTTTTTGGTAACCGATTTTTACTTAATCCCACAACTCATCAAACAAGAACTGTCATACGATTAGGCTAAATCGGTTTAGGTAACAACTTGTTTCTAGCTCGATCTTTGCAACTCATCAAACAAGAATCACACGCGGATCAAACTGGAAACAAGTGGTTTGAAGAAAATCTTTTGAAAATTTGGCTCGATTACGGAATTGCTTACACATATAAGCCTACTACTCCCTTCATTGCATGATTCTTCCTGAATTAGGCATAGGTGATCAGGCTATGTATAATTTAGGAGTAACTATGCAATGCTTGGACTAATCGACTCATATGATGTTTGGTGTTAAGTCAACCGGTGTAAAAAATTGTGATAGGGAATGACAGGGCATCCATGTGACAATCGTTATGAAATGAAAGTAAATAACTTCGAAAAATGTACGATAATCGCATGCAAAGTGGACATGCACTTATGATGAAATGATGAGATGCTATGATAATGTAGTTATAGTCTAGGGTCAATGATGCAACCTAGTTCTCTATAACTCGGCTCATGCCAATCTGTCACACCCCAAATTACACTGTTTTAGGGAATGGAATTCCGGGATTGACCTGTCATAGCATCACATTTACAGTTATATTGAACGACCTAAAGTGTCGTTTGGAAAATACATCGTTTGATTTAATAAAACAATCGGAGTTTACAAAGTAGGTCCCAAATGAAAATCAACTTATGCGGAAATAAGTTTGTTACAATTCAAACGATGTTTTAAAGTGTGTAAAACCCAAGTGAGACGCGTCGTCACCACGACTCCAAGATGTGTCCAAATGCATGCCATGAAGTGAATGCCTTAGATACCTGAGATAAAACATGCTAAAAGTGTCAACACAAAGGTTGAGTGAGTTCATAGAGTTTGAGTTGAAATGTAAAGCCTTTCAAAATCGTTTATGCAGCAAAGGCATTGTAAATCGTTGAAATGTAAAGACTTTCAAAATCGTTTATGTAGCAAAGGCATTGTAAATCGTTGAAATGTAAAGACTTTCAAAATCGTTTATGTAGCAAAGGCATTGTAAATCCACTCAGCTCCAAGTCCCGCCCATACAAAATTTGCAACCTGTAGTGTTCACAACCACGCTGAATATGCATAGTTTATGTTCAAACAGAAATCGGCCAAATGAATTCACAAATAGTGCATGACTAAATGTATCGAATCGCTTATGCAGCAAAGGCATTGTAAATCCACTACCAAGTCCCTTCCATACAAAACTTGCAAACTGTGTGTTCACAACCCATTGCCGAAATGTATATATAGTTTATATTCAACCACACATCGTCAAATGAATTCACAATAGCACCTAACTCAACGTAGAACAATAGCACATAATCAATAGCACTTAACTCGACGTAGAACAATAGCACATAATCAATAGCACTTAACTCGACGTAGAACAATAGCACATAATCAATAGCACTTAACTCGACGTAGAACAATAGCACATAAACAAGAACAATTAATATAGTACAACATTCGGCTTTGAAACAATGGTGATCATGATAGAAGTTATCTTTAAAATCTAAAGTACTTGTGAAAAATAGTTAAGCATGTATCTCCCCCAAAATAGTACAAAACAATTGAAAGTGGGGCTATGAAAACTCACGGTAATCCTTAAAAGTTTAGAGTACTTATGATAGTAAATGAAAATAGTTGAGCATGTATCTCCCCCAAAAGTAATTCAAAACGTATAAAAGTAGGGGCTATGAAACTCACTTGGTGGAATGATGCGAAGACAAAAGTGAGTACACCGAGATGTAATGTGATACGCAAATCTGGACCTATTACCAATGATATGATATGTAATGAGTTGCAATATAATGTTATGCATGCATTTCGTATGTTATTTATACCATTTGCGAGTTTTGAAAATATTACTCATCGTCAAAAAATACTCGTTTGACGTCTTGACCAATCAAAAATTACTTTACAAGTTTTACGCCAAAATGTCATCCTACAATGGTTTTATAATGATTTACGGTGAAATTATCACTTTTCACGTGAAAACAATGTCGCGGAAATTTTCATGAAATTAACATAAATGGCTTTGGAAAACCAGCCGTAAAACGGTGTACGTCGATCGTTAGAGAACGAACTCGACGGTTTTGGAAAGTTTGTATCGATATCTAAAAGTTTCGCCTGGAGTTTTCGTCTAAAAGGTCTCGATCATAAAGATATTAATGGTTAAAGATAGTGATTTTGTTGAATTGTTGTGCAGAAAATGAGTTTCGGCCAAGTTTATGAAAACGTGCATATCTTTGTCGTTTCAAATCCGTTTTCTACGATAATAATACGTCCTTAGCTTTCAGTATCAAAGTATACTAATATAGTTTTGAGAAGTCGAAATAATTTGTGAAGCTTAAGGCTCATTTTTGACCCAAACAATGTAAAAAATACTTTGCTGAAAATTCTGACAATAATATATTTCGTCGTCAAACTTGTAAAATCCATAACTTCTTCGTTATAAGTCCGTTTTCATCCGTTCAAGCGGCCACGGATTCGTTTTAAAGTATATTTTCTAAATATCAAGGCCAAAAGGTCGTACCAACTGTCAGATTTTCCAGAAAAATGAAACAAGGACAGAACATATAAATATACTTATCGAAAATAGTTTTTCCCGGACAAAACCTATTCTAATCCCTTCAAATCAACTCCAAAGCTAATCTAATCCTACCATACACCTTCTTAGGGTGTCATGGGTTCCTAATCACCATCAAGACCAAAGAATACCAAGGAAATATTTATAGGATGACCATAGTATATAAATAACTCTAAAATCATGAAATAAAATGGTATAAATCACATATCATGCATGTTGCTCCAAAAATGAAAAGAAGCATATGAGATGATAAGAAAACATGAAAAAAAAATGAAAGTAACATGCTTACAAGTGAAAATGATGAGGTGAAAGTAACAAGGATTAGCCTAAACACTCTTGGTTTTTATTTCAAAACCTAATAAAGAGTATTAACTAGATTGTTATATAACTTGAACTTGAAAAACTTTGTGATCCCTTGTAGCTTTGATGAGAACCGGTTTTGGTGAAGAAACAAAGAGGAAGAAGACTTTTGTGAACTTGTGAATTATTTGAGTGAAGAAGTGAATGAATGAGATTGAAATATTTGGAGTATATATCTATCCTTTCAAAGAAAATGAGACCAAAACATTTAATGCATTATTCCCCCCTTAGAACCGGTTATGGGGGGGATGTATCTCACCAATACATTTTTTTTTCTTCTTTTATATATTGTAAAAATTATTACAAAGTGTAAGTAAATTCGTAGGAAATTGTAACTTGTAGGATAAATGGTAACTTTTAGGTACAAGTAAATTTTTAATAGATCAAAATAAAATGTAATGAGATAATAAAAATTGTAAAAAATACATTCCTTGTGAAATTTGAGTGATAAAATAATTATCGTGTAATTTTTAAGAAAAACGTCGTAATAATATAACTTTAATGATTTATATACGAAATAAATTCAAAACACTAGGAAAACTCAAAATATAGTTTTTATAAACTAATGTAAGTATAAAAATACCTCGGGATCATTTTTGAAAGTAACGGATTAAATATTCAAAATAACAACTCACGCGATAACGTTTATTTAATATAAAAATTACGCGATACAAGTGAAATGAAATGTCGTGAATGAACTAATGTGATGCAAATGATGTGAATGAAATGTAGACTAATCTTAGTCCATATGAAATGTACGTGATGTTATGATCATGAATTCGCCGCTAAACCATAAAGGTTACGCGAATTTGAAACAAGTAAACCAAGTTTACTATAAATGTTGAAATAGTGAAGCATAAATTGTGTCGAGAAATGACCTGAAAGTACGGGTTGTCACATCCTCTGCCTTTTAAATATGCCATCATTGTATTCCTTTCCTTAGCTAAATTAGGTCTTCTTGACATAAATCTAACAGGTGTAGGGGATCAGAAGGTTCAAGAGCTTCAGATCTAAGTCTTCTTGCATTTTCCGAGCTGCTTCTATCTTTAGCTTCTTGAGCTTGTTGTTCTTTTCTATCTTTAGCATCTAATTCTTCCGAACTTTTCTAGCAGCAGCTTCATTCCTAGCCACTTCAAGTGCTCTAAGTTCTGCTAAAGTGAGTTTCTTTTTCTTTGTTTCAACCAGAATACCTTTCCCTTTGTCTTTAGGATCAATGGTTGGTTGAGAAGCTCTTGGTTGTTCTTCTTCTTGTACATCTCTAATGGTAACTCCTCCTCTTGGTTGTGATAGATCTAATATTGTAGCAATTACTTCATCATCACTAGCAGAATGGATAGGTATATAAGTAGCTTCCTCCTCTTCTTCTCTAACAAATGTAGAAGGACCAACTTCTTCTTCAAAATTCATACCCTTTGGAGTTATTGCTCCTTGCCTAGATGTATCATGAAGATCAAGACTTTGATGTTCAAGACCTTGAACACCAAGTACTTTGAACTTGTACTTCTTCTTCTTGTTTCTCGAAGAATCTTCTTCTTTTCATAACATCTTCTTCTTGATTCTTTCTGTGTAACATCTTCTTTCAAATTATCCTTTTAATTCCTCCCAAGTTGAGAAGATGATTTAGGAACCTTCTTTCGTTTTAATTCCTTACGAAGCTCTTTACGACGCTTGTTTTCCTCCTTAACCCACAAGTTAAAACCTCGAATATAGGGTTTAACAAAATTGCTTAACCAGAAATAGTTGCGCTTCAACTTCCTAATAGTTTTAGCTTGATGCTCAACAGTCTTATTCAACCGAGCAAGCTCCCGTGTCAAAGCATAGTTATCCATAGATAAACTTTCATGAGGAATAGAATGAGCATCACCTGGAAGTGAAGAAGATGCCTCAGAACAAAGACGTTGTGGAGATGAAGTAGGTGATCTCTCAATCTCTACTTGAACCTCGACCTCAAGAATCATCACCTTGTAAGGATGCAAGATTCTTCACGAGAAGCAAGATTGCAGATGCAAGACTTTGTGAAGCAAGACTATGTGAAGTAAGATCAGGAGCGTAATCAGTACCTTCAGATTCTTCATCCTCTCCACCGCATCACGCAACACCTGGACAATTTCCATCATTGTTGTGGTTAAAGGAATATCTCCACCTCTGAACAAGTTACTTCTTTTAGCCATGAATGTATAAATTTTGGCTTGTTGCACAATGAGGTAGTAAAGCAAGAGGGTTTTGGAACATCACCAAGTGTTTGTTCAAGAAAACTCAGTATAAACCTTGGATACATCAACCAAGTTGCCCCAGATGATATATGCGATAGCATCCCATCCAAAATAAGTCAGAAAATTAAACACTCGTCTCAGAGCTAAGCCAACTACACCAGATGCAATATTCGACCCAAATTGCTCCCAAGAAGTGCTTTTAGAACTTAAGCAATGGAGCAAAACATGAATCAAAAACTTCCATTGAGGACAAAATAAGGCCTTCTTAAAAGTTTGTTCACCAAAGAACCTTCATAACCCAAATTACGAAAAGTATCCCAAATCAGTTGCTTGTCAAATCTAATAGCCCCTTCTTCATCACCAAATAATAAATCATCACGAATGGAGGCCTCAGAATCTTGATAGGCTTTCCAAAGAATCGAGGATCTAATATAATATTCATCCTCCTCCAAATTCTCTAGCATTAGCCCAAAATTCTTGAATCCATGGTTCAATAACATCCGGCTCAACTAAAAGAGCATAACTAATAGGCGACCCAACTAGATAATCAATGATATCATAGAAAGCCACGTTTGCCTCAGTCTTGTCCAAATTAGCCACCATATTGTGCTTCAAACGCTTAAACGATTCGCCATTGTAGAATAAGTGAGCACAAGAATGAATTGATCAAAGAATAAAGAGATTGTGATTGGGAGATAAGTATGGAAAAGATGTAAGGTAATAATATGAGAGGGAAAATCGGAAAGTAGTTATTTATAGGTAGGATTTGAAAATCACAGCCTATAATAACAAAGTTACCGTTATTATCAATTACCCAACAATATTACCGTTGGAACAAGATTTAATACGACAAACAAGACTTTCCACATAAGCGATTTCCCAAGCAAGACTTTCCCAAGCGTACTTTCAGGAAATACAATACTTTTCCAAAAACCTTCATATAAACCAAGTATAAACGAACATCCTCCCCTTAAGCATACGAACTATACTAACAACTTATAGTCCTCCCCTTAAACGAAGCTTAGTAGTTAATCATTCCAATGCTCACGACCAAGTGATTGAATCGTGACACATCAAAACCTTTGGTGAGTAAATCAGCTACATTATCATCCGTGTGAACTTTAACCACATTAATAAGCCTATGCTCATAACAGTCTCTGATAAAGTGATGCCTAATCTGAATATGCTTTGTCTTGGAATGATATACAGGATTCTTAACAATACAAATTGTACTCTCATTATCAATATTGATAGGAGTATTTTTGAAATTGAACCCATAGTCCAAGAGTTGATTCTCATCCACAAAACTTGACCACAACAACTTGCGCAGCTACATATTCAGCCAAGATGATGTTGTCGCAATTGTCCGCTTTTGCATTGCCTGAGACTAACCTTCTCCAAGATATTGGCATCCACCAGCTTGATCTTCTATCATAATTATCACCTGCATAGACACTATCTGAAAAAGCTTCTAAGTGAAAAGGTGACTCTTTAGGATACCACAACCCCAACTTAGGTTGTTGTTTCAAATAACAGAAAATTCTTTTAACTGCATTCATGTGAGAGATCTTTGGTGAGACTTGATATCTTGCACATAGACAAACCGCAAACATAATATCGGCCTTGATGCGTGAGATACATAAGAGAGCCAATCATTGATCTATAAAGCTTGACTTCAACAGGTAGCCATCTTCATCTTTGCCCAATGAATTGATAGATTTAATGGGTGTAGTAAAAGCCTTCATATCATCAAAATTAAACTTCTTAAGTATATCTGCAACATACTTGTCTTGGCTAATGAAAATACCTTCCTTGGACTGCTTAACCTGAAGTCCTAAAAAGAATGTTAACTCTCCCATTGAACTCATTTGAAACTCTTTCTGATCACTGCCAAACTCCTTAACCATAAACTGTTTGGTAGCCCCAAAGATGATATCATCCACATAAACTTGAACTAACATGATATCCTTCTTGTCTCTCTTGATAAACAAAGTCTTGTCAATAGCTCCTCCTCGTATCCATGTTGTAATAAGAATGTAGAGAGCCGCTCATACCAAGCTCTAGGTGCCTGATGAAGACCATATAAAGCCTTAACCACCTTATAGACTTTGTTTGGATGCCTAGGATCCTCAAATCTCGGAGGTTGTTTCACATACACCTCTTCCGTAATAGTACCATAAAGAAAGGCACTTTGACATCCATCCGATATACCCGAAAACCCATATAAGAAGCAAAAGCAAGAAAGATTCTAATTGCTTCAATCCTTGCTACAGGAGCAAATACCTCATCATAATCGACCCCTTCCTCCTGCCTATAACCCCGAGCAACTAACCTTGCTTTGTTTTTGATAACATTGCCTCTTTCATCCCTTTTAACTCTAAAAACCCATCTGGTTCCTATAACTCTCTTCCCATCTGGAAGATCACATAAAACCCAAACCTCTTGAAGTTTAAATTGAAGAAGTTCTTCCCGCATAGCTTCAACCCAGCTTTCTTTAGTCAAAGCTTGAGCAATATTATTGGGTTCCTCTTGAGAGATGAAACAGTGAATAAGCAGTTTGATGATCCTTATGGTTTAGCCTGTTTTGTTTATACACAAAGCTAAGTAAAGCATTATGAGATTTTGTGAAACCCTTAGCTTTGTGTCTTGTCATAACTCCAGAAGTAGAAGGACCAATGATTTGATCAGTTGGATGATTCTTATGAATTCGTAAGATTGGAGACTCTGAAACTGCATATGTATCATCCAAGGTAGTATAATCAGACCTTCATTGAAATCAGTGAAAATACCTTCATCTTCAAGCTCATCATCGTGTCTTCTAACCTGCATTGTAGGATCATCCAAATCCTTTAAAGTATCATAGCAGTGCAGCAGATTTTGATCAAAAGTATCCAAAGTACTGTGAGAGTACTCTAGCCTTATTCTTCTTCTTTGCCTCTTCATAAGCTTTCCTTTGTTCATCAGTGTAAGAATATGCTAAGACTTCTTGAAGAAGCAAATGATTAAGTTCCTCTTGAATAGATTGATCCTCGAGATAATGAGGATTGTGGAGCATCGTACTTTGTTTAGAACATCAAGACTTTGTTTTGGACTCATAGGATCTTTATCAGGAACATCATTAGGTCTAAGATGAATATCATGAACAACATATTGAATATCTTCTTCATTATGCAAAGGTTGATTTTCTTCTCTAACAGGAACATAATTCATTGAAGGAGATAGAGCCTCAAGATCAAACATCCAATCAGGACCTTTGCCTTTCTCATTGTCTTGAGCTTCTAAGAACTCAACATGAAGACAATCTTGGATCTTCTTAGTAACCCTGTTGTATACTCTAAAGCCTTTACTGTTAGTGCAATATCCCAATAGGTAACCTTCTTCAGATTTGCCATCAAACTTCCCCAGATTATAAATGGTATTTAATATAGTAAGAGGGCATCCAAAAGGCTTCATAAAACGAATGTTGGGTTTATTGCCCATCAGCAATTCATAAGGTGTCTTCATCTGGGTTTGGTGACGAAACCCTGTTGAGTACATAGCATGCAGACTTACATTCGCCCAAAATTGAATAGGAGATGGGAATCACTAACATAGTCCTTGCAGCTTCAATCAATGTCCTATTGTTTCTCTCTGCAACACCATTTTGCTGTGGTGTTCTAGCAATACTAAATTCCCTCTTTATGCCTTTATTTGCACAAAAGTCGTCCATAAGCTTGTTCTTGAATTCGTTCCCATTGTCACATCTAATACCTCTAACTTTGAGTCTTAATTGGTTTTCAAGTGCTATTATAAGAGTTTGAATAGCATCAAAGGTATCATCTTTAAAGCCCAAAAGAAAACCCAAATGAATCGACTACAATCATCGAACAACCAAACAAGATACTTTTTCTTATTAAAACTTGCCACAGAGACAGGTCCAAATAAATCCATATGTAACAGCTCCAATGGTTCTCTAATAGTTCTTTCCTCAAGCTTCTTACAGGAAGCTTTATGTTGTTTACCCTTCTTGCATGCCAAACATGATTGATCATTCTTGTAAGTCTTTGAAGGTAAACCTCTAACTAAATTGCCTTTGACCAGTTTGTTGATGTTCTTGAAATTAACATGGCCCAATCTTCTATGCCATTGATGTGCTTCTTCAGATGTTGCTTTAGCCACCAAACATGTGGCTCTTCCATAAGAATGTAGACTCTTCATGTCTAAACTATACACATCATTAGTCCTTGGTACCCTTAGGACTACCAAGTCATCATCAACAGTTTGAAGTCGAAGAAAGAATAAGACATTCTGTCGGTGAATAACAGGATGCTTTTATCACAAATTTGAGATAATCGACAACAAGTTGAACTTAATCTCCTTCACATATCTGACATTCTCAAAATCGATTCTTCCAGCTTTAATTGTTCCTTTTCCAGTAATCCTTCCTCCATTGGGATCATTCCCAAATGCAACTTTTCCTCCACTAATATTTCTAAAATCAGACAGGATCTCTTTATCGCCTGTCATACTGCCAGAGCAACCACTATCCACAATAAGATGATCTTTAAGCTCCTCTTCTGGGTTGCCTCAGACACAAAGAAAAGAGTTAGAAACTTAGGAACCCAAGCCATTAATGACTTGGTTCCTTGTGGAGTTACAAACTTAAATTCCTTGAGTATGTAATTTCCACTATCTTTCAAATGGTGATCCAAAATTATCTTTTGAGTTTTAGCATGTGGATTTTCAAAACTTTCTGGTTTTTCAACATAAAGCTCTTTCACTAGTTTATTAGCATTTTCTTGTGTCACACAAACATCTGATTCACTTTTTGTTGAACGCATCGTGTGTCCCTTTACCAATACTTCCCCTTTTACCCATTCAGTTTTAAGTGGTTCTGTGATCTAGATCCCCTATATGAATTGTGATACATTCTAGGTTGATAATGAGATCTCCTAGAATATCTATTCCAAGCAGTTGTATCAAGTATTTGTCTCGAAAGCAAGACTTTGAAAGTACCGTGAGATATGAAGATCTTCTCGATGTGGGTATCTATTATCCTGTGTGAAGTTTCGTGATTAATCCTATTTGAATTAGTCCACACCGGGTTTGTGCTCTCTAGGTTTCTGATTTGTAGACTTATTCCTTGGAAACTTGCTTAGATATTCTGAGTGTTTGTCACAATCTTTGATTAAGTGAGTAGGACTATAACACACAAAACACGCTTTTGACCCATATGACTAAAGTGATTTCTTCTATGTCTATGCCCAAAATTATTTTGCCTTCTTGATGGCTGATAAAATCTGTTTTGACCAAAATTATCCCTAAAAGGTTTAGCAAGATAGTGTTGAAAGGGTTTTGCATAAGGTACGCTTGTTCAAGGTAACTTGTTGAGCAAGACTTTGGTTTAAAGGATCTGCTTGAATATTTTCAACAGTTTCTTTGGGTTCCTCACACCTAGATTTAGCAATAAGCTTCTTCCTAAACTCTAGACTATCTACACCATAACGAGAAACATCGTGCCTAGCAGGTTGATGATTAATAGGATGAGGAACAACATGATAACCATTGTCTTTCTTATATGCAGGAGGTGAGTCACTTAATGAACCATCATTACTAGATGTATCTACATAATTAATGAGTTCTTCATCACTAGTGGTTATATCCTCATACTCACCTTCATCCTCATTACTAGATTGGTTTTCTTCTATCTTACTAAAATCCATACCAAAACCTAATCCATTTTTAAGATAAGCTCTTCGCTGTTTTTGAACATAAGAAACATGTGACAAACCAGCTTCACCCCAAGCAACAAACTTAGCTAACAAATCATCTCTTTCCTTAGTTAATTTCTCAATTTCAGCAATTTTACAGTTTAGTTTCCATTCACTAAGTTTTAACTCGTAATCCTGTTGTTCATACTTTTCAACCCAAGCCATTTCATTATTTTCATGTGTTATGATTTTAGCTTCCATAGACTCTAAAGTAATTTGATAACTGCTACCTCGCACCTAGCCCTAATACAATTATCTCTTTCAATCACATAACTGTTAAGTAATTTTTGATAGAACTCGTAACATTTGAGCATACCTCGTATAGGAGATGAGATGGTGCAGTAGCCACCATAGCAAGAAGAACAGGATCATCTTCACTTTCTTTGCTCCAATCAAATCCTCCAAAACCATCATCGATTCCAAAGCAAAGATGGTCGATTCTTCATTAAAAGCGCTCCAATCAATGCTTCCACGTGTTCTTCAACTGCATCTTCCATCGCTACCATACAAGAAGTCACCGGTTCATCATCAAACTCTTCACTCCAGTCAACTTCAGATAACTTCTCTTGAGCAACCAAAGCCTTTGTTTCAGTAATGGGAATTTCCTTAAGCTCAAGTTTTGGCTTTTTTAGATGTCCTGTTTGCTTGATACTTAGCAAACTCACTCTCTGCAAAGTGACCAGTCTTTTGACAATTGAAGCATTCAATTTGAGATTTGTCAAAAGTTATGCCTTGTTTGGGTTTGAAATCAATGCTTTTGCCTGTCTTCTTCATGTACTTTTTGATTCTTGCAGTTGATCATAGCAACTTGCCACCGATATCAATTTCTTCAAGTGCATCTTCTTCAATCTGTGCTAGATCTTCTTCATAAGTGACATGTAAACTAGCTTGTTGTGCAAAGAAGGAGCACATAACTTCATCTGAGGCCATAGTGGTAGTTGGTGGGGCCTCTTGAACATATGAGGGTGGTGTATAGACAGCATTCTTTGAGAAACAAGACTTTGAGGAGAAGCAAGACTTTGAAGTATCGCTCTTCTTTCAGAGGATAGAAAATCAATACTGTGAGATTTGGAATTTGGTTGACCACTCATCTCATGTTCATACACCTTCAGTTGATGATAAAGATCATCAAAGTCCATAACATCCAACCCCGGTTGTCCTCTGATCATAGTAGCAATCACATGCCATGAGGATGGCAAACTCCTTAAAAACTTCAAATTAGCATCCTCAACTGATACTTCTGCCTTGTATAACTCCAACATGTTGAGAAGATTCTGGAACCTATCGTATGCAAGATCAAGACTTTCTCTTCTCCAACCGTGAAAGTTTCAATTGTTGTTTCAAAAGTTTCTGCATCTTCTTAGAGGCTTCATTCCTCCAAATTGGTCTTGAGAGCCCAAGTTGCTGCTAGCATCTTTAGCATCATGAAACTTGAGAAGATGACCATCTGAATGGCGACAAGAGAATGTTTAGAGCCTTCTCTTGATTCCTTATGGTTGCTGGTAAAACCGCCTTTGGTGCTAAAGGTTGTCCAAAGAACTTGAATGGGTTCTTGAGGAACTTCATTCCCATTCACAATTACATTCCACGAGCATGGTCTGAATGGCAATATATCGCCTCATCTTCATGCACCGAGATCATATTCTCCTTCTTGATTATTGGAATTCGAGGTGAGGTGATTGAGGGTTGTGGAACAGCTTCAGTTGACATCTTGGATATTGTAGGGTTTCTTCCTAGTCAGAGTTTCCACACAAGCTCTGATACCACTTGTTGGATCGATATACTTTAATCAAACTAACTTAACTAGCTTGTTAAGGTTTAATAACCTCGGATAAATCCTAAGTTATTAACAAAGAAACACCGAGCAATCTTTATTAAGTACGCGGAATTTACTTAACAAAGCTAAGAAGAAAAACTTTATTAACAAACTCTAAATCGCTTAATATGCAGATACTTTAATACAACTCTAAGATAATCGAACTTTCTCTAAAACTCTAATTCTAAAATCGTAAGTCATAAGTCATATCTCTAATGCCAATCTAGAAGTCCTTTTATAGGCTCAAGGATATCCTAGTCGGTTTACAATTGATAACCTTGTATGACAAGTAATCTAATACGGAATATTCTAGAGTTACCATACTTTCTATAAACGAATATAACAGTTCTTTTGTTCTTGCAGATTCTTTGACTTCATCTTGCAAAGATTTGACTTTGTCTTTAGCAAGATTCTTTGACTCTTTGACTTTTTCCAAGATTTCTGCTTACAAGACTTTGATATCTTCAGTACTTTGATATCTTCAGCACTTTCATATCCCAACAGTTTATCTGCTACATGAGGTTGTTCCATGCACAAGTGGGAGAAATCTATATTGTGTGCAAGGTACAACATATAGGTATATGATTTAAAGGATTCTCTTGACTGCAAGGTAAGAGACCAACATTCTAATATAACTTGTACATATCTAATTCAAGAAACACTTGGTGTTGTAATTTACGTCATGTCGAACTTGGCTTAGATTGCAATAACAAAGTAAATCTCTATGTGAAGTCAGACCTTGCATGGACATATTTGCGGTTTCTAAATTAGACAAGTATTTAGAACATGTGTCAAAATGATATATAAGACTACTTCAAATTAAATATTTATGTATTACTAGAATGACATAAATAAATGAAGTAATCTAATACTACTTTAATTTGTATATTTATGAATTTTGGAATGACATAAATAAATAAATAAATAATGTAGTCCTACATTATTGTGAAGTAAATAAATTAACTTGAAATTACTATTGAAACCAAGAGTTGTGTTCATAATTACTTTAGTTAAACATGTTTATGATTCATTGTAAAGACGTAAACATAAAGTCTTTTAAGACTTATAATAAAGTAAGACGTTAACTTGTTATGTTTTTTAATTAAGACATATACAAGAAGTCATTGAGTTGATCAATGATTTATAACGTGATAAAGGATTATAACAATTTATGTTTTCTTGATGAGACATGGATATAAAGTGACTTGGTTAAAAGTACTTGTGTTATAAAGCATGCAATTGGCTTGGAAAGTCTATTATACCATTAAGTTGACTTAGTTGGTAAATAGGTAAGCCAAAAGGAATATGTTTATCTTATATATTGTTAGATTTTCTTACAATATTAAATTCTAATGAATACCACAAGTTGATGGTATGTTCAGTTAGGAGGATCAAACTTTATTTGATTTGTTTGATTCAAGATAACCATAACTTCTTTCTTAAAAAGTAACAAGGTAAGAAAATTGAGTATGGATTGAATATACTCAATATGACTCCAACCTAGAAGATTGATAAAACACCATTTTATTATGGAATGTGATGAATCACATTAAGTTTTAAAATTGAAGATTCTGAATTTGTTAAACTACTTATGAATAGGTTGTTAACAAACTTAAGTCAGGAATTATCAATGTGTATTTGTAATGTCCCAAAAAGAGAACAATGTAGTTTTGCTCTAATTGCTAAGTATATATAGATAGTCTATATATTACAAAAGGCAAGCGGGAGTTTTTTTTTTATCTTGAAAGATAAAATTACAAGATACATAATCTTCTAAAACACACTAGTAAATATCATGATGAGGTTAGACATGTAAATGATAGACCTCATGATGATGGAATTTTCATTCATAGATTTGCAAGGATATCTCAGATATTTGACTTATATGTTGAGAAATATGAGTTACAGGATTATAGTAAACCTGATAATCATTATGATGGATTACCAAATATTGAATTGGGTAAATTACTCATACTATGAATGTTTAAGATGCTGTCCATAAAGATAATCAATTTTGGAAATTTGGTTTATCTTAATAGTTAGACTAGAGAATGGAAATGAGTTTCTTAAAAGAGATGAAAAACCCTAGTGGTTTGAATTTCTATGTAGAAATCATATGGACATAATTGTACACATATTTAATGCATGTTTTATGACAAGATTATTAATCATACTTAAGCAATTAATTATGATTGAATATTCTTTTCTAGACACATTAAATATATAAAGATGATAATTGTTATACTTATTTTCATTAATATGAAATATGACAATGGAATATCAAAACTCTTTCTTGAAGAATTACTTGAGCGAGGACGGTAAGTAATTGAAAGGTTTTTTGAATTCATATAATCTTTGGTAGTGGACGAAGTGCAATAATTCATGAATGGATAAATGCATGCATCTATGAAATTATTCTTATTTTAATTATTAAATCCTAGTTTCGATTTATAATTGAAATAAGATAAATTTTAAGTATTCCTGAAAGCTAGTGGGAGTATTATGTTAAGATTTTAAATCTTATATGTTGTATAACATATAGGAAGTAACATTCCTTTTAAGCTAAATGTTAAGTCTTAGATTGGAATGAAACTTCACTTATAAGATTTAAGAATTAAACCATACAACCTTGGAATATATGTTTATTATTAATAAACATGTGCAAAGAAAATATATGATTCTAATAAAACTTGATATATCATTTGGGAAATGGATAAATGTCTTTTGACAAGATAGAACATGAATGAAATCTAAGTTTGACCTGTAGATTCATCATGTACATCATGTAGTGAATTAAAATTGTTGTATCATTCTTGAATGATAGATGATTTGACAACATTGATATCTAACTAAAAGTTATTAGATAACTTGTGTAATGAATATTCTAATAGAATTACATCCTCAGCCTGGAATTGCTCCTAGATTATATGGATGAACAATATGTCAATTATTGTGCAAATTTTCATCAGCTTCAAACTTGAAAGTTTGGAAGACATCAAACATTACACAATAAGATATTAAATTTTACGGAGTTTTAATAAGCATATTGTTGTTTGTATACAATGATGCTGATTTAATTGAGATGACACTCAATACTAGTCATGGTAGGATTTCATCCTTGTTAATGGACATGTGAACTAGTTGTGCTATTAAGAGCACAGTTGCATTATACATTAAAAGAATAAGAATACTTTAAAATCTAAAATGTTTGAAAGTTTAAATTGTCATAAATTGGTGAAAGAGGATGTCACACACTTTATGAATTATTATGTGGATTGGTGAATGCACACATACAAGGACTTCACTAATTGAATTCTTGAAATAAGTATTCTCAAAATTACGATAGATCAAGTTGGTTGATTTATGCCTTGTCAACAAGTATGATTGTCATTACTTGATTCATCAACTGGAATTTTCATGCATTGATCTATTTGGTATTTGGATAAGGGATGTTAAACAATTGTTATAATAAATCAAATACTTGGTATGTTTGATTTTATAATATATTGTATCCTATATTTGCATGTTTAATCCGTGAATAAATTTATTTATTCTAAATCGTCTGTTGTCAATTAATGATATGGGAGTATCATTAAACTAAGACAAATCTGAGAGATATGGTAGAATGTACTTGAAAGTATATTGATGAGAATGCATACCATTTCGATGATATTCAATGAATATAGGACTTATCCCAACTACATAATTTACTTTATGGATATTGTTGTTAAGTAAATTATGAATAGTTATCCTCGACTTGAGATACCGATAAGTGTCATGAATGTAGTGCATTGTGGGACAACTTAACGCTATAATGTAATGGTAGTCATAAGGGTTGTTTTCTGAAGTGTTGCAAAGTTCATGGGTTATTCTCGTAGTCAAAATAGAATTTGTTCCTTCAAAGTTATTTGAGTTTAATACGCTGGGCCCCTCGTAGGGTTGACAAGATGTTTGCATGGCCATGCCCAAAGTTCTCCGAATATGTTCAAGATTTGGTAATCTTGCTCAATCACTTATAACGAAAACAGAATGGTTGAATAAAGAATGACTTAATTCCATATCTTTATTTAACATGGTATTAGAAACAAAAGGATAATAATAATGAGAAATCAATAAAAGGTTTCCAAGAGCCTTGCTCGAGTTGTACTAGAGGCATCGAGGTGTTGCTAGACGCTAACCGATGTGATCACTCTATTAAGATATGTCCAAGTGGGAGCTGTTGGTTTTATGGACAATAAATTAATAGACGTGTGTTAGGATCGAACTCGAGACCACGGATTACACACTTTACGTATGAGAATTAAAGTTAATAATTAAATATAATAGTTATATTTATTTATTAATTAAATGAAATAATTATAACGGACGTTAAGTAATTAGTTGTAATGGACTAACGGTCGTTAAATGTAATTGGAAAGGACTAGAATGCAAATCAATATTTGGGAGGTTTCGGAATACCTTGTGGGATACTCCATCCGATCGGCCACAAGGAAACCCAACCCATATCCAACTCAACTTGTTCTCCAAGTTTTGCTAAGTATATATACAAGGCTAGGGGTCTTGTGTTTTGGATCTATTGTACTCATAACCTAAAACCAAAAGGTGTTTGTGTGTTTTGTGTTTGAAACCCATCGCACAACCCTTATGGGTGTCGATCATCATCTATTCCAAAACATAATTATTTTGTTTAATTAAAACTAGCATTACTTTAATTTGTTTTAGTACGTGTGTACAAGAACGCGGTAATAACATACTTTTGTTATTATTCTTGGATTGAATTAAAAAACGGTAAGGGGTAATTCTTATAATCCTATAAACCCTAATTAGGGTTCATCCTAATTGCTAGTTTGTGGATTTGATTCTTGTTCGGCTAGAATCAAGTAAGGCACGCATACTTTATTCTTTAGTTAATTAATTATTCATTATATGTTCCTATACGCTTCCGCACTTGCTTTGATGTTTTGTGTTTTATTTTTGAATGTCATGTTATATAATTCAACAATATTAACATTCACTAATGCATGATATTATTTTCCAATACAATAAAAACTAACAAGATAAGAAAAACACAATCATTAGAATTAACACATAAACATACATAAATAAAAGTTGAAGATAAATGAACTTTCAAATTCTTCTAAATAAAATATTAACTCTAAACTTAGGAGTTAGTACATAGTAGTTGAATAATTAAAAACTAGAATACCTATTGGCTGATGAAGACGAGGTAATGGCCAAGAAGAGTGCACTTTACAAATTTTAGAATACAAAACGGTACGTAGGAATAATTAGGGTTTGAAGGGTATATAGTTAACTAAATTTTTATGAAGTTATTCCTTATAATTAAGTTAATACTCAAATTAACCCTTATTTAACTAAAGCTTGATAAAAGCTCGAGCCGAGCTATCTAAAGCTCGAGCTCGGCTCATTATATGTTTGGAGCCAATATATTGGGCTTGAGCTCGATAAAAGCTTGACTCGATCGAGCCAAGCTCGAGTTGCTTGATAAAAGCTCGGCTTGTTTGCACCCCTAGTGCACACCCTCCAAACTAATCTAAAATTATCGTGCATACCCGCCAATTAAAAAAGAATAAAGAAATTAGAACATAAAAAGAACGACGATTGGTATGAGCGTGTCCTCATTTGGTATTATATCTTTTCAATAGCCCATTTTTCTTGGCCCAGTTGATGTGTAAAGATAATTATTTGTCTACTCATTTCCCTTCTTTGAGCCCAACCCACTAAAACTACAAATTATACATACTAATTATTCATTTCTTGGTTTAAAATTGTGTTTTGCGATCCGATGCGCTCAAGGTCTCCGAGGCCGATGCGTGATGCGTGATGCGCAATTTAAACACAATGCGTTTAGTGTTTAACAAAATAAAAAGTAAAATACTTATACGTAATATATTTTACAAGTACCAAGTAAATGAAATAAACTTATATAACATATTCAAATTCGGCCAATAATCCATTTAATAAACCACCTTGTCATAATTATGTAACTCATGGTTCTTGTGAAAACGTAGAGGGGGGTGAATACGTTACCGTTTAAAAACTTTAGATCTTTAGTATCAAATCGCTTATGAAGCTTGTTATAATATGAAAGTACCAATTATTGTTTGTGACTAATATAAAGCATGGTAAACCAAGTTGTCACACAATCATGAACATCAAACCACATCACAAACAATAGTATAGTGAAAGTATAAAAGTAAAGAGATAAAGAAAGGAAAGAACAAACCGAACACGAGGATTTATAGTGGTTCGGTCACGGATCTCCTTCCGCCTACTACTCCACTCCCCGAAACCCAACTCGAGAGTTACTTCACTAAATCAACAAGCTCCCTTCTCGGCGGAGAAAACCTTACAATCGTCGCTACACTTTTCCAAAGTACAAGCTAAATATCGGGTCCTAGTTCGAGGTAGAACCAACCTAACGTCGCCTATACAATATTTCCGACACTAAGCTAGATGTCAAGTTCTTTTACAAGGGTACAACCACTCCCATTATGTTTTATGGCCCAACATAACAAACCTTGTGTTTTATGGCACAAACACATAAACCATCTAATCTAGTTTGGTGAAAGTGTTGTTATGATGCAATGATGTTTACACTAATGATCCATGACACAAATGTCTAATTGATATGAATGACTACTTCTAAATGAACTTCCATTGATAGGAAGCCTTCATGATGAAGATCACAAGTTCCCTAAACTTGTTGTGATAGATCTTCAGCTTGTGGTGAGTGGGGATGGCTAGATCTCCAAGCTTTACTTGGTTGATCAAAGAGTATGCTTACAACAAAGATGAATGTTAGAAGCATTATGATCATGATCATTAGGGTGTTTAATGTATATTACTACATTGTTAATGATTGATCTAAATGAAGAGTTGAGTTATAGTAAGATTGTGTGAGTGTATTTTATACGCTCCGTGCATACGCTCAACATATTATATTTATAATTTTATAAAAGTTTAGTTTTTTTTTTGTTTATTTTTATTAAAGCTCACGTTTTTATTGTTTTATTTAGCTTAAAAATAGTAAAAAGTCTCTAAAAATCTTGTCCTTTTCACAAAAAATCCAAAAATATATTTTATTTTCATCATAAAATTTTCGTAATTTTCTGAGCTGATTTAGTATTTTTTTAAAAATCAAAAACTGTTTCTGTTATTTTTCTTTTAAAAAACTGTTTCGTATTTTATTTTAAAAAAATAGAAAAAAACGTGAAAAAAATATTTTTATATTTTTTGGTAGATTTTCATAGTTTTCTTAAGATATTGTGAATTTTTCATATTTTTTTAAACTAGTTTACTATTTATTTTGATTTATTTGCTATTTTAAACATAAAAATCGAAAAAAAATACTTATTTAATTCCGAAAATTCTAAAAATTTTTCTGTGAGCTTCTATCACTTTTCTTACGTTTCTAAAATATATTTGTAATTTTCGGAGTTCATTTAATATTTTTCCTTGATTTATTTCCTTTCCTTAAAAATAAATAAATAAATAAATAAATAAAAATAAATCTTATATTTTAAATCTTAACCTTAATAACCAAATTAGTTTTTGTGGAAACATATCTCCTTGAGAGAGTTTGGTGGTTAAGATTTGATTTATTAAGATTAGTTTATCTTTTATTTTAGCTTTTTATTATAAAAGTTTATATTTATATAATTGTGCTAACCCTTAAAGTTTTGATTTTGTTTGTGTAATCCGATCCTACCTCATAAGGCGTGGAGCTTACGGGTCTTTAAGCATTTTTAATACATAAAGTTTGAAGCTTTAGTAATTTTTAAGCTTGTTGGTGAATAAAGTTTTAAACTTTACTTACTAATTAGTGGATAAGATTAATAAAGTTGTAAACTTTTGTATTAATTTGTGCTTATAAGATTGGGTGGTTTTATTCCTCTCGTTTAATCATCGGGTTCTATTCTCTTACTTTTTTAGCTTAGAATCTTAGTTTAACGTTATGTTTAATTATTCGTCTTATGTTTGTTAAGTCTTTTATTGTCATATTGTAGCTTAATATTTATCGTCACTAGTTGTAGTTTGTCATTTAAATTTTAGTTTAAACTTTAATTAGTTAAATTAGTTTTTTAAAAAAAATATCTTAAAAAAAAAATTAAAAAGTCAAAAAAAATATATTTCGCTATTTTCAAAAAATCAAAAATCAAAAAAACCAAAAAAAAAAAAATATATATATATATATATATATATATATATATAGTTTTAAATTTTAGATAATTTTTAAATCACATTTTTAGTTGTAGAGAAATATTAGATCACTTTTAGGGGTTAAAATAGATTAATTTGCATTTTAGAATACGTTTTTTTTTTAGCATAAACTAATTTTCGTCTTTAGTTTAATTTGCGTACTTAATTGAGATTACTTGTTTGCACCTTAGGATTAGTAGATTTATATGCCTTTTATTATTATTGCTTGCCCCGTAGTTTAGAAATCCTCAAAATCCTTTTTAACACATTCAAATCCCGATAATCGCGACGTGAGTTGGAAATTCCATTCAACCCTCGTTCGGAACGATCTCGGTGCTCAAACCTAATACGTTTGAGTTACCCCGTAATACTACACTTCTCTATTATTGATTTCTATCGAATCAATTTTTACATCTAGCTTAGTGTCGGAAATAGTGTAAGTGAAGTGTAAAGGTTTTCTCCGCCGGTGAAAGGAGCTTGTTGACTAGTGAAGTTAAACTCTCGAGTGTGAGACTCGAGGAGTGGAGTAGGGCAAGGAAAAAGAGTCCTTGTAGACCGAACCACTATAAACAACTTATTGTGGTTTGATCATTTCTTTCCTTATTTTCTCTTTACATATTGCTTGCATATTTCATTAACATATCTAAGATCAATATCAATTGATCTTCACAATAAGTTTCAAAACAAAGTTTTAATTGGTAAACTATTCAACCCCCCCTTCTAATTTTCTACACATACTTTTGTTATTATTCTTGGATTGAATTAAAAAACGGTAAGGGGTAATTCTTATAATTTTATAAACCCTAATTAGGGTTCATCCTAATTGCTAGTTTGTGGATTTGATTCTTATTCGGCTAGAATCAAGTAAGCTACGCATACTTTATTCTTTAGTTAATTAATTATTCATTATATGTTCCTATACGCTTCCGCACTTGCTTTGATGTTTTGTGTTTTATTTTTGAATGTCATGTTATATAATTCCAACAGTGGCATCACGAGCTTGGTTTTAATGAGTAATTAAAAACTAAACACGTAAAAAAACGGATATTATATTGTGTTTGATATGATTTATTCTAGAGTTTTGGTTATGATTATATAAACCCTAATTTTAGGGTTAGGGCTTTTGCCCTAATTTGGTTTTAAAAATCTTTTATGGATCGAAATTTTTTTTTATGGGTGGAAACCCTAAAATTTTTTAGTCGATTTCCTTATTTTTTAGGGTTTATATTAATTGTTATGTTATCTATATCGAAACCTAGATTTAATATATTTGTTACGTGATAAATTCATGAATAAAGTGTTATGTGACATGGAATTGTATGCGATCTTGTGACTCATTGAATAATTGTTATGTTATATCCATGATAATACATGCATGTTTGTCATGGATAGTTGCTTGAATATTGTTTAATTGTTAAGATATTTTTATCACATGTTTATTTACAATAAATCTTGAATTGGGGAAGACTCCAATTATATACAGTAATGAATCAATTATGTGCAATTTGGTATATCATTAATTATGGGTTTACGCAATCGATTCGTCGATGTATGTGGCTCACTCTCAATTGAGAGAGTGAAAGCCCTAATTAATATATACATTAATTTAACCTAGACATTGATTATTAATAGGGTTTTATCGAATAAGTTGCATGTGACTACTTGTTTACACGTATATATTGTTTATTATGTGCGCATTGTTTTTTAGTAGTTTATTTTTTATTGGTATTACTTGTTTGTTTATTATGTGCGGCAGTTTTAAGCAAAGGGTAATTTTGAATAGAAAAATAATACGGACTAAACAATGGTGAAATTTGATTTGTTTTGGAAGAGTTAAGTTTTCAATAGTTTAATTGATTGATGATTTTGGTACTATGGTTGAACGGCTCACCCATTAGAACGAACTATAAAGGGGTTAATAAAGAAGTGCGCACATTCACACTGAAAGGATGTCTAAGGTTATGCTTTTGCGCTTACCTGGTCCTCTGCCCCTTGTCAGTTCGAGTGGAGCTACTAAGTAAGCCATAAATGTACAAACTCATCTTAAGGGTGAATTAGTTTTAATTCCATGCGCCACTTCGGTGGTAATTACCCGAAACACTAAGTGTTTACACTTATGCAAAAGTACGGTATAATGGATGATAATTAACACTAAATTCCTTGATTGGTGAACCCAATACCTCAATCAAAACTTTGATAATTTGATCTTTATGAATTGGTAATAAAAAGTTTTTTATTAAAATTATGCTACAAGATGAATGCATGACATCTTTGTACATCTTTGATTTGACCACATAAAATCAAAACTACTACCCTTTTAAATTAAGTTATATGCCATCTAATTAAAGGGACACTTGAAGTTGCAATTTACGCCATGACAGTACTTGGCGAGATTGTAATGGAGAGGTAAATCTCTATGTAAAGTCAGACCTTACATGGACATATTTGCAGTTCTTTAAGTTAGACACTTAAGTTGAGTAGGAAGTGAGACTTGGACTCAATGGCATAAGATGAGATGAAACATGTTTATATTTGCAATAGAGTTGGAAAATATAAATCCCATAATGATCTAGGAATTGGAAATTGTTTGCCAATTATTGTTCGACAGATTACCCTATTATGTGCTTTCATTACTAGCAGATCAACTGATGTAATGGAACTACGATAATTTGGATCCTAGTTTTCGAGAAAATTCTATGGTTATATGAATATTACCTTGGGTGTTTTATTTTCTTGAAAAGTTTAATTATCGAAAATACTAAAATTGAGTTTTGCTAATTCTTTAAATGTATTAATGCAACATTAAACCGTAAATGTAGGTTATTCTTGTATTGGAAAATTGATCTACACCTGTAAGGGTTTTTAGTAGAGTCAACTTTGCTAAAAGAATAAACCTAGTCCTCTTTTCATAAAAAAGAGTGAGATTCAATCCTATTCTTTTTCATGAATGAAGAAAGGTATGATAGGACAATTAGAACTGTCTAAATTCTAAATACGTAACTCGTAAGAAAATTTTAATAGTTAAAAAAATTGCATATTTTCTGAGTTATTAAATTAGAAGCTAGACTAATTACTGTATAATTGGTAAAAGACAAACTAGCATGTTTTATCTAGTTGTTTTGTTTTGACCATTTAAAAGTACTACTTACAATTGTTGGAATAGTAGAACTATTAAGAAAGAAATTGCATGCCCAATTTTTCAAGTTAATAGCATTGATGGATAAATTCATCATCTACATAGTAAAATACATTCTTTTAAGTACATAAGTAATTGTTATGTATGGACTTTCTCAAAGGTGTAGGGAAGTAAATAGAACGCTATTTTCTTTCAATGGTTAATGCAACACTTACAATGTTGTCAAATCCAGTGGGAGTATTTTGTTCTTATTACTGAATAAGGAATTAATGTAATGATCTCTAATTCAGTGAGAGTTACAAGCCTTGTCATCTTGGTAGTAATCCAGATTATCTCTAGAATGTCTTAAGATAATTACTTTCCACTTGTAGACACTTATGTTTTCAAGGATAGTCATGTACGTTTCCTTATTAGACAATGAAGTGGTTCTACATCTACTAGTTATGCTAATATCAATGACACAATCATATTAGTCACATAAACAAACATATGTCGTGTTGTTTATCTGCTACATGAGGTTGTTCCATGCACAAGTGGGAGAAATCTATATTGTGTGCAAGGTACAACATATAGGTATATGATTTAAAGGATTCTCTTGACTGCAAGGTAAGAGACCAACATTCTAATATAACTTGTACATATCTAATTCAAGAAACACTTGGTGTTGTAATTTACGTCATGTCAGAACTTGGCGAGATTGCAATAACAAAGTAAATCTCTATGTGAAGTCAGACCTTGCATGGACATATTTGCAGTTTCTAAATTAGACAAGTATTTAGAACATGTGTCAAAATGATATATAAGACTACTTCAAATTAAATATTTATGTATTACTAGAATGACATAAATAAATGAAGTAATCTAATACTACTTTAATTTGTATATTTATGAATTTTTGGAATGACATAAATAAATAAATAAATAATGTAGTCCTACATTATTGTGAAGTAAATAAATTAACTTGAAATTACTATTGAAACCAAGAGTTGTGTTCATAATTACTTTAGTTAAACATGTTTATGATTCATTGTAAAGACGTAAACATAAAGTCTTTTAAGACTTATAATAAAGTAAGACGTTAACTTGTTATGTTTTTTAATTAAGACATATACAAGAAGTCATTGAGTTGATCAATGATTTATAACGTATAAAGGGATTATAACAATTTATGTTTTCTTGATGAGACATGGATATAAAGTGACTTGGTTAAAAGTACTTGTGTTATAAAGCATGCAATTGGCTTGGAAAGTCTATTATACCATTAAGTTGACTTAGTTGGTAAATAGGTAAGCCAAAAGGAATATGTTTATCTTATATATTGTTAGATTTTCTTACAATATTAAATTCTAATGAATATCACAAGTTGATGGTATGTTCAGTTAGGAGGATCAAACTTTATTTGATTTGTTTGATTCAAGATAACCATAACTTCTTTCTTAAAAAGTAACAAGGTAAGAAAATTGAGTATGGATTGAATATACTCAATATGACTCCAACCTAGAAGATTGATAAAACACCATTTTATTATGGAATGTGATGAATCACATTAAGTTTTAAAATTGAAGATTTTGAATTTGTTAAACTACTTATGAATAGGTTGTTAACAAACTTAAGTCAGGAATTATCAATGTGTATTTGTAATGTCCCAAAAAGAGAACAATGTAGTTTTGCTCTAATTGCTAAGTATATATAGATAGTCTATATATTACAAAAGGCAAGCGGGAGTTTTTTTTTTTATCTTGAAAGATAAAATTACAAGATACATAATCTTCTAAAACACACTAGTAAATATCATGATGAGGTTAGACATGTAAATGATAGACCTCATGATGATGGAATTTTCATTCATAGATTTGCAAGGATATCTCAGATATTTGACTTATATGTTGAGAAATATGAGTTACAGGATTATAGTAAACCTGATAATCATTATGATGGATTACCAAATATTGAATTGGGTAAATTACTCATACTATGAATGTTTAAGATGCTGTCCATAAAGATAATCAATTTTGGAAATTTGGTTTATCTTAATAGTTAGACTAGAGAATGGAAATGAGTTTCTTCAAAGAGATGAAAAACCCTAGTGGTTTGAATTTCTATGTAGAAATCATATGGACATAATTGTACACATATTTAATGCATGTTTTATGACAAGATTATTAATCATACTTAAGCAATTAATTATGATTGAATATTCTTTTCTAGACACATTAAATATATAAAGATGATAATTGTTATACTTATTTTCATTAATATGAAATATGACAATGGAATATCAAAACTCTTTCTTGAAGAATTACTTGAGCGAGGACGGTAAGTAATTGAAAGGTTTTTTGAATTCATATAATCTTTGGTAGTGGACGAAGTGCAATAATTCATGAATGGATAAATGCATGCATCTATGAAATTATTCTTATTTTAATTATTAAATCCTAGTTTCGATTTATAATTGAAATAAGATAAATTTTAAGTATTCCTGAAAGCTAGTGGGAGTATTATGTTAAGATTTTAAATCTTATATGTTGTATAACATATAGGAAGTAACATTCCTTTTAAGCTAAATGTTAAGTCTTAGATTGGAATGAAACTTCACTTATAAGATTTAAGAATTAAACCATACAACCTTGGAATATATGTTTATTATTAATAAACATGTGCAGTAAAATATATGATTCTAATAAAACTTGATATATCATTTGGGAAATGGATAAATGTCTTTTGACAAGATAGAACATGAATGAAATCTAAGTTTGACCTGTAGATTCATCATGTACATCATGTAGTGAATTAAAATTGTTGTATCATTCTTGAATGATAGATGATTTGACAACATTGATATCTAACTAAAAGTTATTAGATAACTTGTGTAATGAATATTCTAATAGAATTACATCCTCAGCCTGGAATTGCTCCTAGATTATATGGATGAACAATATGTCAATTATTGTGAAAATTTTCATCAGCTTCAAACTTGAAAGTTTGGAAGACAATAAACATTACACAATAAGATATTAAATTTTACGGAGTTTTAATAAGCATATTGTTGTTTGTATACAATGATGCTGATTTAATTGAGATGACACTCAATACTAGTCATGGTAGGATTTCATCCTTGTTAATGGACATGTGAACTAGTTGTGCTATTAAGAGCACAGTTGCATTATACATTAAAATAATAAGAATACTTTAAACTCTAAAATGTTTGAAAGTTTAAATTGTCATAAATTGGTGAAAGAGGATGTCACACACTTTATGAATTATTATGTGGATTGGTGAATGCACACATACAAGGACTTCACTAATTGAATTCTTGAAATAAGTATTCTCAAAATTACGATAGATCAAGTTGGTTGATTTATGCCTTGTCAACAAGTATGATTGTCATTACTTGATTCATCAACTGGAATTTTCATGCATTGATCTATTTGGTATTTGGATAAGGGATGTTAAACAATTGTTATAATAAATCAAATACTTGGTATGTTTGATTTTATAATATATTGTATCCTATATTTGCATGTTTAATCCGTGAATAAATTTATTTATTCTAAATCGTCCGTTGTCAATTAATGATATGGGAGTATCATTAAACTAAGACAAATCTGAGAGATATGGTAGAATGTACTTGAAAGTATATTGATGAGAATGCATACCAATTTGAGATGATATTCAATGAATTGAATATAGGACTTATCCCAACTACATAATTTACTTTATGGATATTGTTGTTAAGTAAATTATGAATAGTTATCCTCAGACTTGAGATACCAGATAAGTGTCATGAATGTAGTGCATTTCTGTGGGACAACTTAACGCTATACGTAACTGGTAGTCATAAGGGTTGTTTCCTGAAGTGTTGCAAAGTTCATGGGTTATTCTCGTAGTCAAAATAGAATTTGTTCCTTCAAAGTTATTTGGAGTTTAATACTGTTGGGCCCCTCGTAGGGTTGACAAGATGTTTGCATGGCCATGCCCAAAGTTCTCCCCTGAATATGTTCAGAAGATTTGGTAATCTTGCTCAATCACTTATAACGAGAAACAGAATGGTTGAATAAAGAATGACTTAATTCCATATCTTTATTTAACATGGTATTAGAAACAAAAGGATAATAATAATGAGAAATCAATAAAAGGTTTCCAAGAGCCTTGCTCGAGTTGTACTAGAGGCATCGAAGTGTTGCTAGACGCTAACCGATGTGATCACTCTATTAAGATATGTCCAAGTGGGAGCTGTTGGTTTTATGGACAATAAATTAATAGACGTGTGTTAGGATCGAACTCGAGACCACGGGATTGCACACTTTACGTATGAGAATTAAAGTTAATAATTAAATATAATAGTTATATTTATTTATTAATTAAATGAAATAATTATAACGGACGTTAAGTAATTAGTTGTAATGGACTAACGGTCGTTAAATGTAATTGGAAAGGACTAGAATGCAAATCAATATTTGGGAGGTTTCGGAATACCTTGTGGGATACTCCATCCGATCGGCCACAAGGAAACCCAACCCATATCCAACTCAACTTGTTCTCCAAGTTTTGCTAAGTATATATACAAGGCTAGGGGTCTTGTGTTTTGGATCTATTGTACTCATAACCTAAAACCAAAAGGTGTTTGTGTGTTTTTGTGTTTGAAACCGATCGTACAACCCTTATGGGTGTCGATCATCATCTATTCCAAAACATAATTATTTTGTTTAATTAAAACTAGCATTACTTTAATTTGTTTTAGTACGTGTGTACAAGAACGCGGTAATAACATACTTTTGTTATTATTCTTGGATTGAATTAAAAAACGGTAAGGGGTAATTCTTATAATCCTATAAACCCTAATTAGGGTTCATCCTAATTGCTAGTTTGTGGATTTGATTCTTGTTCGGCTAGAATCAAGTAAGGTACGCATACTTTATTCTTTAGTTAATTAATTATTCATTATATGTTCCTATACGCTTCCGCACTTGCTTTGATGTTTTGTGTTTTATTTTTGAATGTCATGTTATATAATTCAACAATATTAACATTCACTAATGCATGATATTATTTTCCAATACAATAAAAAACGAACAAGATAAGAAAAACACAATCATTAGAATTAACACATAAACATACATAAATAAAAGTTGAAGATAAATGAACTTTCAAATTCTTCTAAATAAAATATTAACTCTAAACTTAGGAGTTAGTACATAGTAGTTGAATAATTAAAAAATAGAATACCTATTGGCTGATGAAGACGAGGTAATGGCCAAGAAGAGTGCACTTTACAAATTTTAGAATACAAAACGGTACGTAGGAATAATTAGGGTTTGAAGGGTATATAGTTAACTAAATTTTTATGAAGTTATTCCTTATAATTAAGTTAATACTCAAATTAACCCTTATTTAACTAAAGCTTGATAAAAGCTCGAGCCGAGCTATCTAAAGCTCGAGCTCGGCTCATTATATGTTTGGAGCCAATATATTGGGCTTGAGCTCGATAAAAGCTTGACTCGATCGAGCCAAGCTCGAGTTTCTTGATAAAAGCTTGGCTTGTTTGCACCCCTAGTGCACACCCTCCAAACTAATCTAAAATTATCAGTGCATACCCGCGAATTAAAAAAGAATAAAGAAATTAAAACATAAAAAGAACGATGATTGGTATGAGCAGGTCCTCATTTGGTATTATATCTTTTCAATAGCCCATTTTTCTTGGCCCAGTTGATGTGTAAAGATAATTATTTGTCTACTCATTTCCCTTCTTTGAGCCTAACCCACTAAAACTACAAATTATACATACTAATTATTCATTTCTTGGTTTAAAATTGTGTTTTGCGATCCGATGCGCTCAAGGTCTCCGAGGCCGATGCGTGATGCGAATGCGAGGGCAATTTAAACACAATGCGTTTAGTGTTTAACAAAATAAAAAGTAAAATACTTATACGTAATATATTTTACAAGTACCAAGTAAATGAAATAAACTTATATAACATATTCAAATTCGGCCAATAATCCATTTAATAAACCACCTTGTCATAATTATGTAACTCATGGTTCTTGTGAAAACGTAGAGGGGGGGGGGTGAATACGTTACCGTTTAAAAACTTTAGATCTTTAGTATCAAATCGCTTATGAAGCTTGTTATAATATGAAAGTACCAATTATTGTTTGTGACTAATATAAAGCATGGTAAACCAAGTTGTCACACAATCATGAACATCAAACCACATCACAAACAATAGTATAGTGAAAGTATAAAAGTAAAGAGATAAAGAAAGGAAAGAACAAACCGAACACGAGGATTTATAGTGGTTCGGTCACGGATCTCCTTTCCGCCCTACTCCACTCCCCGAGTACCCAACTCGAGAGTTACTTCACTAAATCAACAAGCTCGCTTCTCGGCGGAGAACACCTTACAATCGTCGCTTACACTTTTTCCGGTACCAAGCTAAATATCGGGTTCTAGTTCGAGGTAGAACCAACCTAACGTCGCCTATACAATATTTCCGACACTAAGCTAGATGTCGAGTTCTTTTACAAGGGTACAACCACTCCCATTATGTTTTATGGCCCAACATAACAAACCTTGTGTTTTATGGCACAAACACATAAACCATCTAATCTAGTTTGGTGAAAGTGTTGTTATGATGCAATGATGTTTACACTAATGATCCATGACACAAATGTCTAATTGATATGAATGACTACTTCTAAATGAACTTCCATTGATAGGAAGCCTTCATGATGAAGATCACAAGTTCCCTAAACTTGTTATGATAGATCTTCAGCTTGTGGTGAGTGGGGATGGCTAGATCTCCAAGCTTTCCTTGGTTGATCAAAGAGTATGCTTACAACAAATATGAATGTTAGAAGCATTATGATCATGATCATTAGGGTGTTTAATGTATATTACTACATTGTTAATGATTGATCTAAATGTATGCAAGAAGGTGGAGAAGATGTGTTTTGAAGTGGTTAAGAAATGAGAAAATAATGGTGTGGAAAACTAAAAAGGGGGGTTGAATAGTTTTACCAATTTAAAACTTCCTTTTAAATATTTAGATCGACTTATGTCAATCTATTTGATTGTTTATGTTGGACGTTGATAGATGGATATATAAACGTGAAATGAAATATAAAGAGTAAGAAGCACATCACCACAACACAAGTTATTTATAGTGGTTCGGCTACAAGGACACCTTCCTTGCCCTACTCCACTCCCCGAGTCACCTACTCGAGAGTTCGTAAGCACTACACCAACTCCTTGTGGCGGAGAAGCCTTCACAACGTCGCTTAACCTTTTTCCGGTACAAAGCTAAATACCGAGTTCTTTCACACCAAGGCGAACCACACCTAACACAACGTCGCCTACCCTTTATACGGTGCTAGGCTAACCACCGAGTTCTTTCACACCTTAGGAGAACTAATCCTATCACAACGTCGCCTACCCTTTATTAGGTACTAGGCTAAGCACCTTAGTTCTTTCACACCTTAGGTGAACTACACCTTCACGACACAACACCTAATCTCAAGGAGATCTACTCCTTGTTACAACACCATCAAGGATATCACCATCCTTGTAGATAAACAAATACACATATGTATAACGATGCACCTCATCGATTATACGACCTAAGCATTCTCCCCAAATGCTACTTGATTTGATCCTTTGGCATCATTCACTAATGCCTTTGACACAACGCTTAGCACCCTTCACTAATGCCTTCGTCTTGACACCTTTAGCATCCTTCACTAATGCTTTTGACACAACGTTTGGCACCTTTCACTAATGCCTTCGTCTTGACACCTTTAGCATCTTTCACTAATGCTTTGACACGAATGATGAGCACCTTTCACTAATGCTTTCATCTTGACACTTTCGGCATTCTTCACTAATGCCTTCAACCCAACATCTATGGAGAAAGGAAGAACTATCAACAAGAGAACCTTAGTAGTCTTGATGATGACGAAACATGGCAACTCATGGACTTGAGCTTGCACGTCTTCAAGAAGTGGTGATCTCTCCTTTAAGAGGAACCTAGTAGATCACACAAAAACAAAAGACAAACTACATAGATCACTTAGATCTGAGGTTAGAGGGTTAGAATACTTTGGGGAAGTATGTGTGTAAAAACCATATGTAGAGAGGAAGAAATGGCTCTCTATTTATAGAGGAAATTCTCTTCTGTTCCCCGGATCCCACGGATCCCTACCACAAGGGATCCGGCTAGCACAAAGCTAGGGATCCGTGGTCCGCTCCTCTTTGCCCATGGGTATTTTTGGTTATGGGTCATGGGTCATGGGTTATGGGTTGATCCATGGTTTTCTTTCCAGATACAATGAACTTGGTTAAGTGGTATATATAAAACCATGGGTTATGGGTCAAAACCATTTGCTAGTATTTACCCATTTAGTATATACTTGTATTTACCCATTTTAGCATACACTTAGTTTTTACCCATTTTAGTATACTTAGTTTAAGTATATGTTTAACCCAATATGTAAACACTAGTTGTTGTACATGTGTATCTAAATCATAAAATCACTTATACTTGTTTTAGTGTTTTATGTGACAACTTAATTGTGTTAGAAAACTATTAACTCAAACTATTTACGTACTCTATTTGTTTCGTTAAAATGATTTTACTTTTGTTATCGACAAAACATTAGAAGATCGTAAAATATAAATAAACGTTTTTACGGCTTATTTGTATTAACAAATGGGCTTCTATTTATAGGCAAAAGTGACCAGGAGCGTCCACGGACCACGGAACCAAATAAAGGGTTCCGTCCTTTATACAATTTGGTGCCGTGGGTGCCTGACAGAAAATCTAAAAAATCTTTCTTCAAATCTTTCCAAGATATTACCAAATCTTACTAAGATCACATTTGATATATTGAGTGTCAATCTATCCAAAATATTCAAGAGATCTTCCAAGGATTTCAAGTATGATGCATGCCATGATGTAATATGTATTTCTATTTTTAGATTAAAAAGTTTATCAAAGTAAAATTGTAATATGTATTATGTAACTAGTTAATAAAATGTCTAGTTACCTTTTGAAATACTTGTGAATGCAAAATGTAAAATGAGGTTCGAAATAGAATGGTTAACCTATTAAAATACTTAGTGACTCTAAACGTATTTTAAACATTCTAAATGATTTGTTAATGGGTTTGATCATAATGCCACATAACAAACATGTACGAACCTGTGTTGTAACATATGAGAACTCGAGAAATCGAGAGGTGTTGAATGTATGTTGAGACAACGTGTGATTACAAGTAACTTGTACATTTTACGTTATGTATTACAAGTTATATGTTTGTCATCAATCAAAACAAACGAGACTGTATAGATTAAATATCGTAATATTTGCACTAACAATCTCCCCCTTTTTGATGATGACAAAGATATGTAAACGTAATAGAAAGTAAAATGTAAAAGGTTACTTGTATCCTTACTACCTTTACATTACCCTCTCTGTTTACACTATTCTCCCCCTTTTGTCGAAACAAAATGGGTGTGTCCTTGGAGTTTAACTTTATTTCTCCCCAAAATGGCGAGCTTGCATCATCCCTAGTGAAGTTAAATCGTCCACTTCAATCCGTCCCTTGTTTGGTAGCGGATCCATGGATCAAATAAAGATGCTTAACCTACATCAAGGTTAGTTTTATGCAACAAAAATTATGAGAAATATATGAAAAAAGAAAAATGCATAGCAATGTTAGCCTATTTTCTCCACTTTTTATCGAAGCACAAATGCTTGTTGAAAAGTGAGAATGATGCTAAATGCGTGCATGCTCTCCCTTGACGGTTGCTCACCCTTGTTTGAAGCGTCAGGGTATGATTAAAAACCTACAAAACAAATATTAGTGCAAAACTATATTCGTCATTGGACGAGTAAGTGATATACAACAAAGTGTGTATAAGATGCATTCAGTAAATTTTTGACGGAAGCTCCCCTTGCTCTAGGGCTTCAAGATGAACCTTCAAAATAAATATTAGTATAATAGAAGCTTTGTCTTTAGACAAATATGTCATATACAACCAAGTGTATAGACGATGCAATATGAGTGCTTAAAGGATATTCCTCCTTGTTCGAGGGTGTCAAGAAGCACCTAAAATAAGAAAAATAATTGATGCAAACTTCATCCTTAGATGAGTAAGTTATATACAATCGAGTGTATATGATGATGAACCTACAATGAAAAACATTAGTGCAATATATTTCATCTTTTTCACAAAGAAAAAAAAGATGTATATATGTGAAAAATGATATAATCAAAGATCTCATGAAGTGTAGTCTCCTAATATACAATCATAAGAAAAGTGAGAATATAATATAATAAAAGCCTACAAAATAGTTCCTAGAAAGAAGATATGAAGTCTTCCATCGGGTGTGCCACTAGTGGTGCTAGTGTTGGTGTCGGTTTACTAGTAGGATTCATGTGGTGATGGTAGATGACTCGTGATTTACAAAAGTAAGTTTTCACTAATCCATGGTGGTGATGATTAGTGAAAGTGGTGATGGAAGGTGGTGGTGATTAGGTAGGAAGCTATTAAGGAGTTAGAAACTCGTATGTATAGCAAATATAAAAATATGGACTCATGCAATCCTTTAGTCATGTCAAGTGACCAAAGCTAAGAGAAAATATGAATGGACATTGCATTTCAATGATGCATAAGGGTTATGATTTGAATGATTTATTGATCCTAACAACCTATTGTTTTGAGCAAGTTCTCATATGCTTCAACCCAAGAGTAATCAATAATGTGTTCTATCTAAGAATATTATAATGAAGATACCAAAAAATATAAAAGTGATAACATGAAGATAAATTCGTTCATTGATTGACACGAATTATAAAAATGACCTATTCTAGGTGATAATGGGAAAGGTAGTATTAGCATGGTTTTGACCGACATGGATGATTATCACATTGAAAAGAAGTGAATACAATATGGAAAATACTAATAATAATAATAAGTACCTATATGAGGATGACATCATATGAGTGAGAGTTAGATTGACCAACGTGTTGGGAATGGCTGCTTTGATTAATATATCGTTTGCACTGACAAGGACATGCATGATAAGCGAGAAAAGGATAAGATCCTATGATGGTGTTCTAGATAGTGAAGTTGTAAGGTGCTAGTTTAAGGAAAATCCTATATGTGGAGATGAAGACATTTTGTAAAAAAACATGATGCGTTTTTCACTTGATGAGGTATTGGTGCAAACTTGTGATAAAAAGTTAAAAAGGTTGAACTAGTTGTGGTTTCGTGAACCGGTTTTAGCTAAGTGGTGTTTACCTATGTGTTGGTATTTTAAAGTCTAAGAGACATAAATTTTGACAAAAGACAATTATGTGAATGGATTTCTCTCCCCCTTAATTGGTGGACATCCAACATAATGTGTAATGTATCAAATAAGGAATGACAAAAAAGTGTTTAGGAAGTTATTCGGGTTAACGAAAAAGATGAGCTTAGTGATGTTTTTCTGGATGATGGTTAGCATAAAATGAACTTCATCCTTAAATTCACGTACCTCTTCTCGATTAATACGAGATGATCTTATGATGAGGCATGTGGTTTCCTAATAGGAAGTGAAGAGGATTAGAGTAATGTTATAACTAAATAATGATGGAGGTGATTTTTGGAAAGCTGAAGCAAAAATGAGATTTGGAAAGAGGTCGGTTGAAAGATAAAAATGCAAAGCCAACCCTCTAGAACTTAATTCTATATGCTTTTATACTATATGCAAGTGTAGGGGTCCCATAAAGCATAGTACTAATCTACGTAGCAATAAAGGGGATTATGCAAAATGAGCATCTAAAAGTTAGAACCAAGTGAGATAACAAAATAATTTGTTATCAACCTACAAAACAAATTTGTTAGTGACAAAAGATGTTGATAACGCTACACGCGTCGTTCGGGGTCAAAGGAACTTCCTTTTCGTCGAGCAAGTTTTTCAACACCCTAGGCAGTGAACCTAATCGTTGTAGTGTAGTATTAGGGTAAGCCACGGGAATTGATATCGTTCTCTAGGGGAATAGGAATGCTAGTGAGGAGTTACTACGCTAAGGTTGGGGTTGAGGAAGATTATTTTTTTGCTTTTTATATTTTTTAGGAAATGGAAAGGTACGAATCTCGGGGTTCGGATTTGGGGGGTTGGTATTTCTACCGATTACTCTATTATCTAATTATCTAATTAACTAAGGTGAGGGTATTCTATGTCTAATTAATGTGTGCTCGTATGATAGTTTAAGAATGTGTTTACTTAGGTTGTATTACTCCTTAATTATCTCCTATTGATGGTTGAATTGTCACGTCCTTATTCCTAATCGCGTTGTGTGTCTAAGGTCGTAGGGTATGCGTTTATCCCTAACTCTTTGAAACTACCAAAGGGTCTCGTCTACAAAATCTCTAGGATTTATAAACTCTAACTCTAAGGTACTCTTTGGATGGTTTAGCCTACAACTACTCTAGGTGTTATAGTCTAAGGTTCGCAAAGATTAATCAAGCATTAACTACACAACGAATGACCTATCGCATTACTAGATCATTAACAATTAAGATAAGAGACAACCAATCAATATTCAATAGTTAAGTTTCATATTCCCTAAGCAAACACACAAGTAAATTAGCCGGACATGGAGAACATGCAAGCATACACACAAATAATTGAAGACATAATTGAATTAATGAATTAAAGTACTTATCTTGGTGTAAGATAGGGTTTGGAACCCTAAAATATTGTACAAGACAGCCTTGGTTCGGTTTAGGTTTTTACTCCAAAAGACTACACACTGAATAATGAAAAATTCGGATTCTATATATAAGATTACATTCGCGACGGCGTCACTTTATGATTTGTGACGCCGTCGGGTCGCCGTCATTAGGGTTTCGTCTTGGCCACGTTAGTCTTGCGACGGCGTCACCTTATGCTTGTGACGCCGTCCTCTTCAGCTTCTGACGCCGTCTGGATCAAATCTAGGCCGTCTGAGTTGCGACGACCTACTCTTTTAAACCCTGACACCGTCACTTGAAAATAAGCAATTTGGCTACTGTATCGTCACAACATGTGCTCCGACGGCGTCGCAGGTAACACCTGACGCCGTCCCCTTGTATTTCAGCAGCTTGAGTGTCTCGATTCTTGACTTTGGCCATTTTCTTCATATATTCGCGCCTTTTCGTCCGAATAAGTGTCATTCCAGCAATTTGCGTTCAAGAGACCTAAAAAGTGAAAAGGAACGATATTAAGTAATAACGGATACAAAAGTGATCAAATAAGGGCTTAAACGACCCCTCAAAATGGTACGTTTTAAAACCTTATCAAATATCCCTACACTTGGTATTTGCTTGTCCTCAAGCAAATGTGCTTTTGGCCAACTAATTTATAAGTTAGGGGTCATGAAGCATTGGTTTAAAACAATCCACAACACATATAAGCCCCGCAAAAGTCATAACAAGCACGGAAATTACATACTAGCACCTCACATGGGGTGTTTGGGTTCTCACATCTCTTGGGTGTATATGAAATATAACAAGTTGGAAATGGAAGATAAACACTCATTAACCGGTCCTAGTACATAGATTACCATAGGCTTGAGACTAGATCAAACCTCCATCGCTTTGGCGTAAGCACCTAGGAAAGACTATCAAAGAGGTCTTTTAAAGGGTTGTAATGTTAGGCTTACGGTAGGGAAACAAAGGGTTTGGTGGGATAGGCTATTTAGTGGTGGCAAGTCAAAAATCTTTATGTTACAAGCATACGAAGAATGGCGTTGCTAAGCCAAGACTCGACACTCTAAACTCTAGATAACTGAAACAAACAAACATAAATTTAAAGGATAGATGTAGGATGGTAGCCCGTATGTTGTTTTTTTTTCAACACTCTATAATTTTTTTCTTTTTTTTTTTCATACACTTTTACTCTACCATCCTCTACGGTAACATCAAAATGATAGGGATTTATAGGCACATCCCTACACTTGAGTTTTTATTACTCTAACACTAATTTGACCCGAATTAAAAAGATCAAAACACTTGGAGTACATTATTACGCAAATAAAGGGAATTTGAATTTAACGTTCCCTTCCCGTCATTTCATAAACTTTAACTTTTCCCATGAGTCCCAATCGTCCCAAAACTGTATACAAAGGATATGACTCGACTTAGCAACTCATGCAAGCAACTAGATAATTGAACTAAGGGTTTTTAGGGTGATAACAATAATGCACTAAAAGTGAGTGCATACAAGGTAGGCTAAGGCGATTTGGGTGTACATTTGGGGGTGGGGTGTAAACAATGCTCTTCATTGATATTCCGGAAAACCAAAACATCACGAGAACCGCGAAAAGGATAAGCTCTGAGGGGTTAACTAGGGGTATCGTGTACTAAAGATGAGTACAACGGAAGGGTGTGGGGGAATTACTCAACCGATGTGGAAGAAGTAATAATATTACGGGTATCAAACAAGGGTTATCCTAATGCCTCTTATCATTTAGTTATTCCTAACTACACAAGTGTAGTCTTACTAGCGATCTTGGGAAGCATCACAAAACAAGTTCTAGAATCTAATATACTACCGGTTCACACACTAAGCATTAAAGATGAATGCTTTAATTTCTACTAATCTAAGGGTGATCCTCACATTTTGGGTGGAATTTAAGTGGTAAAGGGTTTTTGTGCTAGTCATGCAACTTCCTATCCGTGAGACGCTTTTGTTAAGACTAATGGCCCACTCCTATATGTCATGAAAAATTAAAAATTTGGTGCCAAAATTACCCTAACCGACATTTTCTCATAGTTTATTACACAAATACAATTGGACAAAGCAAATAGTCAAGGATAAGCATAGTTTCAAAGTTCCCGTTTTATTTTCCTCCCTACACTTAAACTGAACATTGTCCCCAATGTTCCCCGAAAGTATCAAAGTTATGATAATTGAAGGTAATTAAAAACGAAAGAAACTAGTACTCCCCTGATTAGCTCGGTAGGATCTGTGTAAAGTGGTGGTTAAATCCTTTCTTCAAAAAGAACGTTTGCGTGAAAAGCTCCTCCTTATCTTATGTATCTTCTTCATGATAAATTAAACCTGCACACTTGAAGAAAACAAACGAAACCTTCGCGTAAAATCGGCGGTAATAATATATATAAGACTCTACTAAACTAGGATATAATGCTTGTGGAATGGATGTTTACAGAATTTTCTGGAAAATTAAGACCTGAAAATTTTCAAAATTTTTAAGTAGCTCAGAAAACGAGAAAAAGTAATCTGTTGTTTTTACTCCTTCCTGACGCCGTCAAGTTGCGATCATGACGCCGTCAGGTTATCCTGACAAAAACTGGTCTGCAATTTTCTGGAAAAAATTCTAGAAAATTTACATCTTTAAAATCTGGAAAAAATTTCTGCAAAACATCCATTATGACTCGATACAAGCATTTAACTCAAACAAACACACATGTATATCTTTTAATTAATTGAAATTCTCATGTTTACGTTTCTTTTGAAAACGTGTGTAATCCTCCCTACACTTATCCTTTATGTAAAATACCTTTATATGTGATTAAGACGAGGTTAAAAACAAAATAAAGCATTTTTACAAATTTAAACATGAGAATAGACAATCAATAAAAGATATATGACACAAACAAGCAAATAATTAAGCATGGGTTGCCTCCCACGAAGCGCTTTTCTTTATTTATGAGTCTTGTAGCTAGACTCGTAGTCGTGCTCCTACGTGGTCTCATGCACGCTTACGTGCTCATACTTAAGCCATTCCAATGTTCTCTCATTCTTTTTGTAATCATCTCCTAACTCTAGGCATTTTTTGTAATACCTCTTAGTTTTCTCATATGGGTACCTAAGTCCACTTTGCTTATCCCTTTCACTAAGCAATGGAAGAGGGTCATTCTATTACACGCCTCAATATCCTTGTGTTTAAACTTATGATGAGCACGTGGCATTTGGTAGATAAAGTCTTCAACTTCATCAGAGAATGTAATTAGACCATCAACCATCCGTTCATTCAACCTAGTCATTCTTTTGAAAGGTTTTCCAAAAATTACTTGAGTGAGGTCCTTATCAATAAATTCTCCTAAGTCTTCTAAGACCATGAACTCTACCAAATAAGCAAAACTTCCAACAAACACGTGCAAATGAGTGATTGCTTCAACAACATTGTTCCCTTGATAAGTTAACTCATTGATCATGATTTTATTGTATAGGTCCCTTGAGATTAAGCTCAAAGGCAAGAATGAATTCAAGTAAGCATCGAACCCTTCTAATTCTATTTTTCAAGGGAATTGCATGTTAAAGGGACCATCTTTCTCAATTCTACACCTAGGGTCAAAAAATTGGGAGGGGTCTTCTTCCATTTCAAAACTAACTTCATCAATGACCTCCCCGTTGTCAAGTGCCTCACCGTAATCAAATTCCTCATCGGAATCTGAGTCATAGAAAGGACTTTGTTGTTGCCAATTTAGCTCATTATGCCCTAGGTGATTTCCAAAATGGTGAACGGGTGAAGGGTTTTGTGGGATTGTATTCTCAATTTCGGGTAATGTGAAGAATCTTCTTGGAAGACACGTATCATGGTGAGTGATGGGTTTTACGAACAAAGGTCACGAAGAAGGGGGATAGACTACGAGGAAGCTAAAAATGAGAAAAAAGTTTACTTGATAGGAATCAAGCAAGGAAACCTAAGTGAAGTGGACTTCTAACTAGCTATTCTATTCCCCGGCAACGGTGCCAAAAACTTGATAACGCTACACGCGTCGTTCGGGGTCAAAGGAACTTCCTTTTCGTCGAGCAAGTTTTTCAACACCCTAGGCAGTGAACCTAATCGTTGTAGTGTAGTATTAGGGTAAGCCACGGGAATTGATATCGTTCTCTAGGGGAATAGGAATGCTAGTGAGGAGTTACTACGCTAAGGTTGGGGTTGAGGAAGATTATTTTTGTGCTTTTTATATTTCTTAGGAAATGCAAAGGTACGAATCTCGGGGTTTGGATTTTGGGGGTTGGTATTTCTACCGATTACTCTATTATCTAATTATCTAATTAACTAAGGTGAGGGTAGTCTATGTCTAATTAATGTGTGCTCGTATGATAGTTTAAGAATGTGTTTACTTAGGTTGTATTACTCCTTAATTATCTCCTATTGATGGTTGAATTGTCACGTCCTTATTCCTAATCGCGTTGTGTGTCTAAGGTCGTAGGGTATGCGTTTATGCCTAACTCTTTGAAACTACCAAAGGGTCTCGTCTACAAAATCTCTAGGATTTATAAACTCTAACTCTAAGGTACTCTTTGGATGGTTTAGCCTACAACTACTCTAGGTGTTATAGTCTAAGGTTCGCAAAGATTAATCAAGCATTAACTACACAACGAATGACCTATCGCATTACTAGATCATTAACAATTAAGATAAGAGACAACCAATCAATATTCAATAGCTAAGTTTCATATTCCCTAAGCAAACACACAAGTAAATTAGCCGGACATGGAGAACATGCAAGCATACACACAAATAATTGAAGACATAATTGAATTAATGAAGTAAAGTACTTATCTTGGTGTAAGATAGGGTTTGGAACCCTAAAATACTGTACAAGACAGCCTTGGTTCGGTTTAGGTTTTTACTCCAAAAGACTACACACTGAATAATGAAAAATTCGGATTCTATATATAAGATTACATTCGCGACGGCGTCACCTTATGATTTGTGACGCCGTCGGGTCGCCGTTATTAGGGTTTCGTCTTGGCCACGTTAGTCTTGCGACGGCGTCACCTTATGCTTGTGACGCCGTCCTCTTCAGCTTCTGACGCCGTCTGGATCAAATCTAGGCCGTCTGAGTTGCGACGACCTACTCTTTTAAAGCCTGACACCGTCACTTGAAAATAAGCAATTTGGCTACTGTATCGTCACAACATGTGCTCCGACGGCGTCGCAGGTAACACATGACGCCGTCCCCTTGTATTTCAGCAGCTTGAGTGTCTCGATTCTTGACTTTGGCCATTTTCTTCATATATTCGCGCCTTTTCATCCGAATAAGTGTCATTCCAGCAATTTGCCTTCAAGAGACCTAAAAAGTGAAAATGAACGATATTAAGTAATAACGGATACAAAAGTGATCAAATAAGGGCTTAAACGACCCCTCAAAATGGTACGTTTTAAAACCTTATCAGATGTTAACATGATAGAAATCAAATGATAACATATTATATAAGCAAAAACAACACATTGCACTTAGTAGACAAGAAATCACCACACAAGATAGCATCAAAACAATCATATTATGCAAGAATACGACTTTATTCAAGACATTTCATTATGAGATTGTTTTGTCGTTAGACTTAGACACTTAAGCATACTTGGATATACAATAACCTATGTGATTAATTTGTAAGATAAAAAGGCTTCTAAAAGTTAGTCATACCAAAAGCACTTTGACTTATATGTGCACACGTAGCAAACAAATAGTGTGACAAGAAGCAAAAGAAACAAGATGAAAGATTCATGCAAGCCATATTTAAGACATAACAATTTGGAGCATGTATCATTTGGATCGTACTACACATAGATGTAATGAATGCCAACTAATAGCTTTCAAACACAAATATATCGTATCAAAATGGCATATTATGAGTTCATAAGTAACATGTTAATCATGCTAAAAATAATTCAAAAGTAAGTATCATGCAAATAAAGTTTAGGTTTAAACGTTTAGTAGCATGACACAAGAATACAAGCATTATAAAGATAAAACCGTACTAAGGTTTACACATTTGACTTGTTATCAAACACTAAGATAATGTCAAATCAACTTTATCGTATTAAACAAGAACATGTAATTAACACATGTAAGTGCAATGCAAGTGGTTTTACTAAGGTTTACACATTTGACTAGTTATCAAACACTAAGATAATGTCAAATCAACTTATCGTATCAAACAAGAACATGTAATCAACACATGTAAGTGCAATGCAACTGGTTTTAAAAGAAAAAGTCATATATACTACTTGTTTGATTAGTATTCCTAAGGCGAGGCAAACTATCAATGTTTTAACACTTACTTTAGGCAAGTATAGAAAACAGATTTTTCAAGTTGGAGAATGAATATGAGACTATTACTAGCGGTGCTCAATTAAGGCTAAACACGACCATTTTTACGGGTGATTCCACATACCCAACTTCTCTCCAGGAAGAAATTCAACCGTTAGGTCAAATTGAGTTTCTAGTGCAATAGGTTCTCTAGTAGTCATTCTCATATTAGAAAGATGGAAACTCCTACTTTTGCCTATTAAAGTGCATAAAAGATGATAGTTTACCAATACTTGGCTTAATGTGACATAACTAATATGCAATATAACTAAGGTGATGAAGATGTCATGTTATACACATGAATTTTAACAATGGTGTGTTGATAAACAATATATTTTAATCTTGTGTTTAGAATCTAAGGTTGTTTAAATAACATAGCTAATTGTATGATCTAATGGATGACATCTTTTATGTTGAAGTGTATACTTTAAAAGTGATTTGATTTATCTAAGACTAGGGAATGGAATATGTTAAATTAAGAATGTTCTCAAGAAAGTTCTTTGGAACTTTATTTGACAAGAATCTAAATAAGGTTACTTCAATAGATCATGTGTATGTTCTAGAGATGTGTAGTTTTAACCTTGGATGTGCACAAGGTTTGAGCAAGGTTAGGTTATGATGTACGCTTGAAAGGAAATGGATACAAATAGTATCTTTCAACAAATGAGATTATCGCATGGGATAAAGTTATCATGCTTATAAAAATAAGTATGACAAGATGAATTGGATACGCTAGTTCATAGAACTTGTTCGTTTCAAGATCATTTAGCCAATGAGGTGTAATGAAATCTCACAACCATTTATGTCGCAAGGAGAGAATAATGCATAGGATATACAATATCCTTTTAACAAGATGAAAGCTTAACGCATGAATCTTAGTCATAATGTTCTCAAAACATCATGTTTTCCTAAATGAAGATATGAAGCCAAAGTGTTTGAATCGGATAGTCCCATCTAAATAAACTTGGTCTCAAGATTATATTCACTAGATGATGACAAGAGGAATTCACTTGAGTTTCTTATGTATACTCCTCAAAAGTCATTGTTGCTTGGGGTGTATGATGTTGGCTTTGAGATTGCATTTTAACATATGTTGTTAAAATGTTGATTTGAGGTTTAACGAAATTTATGCAGAATTTTAATGACAAAGTATTACTAATACTTTGATAATTTGTGAAGGTAGTAATACTTATACCTAGTGGAAATTGTCAACAATTACCAAGAGCACCATGCTTATTTGATAGTTGAGGTTCTAGCCATAATGAATTATCTAAGTCCTTATATGTGGGAAAGGATGTGTTGAGTTTGTGCATTTGATTCAGTACAAGTATTGGACACAAGGGATTTTTGAGCAATACGCTCAACGAATTCAAATGATGGTAAGGATGGTGGATTGGTTGATCTAGGTGGTAGGTCTTCTAGTGTGTCTAAATAAGGATGTGGTGATGTAGGGGTTTGTTGTGCTATGGGAGTACTTAGGTTGATTATTTGTCCATAGATGTTGAACACAAAAAGTACGGATACTAATTCTTATGGTTCATTGGTTGCTACAACTAGTGGGTGAAGTGCTTGAAGTTTTGGTTATGTCTATGAAGCTTAGGGGTTGAGGTATAGGTTCACCTTGAAAGGGCACTTTTGATTTAAAGGATGCTCTTGGAAGTTCATGAGCAATATGCTTAATGGTGCCAAAAGATGGAAGAGGGATAGTAGGTGTCAAAGAGGGATACGTGGCACAGCGGGTTGTTTATTTTGGATAAGTGTTTCAACATGTGTTGTTAAAATACTTGGGTGTTGATTTTTCGGATATGACTTTTAATGACTACAATCGTAAGTCGCATATACTTGAATATTTCGGATGAAATACTTAAGTTGTCAATCTTAATTTGTTGAGATTATAAAGCTTAGATTGAACTCAAGGATAACAAGACTTGATAGTATGTCTTTAACATACGTGTGAGTTATGACTCTATGTAAATACTTATCGTCTTAAAGGATGACACATTAATTTCATGTTAACCAAGTGAGGCAATACATATAGATACAAAACAATATCTATAGTCATATGATAGACTTGTGTATGATATCTTTGCAAGTAATGAGTCCAGATTTGTTAGTCTTGGTAAGTCATCTAAGTCATCCGCAAACGGGTGAGGAGATGTTGGTGGTGTTTGCACAAAGTACAAGTTTTGGAGACTTTGGTAGTGAATGTATTTTTGATGATGGTGGGTGATTTTGGTGGTGGAGTTGGAGTACTCAAGTTTAGAAACTTCACATCTTGAATGGGTGATGAGATGTTGAGAGGTAATGAGTCTGAGGATGAGGAGTTCAAGTTAATGAAGCAACAAGATCGAATGCTAATTCCTAGTGGTTTTCTTAAGTTGCTTATTTGAGGTTAATCCATACAAAGATTGTAGTTTCTAATGAGATGGAAGTGTCTAAGATCATGTCAAATATCCTAAGTTAATCCATTGAGGATGTGTTGAATGAGATATTTTTGATATGCATTAACATCTATCCTAGAAACGAAATCTAGTAAATTAGATTGCGGGATTTAGTAAAATTCAACAACTTACTTGTAGGATCCACGGAACCATTTCTTTACACAGGCGGAACCCTTAAATTGGTGCCTCCTGGTCCGGCTGTACAGGTATGGCGGTACCAAAATCCATAATAGACGGAACCAAATTAATGGTGCCTTCTGGTCCGTGGAGACCAGAAATCTTTACAGACCCATTTTTTAGGTGTCGGGGACTTTTCCAAAACCTGAAATTTTGCTTAAAACATGTGACATTAATTATTTCTAGTTAGGAAAAGTCGATAACACATATACAAACATAGTGGAGCATAGACTTTGACCAAGGGCAAACGATTTTCACATGAAAGTGAAAATGGGTAAAATTTGATAACACACTTGTGCTATCCCCCTGCATAAACCGGTTAGCATACAACATTGTTTTAAGTCATATTATCATCCTACAAAGAAAAAACAAATAAATTATATCATACAACATTGTTTTTGTCCTTGTACCAAACACTCTCTTAAAACCTTCATTTTTCAAAGTACTTGACTAATTTACTTAGTACTCATTGCTAAGTGAGTTATGACATTTCATAAGTTATGCGAGATGTTAGTATAACCTATGCAAAGGAAGTGATCTAATTCTACAAGCGATGGTAAAACAATTTTCCAACTTAGTGCACAAAATCTAGCAAATATCCTATTGTGCATAAACAAGAAATCGTCAAACAAGCGAATAAATAACATGGCAAGATTGACACTTATATTATGCAAACAAACAAGTGTAAACAACAATTTGAAAATAAGCAAGCAACATATATGCAAACAACATAAACAAGTGGTCATTTAGCATAGCATAACAAGAAAGACACTTTTCGTCATTTTGCGTTTAAATATGACGATGTATACCAAGTTTGATTAGTTTCCTTTAAACATATTACCAAATTGATTAGTTTCAAAAGAAGTTGTATCAAAGTTCTAAGAATACCAACTTAAATTGTTTGATTCAAACATTTGAGTCTTTATGTTAAAGCGAAACTTAATATTTTAGACATACTGTAGTATTTGGTCTATTTTACTTATTTAAAATTAGATTCAGGCCATGAAAGTATTTTTAAGTGAAAGTAGACTCAATTCCCTTTAAAATGATAGGTGGCTCGACTCGTACGGACTTACGGTTAATTAGTTATGATTTTTTGAAGTTGACCAAAAAACTGCATACTTTACAGACGGATTCCACGGAACCAAATAAAGGGATCCGCCCTTTATAAGATTTGGTGCCGTGGTACTCTGAGACAGATTCACCAAAACTAGTATTTGACATAGAGAAAACGTGTGTGACTTACTAGATTTCATAGTAAACATATAATACACATATTTAACAACATATCTACTTATGTAACTTATCTTTAACATTTACGGAGGTGATTTTTCAACTAGATTTATAGTTATCCCAAACACTCCTTTAAAATCATATTTTTCGTAAATTTTCTATGAGCACACAATACAATACTTACTAGTTCTTTCAACAAACTTTTATTTTATTTTTCAAGAAAACCTTCAAGCTTGTATACAAAGTTACATTTAATAACAAAATTTCTAAGTATAACAAGCAAACCATGTTTCATATTATTTTTCGCTTCAAGGGTAATTTGATACATGGATCATACTCTATTTTAAAAACCATTTGTTTTAAAAATACGAGCTACGTGGCTCTGATACCAATTGTGAAAACGTAGAGGGGGGGGGGTGAATACGTTACCGTTTAAAAACTTTAGATCTTTAGTATCAAATCGCTTATGAAGCTTGTTATAATATGAAAGTACCAATTATTGTTTGTGACTTATATAAAGCATGGTAAACCAAGTTGTCACACATTCATGAACATCAAACCACATCACAAACAATAGTATAGTGCAAGTATGAAAGTAAAGAGATAAATAAAGGAAAGTGCAAACCGAACACGAGGATTTATAGTGGTTCGGTCATGGATCTCCTTTCTGCCCTACTCCACTCCCCGAGTACCCAACTCGAGAGTTACTTCACTAAATCAACAAGCTCCCTTCTCGGCGGAGAAAACCTTACAATCGTAAACACACTTTTTCCGGTACACAGCTAAATATCGGGTTCTAGTTCGAGGTAGAACCAACCTAACGTCGCCTATACAATATTTCCGACACTAAGCTAGATGTCGAGTTCTTTTACAATGATACAACCACTCCCATTATGTTTTATAGCCCAACATAACAAACCTTGTGTTTTATGGCACAAACACATAAACCATCTAATCTAGTTTGTTATGATGCAATGATGTTTACACTAATGATCCATGACACAAATGTTTAATGGATATGAATGACTACTTCTAAATGAACTTCCATTGATAGGAAGCCTTCATGATGAACATCACAAGTTCCCTAAACTTGTTGTGATAGATCTTCAGCTTGTGGTGAGTGGGGATGGCTAGATCTCCAAGCTTTCCTTGGTTGATCAAAGAGTATGCTAACAACAAAGATGAATGTTATAAGCATTACGATCATGATCATTAGGGTGTTTAATGTATATTACTACATTGTTAATGATTGATCTAAATGTATGCAAGAAGGTGGAGAAAATGTATTTTGAAGTGGTTAAGAAATGAGAAAACAATGTGCTTCTATTTATAGGCAAAAGTGATCAGGAGCGTCCACGGACCACGGAACCAAATAAAGGTTCCGTACTTTATACAATTTGGTGCCGTGGGTGCCTGACAGAAAATCTAAAAAATCTTTCTTCAAATCTTTCCAAGATATTACCAAATCTTACTAAGATCACATTTGATATATTGAGTGTCAATCTATCCAAAATATTCAAGAGATCTTCCAAGGATTTCAAGGATGATGCATGCCATGATGTAATATGTATTTCTATTTTTAGATTAAAAAGTTTATCAAAGTAAACTTGTAAAATGTATTATGTAACTAGTTAATAAAATGTCTAGTTACCTTTTGAAATACTTGTGAATGCAAAATGTAAAATGAGGTTCGAAATAGAATGGTTAACCTATTAAAATACTTAGTGACTCTAAACGTATTTTAAACATTCTAAATGATTTGTTAATGGGTTTGATCATAATGCCACATAAAAAACATGTACGAACCTGTGTTGTAACATATGAGGACTTGAGACATCGAGAGGTGTTGAATGTATGTTGAGACAACGTGTGATTACAAGTAACTTGTACATTTTACGTTATGTATTACAAGTTACATGTTTGTCATCAATCAAAACAAACGAGACTGTATAGATTAAATATCGTAATATTTTCACTAACAGTTCTGTAATTTGTTTATGTCATAGACTCAATGTTCTGTAGCAACTTTCAAGTAAATGAAAACATCACAGTCATATCACAACTAAATGAAAACTCCACAATTAAATGTGCATTTGATGTATGCTTACTAAAAAAACCAATTACCAAAAAGAATTTATGTTTCCAAATGCAATATCAAGTAGATGAAAGTGCACAATGTTTTAGCTAGTACTAGACTGCTGGGTAATAGAATCATAAGCACTAAAAAAGCATAGAAATGATCCAAGATCATATATTGGTAATCATGAGTTTCGTAAATCTAAACGTGCATATGTTTTGGTTCTATATTTCATGGCTAGACCCCAATGAAGTTGCATTAACATGATCTAATTAGTTGATAAATTATAAAGAGCACCTCCTGATACATCATAAAAGGTCCTCATTAAAATAGTTGGGCTATTAAATTTTGTTTTACTTTTATAAATCAAAGCAAATTCCAAATTGCGCTAATTGCGGCTATTGCTAGCATTACACAAATGCGACAAATTGCAGTCAATTGCGAGCGCAATCTGGGATGGCCTCGCATTAGGTACCATAATGCGAAATTTCATATGCAATGCAATGATGCATGCAATTTGCGCAATGATGCGCGCATTTTTAAACCAAGATTCATTTCATTATTATTGCCGAGTATTTAAGCATTTCATCTACCATTGGATAACTAGGATATATTCAGTTCAATATTTATTTTGTCCTCTTTGTACATTGGACTCGATGTGAAGATTTTTATCTACACATTTCTAGAGCTTGTTGTTTATAGGATTTTTAGATGCAGATTGTGCTATGTTTAAAAAAGGTACTAGGTTAGCAGTGATTTAGGCTGTTCATACTTGTTATCGATGCTAATTATTTACGTATAAAGACACAACCTCACAAGTATCTAACATTATATGTTATTCCGAAATATTAGTTAAAATTTACTTTTATAATAGATTAAGATCAAAATGACTAAGAGGGTGTTTGATAGGTTCTTAGTGGGCCAATTAAGAGAACATCTCCTATTCGGTCAGCGCTTGAGATGTCTGATAAAAAGAAATAAAACTTCTGACCGATTCTTGTGCTTCTGAATCATTTTGAGCAGATGAAGGTCCATAGCCATTTAGCATCACATGCTTCCTTAGTTGCCCTCTTTTATTCTTTCAATGTTTTGTTTATATCAACTTTTTTTTTCCTTTCTTTTTTATTTATTTATTAATATTTTCATTTCTTGTCACACTCAATTAAATTAGAGGTTGGTTCATTTAAATATTACATATTCATGCTAAAATTTACCGCAAGTCCTTAACAATTTTTTATTTTATATTTTTCTCAATATAACAATAAAATTATTGACATATTCGCTTACCCTTATATAATATTTCTTCTTGTATATAAAAACATGGTGACGTAGGAGGCCATATCAATTACATATTTTTGGATTCGTTCCTTTATTCACATTTTCTTGTAATATTATAGTTTGTAGAATTATATTTAATTGAGTAGTTCGTAATATATATCGTTTTATGATTTTCGATAAGACCATTTACATTTTTTTTATTCCAACATTACTTTCTTTATATTATGCTTTTTTCAAGTTAATAATTTTTTTTATCAAACGATATATTTTGTTCAAAACAAAATCAAACAAAAGGCTAAATTGATAATTTCAGACAACTTAAATTGCTCATTCAGAACAAATATCAAACAATCATTTTCACTCAGAAGCATGTTCACTCAGCATCTTTGAATCATTCAACCACTTTGATTCATTCAGCGCTAAATCATATTTTTTATCAAACAACTTTAGTTAAAACGCAAGAATCCGAAAACAAATTAGACTTGATAAACCAAGTCAACTATAATAAATCGAATCCGAAAATTGAAAAAATCACTCCAAACCTGATGACCTAAAACATCCGACCCGAAAAATGCAACCCGAAAAATTGGATTTATTAATAACTCTAGTAAAGTGCATACCCTAATCCAAATTCTTGGATCCGCCACTGGGTGGTGGTGGTGGTGGGTGGCAGTGGTGGTGGTGAGTAGTGGCGGTAGTGTGGTGGATCAAATGTAAAATGCCCAGCAAACCATAAGGGTTAAAAATGTAGTTACACAAAAAGTATTGAAAAAGTACATATGCATTGGTCGCCCAAAATAAGCAATGAAAAAATACCGGAAAAATACCTTATACAAAAGATCGCCCAAAGTACAAGCATCGACACTTGTCAAGATTTTAAGTGGGCGACTAATAATCCTGGTCTATTTTGAGAAGAGGTGTCCTTTTTGTCTAGAAAAATTATACACTTTAGAGAACTGAGCCATTTGAAGAATTTGCTCATATCTAAAAAGTGTACACTTTAGTGGTTGCATGTAAGTTTGCACATGCTGTGCATTTCTGTCACCCTGATTGGGCTGAGATGGGGGATACATCTCCATCTTTTGTACTTCAGCATTTTTTACCATGATGAAAAATCGCTTTTACCCACACACAAAAAAAAGCCATTTTCCGTCCTCAACTTAGATTTGGAGTGGGTTTTTTGGTAACTTACGGTTGACCACACATATGTTGGTGACCCAGGAATCATATGAAGTTTCCAATGTCAAGCTCATTATATAACATCCGATGCATGCGTAAATTATAACAACTTGCCCGGTCTCAAAATTATTGTTTTTGGACAGACTCAAAACACATGGTTTAAACAATGAGACTACTACACTATTTAATCAAAAAAATATTGTCTTTTACTTTTGAAAACGTTTTTGATGGGTTGAATTCAATAGATATATTTTGAGACACCCTATAATAAAAATAGACAAAATGGTAGAATGGAGGGAATCTAACTGAAGTATTTGAAGCAAGAATTAATTTTGTAACAAAACTCTTTTTTTTAGTGATGACTTTTTTTCTTTTCAAATAAAAAGATGCATCATATTTGATTGATTAAAAACGTGTTTTTGTTAATGAAACCCTTAAAGGTTGTCTTTAAGAAATATATACTCACTTACCTTAAAGGTTGTGTTTGTATAACTATATAATCATTGGATAAACCATCAATGAATGAAACTTTGGATGAAAATTCCGGAAAGCATGAATGTCTTCTCGAAAAATGTGAAAACAAAACAACAATTCATTGTGATTGGATAATTACATATCCTACAATGAGTTGTGATAAAAACAATTCTTGTTTTAACAACCGTAGGCCGATCGTTAGCAAAAGTCATTACATAATTAATGGCCAAGCAATCCCTATTGTGATTTAAGAGTGTGCTCGTTATCGGGGAATGAAAATGAATGAATAAAAATAAATGAATGACAACCATCGTAGATGTTTGGTTGAGGTGTATTACTTTTAGATGTTGGATTTAAACCTCATAAAGTTTGATGACAAAATTTTTCTATAATTATAACCAAACAATAAATTTGAAATCATAACCTCGTTCCTATATTTTTTTTTCATCCTAAAGCAATACCTATTGTGATTCCATAACTCAAGCGAAACGCAATATACATTAGAATTGATCATGTGCACAAACCAATTGAGACCACTTTTACTCTTTGCTGTTGTAATTGGAAAAGAAAATGACAATCCTCAATCACAAATCACACCAGCAACTTGAAGTAATAGTTATCAATAAATAACAGAAGTTTCTCTACTGGTTTTTGTTTTTGCAGTTGCACCTTGAATATTGAAGCAAAGTGCATCTATGGGCCGTTTGGTTTATTGCTAGGAATCACAATGGGTATTGAATTTGGTATGAAATAGAATGACAATGAATATGAAAAAATGTATCATTACGATTGTTTATGTTTGGATGATAAAATAAGGTATGAAAAAGTGTATAGCTATTTGAATTTCGTAGTAGAAAAGTGGGGGGTCCACGGAATGAATTTCATAAACACCAATGGCAAGTAATGAATCTATGACTATGATATACCCATTTCATTTCTGAGCCCACTAACCAAACACCATTAATCGGTATGAAACCCATAACCTCATTCCAATGTACCCATACCAAACGCATCCTTAAGTGTTGTTTTTAACTCTTGTCGGCTGTCCATAAAGTAACTTCTGTCAAAGCCAAGTAATTAATTAAACTATCAACTAACTATAACTACCAATCTCTATCCATGATACAGCCAGCAAACTATTCATAACTCAAAGTTTTGTAACTAATGATATGAGATTATGCAACCACCACCCAACCAGCAAAAATTATAGCAGTCATCCATTATTTGTAGTAAAATGCCCTAAGTAACAAGAATATATCTTGGACTACTAATGAAAAAAAAAAAGGATCCCTTTATGGTAGTAAAATGGCAAAAATAGCAAAAGGTTGTGGCTTTGGTACAAAAGTTGATCATATACATCACCTACTAGTGTCTTCCTATTCTCATCATCCTGCAAATTATATACAACCCCTCATTCTACAAGAAAACTGTTAACATCCAAATGTGCCATCATTGTAAATATATTTGCGATATTTCCAATTTCCCTATAAGCGGTAAGTCCGTATTAGAGGCTCAGCTGAAGTTAAATATGAAGTATTTGCTAAAATCTCTAATGTCAGCTGTCATGACTCGATATTTCTACCCAGCTTGTATGTATGATACATGTTCTTTACATTGAAAATGGAATCAAATATGATAATCATCCTGCAATAAAACAAAAACATGTCACCAAAAGCCTAAAAGTTGGATGAAGAGAGAACATCAAAATATCTGAGTTATGTAAAACCAACCTTCTCTTGCAAAAAAATTAGAGGTGTGCCAAATTTCATCTACTATTAATTAGAAAATGGGTCAATTTGAATTATATTTTAGTAATAACAAGACGGATGGACCTATTAAGAAAAATAGCAAATAAAGGGAAAGGGTAAGATGGCTAGATGAGTTCAAAAGTCACTGAAAGCATACACAATTTTTAAAACTTCCTAGATTGTTTATTCAAGAACTTGTTTTGACCCATCAACTTGTCCAGCCCGCTCATTTTCCACTTACATAAATACGTAGTATTAAATAACGAACATTGTGGGCCTAAGCCAATATTACTATTTACTAATGCTTGATGCAGTTGCTCAACTATTAAGAGGTGAAACATTGACTTACCAGCATATACAATGATGTCCAAATAGACCCAATTGATTTTTTTCTTGGTAAAAAACTTTCAGAACTATTGACGGTTAAAATAAGAAGAGGATACTTTCGGTTGTCGGTGTTGCCTTCTCCCTTGAGAGATACCACTGTCACTAAAACTGCCTTGTACGACATTATCATCCACTTCAGAAATTTCCTTTGTCCAGGAATCTAAAGCGATAACATAGCTGTCATCTTTAGAGCTTTTTATTTTTTCCTCTTTTCGTTTCACATTTTTTGATATCTCATGAAAAGTTTTATTTATCTTCGCTATTCCCCTTTCAACTGGCTCTACGACATGGTTAACTGTGTACTTCATGTCATCGACCATCTGTGAGAAGCATAACACCAATCAAATTTATAAGAAATGAATAGGTTTATGTAATATTGTTGTTAAATAATCAGATGAAAAAAATATACAATATGGTAAGAGATGTTTGGATGTGCGAAGTTGCATCAATCACATAACCAGATAACCAAATGTTTTAGTGTTAGTAAATTCTCATTATTAATGAAATCAATATATAAAATGGCCTTAAGGAACAATTTGAAAAGAAAACGAGTTTTATTCCTCATAGAAGTGTTTGATCAATGTGTTTGGGTTCTAAATACGGATATCAAACCCATATATTTAGGCATATTCTATTTCAATTCCCGTTCCACCCTAGTATTAGACTCATACCCATAGTGATTCCTAGTTAAAAACCAAACACCCCTATAGGTTTACTAAATTATGATGTCAAGAGATATAGGGTATATAAGTAATTTTGTTCTACCCTTAAAAGATCAGCTACAAAAAAAAAATCAGATAATAAGTATCATAATGCAAATCCAAACACCCCCTAAAAAGAAGAGAAACAAGTTTTCAGAACTCACAATTTCACCACTCCCTACAACCACGTCACGCACACTCTGATGTAGCTTCATACGCTTTTGTTTGTCATCGTGCTGACCAAACCGCATTTTAGGGGTTCTTTCACAGTCCCGAACTTCATCTGGAGCAGGTTCTGTTCCTAGAGATGCATAATCAGTCATCACAGCAACATTGCGGACACATCTTTCTCCCCGTTTGTAAGGTGCTGCAGGAAAAACATATAGGTGCACCACCGCAGCAACAGCCATCTGTTTCACAACATATTCAGCACAAAACTTCAAAACCATTATCATTTGGTTATTCTGTAGTTATCTCACCATATTTAGGTAGTGCTTGGTACTGTGTTATGAAAGTAATTGTAGATTATTGCATTTTCTAGTAGCACATAATATGTTTCTAGTGTTTGGGTATAGACGAAATGAAACTGATACTGGTTATCGAATTCTATAGTGGTCAAAAGAACCATTTAGGAGTAGTTGCAACAAGACGTAGTATGATTATCTGATTATCATGGGTCATTCTACATATGGAATCTTAAAATCATTAGAATTTCTCAAACAGTTAACCAATCACTAAACTAACTATTACAAGTTGATAATTTTTCATATCACATCCAAACAATATTCTCTACTAGCCGTTCAACTATAGGTGATTATCTGTTTCTGATTTTTCCATATCACATAACCACTTCAAGACTCGATTTGAAACACCCCTTACTACTACCCTATGTCATTGCATTTACTGCACAAGATTCAACTATTTCGAAGCATGGCAACTACAACTAAACCCTTTTATATCCTTTTTTAGCCATGGTAAATTGGCAAGAAAGAACCAATTAAAAGTTAATTTACATTACTCACCTCGATACATATGATATAATCTTGAATACGTGTTTTTAACTCCTGCGCTAAGGACCCTTTAAGGGCTCCCATTGAGAAAAGAAATGCAACAGCAACACCTTGCCACCATGTCAGGAATACTATCGACTTAAATGTCAAAAACTTGGCTAAAGGTTTAATCGGTGCTAGCTTATCTTTGATTACTGAATAGAATTGCACGAGACAATACAAGGCCCAGCTCTGGCTGAAGTTGAGAACAAGTGCCAAGTATGGATAGCTGCAAAGACATAAAAGACTTGTGTCACAACCAATTAGACACGCTAGGCTAGAAATTAGAGGTCAATTCAACTCGTTTACTTATGATTACCCAACTCTGGTTATGTTTGACCTCTAAGAAGTCAAACGGGAACAGATAAAATAAGAGACGGGTCAAACAGGTCGAAAGTCGCCCTAAAGTGTAACTTAAGTGCATGAAGTGATGAAACCTCCTACACCATTATTTTCTAAATCGGATTTATCAATAAATAACATAACTTTTTCGTAATCATTCTTGACATGCTGATTACTTTCTAGAAAACTATAACTTCCTCTACCAGAAATCAGTTTCTACTCCTTGGTAGTTGGTCACAAGCTGTTGGAACAGAATGTAAATAGTGTGATAGATGAAATAGCAACTATTCAGTGCATAAACTTTTTGGAAACTTCTAACCACCAACAAATACAATGCTGTAATACATGATAGAGGTGGCAAATTCGGCCCATTTGCTTATGAATGGGTCAGTTTGGGTTATGTTAAATCTCTAATGGGTCAAATGAATAAAAATCAATATAGCTGGCGCAACGAAAACTGGTTAAATGGGTCAAGGTCGTAAGTAGCCCTAAGTTAATATTGTGCATAAAACCTCCTAAATCTCTTATTCGAAAAAATATATGTTCTTGTTGACGTAAAAGACAAATTTTGTGAACATCTTTGACATGCCAACTCATAATAACAAATTTAATAGTTTTTTGAACAAAACGATGTACAGGTCAACCAACCCAACCCGTTATAACCCCCATAAAATTATACTCCTTTTGATCCCCGAATTTGACCTGTAACACAACCCAGCCAACCCATCCATTTTGCCAGTTCTACTAAATGACATAGAAAAAGCATCTTACGCGTATCCCCATTCGAACTTCCCTTCTCCGTAAATTCCAAGAAACTGAAAAATCATTGCTAGCAGCCCACATATCAGCTTCAGTATCATCTGAAAGCAAGCATTTAGATGAGACTGGAAATTGCAAAACATTCAACTAGAATAATGAAATATACAAAAGTCTCCGTACATATTGCACAATCCCAATTTTTACAGCTTGGTAGAAACGAGGACCAAGATACCACTCTCTCATCAACCAATTTAAGGGAAATGGATGTTCCACAATTCCATAGGTATATGATTCTTCTATAAGGGGAATGCTAGAGCTGATAAGGCTTTTACTTTCCATGAACTTGATAGTATTATCCTCTCCACCTTCAATCATCATAATGTTTATTAAAAGTTGTCAACTAGAACAATATGGATTATTGAATACCACAGCATATTAGAATATTTACACAAATGCATCATGGGTTATTCAGAAGCGGGAGCATAAGTGCACATAACATATAGCAACTAGCATGGTCACGTGTTATGTTGAAAATGAGCAGGATGGATAATGGGTCAAAACCAGGAATTTCTTATGAGTTAGGTTTGGTTGACTTGCAAACACATAAATTTCAGTTTAATTAAATAACTTAAATATGTTCTTAATTTAGTTTTAATAAAGCAATCTATGGGGTTGTATGCATTAATATACGCCTCGGTTGACTTTCAAACAGTTGACTTGTATCCGTTTTTATGTAACTTTACCCATTTGACCTGTTAGAGATTCATATCACCCAAATTCACCTATTTTTACATACATAGGCCAAAATTAAGACTGGTTTCCATTATGCACCGAACACCGTCTTGGGGGGTTACATATACAAAAAGTGTGAACACAATACAGTTGCAAAAATTTTCTTTCATGCAAGCACTTAGAAAGAGATAATAACAGAATTCTAAAACAGATAACAGCAGAGGAATTCATGTGGACCTCATTCCAAAACATCAGTTAAAATAAGAACAACCATCAACGAGATGGTTCTCAGCAAGAACATACCTAAGCAGGCAATCAGATATCTCTCAAAGCAGTATAACGCAAAAGCTTCATAACAGTCCCTGATTATTTCATAGTTGAATGCAGAATCTGAATCATATAGTGACAAAAGCTGTCCACCAATGAAAACAAGAAAATTAGAAACATAGCAAAGAACAAGGATCAGAGCAGGCATGATAAAATAAAAATATAGCAGTCATTCTAATACTGATTCCACTGCATAAACAGGAACCATCAGAATAAGCCCAATTAGAAACTTCTGCTCCTGAAATAGAAATAATCATATCTACCATTAGTTTAAGATAATTAACATGAATTGCTAATGGTTGCCATGTCAAGCAATTTGAAGATGTAAGGTAACCGAAATGAGGGTGCAAACTAAAAAGAATGTATTACCTCCGGTTGATTGTAAGCAGCCAAGTGCTCAAAGATTAGATACGTTGAGAGGATGAGAGCAACGAGTACACAAAAGCTTGCACTGAAGATTGTCCAGTTGTAGAGAAAAGTATGGTCAGCACCAACATTGACTGACAACATCGATAATGATCTGCTTGAGCACTCTGCTAGAGTGAGAGTAGAAAATAGAGAAAATAACACTCCTCTCCATCCCATCAGTAATATATGGCGATAACACTTCCGCTACAACGGGGAATGATGGGCACTGGATCATAAAAACGTGAAAACACATCGATCAATCTATCGATATATCAAAAAGCATTCAGATAATCATGAGAACTCCAAATATAAAAAACTAGATGAATTTTGTGATGCCGAATTTAACCATGTTCAGCTACTCGGTCTTAAGCTAGTAGGCTAACCTATGTGAGTAGATTAAATGCACGTATGCATATCCAATTCTATAGTTGAGCTAGTAGAATCAATGGTTATTAACTTATTAACAGGGTGTTTGGGATAGTGTTTTGGAGTCTGATTATACCATTTGCAAATAGCAAAAAATCAGAAAACTGTGTTTGGCAAGTTATTTGAAGAAAACCATTATCTGCATTTTCTTAGAGACCAAAAGCAGTTTCACAATCTCATAATTTGTTTTGAAAATGAATACCCAATTCCGAAACACCCCCTAAGACGCAAATAACTAGTGTAAGAACAGCTCAGTTGGTAATACTTGAATGATGTTCAATTAAGGTAAGGGTTCGACCCTTGGCACCCCCATAGCCACAACCACTGCGCATCATGTATCCCCCCCCCCCCCCCCCCCCCCCACCCCCAACCATCCACACACACACCACATTATGGAAAGGCAGCCATTGTGGGTCGGTTCAGGTTACCGGTTATTAACCTTTCAAAAAAATCAGAAAGACACAATTCACATTGCTCACGTATTTCTTTTCGTGAGATGAGAAATCATGTAGCTAAATGAATGTTACTTGAATATAAACTTTGACTAAAATGAATAGGACGCCACTAATTTTCACTCTCCGGTAACCACTATACACATAAAGTTCCTCTTAAATTCACTACACCTAGTTTACTCCGAACAGCTAGCCGAACTAGACATGATGCATTGTTAGCGAATTCAGAGGTACACGTCTACTATCACACAGGATTTACTTGTATAAAAAAGGGTTTAGGTCACAAAAAACAACGAACTTTTTACAAATTCCCGTCTTGGAACATGAACCATAAAAATTATCATTAAATGTAACGAACTTTCCTTTCATAAAGTTATGCACATTTTGATGTGTTGTCATACCAGAAACACGTGTCACTATTTTAAACGTGACAACACATTATGAAAAATCGTCGCATTTGATGATATTTTTTTTATAGTTCACGTACCAAGACAGAACTTTGAAAAAAGTTTGTTGCTATTTTGTGACCTAAACAGTATAAAAAAAAGAGGAAAACACATAATCCCTAACCTAACTAAATCCCCTAAGTTCAAAATCCTAATTAATTCGGGTCCGAATTCGACTTAAATAATTGAAAAAATTATCCTAAATCCTTACCAACATTTAATTCAACAATTACTTCATTGAATGATGAATTTAAAAACACTTACATTCAACCGATCATCATATAACACAATAACAGACACATTTTATTATCACTAAAAAATTAAGACTATAAAAATAGTAATAATAAACTAAACCCTAAGAAGTTAAAAGAAGGTTTTTACTTACAGTTAACGGATTAAACGATGTCGTAATGCTGCTGGATGATAATAATAGTTTGTTAGATGATTATGTACGGATGTGAAGCTCAATTTATTTTTACTCAAATTTTATAAAAAGTTTTTAAAAGTTTATTTATTTTTGGTTTTTATTTTTATGAAAGAAGAGTTTGGAATATGTGGCGGTTGGGCAAAGGAGTGTTTGTGGGGTTTTTTTTTTTTTTTTTTTGGGATATGTTGTTGTAAGTTGGTAGGTGATCACGAGGAAAATAATAATTTTATAAAGGGGCAATCGCATATATACCTACTAAAATTTGTATATTTGCATATATACCTAAAATATGCTTAACTTGCATTGTATATTATATATTGAAAACTTGTATTTTGGGTAAATATGCAAGTTTTTTAGTTTTAATGGGTATATATGCAATTCTTCCTTTTATAAAAGTTGACGATGACAGAATGTAAGCGGAGATAGTCATGCTTTTGAGTTGTTTGACTATTTGGGCTTCATAACTTACCAGCTAAGTAATTGACGTATAGGTTTAGGATCAAACGTTTTTTATCTGGTCCTCGGTCTACTTTTTTCCTCATATTTAGTCTTTGGTTCGGTTTGGTCTTATGTATAACCGGCCATTATACTTTGTTGACTGCACCGAATCGACGAACCGGACCAACCTGCACCTGAATTGAATATTTTTTTTGGTCATCAGTCCGGTGTTTTGGGCTAAATCAGTTTTGGTCCGGTCCGATTTTCAAACCGTGCTCGACCCCTATATTGGTTAGTTGAAGTGATATGTTGTTTTCAATTAGATGTAGTTGAAAATGTTGATTTTCTTTTGAGTTAAACTTGAAAATTATTTTGAACTTAATGCGATTTGTTGTTGTTAAAAGTTTAGTTGTCAACTAAGAATTGTATGAGGCTCGTTCCAGAGTAAGGGGACTCAATCCTCCCTCCCCCCAATTTTCCCTGACACGTTAGTTTTCTCTCTCCAACGACCTTCAGGTGATTGGGTGCCCTAGTAAGGCGACATACACTACAAAAAACATACCCTACAAATATATCTTTTATATTCATTAAATACACACACAAACAAAAAGGAAACCAAGCTGAAAGTCGATCTTGTGTGAGATCACTTCCCTCCTGAAATTGGTGATCGATTGAACACGATCAAATAGCCACAGTAACACGATCGATTGATGATCGATCGAACAAGTCGATCGTTTGGTGTTATTGGAACCAGCCTGAGGTTAAAATGAATCTTTGAGGTTGTGTGTAATAGTGTATAACATGGCACGTGTTTGAACTTTATTAAAGTGTCCCTTCTATAACATTTCTTTCGAATAACGTGTTTTGGATAAGTTTTGAACACAAGTCGGTTGTTCTGAAGACTAATTTATTTTTTTATGTGTGTGAGTGTGAGTGTGTGTAGAGTATGTTTATGTTTAGGTGATGTATGTTTGATTGGTTATGCTAGTTATGTTATTATACAATATTGATTGTTTTAAACTGCTAATGTGACTCTGAGATGCCAATAATAATCGCAAACACCATTATACCTAGCGTGAATTATTTCATAAAGGTTTCTTGTTTTCCTAACTTTATAAGCGCACATCTTTGAGTTTGTTTTTATATTTGACTTTGCCGTGAGAAAGTCGATGGAGTTCTCTCTTTCAAATACGGAATACTTGGAAACGACCATGTGCCCGATATTAATCACGTATTACTCTTTTACTCTTATACTAAAAGAAAATAGCGACCTAAAAGATTTTACAAACTTAATACAAACGCTTCAAGTGAACATCACTAATTATTTGGATGCATAGTAAGATTTTACAAACTTGCATTATATACTTTCAAATGATGTTTAAAAGGCAATGTAAGCTTGCAAAAGGACTGGACGGGTACTGCATTGAAAAGACATGCGGGATCCACAAAATTGTACTTTTTGGATTCCTCGTGTCCTTTTCTGTGGGACCCAGTATTTTTTTAGTGTGCTTAACATGTGCCTTAGGGCACATGTTAGAAAAATCCCTCTTTCAAAAGTCAAAATAGAATTATACTACATTGGTGTGACATGTAAAAGTAAAGTAAAGTAACACCAATGCCGCTCTTCACGGTTATTGGTGCACCAACACCGCTCGTATGGGGGAGGTTAAGATGTAGACTTCACCCCTACCTAAGGTAGAGGAAGTCAGCCTTCTACCTCAAAGATAGAAAAGTGACCTCCCGCTTTTGTAGGGAGTGAGGATCGAACCCCTGACCTCTCGGTTGAAAGACAAGGGGTTTTTCAACTGATCCAACCCTACTTGGTATTGGTGTGATAATAACAAAAATTAAAAGAAGAATCACATTCTTTTAATTTTTGTAATGTGATTCTTCTTTTAATTTTTGTTATCAACTAGGGTGCTATTAACCATCTACCTAGCGCAGATGGTCACCAACTACCGCAAATATCCGGGCTCATCCATGTGATCGTAACGCCGCTGAAGTTCTAATCCGGACTAGCAAAGATGGTGTGGTATCGCGATCAAGTATTTTACAGGCATCAAACCTTTATTGAGTAGGGTTGATGGATACCAAAAAGTACACAAGGTTGAGGTGTCCCTGCCAAGCTACACTTTTAACTAGGGTGTTGTTTATGTATATGTTTTATGACAAACTTTTATCTTTCATGTCTTATTTTTTAGCTTTTTAATAACAGTACAAGACAACTTGAATTTTTTTAAAAGAATTGTTTTGCACACTTTAAACTTTTTAAACATTCTATTTTATGTATCATGTAGTTGTACATTATTTATAATTTATTTTATTTGTCTATACAATAAAATTTACAAATCAAAATAAATGTATGCAAATCACCTTATATTTTATAAACTTGGTTAAAATTAGGGGTGGAAACGAGCCGAGCCGAGCTCGAGCTCGAGCTTTATATAAGAAAACATAGTTCAAATGGAGCTCGGCTCGTTAATTACATAAGGCTCGAGCTTGTTTACTACTTTTAAGCTCGTTTATACGTATAGACAATATATATATATATATATATATATATATATATAGGGCTCGTTTAGGCTCGCGAGCCTACTCGAGCTTTTGTACGAGCTCGCTCGAGCTCCGATTATTAAAGGAGCCAAAATTAGGCTTCGAGCTCTGGGCTCGAGCTGCCGTTTAGCTCGCTCTTCGAGCTTTATACCGATTCGATCCCGAGCTTTTCAAGAGCGGCTCGACTCGTTTCCACTCTTAGTTAAAATACTAGTAATTTCATTAAGGCGGCGTTTGGTTGGGGTAATTTGGAGTATATTGGGGGCATTTGTATTTTAATTCCCTTCAAATATCCTGTTTGGCAACTCAAATGTGACATTTGAAGTAATTTATAATTCCACGAATTGTCAAAATGGAGAGAATTAAAATGACTCCAAAAAGTAAAGAATTTTAATTTACTTGAAAAAAAATTTATAAACTTTTTTTCTTATTGTTTTTTTATAAACTTTTTAATAGAATATTTATGAATTTTTTTTATAAACTTTCTTTTATAAATTTTATTTAATTTTTTTTATATATTTTTATAAATTTTTTTTATAAGTTTTTCATAAACTTTTTTTATAAACTATATTAATAAATTTTTTATAAACTTTTTTTGATAATTTTTTTATAAATTTCTTGTAAATTTTTTATGAACTTTTTTTTTATAAATTTTGTATAAATTTTATTTATAAACTTTTTTTATAAATTTTTTATAAACCTTTTTTTTAAGTTTTTTGTAAACTTTTTTTTTTATAATTCTTTTATAAATTTCTTATAAATTTTTTATAAATTTTTTTATAAATTTTTATAAACTTTTTTTATAAAATTTTTATAAATTTTTTATAAACTTTTTTTATAAATTTTTATAAACATTTTTTATAAACTTTTTTTTTATAACCTTTTTTTATAAATTTTTATAAATTTTTTATAAATTTTTTATAAACATTTTTTTTATAATTTTTTTATAAATTTCTTATAAATCTTTTATAAACTTTTTTTATAAATTTTTTATAAACTTTTTTTATAAATCTTTTATAAAATTTTTTCCAAATTTTTTATAAACCTTTTTTATAATTTTTTTTTTAACTTTTAAATAAAATAGTTATGAAATTTATATAAAAAATATAAAAAAAATATTTATAAATTTCTGTCAGCCAAACATGCGAAGATATTTTAAATTCCAGAATTTTAAATTCTCAAGAATTTAAATTTATAGAATTTAAAATTCCGGAATTTCAAATTACCCCAACCAAACGCCACTTAAAAGCAATATGAAAGCCTCAGCAATATCCTTTTATAAATCTTCCTACTTCCTACACACATAATAACATTTTACTGTATATTGATCCCTGTGAATAAAAGCATAAGTATGAACAAGGAGAAAAGTTTTCATTTCATTAAAGAGAATAGTACTCCTACTTTGGAAGGTTGGAGGCTTTGAGCTGTAAAAAGAGAGAAGAAAAAAAAGTTGTGCTAAGTGCTGAGTGTAAAACTGTAAATGGATGGGCTACAAGGCTGCTACTACTAGTAAAAGTTAAACTTAACTCTCTGCTCCCAAAAATGGCAGCCGTTGGGATGCATTGACGGCTGTGACATCATGACCATGCCCTTTCATGTCACTTTATTGCATTTTACTTATGGGGGGAAGTGATTTGTACACTTTATCATTTGATTTGTACACTCAAAATGTTTGTGTGATGACCATTATACCCTTAATATTTGTTTTTTGATTTGAATACTCCATTAAATAATGTAGGGATATAAATGTCATAATGCAAACATTTTGAGTGTGCAAATCAAATGATGGAATGTACAAATCATTTCCCTTTACTTATCTTATCACATTTTCTTTTAATTAAAATTCTATTGCAAATAAGTTTATGAACCACCACCAAAAGCTGAAAAAGAAATTAAGGTAAACATAACTACTACTACTTTGTATCACTCTTTATGTATGCTTAGTTAGATCAACTTTTTTTTTTTCTTTTTTTTTAAAACATAAGTTAGATCACTTTATATGTAAACAAAATTCATGTGTACAGTAAACAACATGCACATTAAGGAACAATTAAATTATATCAGATATAAGAATAAAAGGGAGTATTATGAAAACCTTGACCCACTTTCGGATGTACTTTTTAAATCTTACACTCTATATTTCACTTTTGTTTACAATACAACATAACTTTTTACTAGTTTATGTCTTGTATTTTCTGTCACTTTAATACTTTTTAGTTATTAAATTTTATATTTTATGTTTTATATTTTCAGTTTTATAATTTTTTAATATAAATAAAATTATATAAAAATAAAATAAAAAATAATCATGAAAGTATCACTTGTAAAATTAGGAGGTTCAGATAAACTAATCCAATAATAAATGATCAAAGTACAATTATTTGCTACATGTAAATAAGTTCCTGTCAAGTACAGCTCATTTAATTTACTTATACAACACCCTCAAATTAATTAATGTTTGTGTAACGAATGCAAAGAGTAAGTAGGAGATAGTTTTGATCGTGTAGATGACTAAGGATCAAATAAGAAATAAAAGTAAAATGAGAAAGATGAAAAATAATCATAACCGCATATTTCAGATGTACCAACAAAAAAAAGATGCATCTCTCATTAAATTCTCCTTCTACATTTAAAATGTGTGGCTGAAAATATGTCTCAATCTTCTTATTTTTATTTTTCTTTTTAGTGTATCCATTCCCATGTAAAGATTCGTATTATAACAAACATCAAAATAAAATTAAGAGTAAATTGCAAAAATCGTCCTTATTGTTTGACCAAATTTCAGATTTCGTCCTAATGATTTTGAAATTGCAGGTGGCGTCTTTGTGAGAAAAGTTTAGGTTCATTTTCGTCCTTTGCTCAATGTGAAATGATTAAAATGCTCTTGCCCAAAGTGAAATAAAGTAAAAAGAATTCATTTCACTTTAGGCAAGGACAAAAATGAACCCAAACTTTTCTCACAAAGACGTTGCCTACAATTTCGAAACAAACAAAATATGCAATTTGGCCAAACCACAAGGATGATGCAATATACTCTTGCCGAAAGCTGGGCAACACTTGATACGAATAAAAAGAATGAATGAATATGATTGTGCGTGTTCTATGTGTAAAACTGTAGGAGATAAGCTTGATGATCCTGTTATTTATATAGTAGGATCAAGGCTTGGATTATCCTTATAAAGATCGAACGGTCTTTCAAGTACCAGGTTTTGATAAATTGTGACTAATGACAAATTGTTGCAGCTAGAGACAGATGTCTACGCTAACTTTTACAAGAAAACACCTTAATGACCTGGAAATTCTAGCTATTTGGAAACATTCCTTACATGGAGATTATGTTTCTTACATGAAGACATTTTTCCTCCTGTGACTTTCTTTGGGTCTTATTCACGAGTAAGTTCCGTAGTTGAGCTTGCATGATGCACGTAAAAATCAAGCTAAAAAAATCTCAAGCCGTTAAACCAAAATACAAATAAAATACAAATGAAATGATTAAGACGTAAATATCGACAAGGGCAAATCAATTTCGGAAGTTAAACCAAAGGGAATTGATTTGCACATTTATATTTTTGCTTGATACAGTCCAATCAATGTATTTTTTAGAACGACAATTTTTTTATACTCTTACTCTACCTGTCTCACAAATAATACCTCACAATATCTCCAACGAGACTTGAACTCACAATCTTTAAGTTAATGAACAACTCACCAACCATTAAACCAAAGACGTGAGTCAATTAATCAATGTTTTAAACAGTTGTATTGTATTTAAATTCAAATTTAATTGTTTGTACATTTGAATGTGCAAATAAAAAAGTGAATTAAAACACATAGGTTGTGTTTGGCGAATGGCTTATGCGGGACTTACGAGGCTTGGGTTTTTAAAATAGTTTCCACTTATAAAATAAGTTTCGTTTGTCATGCGGGCTTATAAAATCATAAGCCTTTAAAAAGAGCTTAAAATTTTAGCCCTATAAAAAGGGCTCTTTAACCCGAGGTTTTTGAACAATAAATTAATTATTTACTCACAAAAATATCTAACATATACAAAAACTCATTTAATTATGTCTTTTTTAGTAATTTTGCAGTAATAAACCTAAGCTTAAGCCCATTTGCAAAACAAATTTATAAAAGTACAAAATTTAACTTCTACTTATAATAAATGACCTGGCCCTAGCTGATTACGCCAAATACCCATAGTAATGAAAAGTACAACTAGTAATTAGTGAAGTTGTAAATAATCATGAGATGGGTAGTACTTGTCAGCAGATAACCTGTCTCCTCATATCTAAACTGTTTCATTGCATATCTTGTCTCAAAAAGCTGTATCAAACAAAATCCATTTTACACAAACAAACAAGAAACTTTTTACTATAGAAGTACATCAAACACTCCATTTTTCATAGCTTAGAAAATGGGATACTCAAAAGAAGAAGAAGATGAAGACAAGCTTATGCTTTTTCAGATGGACTTCACTGACTCAGAACCAAACAAACCATTACAACCTCCTCACAACTCCATGTACCACTCTTTGCAGGTTTGCATTCACTTTTTATAACATTAGTATCAAAATTTAAGTACAAAAAAGCATAATGCTTGATTTTATTTTTTCTTGTTTATACAAGATTACACCCTTTTTGTGTTTATTTTTGTTTGTGTTTTTAGCTAACAGTTAGTAGTAATATATTTGGTTCTTTTAGGAGATTCTTGACAAGTCATCACATGTTGCAAATGAAGTGCATGAGAAAATACTGTCTTATTTGGAAGATAATGAATATAAATGTGGGAAAATGTTTGATCTCAACAAATGGATTATAATGAGGTTGAAAATGGACAACTTTGAAGCTTCACTTTGTGAGACATCTTGGATCTCCACTTTTGGTCAAACCACAGGTTATTTTCCACTATTGACTTCAAGTAGTATTGCATATTTCTTATATATTTGTGAAAATCCTAGTAAAAAACTTCAAGAAATGACTTTTGTGGTATACAAATGTATTGCTTAGGATTTTTTTAGAAATGTTAAAGAGAATGTAGGTATATTGTTTCACCATAAGAACTTGTTTGTATAGAGTTTTGCTTAAAGGTTTGACAACTAAAAAGTCAAATTTTGACTTTTTTAAATTCAAAAGTCAAATGTTTGACTATATGAGAGGTTTTAGTAGATATGCTATACTCCAAAAAATTTACAACAAGTTTTTCACAAAATTGAAAATGGTTAGGTGTGATTGGGGTTAGTTAAATAGAAAAGAGATAAATTAGAGTAAAAAAACACCGATCGAAACATAGCCGAGTCATTTTGTGAAAGGTTCTTTGTAAAATTTGTGTGAATAAGTGTTTCTCGTTCTTCATTAAGGCGACTTGTTTTCATGGTTTCTTCTTATGAAATGAAAAAAAGCCCTGATTAGCTGCTTGTTTATTTAACAAAGATCATCTAGTATTTGTTAACTTGATACTGTAAATTTGATCATTTTTCATTCTTTTGACGCGTATGCATTGCTAATAGTATTAGATGTTCTAAACTGTATTAAAAAATTGGCTGGCTTCTATAAAGGTTTCTCAATGTTATATGGATTTTCAAACGGAAGCTGGATGGTTTTGGTAACGATTTTTGAGTTATGGTACTTACTTATATACTAGAAATGAAGTGATAATGCGCTGTTTTAAACGGTGCATTTCTTCTTTTGATTGCTTTCATGACATCATTACGATAAACGGCATTTTCTGACTATCATAAGTTTTGTATGTGAGAAGTGCTTGAATTTTCAGGTGCGTATGAGTATATAGATGTGATGACAACCGGTGAAGTTAAGAGGTTGATTGTGGATATGGATTTCAAGTCTCAATTTGTTTTGGCAAGACAAACGCAAGTTTACTCAGAACTCATCAATGCTTTGCCATGTATATTTGTCGGAACAGAAGAGAAGCTTAACTCAATAGTTTGTTTGATATGTAAAGCAGCGAGTCAATGCCTCAAAGAAATGGGTCTTCACATCCCACCATGGAGAAAAGCAAGATACATGCAGTCAAAATGGTTATCTCAGAATTGCAAGAAAGTTTCGTTTTCACCCTTGGAGAACCACGTTCACGGCCATGTATGAATCAAGGACAGAGTTAGAAAATTTTATCCCGTAGGTTTAACCAAGCAACTTCTACTATAACTGTGAACTACGATTTTGTCGGTATGCTCACTAAAACCAACTCGACTTTTGCATTACCCATGTCTAGATCCGATATTGAGAGAGAACATGGTCTCCAAAATATGATTGTGGCTTTCTTGGGTTTGCCTTTTTTGCTGACTAAAATGCGTTTTTGAATGAAAGTTCATACATATATAGGGTAATATATCAGTTGCAAATATTGTATTCTAGTTAATATACATATACAGAGCTTACGGTATCGTTTTGAGATACTGAAGCTAATTGAATAGGTCATAGTCACAAAAGTTGGGAGTGTTAAATTCGATGGTCAACTCCCTGCTACTACCCTCCGTCACGCGCAGCAATCATTACCACCACCAAAAAATAAAAACTCAATACCAAACCAGGCAATCAAACACTATGACGCATATGAATACAATGAGCCCCATTTTGATCCATTTGGGTTCTCTATATTGGTTCTGCGCCAAATAGAAAGAGGATGTCTAATGAATAACTTGATCTCATAGACACAAATACAATGAGCCCCATGGTCAAAATTGTCCTAACACATAGGAATTCTGCAAGTCTAATTTTTCTAGGTCATCGAAGTGAGGTCATTTTTCTAATATGTTAACCCAACTTCCATCTTAAGCTCACAATAAATAGCTGCGTAACTATAAGTAAGATGTATATGATACGGGTAGCTCAAATATCATATAACTTTCACCATAAACACATACAACAATAGGTACCAAAATTTGGGAGAAGTTCTTAGTCTTCATACAGGTAATGATAAAACAAACTAAGCATATAAGAGAAATACTTAGGCGATCTTAAATGTACAAAACACTATCAACATCAAGCATAAACTACCGGTAACAACATTCCTTGTAACAGAACTTACCAAATCGAAGTTAACCTGTGATCAACAATAGCATGAGTGAAATAATTCCATAATGCCCCGAGAATTACAACACAATCTTTGCTGCCATGGAAATAACGGGAGGACGAAATGGTTCAGTGATAAGTACCTCATAACCCCAAAGGCTTTAAGAACTGGTTCATGTAATTGAATTATCATTTTGTCCCTCCCATGCGTCTTAAAGGATTTTAGACCAGTTCGTCTGAAAGACTTTAAGACCGGTCTAAAATCCCTTTCTAGTTTGTAGTTTGTACCAAGGAGAAATAGAAACTCCTTAGACAGGTAAACCTTTCAACATTAATGGACTATCCAATTGAATGATCAGAAGCTCTACATTACTGTGATTATACATTTATTGAATCTCAATTCCTAGTTCAAATTCATACATCATGCACTTGTTTAACTGAGTTAATATCAATACATATAGTTTCTATTGAACTACTAACAAGATCCTGTTTCATAGTTTTACTTGGTTACTCATAACGGGTGTCAAATAACATTCACCATAGGTGAGTTGCATATCACATATATGGTATATCAAAATAACATTCACCGTAAACACATGCAATATGTACCAAAATCACCTAATACCTTTGGTCTAGTGGTATGTGAGTGGCCTATCAATCTATATAGGTTGTGGGTTCAAGTCTCGTTGGAGACATTGTGAGATATTAGGTGTGAGATAGGTTGTATATGAGTATAAAAAAGTTGCCAAAAAAAAGTATGTACCGGAATATGGGAGAATTTCTTAGACTTCATAGAGCAACGGTAACAGAATTAAGCATATGAGAGACATACTTGGGTAACTAGATGGTCAACTGAGGCATTTGACGATCCAAATCTTGAAATCTGATCACCGCCAGATTCACCATTCTCTAAAACTGATTTTATTGCTATTGGTGCATCGGAATCATTGACACCCATTTTGACCAAGGCCTGTTACTACGATATATATCTCATAAGAGAACTGCTAACAAACTGACGGAGTTATCAAGAAAAGTTATTCTTCATTGCCATTTACGGTTGCAAATAAAAGCATTACGCACTATATGACTTGATAAAAGATGTTACTGGACTAGCTAAGGAACGCCAATATGGCATTAGCTTTAATACTCCACATATGCAACGATACTCAGAGACTTTTCAGTATATCAATCAAAGCTTCCTGCCGTTTTGTCACTTAATTGAAAATGCATAACAAACCTTCGTTATTGAAATGAACAACACTAATTATATCAGAGAAATATCTATCACTAAACAGAAGTACAAAGATTTGGAGACTCTAGTGCTAACATTAACTGTTTGTGTGTCTGCATTTATATCCTGTAGTTCAGACCTTTTCCTACAGTGTAATACACAGAATCACTTGCTTGTATCAAGAGTTTTATATCCTATACTAAAACTGAGAATTTATCGCCATGCTACAACAACACTTTTGACTATACAGATGTGTGCTATATGTATTATCTAGCAAAGGTAGCAAGACATCTAACATGTCAAAAGTCAAAAAAAACAATTTTCTAATCAGGTTGAGGTGCGCAGATCCGCTAACACCTGTTTCTGTCTTGATTTTATTAATAGCTAATGTAACAACAATCATTATACAAAGTACACTAACAAAATAACAGCAATATTTTCCAATTAAGCGATTTAGTGGCATTTGAGTAAGCTCTAGGTGACTTTCAACCCGCCATCTTAAGTTACTAGAGTTGACCCTGGAGCTAACATTTCTAAGTGATCCTTAATTATAGAAAAGTATTAGTCCTTGACATCAGGTACCTGTGCAAGTGCAACTGACCAATTACCCCAAGAAACTTCTTCAGCTTCCATATCTCAAAGTTATCCAACTAAACATATTAAAATAGTGTGAATGATTTAATCCATACAATATAAAGGTTCATCGAATTTATCAACCAACAGGTAACAGAAAATGCGCAGTCCAGTAGCGAAGGAGGACAGTAACTTACATGGCGAGCATAATGACAGATTGCAAAGTCAGAACGCGCCACTTTTTGTTTGGTAAAACGGTTGTGGTTCTGGTGCAGTTTTCGTGAGGATGTTTCACGTGTTGTTGTGCTAGGAAACACACTGCAGAGGAGTCAGGGAGCCTCGTCTGGGACTACCATGGTTTCTGATAAGCATATTAATAGGACAGTATATCAGAAGTGAATAAAGATATGTACAAACCTAAGACATATAGAAACACAACGTACAACCTTGTGAGTGAGATCGCGAAGAATGATTGCTCCATTAGACTTAGGAGTAAGTCGATGCAAAACCAGCAATGGTTGGAGCACCTGCTTTATGTGAACTCAAAATCCCAAACATAATGTATTCTGCAATATTGAAGTATGAGCAACAATCCGTGACATGAAAGTGATTCGGTATGTCACCGCGATCCATTTGGTGTTACAAATCGCATCATCATAAACAAACAAACCAAACTAAAATCCACTAGTTCTACTACTCAGTATAATGTGCAAATAAAAAACAACAAAGTTTTCACTCATTATTGGCACCAACGAGTCATGTCATATACTAGCATTACCAAACAAGACGCTAGTGAACGCAACATACCATTTACATCAACAAAAACAACAAAACTTAAAGGACGGTTTAAAAGTAAACAGGTAAGCAATTAAAACAAGCAGTAGTAGTAGTAGAACTAGTCTTCCAACGCCAGTAGCTTTCGTCATCTTCATCATCTTCTTCTTCTTTTGTTTTCCCTATCTTTCTCCAACTTCTGAACCTTTCCTCCAACATCTTCTCCATCCTCTTCAACAGTATAAAAACTTTTCGATAGTTTTCGCTGGGTATGAACCGGAGGAGGCAATCTTCTTTTCCTCCTCCTCCGCCTCCTCCTCATCATCAGTATCATCATCTGAAGAAGAAGAAAATGTGTTTGGTAAAAGGCCTTTTCTGGCATAAATCTCCCTCCACATTCCATTGCAAACGGATTCTCCAAGTCATGTTTTATAATCATAGTTGATGACGTAAGGTGTGTTCACTGAGCCCCTTCTCGATACAGATTTCTCTCCACATCTCTTCCGCTGCTTCTTCTTCGTCCATTTGCACTAACCCGCCTCTTCTGGGTCCATTTTCCACGTAATTATCGACATCGCTCGCTAATTGGGGTTAGGGTTTCGGGTTTCGTTTGGGGATCCAAACACAACAACAGGTTGGTTACTTCTTTTACCAGCGGAGGGGGTCTTTGTTTACATAAATCGTCCCTGATCTTTCTTTTCTTTAAGCGGCTCATGCATGCATGTCTATCTAAAGACGAAATGACTTTTATAATCGTGGTTTTTCTTCTCAAAATGCTACAAAACCACGACGACGAGTAATTTACTTTAAAAACCACAAAACAAAACAAACTTTAAGTTTTATTATACCTAATTTTTTAAATCTATACATATATATGGACAAGATTTACACGCCACTAATGCCGACAAAGCATTATAATGATGACATGGAACATGATATGATGAGTTGGAAATGGTGACTGGCATTATTTCCGTAAAACTTTAAAAATTTTTGACGCTTATCGATCGAATCGTGGTCTATTAGCCCGCGATGCAAACACTCAACCAACGGAGCAAGGCACCAATTGGATATGTAATTCCATTACCAAATGAATATTCAACATAATCGCACTATCTTCACTTATTACCATCAAACCAAACTTCTACTCCATCGTATTTCCCAAATAACATTTACACCACATTCAATTGAGATGAGCGGATAATTTTATGTATTTTAAAATTTCAAAATCAACATTTACCACAAAATCATGGCAACTAATCTAAATCAATCACACCAACCAACCCTATCTCCATCAATAACCCTACAACCATCAAAATTATTTTATAAGATAAAAGGCTTTTTTTTTTTTTTTTTTTTTTTTTTTAATATGGTTTGTTTGAATTTTTTTTTTCAATGACTTTGAATATGAAATTGGTCTATTTGAACATGAAGGCGATGAACCGCGGTTTAATGAAAACTAATCGGCTTGATGGTTTGAAGATTTGAGCGTTTTCCTCTTTATGCCTTTGACTTGCTTTTATCCAGTTAGTTGAGCCATTAGTTCTATTATGCCAAGTTGACAGGTTTTCATCTTCTTTCATCTCTATTACATGTGCTAAGTTACATGAGACTGTGGACATTCTTGTAACTATTATTGTATGGCTGTATTTGCAGTGTTGCTATATTTCATAATGCAAGCACAAGATTTAGTTTTCGACTAGGTTCAGAGGTAACATATATAATCATTTTTTGTTAGAATACCGTATCAATATATTCAGCTATCAATAATAGTCTCTATGCATCAAACACAATATGAATCTAAAAATTAACATGCATCCGCATCCACACCCTCACCATTCCAGACTACTTTTTTCAAAGATGAATAAGTACATAAGCTATTTTAATAAGCAATTTCGAACAACCTTATTACTATCTGTTTATTTATAGTTTATATAGTAATATAATTTGTTTTTACAATGTGAGTAAGTAGTCGTGTAATGGTTTAAAATTTCTTATAGATTATGCTTATATAACCGTTGTTTGGAATCGCCTTTAACTACTTTGTGTGGGGTTTTTTTCTCGGTACAATTGATAGTTGACCATACATTATCGCTGTTCTTTGTGTGACCTTCAAAGATGTTTGGCTCGAAGGCCCACCTACTTTGCCAATCTGCACTGCGGATGCCAAAATAATGTTACACTAACCGATTTAAATAGGCCTATATCAAGTACACATGTTCATTTGGTAGATTTATGCGAAGTCTATAAAAAAACATTTTCATAGGTGATGTTTTTCCACTTACATCAATTGGCACTAATTTGCGCTTAATGCGATGGTATAATGACACCCGGCGGAGAAAAGAAATTCAGATGATGTTTTGAGTGTGGAATTACTAATGTCAACGTGCATTAGATTTGACCGTAAATAAAAGCATCCTGCACTTCTCATTTCATAGTGTGGTTCTCGACATTGTTAGCTTAGAATCGTGTGGTCTGCTTTTCTTGCTTGATTTAAAAGTATAGAACAAATGTGCAATAAACCCACACTTGATGGTATCTGCTGGCTTTATTGGCAACTCTTAATATGAGGTGTCGGCGCTTTTGACCCATTTACATTAATGGGTCAATATGGGTTGTATATTGTCCCTAAAAGATCAAATGGGTAAAATTTAAAGTTCAGCTAAATGGTGAATGGTTAAAACAAGGTGAAATGAGTCCAAAGACTACTCAATGCCAACAACATCCCCGGTCATTTTTATTCTAAAATTTATTATAGTTTCAGAATAGTGGTTTTTGATAATAAGCAACACATCACTTATTTATGAAAGATAGAAAATGGATTAAAATGGTTGCAAAGTAACTCTCACCCACGCTTTTTGACTTTGTTACCTTATCGCTCAAGTTGCCCATTTTGTGCTAATACCTCTACCCATTACTTAACTTGAGTGATTGATGTTCTTGATTATATTTTTATGAATATAATAAACAGCTTCTCTTTAACCCATTACCACAAATTTACATGAATCGCGATACATTAGTTCTTTTCATTTGACACTTTATCATTTTATTATACGCTTTCATCCATTTTGTTCATTTTATCATTTTATAATCATCACTTTATTAGAAAAACATAAGATTTACAAGAAATTGGTGGACTAATCATTAATCCTATCATTTTATAATCATCACTTTATTGTGAAAATAGTTTCTTTATGATTGTCTTAAGAGATCTCGCTCTAGAAACAAGAATATAAAATATGTTTTGCCCAAACGCGTTCTGCATATATACAAGTATCATCATTTTTAGTCCCATATAAAAGCAATCCAACTGACATACATCAAATATCAAATACAAAACTAAATTCATAAATTTATAATAGAGGTTAATATCCTGACGGTTAGACGGTGGTGTTCATATTCGTATAACTAATCAAGCAAGTAAAACATAAAAACACTTTGTAGAAGTAATCGACTTATAAACGCTATCACAATCAATCCTACATCGTTTTGGTTCCAACGACAAATCTCATTATCCAAAAATAATCCGACTCACATTTCCCCAAAGAATCCACTCTAAAACCTCCATAACTCATTATCCAAACGTATAACCGACACACATGAACAAACTTCTTATACACATTCCAACTCTTGATATTCGAAAGCACTTCATAATTAAACTTCTCCATCCACGCAACATAAAACATCTTAACCTCATTTTCGACGGTCCAACACTCACGAATTATTTCCGCATAATATCTCGATGTACCTTTAAAGTTTTCTGGCGCTTAAGCAAAGTGCTTAAACTTAGTGTTTTGTTATTTTGTGATAAAATGGTCCAACTGATACCGAAAGGTCAAGTAACGTAAATGAATAATCTTTCATACTGTGAAAAGGTAGATGGATTAGTTTTAGTTAGATGAAATAACTAAAAAAGGTAGATGAATGACTTTATATATAATGTAATTACTTTCCGTTCTAAAATTATAGTCCTCGTTTTTTTCTGCCTTTTCATCCAATAGTTGCTTATGTTATACAATAGTTGGTGAAAATTATACCAAATGAAAATACATTTAAAACTCAATCCATTCATATATTTTGCATCAAATATTATATAACAAAAAAAAAAATACTTAAGGTCAAAGTGGTAAAAGAAAGACCGAAAAATAAAGTGGACTATAATTCTTGTGACGAGGAAAGAAAAGATAACGTGACGCCGACTAACCGGAAAGTGGGTCAAAGGACTCATTTAGCCTATAAAACGCATACTTTGGACTACCGACTATGAAAATGGCAAGTTTTGTCCCATGATGTTTTAGACAAGTTTAGGGACCAATAAAGGTATTTTAGCCTTATTATTATTATTTTATATAACATCACTTTATTATTATTATTATTATTATTATTATTATTATTATTATTATTATTATTATTATTATTATTATTATTATTTTTTTAACATCACTTTATTAAAAACTCAAAGGATTTACAAGAAATTAGTGAAGTTTAGGATACTAACCTGTTCTAATCTTTTAGCTATAAAAGTGCTAATCCTACTAAATATACGAGCAAAGAACACGGCTCCAATGTCTTGGGTCATCGAGAACTTTCGGAATTATTATTATTATTATTATTATTATTATTATTATTATTATTATTATTATAAAACATCACTTCATTAGAAAATCATATGAAATTACAAGAAATTAGTGGGGAGTCGAGAGACTAACCTGCCACCACTCCTCTAGCATTGCAAAACAAACCATACTAAAAATATAGTTAGCACCACGACACCATTTTTCAGTGATCGAGTAGTTTCTTCGATTCGCCTTCAGGGTCACCGCTTCTTCTCGAAGCTCACCAAAAGAAGAGAAAGAGGGATGAACCCATACCCAATATCGCGATTTGGTTTCGCATTGACACGCCATGCCGCGCAGCTTTCATCACGTACCCCACCTCGCCACAAAGTCAACCATACCGCTTATGCCGTACATGACCCAAGAAGATCAACACACACATCAAGGCCTCTCTCCCATGAGTAAAGTAACAAGTCACCGGGCGTAGGTGTTTGTCCCTCTCCTCGCAGCCCTATATCAACTTCTTTATTTGTCCAAACCCCTACCGAGCGATATCACCGGAGTGTCACGCACCATTTATGTCGATGTTTAATACCATAACACCTCACATGATAATGCATGATCCCCATAGATAACACCAGAATACCTTGGAACAAGCGTAGCATGGCATCCGAGTAGAGAAAAGGGGAACACCTGCACGATAAAGATAAAACACACCTGTAGGGTTTTAGCATTCATAGTCTCAGTCCCAACCCAACTATCTGACTACTCGGAGCCAACCAAGTGTGATCTTCCATTTGCTCTCCATAAGGCATCTGCTTCCAGCGTATAAGCGTAAGGTGGATTCGAATACAAAATGATTATTATTATTATTATTATTATTATTATTATTATTATTATTATATATATATATATATATATATATATATATATATATATATATATATATATATATATATATATATATATATATTAGAAAACAAAATGATTTATGAAGAAATTAGTGGAAGCCGAGACATTAGTTAGGCTCCCACTTTCTCGTATACAAAAACTTAGTATATGAAAATAAAAGCACCGCTCTAACAAGCATCAGCCTTGATGCGAAAGTGTATCCAAAGCTCCACGCCCAGCCCCCAAATGTAGAAAAAGCAAATGGAATGAACTTGTAATCGCTTTCACATTTGGACACATATTTCTTCTCCACATCATTATGTAACGCTAACCCCGAGCCCACAATCGCATCAATACTCAAGTAGTGGGAGATCCCACCACATCTAAACATGCCCCACCTGGATCCAGCTTGAATAATAGCAAGTCCGCCGTAGCTCTTTTCCCATCACTGAAAGAAACCCCATGGGGCCTCCCTTTTCACCATAATCCCAACCTTAACATATGTGACAAAGAACATCACGCACCACGTTATGTCCGAACCCCCACTTCACCGAACAATGAACCGCATGGTCTCCCATTGGTCCATAACGATGCTTGCGCTTGGACAAGGACTACCTTCAAAAACATGTGGTATGGTAAGCCTATAACACAATACCGAATCGGAATTGTCGATGATTCTTCCTTTGGCATAACCCATCAATCTGGTATGGTGAATAGGAAATCTATGCGTGGAGCCCGTACAATCGAGAATAGCCACTTGCCTGGGCTTAACGTAATACTTGAAACCGATCTTTCTCGATGACACCAAAGTAACACTTTTCTAAGGTTTTCATCATATGAGGTGAGCGCCGTAGGGCATGGTAGAGCTGTCGTGTTACAAGCACCTAAGTATCAAGAGTATGCCGGGCCGGCGACCATGGGAATTAATGTCCGCTCACCAATATCCGTCCTCGCATATCACTAGTTTGCAAACGAGGCGAGGAAAGCATATTGATGATGTCACCGCCGATGGATGCCCAACCCACCCATCTTGATTGAGGGTGGCAATTTCACAACATATTTCTTATCACTATTTTTTCCCTCAAAATGGCATATAAAGTTGTTATTTTTGAAGAAATGTTGAGAATAAATATGACCATTTTGAGTTTTAGGGAATATTACCACAAAGAACAATTTAGAACAAAGTTTTTGAGAATACTCCCCCTCAACAAGTGATATAAACCGCTGAGGTTTTGAAAATCATATGGAAGTACTTGTTCTTTTGAGCAAAACCTTTTAAAAATGAAAGGTTTGATAAGTTTTACTCAAAAGTAAGAAGCTTTCGCTCCTTTATAAGGATTGTGGCAATGAATCATACCACAGGTCCTTTCATTACAAGAACGGGTTGTACACTGTTATGTTTGCACAAACCATAGTCATTAAATAATCACACATCCAAATCAATATAGAAAATGAAACAGCAGTGGGTACCGTGTAGTCCAAAGAATATTCTGTGAATGCGAATCAGGCGCTGATAGCTTGTGAGAGTAATCCTGGATCTACCACCTACGGCTTCTAGAGTTCTCGAATCGTCCCTTCGCACAACCTTTCATCAATCCGAGTGATGATCCTTTTAACATCCCGCTCTTCCCCGAATTCCATCGCTTTGGAGACCCAATGCCTTCATGTATCGCCTTCAACCTATAAGCCAAGCCGCCCCTCGAATTTATTCGCAGTGTGATCTCCAAACTTATGAAGATCTCTACACGCCATCAGTACGGCGAAGTAGTTCACTACGAAACTACTCCAAATGGTTTGTCGATGGAGTGTATTGTGGAAGATGGTTGATGTCGAAGTTCTAGCCGAGGTTCATGAGGTTGACGCGGTTCGATACACGATTCAACGCCAGTTGTAAATCTTTTACACGCCTCGATCACTATGCTCGATAAAGATGAGCAAGGACTTGATGTATTCACGTTGATTTCACGAATTGTCTCATTCTTCCCTCGTGACCTTGGCAAGATACGCATCTTCAATGTCATGAGAGACAAATTCCGAAAGTCCGCTTCACGTAAATCATAGTCCCTTTCATCTTGTCTTTTGACCACAATTTTCGAGGAAAGTGTAGTCCCTTTGGGACGTAAAGAGCTACATGCTTAACGAACGATCCCTTTATCACCGCTGACTTCATGTTTAGACTTTCAACCGCGCCTTTTGTAGTAGATTCGTCGGCGTTCTACCAATGGTGAATCCTTACAGCATCAATGTCATCTGCTCCACGCTTTTAGAAAACATGTGGGTAGCCTTTTCCTCGATGGCTATGCGTTGGAGTATAAGGTCACGTGAACTAAGTGTAAGTAATGTAATGCCTTTTGAACCATCACTACCGTAGAAGAAATTCCAGTCATTGTTGAAGAAGTAGGAATGGAATCAGGTTGATTTGTTGGCCAATCGCTGGTAGAGGTCTAGACCGTTTGGTAGTATGGAGCCTTGTCTTTCCGGGTGAAGTCAATGCTTTGCTTCGTGGTTGAGCCAATCAATGCCGTTGACATTGGCTCGTGCTATGTTTTCAAGGTGATATTCAACTTCAATAGCACTCTCTGAACCGCTTTGAGCAATTGAAAAGCTTCATTCTTGATGCTTTTAATTTCGACTTGGTCATCTTCTTCACCGAACTGCTCTTGAAGTAACTTAGCATGCTCCAATGTTCACCTTCTATCATATCTTGACCTTCAAAGTGGGTAGGGAGTAGCATCAACAAGTGTAGAAAACCAAGTCATATTCTGTCATCTTCGCCTAGCCATGAAACCACATCCCTTAGGGCCTTCTTCTTCTTCTTGGCCTAGATGGGATGCTGGTTTGCCTAATCGAGAGAGGCGGGTGTTGTTAGCTCGTGGGACTCCTCATCGTCACCACCGATATTCAAAATGGTCACCGTTTCTCTCTGCTCGGGGTGGTAACCGAGTCCTCGAGGTTTGTCGCCAGTAAGAGCTGGAGGAGATCGTGTTGAGATGGAGTCCTTTAGCGGAGGCATGGAGGATGATTCACCGCTTCTTCCGGGCTAGGCTCTTTATCTTTATTTTTTTATCCTTATCATCATCGCTCTGACGCTTTAGGCTCAGCTTGCTCCTTGCAAGTCTTGAGGATATTCCAAGTAATGCCTCAAATAGTTTACTTCGTCAGAGGTGAAAGTTGCGCATCGCTTACCCATTTGTAGCACGAGTTTGAAATCAACTCCGCATCGGTAGAACCGCGTGCTCCATTGATTGATCGTCATTGTTACTGGAGTGGATTGCATTGTTTGCTTGACCAATTTCATGAGATTTGGATAGAGCTATCTGGTAAACATCTCTCTTGTCAATCGAACTATGTCGAAGTAAGAACTTATGAGTATAGCCCTTAATCATTGTGACAATCCGTACTTTCGTGTCATCATTTCTAATACTCATTCATGTCTTCAACATTTTAGTAAACTTGGTTTACTTGTTTCAAATTGCCAGAACCTTGAGGTTTAGCTGTAATTCATGATCATGATATCACGTACATTTCATATGGACTATGATTAGTCTACATTTCATTGACATCATGTGCATCTCATAAATTCATTCACGACATTTCATTTCATATTTTACTGCATTTTTATGCTTAATAATCTTTATCGCGTGAGTTTTTATTTTTACATTTAACTGCTACTTTCAAAAATGATCCTCAGGTATTTTAAACTTACATTTAGTTCATTAAAACTATATTTTTAGTTTTCCTAGTGTTTCAAATTTATTTGGTATATTACTCGTTAAAGTTTAATTATTACGCCGTTTTTCTAAAAACTACTGACATAATTTTATATCACTCAATTTTACAAGGAAAGTATTTTTACAATTTTATCACCTCAATACAATCTATTTTGACTTATTAAAACTTCACTTGTACATTTTTCTACACTTTACACATTTTACTTATACATTTTACAAAGTCTTACAAGCAAATAATACAAGTTACAATTTAAAAAAAAAAAAAATGAATTAGAGACAACCCTCCCAAAAACCGTGGGAGGGGTGGTCATTAAAATGGTAAGTTGTTGATTGTTAATCCTTTTACACTTGCATAAAGTCTACTAACTCAATTATTTCTCCTACACTTCACAAGTTATTTTCTCAAAAGTGTTCTTTAGTTTTCTTCAAGAACCGCCACTCATCAAGAGCAACCAAGGGATCAAAGTTTTGCAAAATCAAGTGTTTACAACCTAGTATATATCCTTTATAAGGTTTTGAAATAAAAACCAAGGATATTTAGGCTAATCCTTGTTACCTACACCTCATCATCTTCACTAGTAAGCATATTCTTATCATTTTCAAGTTTCCTTTTCATTTTCATATGTTTCTTTTCATTTTGGAGCTTATATGCATGATATGTGATTTATACCATTTATTTCATGATTTTAGAAGTTATATATATACATATTGGTCATCCTATAATTATTCCCATGGTATTGGTTGGTCTTGATGGTGATTAGGAACCCATGACACCCCAAGAAGGTGTATGGTAGGATTAGATTAGTTTTGGAGTTGATTTGAAGGGATTAGAATAGGTTTTGTCCGAGAAAACTATTTTCGATAAGTATATTTTATGTTCTGTCCTTGTTTTGCTTTTCTGAAAATCCGACAGTATAACGACATTTTGGCCTTGATATTTAGAAAATATACTTTAAAAAGAATCCGTGGCCGCTTGAACGGATAAAAACGGACTTATAACGAAGAAGTTATGGATTTTACAAGTTTGGCGACGAAATATATTATTTTCAGAAATTTTCAGCAACATGTTTTTAGTTTGTTCGGTCAAAACGCAGCCTTAAGCTTCACAAATTATTTCACTTCTCAAAATATATTAATTTACTTCGATACTAAGCTAAGGACATATTAAACGAAAAACGGATTTGAAACGATAAAGATATGCACTTTTTCATAAACTTGCCGTAACTAATTTTCTCGACACCATTAGCCAAAACCACCATCTTTAACCCTTAATATCTTTATGTTCGAGACCTTTTGACTAAAAACTCCTGAATGAAACTTTTAGATATCGATACAAACTTTCCAAAACAGTCGAATTCGTTCTCTAACGATCGACGTGACACCATTTTAATGACTAGTTTTCCGAGCCATTTTTGTTAATTTCATGATTTTTCCGACGACATTGTTTTCGCGGTAAAAGTGGTAATTTCACCAAAATCATTATAAAACCATTGTAGGATGACATTTTTACGAAAAAACATGTAAAGTCATTTTTGATTGGTCAAGACGTCAAAAGAGTATTTTTCGACGACGAGTAATATTTTCAAAACTCATAAATGGTATAAATAACATATCAAGTGCATGCATAACATTACATTGCAATTCATGACATATCATATCATTGATAATAGGTCCCAAGGACGACACATTAAACCTCGTGTACTCACTTTTGCCATTATTCCAGCTTTATCCAAGTGAGTTTTCATAGCCCCGCTTACATGCTTTCGACATTTCAAAACCCACTGGGGAGAATACATTGCACTACATTTTTCTTTGTACGATACCAAGTATGTTAAATTCATTACATTGCTTAAGTTACCACATATGCCAATTTGAAAGTCCCCATTTCTTGAACCATGAACCGTTAATCTTTGAAGCGAGGATGAGTGGATAGATCTATCGAGGGTGACGCTTCCATCCGGGTTGGTGAATCCCAACCAGGAAAACGGATGCATTTCATTTGATTTCATTACTGAGTTGTTCGCAAACATTCGTGAGGGCATACATATTGATCGCCTAGTTTCAGGTCATGGGCTTAAGGCAATTGAACATTATTTTTACGCGGACTTGATTGTCATGCATGCTAGATACTTGTGTAGTCGTATAAAACCATTTACATAAACCTATGATTTCTCACCAACATTATTGTTGACCGTTTTTAGCAATGTATTTTCGTGTAACGAGGCATTATCATCATGACATGGTTTAGGGACCTACATTTTGAGTCGCTGGGCGTCGACTTGTATTATGTACATTATGGTACTTTATTTCAAAACATCGTTTGGATTTGTAACATACTTGTATTTCCGCAAACTTTGTAAACCTTTTGGGACCGATGTTGTACTCGACATGTGTTTTATGAAAATATCCAACGATGTGTTTTAAAACGACACTTTAGGTCGCTCAATATAACCGTGATGTGGTGCTATGACACCAATGCCCCCTGTGAATTCCATTCCAGAAACAGTAAATTGGGGTGTGATGATTGGTACCTGAGCTACGCTTATAGAGAACTAGGTAGCATCATTGACCCTAGACTATAGCTACATTATCATAGCATCTCATCATTTCATCATAGTACATATTCACTTTTCATGCGGATTCACTTACACTTTATTCGAGATTATTTACTTTATTTCACATCGTTGTCACGACATGTCTTCTGATTCACATCCCATCACCATATCATCGATCTCTAGCTCGGATGATGTTCCAAATAACCCCATCATGGATGGATGATGTTGCATCACATTCCAATCGATCGTATCTTCCATTGGATCTACCCGCCTTTCCACCTATCATGATCGACATCGGACCCAACCCTTCGAGGAGTATGCAGGTTGCACCCACTCACGCTAGTTCGCCTCACCATCCACCAAAGACCACTACTAGCACCATCACCACCATCATCACCATCTCCATCGTATTTTCCTAGAGATCCTTTACCACGGACTTGCCGCCAAAAAGTGCGTTTTTCGATATCCCACACCACCATCGACCAGCCCGAGCCACCGTTAGGATTTGAGTTAGGCGAGAGTTCTAGGCGCCGCACGCCGCCTTCTACAAGGGCACTGGGAGCCCGCGATATGCTCTCAGCACGTGAGATGATAGTTTGACACCACGGGGCTTGGGGAGTTGCTCAGAGATAGGATGAACCCATCGCCGAGGAGGTCGAGGGTTTGATATTAGGCAGGTTTGTATTGATTTGTCTCATCGTGAGTATTCGAAGATGTAGGAGGATGTGGAGAGTATTGTTTTGCAAGTTCAGTTGGATGAGTTGAGGAGTTTGGTGATAGTTTGGTTACTCGTGTTCTGATCTTCGTGACGTATACCTACGAGCACCATGAGTGCCTTATGTAGACTTTTGTCATTGTATAGTTTTGACCATTATCATCCTAGGTCAAGGTGTGTGACGTAGTTCAAAGAACTTGTTGTATTTTGGTTGTTGTACAAACAAATTATCAAGTATTGACTCTACTATGTAGGAATGGTTATTATTATCTATGATATCGGTCCATGTAGGCCGAAATTTTCATGTATATTATCCACGTGTGTTGTGATTATATTGTGATATTTCGTTATTGTTCCGCAGATTCCATTTATCTTTAGGCATGATGTGGTTGTGGATATATTTGTATGATGGTTGTTTCTACTTACGAGTTCTCATTATTGTTTCATCTTGTGATTTTGAAGAATTATGGCCTCAAGAAAGCCATTACATACACCTAAATGACCCGCTAAATTCAAAAGTTGGTGAATGATAGCATTGCTAATGCACTAAGAGTCGAAAGGGAAATGCTGGTTACCGGCCGCTTAGGCTGCTATCGCTAATGGTAATGCCTGAGGATCCGGGGTTAAGAAATGTTCGCAGACAAAGATTTCAAGAGAACCCACTAAGTTTCGAGGTACCGAGGAGCTAATGCAATGGTAATGCATGGTTTGAGAAATTGGAATCGGTGTTTTGCTTTGTAACCGTCCGATGACAAGAAGGTCAAGTTCGCCACGAAAGCACTTTACCGATGGAAGCGTTGTCATGGTGGAATTCATACCAACCGATTGAATGGGGAATGCTTTTAAGCTTACTGGAGGAATTCAAGGCTTGGTGACTAAGAAGTTTTGTCCCCTAAACCCGAAATCAAAAAGTTGGCGACGGAGTTCTATGAATTGGTAACCATTGGGTATGATATCGACACTTACATTCGGAGATTTCAAGAATTAGCAATATGCCCGTCGATGGTATCGGATAATGAAAAGTTGCTGAGGCTTTTATCTGAGGACTCCTCGGGTTGTTCAAGGAGATGTGACTTCGCTTGATCCACAAACACCGGAAGCTATTCGTGACTCGTAAATTGATGGCACAAGTGGTACAGGTAAGTACACCACCACCAACCTAAGGCAACAACAACCCCAACAATCGTTTCAACAATAACCGAGGCAACTACAACAACAATAACAAACGCAAGTGGGACAATAGGAATGCTACTCAAACCACCACCCAAAAGGCAAGAGGCTAAGGCTTGCGTTATGGACCGAAGAGGAAAAGGATATACGGAGTTTGGCTTAAATGTAATAATGTTTGAGTCACCAATCCGGTCGATGTCCCGATCCGTGTGAAAATTGCAAGAGAGTTGGTCACCGCATTAGATTGCAAGTCGCCACAAGTTACATGTTTTGCTGGGGAACCGACACTACAGAGGGATTGTAAGAAAGGAAAGAATCAGCAATCCGAATCAAGAAGGTTTGGCACGAGGAAGGGTTTACGCCATTGAGGCGGAAGATAGAGGACCAATATAACTGTAACGCTTTCTTCTCAATAATCGCTACGCCAGCTTTATTTGATCTCGGTGCCGATAAAAGTTGTGTGTCCAATGCATTTGCACCTTTGCTCAACATTAAGCCAACCACCTTAGATACATCATACATTGTCGAATTAGCTAATGGTAGCGTAGTTAACACCAACACCATTGTCCGCGGTTGCACATTCAATTTTCTTAATCATCCTTTCACATAGACTCATGCCTAGAGCTTGGTAGTTTTGACGTCGCCATCGGCATGGACTGTTATCTAAGCATCACAAAGATCATTTGTGATGAGAAAGTTGTTCTTCCCTACAACCAAACTTTGATTATTCGTGGGGAACGGTAGAATTAGTATCATCGCGCATCAAAACGGAGAAGCCATTAAGAAAGGTTGTCTTGCTTTCTTAGCTCATGTAACCGGTAGAAAAGTCGGAGGAGAAGTTACTCTGAAGATGTTCCATTGTCGTGAATTTTCAAGTATTTCCGAGGATTTACCGACTTCCACCCATGACGTGCCAGAGTTTCATATTGACTTAGTGCCCTGAGTGCACCTATTGCGCGAGCACCGCACTGCCTAGCACCATCCCAAATGCAAGAATTGTCTAATCAATTACAAGAGCTTCTAACAAAGGATTCATTAGGCCGAAGTTCCTCACTTCTGGAGCACCGTCTTGTTTGTGAAGAAGAAGGATGATCCTTCCAATGTGCATAGATTATCGAGAATTGAACAAGTTAATCCGGTGAAGAATCGTTATCCACCCCCAGAATTGATGACTTGTTTGATCGTTGCAGGTTCTAGTATTTATTCCAAGATTGATCTTCGACGGGTTATCATCACTTCGAAGTTCGGGAAGAGGATATTCAAAACAAACAGCTTAGAACACGCATCATTACGAAGTTTCAAGTGATGCCGCTTGATTGACTAATGACCTGGCGGTATTCATGGATCTCATGAATAGAGTTTGTAAGTCGTATTTGGACAAGTTTGTTATGTGTTCATTGACGACATCTTGATCTACTCAGAGCAAAGAAGAGCAACTAAGAGCATTTAGGATGATTTTAAGGCTACTCAAGAATGAGAAGTTGTATGCCAAGTTTTCAAGATTTTTGGAACCACCAAGTGCAATTTCTTGGTCATGTCATTGATAGTCATGGACTACAAGTTGATCCCGCAAAGATTGAAGCAGTGAAAGATTGGGCTACTCATCCAATCCTACGTAAATTCGACAATTTCTAGGACCAGCGTGATATTACCGGCGTTCATCGGATGTTTTTCAAGATAGCGAGACCTTTGACCGCTGACACAGAAAACAAGAAGTACGAACGGGAAAGAAACAAGAAGTGCTTTTACAGCCGGGCAAAAGCTTGCGCTGCGCTTTCAATTTTGGCACTACCGAAGGCATTGAGAACTTGTTGTATATTGCGACGCCGCGATAAAGGACTTGGGGCTGTTTTAATGCAAAACGTAGCGTGATAACAGATAAGCCGCACAACTTAAGACTCATGAGAAGAACTACAACACCACTCATGATCTCGAAGTCAGAGTCAGAAGTTTTGCGCCAAGATTTGGGAGAGACACTACCTCACGGTACAAAGTGCAATGCTGTTTACCGATCACAAGAGTTTGCAATATATTGATCAAAAGGATTAATATGAGGCAACGTCGTTGGTTGAGTTTATCAATGACTATGATTGTGAAATCAAGTATCACCCCGAAAAGCCAATGCTGGCGGTGGTTTAGTCTAAAAGAGAGGCCTAAACCTTTAAGAGTTCGTCATTGGGAATGACGATTATTTCTCCTTACCCAAAACTATCTACACAAGCTTCCAGGGCACTTAAGTGAGGAAAATCTACCTAGAAAAGCTTTATGGTATGCCCGGAAGCTAAAATGGTTTTGTAAAGAGCAGCG
>OU343224.1:170930860-171232360 GCA_910596185.1 Chrysanthemum makinoi
AAATTGAAAAAATCACTCCAAACTGATGACCTAAAACATCCGGCCGAAAATGCAAACTTAAAAATTGGATTTATTAATAACTCTAGTAAAGTGCATACCCTAATCCAAATTCTTGGATCCCAGCCCTTTGGTGGTGGTGGGTGGTGGGTGGCGTGGTGGTGGTGGTAGTGGCTGGTGGTGTGGTGGATCAAAATAAACCATAAGGGTTAAAAATGTAGTTACACAAAAAGTATTGAAAAGATATCGCATCGTTGGTGCAAAATAAGCAATGAAAAAATCCGAAAAATACCTTATACAAAGATCGCCCAGTCTGACATCGACACTTGTCAAGATTTTAAGTGGGCGATAATAATCTGATACATTTTGAGAGAAGGGTCCTTTTTGTCAGAAAATTATACACTTTAGAACCTGGTATTTGAAGAATTTGCTCATATCTAAAAAGTGTACACTTTACCGTGGTTGCGTAAGTTTGCACTTTGTGCATTTCTGTCACCCGATTGGGCTGAGATGGGGATACTTCCATCTTTTGTCTTGGCATTTTACCATGATGAAAAATCGCTTACCCACAAAAAAGCCATTTTCCGTCCTCAACTTAGATTTGGAGTGGGTTTTTTGGTAACTTACGGTTGACCACACATATGTTGGTGACCCAGGAATCATATGAAGTTTCCAATGTCAAGCTCATTATATAACATCCGATGCATGCGTAAATTATAACAACTTGCCCGGTCTCAAAATTATTGTTTTTGGACAGACTCAAAACACATGGTTTAAACAATGAGACTACTACACTATTTAATCAAAAAAATATTGTCTTTTACTTTTGAAAACGTTTTTGATGGGTTGAATTCAATAGATATATTTTGAGACACCCTATAATAAAAAAATAGACAAAAATGGTAGAATGGAAGGAATCTAACTGAAGTATTTGAAGCAAGAATTAATTTTGTAACAAAACTCTTTTTTTTAGTGATGACTTTTTTTCTTTTCAAATAAAAAGATGCATCATATTTGATTGATTAAAAACGTGTTTTTGTTAATGAAACCCTTAAAGGTTGTCTTTAAGAAATATATACTCACTTACCTTAAAGGTTGTGTTTGTATAACTATATAATCATTGGATAAACCATCAATGAATGAAACTTTGGATGAAAATTCCGGAAAGCATGAATGTCTTCTCGAAAAATGTGAAAACAAAACAACAATTCATTGTGATTGGATAATTACATATCCTACAATGAGTTGTGATAAAAACAATTCTTGTTTTAACAACCGTAGGCCGATCGTTAGCAAAAGTCATTACATAATTAATGGCCAAGCAATCCCTATTGTGATTTAAGAGTGTGCTTCGTATCGGGGAATGAAAATGAATGAATAAAAATAAATGAATGACAACCATCGTAGATGTTTGGTTGAGGTGTATTACTTTTAGATGTTGGATTTAAACCTCATAAAGTTTGATGACAAAATTTTTCTATAATTATAACCAAACAATAAATTTGAAATCATAACCTCGTTCCTATATTTTTTTCAATCCAAAAACACCTATTGTGATTAAATAACTTCAACGCAATATACATTAGAATTGATCATGTGCACAAACCAATTGAGACCACTTTTACTCTTTGCTGTTGTAATTGGAAAAGAAAATGACAATCCTCAATCACAAATCACACCAGCAACTTGAAGTAATAGTTATCAATAAATAACAGAAGTTTCTCTACTGGTTTTTGTTTTTGCAGTTGCACCTTGAATATTGAAGCAAAGTGCATCTATGGGTTGGTTTATATCTTGGAATCACAAATTCGTATTGAATTTGGTATGAAAATAGAATAACCTGAATATGAAAAAGTTGTATCATTACGATTGTTTATGTTGGATGATAAAATAAAGTATGAAAAGTGTATAGTATTTGAATTTAAGTAGTAAAAGGGTGGGTCCGGAATGAATTTCATAAACACCAATGCGATAATGAATCTACTATGATATCACATTTCATTTTCGAGTCACTAACCAAACACCATTAATTATGAAACCCATAACCTCATTCCCATTATACCCATACAACGCATCCTTAAGTGTTGTTTTTAACTCTTGTCGGCTGTCCATAAAGTAACTTCTGTCAAAGCCAAGTAATTAATTAAACTATCAACTAACTATAACTACCAATCTCTATCCATGATACAGCCAGCAAACTATTCATAACTCAAAGTTTTGTAACTAATGATATGAGATTATGCAACCACCACCCAACCAGCAAAAATTATAGCAGTCATCCATTATTTGTAGTAAAATGCCCTAAGTAACAAGAATATATCTTGGACCGCTAATGAAAAAAAAAGGATCCCTTTATGGTAGTAAAATGGCAAAAATAGCAAAAGGTTGTGGCTTTGGTACAAAAGTTGATCATATACATCACCTACTAGTGTCTTCCTATTCTCATCATCCTGCAAATTATATACAACCCCTCATTCTACAAGAAAACTGTTAACATCAAAATGTGCCATCATTGTAAATATATTTGCGATATTTCCAATTTCCTATAAGCTGTAAGTCCGTATTAGAGGCTCAGCTGAAGTTAAATATGAAGTATTTGCTAAAATCTCTAATGTCAGCTGTCATGACTCGATATTTCTACCCAGCTTGTATGTATGATACATGTTCTTTACATTGAAAATGGAATCAAATATGATAATCATCCTGCAATAAAACAAAAACATGTCACCAAAAGCCTAAAAGTTGGATGAAGAGAGAACATCAAAATATCTGAGTTATGTAAAACCAACCTTCTCTTGCAAAAAAATTAGAGGTGTGCCAAATTTCATCTACTATTAATTAGAAAATGGGTCAATTTGAATTATATTTTAGTAATAACAAGACGGATGGCCTATTAAGAAAATAGCAAATAAAGGGAAAGGGTAAGATGGCTAGATGAGTTCAAAAGTCACTGAAAGCATACACAATTTTTAAAACTTCCTAGATTGTTTATTCAAGAACTTGTTTTGACCCATCAACTTGTCCAGCCCGCTCATTTTCCACTTACATAAATACGTAGTATTAAATACTTGAACATTGTGGGCCTAAGCCAATATTACTATTTACTAATGCTTGATGCAGTTGCTCAACTATTAAGAGGTGAAACATTGACTTACCAGCATATACAATGATGTCCAAATAGACCCAATTGATTTTTTTTCTTGGTAAAAACTTTCCAGAACTATTGACGGTTAAAATAAGAAGAGGATACTTTAGGTTGTCGGTGTTGCCTTCTCCTTGAGAGATACCACTGTCACTAAAACTGCTTATGCGACATTATCATCCCTTCAGAAATTTCCTTTGTCCAGGAATCTAAAGCGATAACATAGCTGTCATCTTTAGAGCTTTTATTTTTTTCCTCTTTTAGTTTCACATTTTTGATATCTCATGAAAAGTTTTATTTATCTTCGCTATTCCTTTCAACTGGCTCTACACTTGGTTAACTGTACTTCATGTCATCGACCATCTGTGAGAAGCATAACACCAATCAAATTTATAAGAAATGAATAGGTTTATGTAATATTGTTGTTAAATAATCAGATGAAAAAAATATACAATATGGTAAGAGATGTTTGGATGTCTTGAGAAGTTGCATCAATCACATAACCAGATAACCAAATGTTTTAGTGTTAGTAAATTCTCATTATTAATGAAATCAATATATAAAATGGCCTTAAGGAACAATTTGAAAAGAAAACGAGTTTTATTCCTCATAGAAGTGTTTGATCAATGTGTTTGGGTTCTAAATACGGATATCAAACCCATATATTTAGGCATATTCTATTTCAATTCCCGTTCCACCCTAGTATTAGACTCATACCCATAGTGATTCCTAGTTAAAAACCAAACACCCCTATAGGTTTACTAAATTATGATGTCAAGAGATATAGGGTATATAAGTAATTTTGTTCTACCCTTAAAAGATCAGCTACAAAAAAAAAATCAGATAATAAGTATCATAATGCAAATCCAAACACCCTAAAAGAAAGAAACAAGTTTTCAGAACTCACAATTTCACCACTCCCTACAACCACGTCCACTTTACTCTGATGTAGCTTCATACGCTTTTGTTTGTCATGCGTGCTGACCAAACGCATTTTAGGGGTTCTTTCACAGTCCCGAACTTCATCTGGAGCAGGTTCTGTTCCTAGAGATGCATAATCAGTCATCACAGCAACATTGCGGACACATCTTTCTCCCCGTTTGTAAGGTGCTGCAGGAAAAACATATAGGTGCACCACCGCAGCAACAGCCATCTGTTTCACAACATATTCAGCACAAAACTTCAAAACCATTATCATTTGGTTATTCTGTAGTTATCTCACCATATTTAGGTAGTGCTTGGTACTGTGTTATGAAAGTAATTGTAGATTATTGCATTTTCTAGTAGCACATAATATGTTTCTAGTGTTTGGGTATAGACGAAATGAACCTGATCTTGGTTATCGAATTCTATAGTGGTCAAAAGAACCATTTAGGAGTAGTTGCAACAAGACGTAGTATGATTATCTGATTATCATGGGTCATTCTACATATGGAATCTTAAAATCATTAGAATTTCTCAAACAGTTAACCAATCACTAAACTAACTATTACAAGTTGATAATTTTTCATATCACATCCAAACAATATTCTCTACTAGCCGTTCAACTATAGGTGATTATCTGTTTCTGATTTTTCCATATCACATAACCACTTCAAGACTCGATTTGAAACACCCCTTACTACTACCCTATGTCATTGCATTTACTGCACAAGATTCAACTATTTCGAAGTATGGCAACTACAACTAAACCCTTTTATATCCTTTTTTAGCCATGGTAAATTGGCAAGAAAGAACCAATTAAAAGTTAATTTACATTACTCACCTCGATACATATGATATAATCTTGAATACGTGTTTTTAACTCCTGCGCTAAGGACCCTTTAAGGGCTCCCATTGAGAAAAGAAATGCAACAGCAACACCTTGCCACCATGTCAGGAATACTATCGACTTAAATGTCAAAAACTTGGCTAAAGGTTTAATCGGTGCTAGCTTATCTTTGATTACTGAATAGAATTGCACGAGACAATACAAGGCCCAGCTCTGGCTGAAGTTGAGAACAAGTGCCAAGTATGGATAGCTGCAAAGACATAAAAGACTTGTGTCACAACCAATTAGACACGCTAGGCTAGAAATTAGAGGTCAATTCAACTCGTTTACTTATGATTACCCAACTCTGGTTATGTTTGACCTCTAAGAAGTCAAACGGGAACAGATAAAATAAGAGACGGGTCAAACAGGTCGAAAGTCGCCCTAAAGTGTAACTTAAGTGCATGAAGTGATGAAACCTCCTACACCATTATTTTCTAAATCGGATTTATCAATAAATAACATAACTTTTTAAGTAATCATTCTTGACATGCTGATTACTTTCTAGAAAACTATAACTTCCTCTACCAGAAATCAGTTTCTACTCCTTGGTAGTTGGTCACAAGCTGTTGGAACAGAATGTAAATAGTGTGATAGATGAAATAGCAACTATTCAGTGCATAAACTTTTTGGAAACTTCTAACCACCAACAAATACAATGCTGTAATACATGATAGAGGTGGCAAATTCGGCCCATTTGCTTATGAATGGGTCAGTTTGGGTTATGTTAAATCTCTAATGGGTCAAATGAATAAAATCAATATAGCTGGCATAGCGAAAACTGGTTAAATGGGTCAAGGTCGTAAGTAGCCCTAAGTTAATATTGTGCATAAAACCTCCTAAATCTCTTATTCGAAAAAATATATGTTCTTGTTGACGTAAAAGACAAATTTTGTGAACATCTTTGACATGCCAACTCATAATAACAAATTTAATAGTTTTTTGAACAAAACGATGTACAGGTCAACCAACCCAACCCGTTATAACCCCCATAAAATTATACTCCTTTTGATCCCCGAATTTGACCTGTAACACAACCCAGCCAACCCATCCATTTTGCCAGTTCTACTAAATGACATAGAAAAAGCATCTTACGCGTATCCCCATTCAACTTCCTTCTCCGTAAATTCAAGAAACTGAAAATCATTGCTAGCAGCCCACATATCAGCTTCAGTATCATCTGAAAGCAAGCATTTAGATGAGACTGGAAATTGCAAAACATTCAACTAGAATAATGAAATATACAAAAGTCTCCGTACATATTGCACAATCCCAATTTTTACAGCTTGGTAGAAACGAGGACCAAGATACCACTCTCTCATCAACCAATTTAAGGGAAATGGATGTTCCACAATTCCATAGGTATATGATTCTTCTATAAGGGGAATGCTAGAGCTGATAAGGCTTTTACTTTCCATGAACTTGATAGTATTATCCTCTCCACCTTCAATCATCATAATGTTTATTAAAAGTTGTCAACTAGAACAATATGGATTATTGAATACCACAGCATATTAGAATATTTACACAAATGCATCATGGGTTATTCAGAAGCGGGAGCATAAGTGCACATAACATATAGCAACTAGCATGGTCACGTGTTATGTTGAAAATGAGCAGGATGGATAATGGGTCAAAACCAGGAATTTCTTATGAGTTAGGTTTGGTTGACTTGCAAACACATAAATTTCAGTTTAATTAAATAACTTAAATATGTTCTTAATTTAGTTTTAATAAAGCAATCTATGGGGTTGTATGCATTAATATACCTTCGTTGACTTTCAAACAGTTGACTTGTATCCGTTTTTATGTAACTTTACCCATTTGACCTGTTAGAGATTCATATCACCCAAATTCACCTATTTTTACATACATAGGCCAAAATTAAGACTGGTTTCCATTATGCACCTAACACGTCTTGGGGGTTACATATACAAAAAGTGTGAACACAATACAGTTGCAAAAATTTTCTTTCATGCAAGCACTTAGAAAGAGATAATAACAGAATTCTAAAACAGATAACAGCAGAGGAATTCATGTGGACCTCATTCCAAAACATCAGTTAAAATAAGAACAACCATCAACGAGATGGTTCTCAGCAGAACATACCTAAGCAACAATCGATATCTCTCAAAGCAGTATAACGCAAAAGCTTCATAACAGTCCCTGATTATTTCATAGTTGAATGCAGAATCTGAATCATATAGTGACAAAAGCTGTCCACCAATGAAAACAAGAAAATTAGAAACATAGCAAAGAACAAGGATCAGAGCAGGCATGATAAAATAAAAATATAGCAGTCATTCTAATACCGATTCCACTGCATAAACAGGAACCATCAGAATAAGCCCAATTAGAAACTTCTGCTCCTGAAATAGAAATAATCATATCTACCATTAGTTTAAGATAATTAATATGAATTGCTAATGGTTGCCATGTCAAGCAATTTGAAGATGTAAAGAAGTAACGAAGGGTGCAAACTAAAAAGAATGTATTACCTCCGGTTGATTGTAAGCAGCCAAGTGCTCAAAGATTAGATACGTTGAGAGGATGAGAGCAACGAGTACACAAAAGCTTGCACTGAAGATTGTCCAGTTGTAGAGAAAAGTATGGTCAGCACCAACATTGACTGACAACATCGATAATGATCTGCTTGAGCACTCTGCTAGAGTGAGAGTAGAAAATAGAGAAAATAACACTCCTCTCCATCCCATCAGTAATATATGGCGATAACACTTCCGCTACAACGGGGAATGATGGGCACTGGATCATAAAACGTGAAAACACATGATCAATCTATCGATATATCAAAAGCATTCAGATAATCATGAGAACTCCAAATATAAAAACTAGATGAATTTTGATGCGAATTTAACCATGTTCAGCTACTCGGTCTTAAGCTAGTAGGCTAACCTATGTGAGTAGATTAAATGCACGTATGCATATCCAATTCTATAGTTGAGCTAGTAGAATCAATGGTTATTAACTTATTAACAGGGTGTTTGGGATAGTGTTTTGGAGTCTGATTATACCATTTGCAAATAGCAAAAAATCAGAAAACTGTGTTTGGCAAGTTATTTGAAGAAAACCATTATCTGCATTTTCTTAGAGACCAAAAGCAGTTTCACAATCTCATAATTTGTTTTGAAAATGAATACCCAATTCGAAACACCCTAAGACGCAAATAACTAGTGTAAGAACAGCTCAGTTGGTAATACTTGAATGATGTTCAATTAAGGTAAGGGTTCGACCCTTGGCACCCCCATAGCCACAACCACTGGCATCATGTATCCCCCCCCACCCCACCCCCCCCCAACCACCCACACACACACACATTATGGAAAGGCACCATTGTGGGTCGGTTCGGAGTTACCGGTTATTAACCTTTCAAAAAAATCAGAAAGACACAATTCACATTGCTCACGTATTTCTTTTCGTGAGATGAGAAATCATGTAGCTAAATGAATGTTACTTGAATATAAACTTTGACTAAAATGAATAGGACGCCACTAATTTTCACTCTCCGGTAACCACTATACACATAAAGTTCCTCTTAAATTCACTACACCTAGTTTACTCGAACAGCTAGCGAACTAGACATGATGCATTGTTAGCGAATTCAGAGGTACGTCTACTATCACAGGATTTACTTGTATAAAAAGGTTTTAGTCACAAAAACAGCGAACTTTACAAATTCCGTCTTGGAACATGAACCATAAAATTATCATTAAATGTAACGAACTTTCCTTTCATAAGTTATGCCATTTTGATGTGTTGTTATACCAAAACACGTGTCACTATTTTAAACGTGACAACACATTATGAAAAATCGTCGCATTTGATGATCTTTTTATAGTTCACGTACAGACAGAACTGAAAAGTTTGTTGCTGTGACCTAAACAATATAAAAGAAAACACATAATCCCTAACCTAACTAAATCCCCTAAGTTCAAAATCCTAATTAATTCGGGTCCGAATTCGACTTAAATAATTGAAAAAATTATCCTAAATCCTTACCAACATTTAATTCAACAATTACTTCATTGAATGATGAATTTAAAAACACTTACATTCAACCGATCATCATATAACACAATAACAGACACATTTTATTATCACTAAAAATTAAGACTATAAAAAATAGTAATAATAAACTAAACCCTAAGAAGTTAAAGAAGGTTTTACTTACAGTTAACGGATTAAACGATGTCGTAATGCTGCTGGATGATAATAATAGTTTGTTAGATGATTATGTACGGATGTGAAGCTCAATTTATTTTTACTCAAATTTTATAAAAAGTTTTTAAAAGTTTATTTATTTTGGTTTTATTTTTATGAAAGAAGAGTTTGGAATATGTGGCGGTTGGGCAAAAGTGTTTATTGGGGCTTTTGGATATGTTGTTGTAAGTTGGTAGGTGATCACGAGGAAAATAATAATTTTATAAAGGCGATGCGTATATACTACTTAAAATTTGTATATTTAAGTATATATCTCAAATATGCTTAAAACTGCATTGTATATTATATATTGAAATTTGTAATTTGGGTAAATATGCACGAGTTTTTTAGTTTTCTAATAATATATATTTCTTCCTTTATAAAAGTTGTGATACTGAATGTAGCGAGAATGGTCCGTCAGCTTGATTTGTTTGACTATTTGGGCTTCATAACTTACCAGCTAAGTAATTGACGTATAGGTTTAGGATCAAACGTTTTTTATCTGGTCACCGGTACTTTTCCATATTTAGTCTTTGGTTGGTTTGGTCTTATGTATAGCATTTGATATACTTTGTTAATTTGCCGAATCGCCGAACCGGACCAACACACTTTTTGAATTGAATATTTTTTGGTCATCGGTCAGGTGTTTTTGGGCTAAATCAGTTTTGATCGGTCCGATTTTCAAACGTTCGAATCCCTATATTGGTTAGTTGAAGTGATATGTTGTTTTCAATTAGATGTAGTTGAAAATGTTGATTTTCTTTTGAGTTAAACTTGAAAATTATTTTGAACTTAATGCGATTTGTTGTTGTTAAAAGTTTAGTTGTCAACTAAGAATTGTATGAGGCTCGCTTCGAGTAAGGGGACTCAATCCTCCTCCCCGATTTTCTCGGACACGTTAGTTTCTCTCCGTAACGGCCCCGGTGATTGGGTCTTGCTAGTAAAGCTGACATCTATTTCTACAAATCATACCCTGATATATATCTTTTATATTCATTAATACACACACAAACAAAGGAAACCAAGTTGAAAGTCGATCTTGTGTGAGATCACTTCCATACAATTGGTGATCGATTGAACACGATCAAATAATATGATAACGATCGATTGATGATCGATCGAACAAGTCGATCGTTTGGTGTTATTGGAACCAAACAGGTTAAAATGAATCTTTGAGGTTGTGTGTAATAGTGTATAACATGGCACGTGTTTGAACTTTATTAAAGTGTGTCCCTTCTATATTTCTTTCAATAACGTGTTTTGGATAAGTTTTGAACACAAATTCGGTTGTTCACACTAATATTTTTTTATGTGTGTGAGTGTGAGTGTGTGTAGAGTATGTTTATGTTTAGGTGATGTATGTTTTGATTGGTTATACTAGTTATGTTATTATACAATATTGATTGTTTTAAACCTGCTAATGTGACTTCACGAGATCGCCAATAATAATGCAAACACCATTATACCTAGCGTGAATTATTTCATAAAGGTTTCTTGTTTTCCTAACTTTATAAGCGCACATCTTTGAGTTTGTTTTTATATTTGACTTTGCCGTGAGAAAGTCGATGGAGTTCTCTCTTTCAAATACGGAATACTTGGAAACGACCATGTGCCCGATATTAATCACGTATTACTCTTTTACTCTTATACTAAAAGAAAATAGCGACCTAAAAGATTTTACAAACTTAATACAAACGCTTCAAGTGAACATCACTAATTATTTGGATGCATAGTAAGATTTTACAAACTTGCATTATACTCTTTCAAAGGGTTTTAATACAACTATGCTTGCAAAATGTGCGCGTAAAAGAATGCCGGGTCATGAGAAAGGACGTAGGGATCATGAAAATTATAACTGCGTAGTTCCGTGTACTTTTCTGGGACGATATTTTAGTGTGACGCATCAATAACGCCAGAGTAGCGTAGAAATCCCTCTTTCAAAAGTCAAAATAGAATTATACTACATTGGTGTGACATGTAAAAGTAAAGTAAAAAGTACTTAGCCCGTCATAAGTGCTTCACGGGTTATTGGTCACGTCGTTTAGGTTATTATGGGGGGGTTAAGATGTAGACTTGTTCTTCACTCCACCAAGGTAGAGAAGGCTGGCCGGATTAAAGATAGAAAAGGACCTCCGGCTTTTGAGAGTGAGGATCGAACTGTACTCTCCGGTTGAAAGGCAAGGGTTTTTGGCCCATCCAACCTCTTGGTATTGGTGTGACATGTGATAACAAAAATTAAAAGAAGAATCACATTGGTGTGACATGTGATTCTTCTTTTAATTTTTGTTATCAACTAGGGTGTTATTAACCATCTACCCCTTGAGATGGTGCCAACTATAAATATCCCGGCTCATCCATGTGATCTTTATGCTTGTGAGTTGAATCTGGACTAAGCGACATGGTGTGGTATCATGATCAAGTATTTCTGGCGTCAACCTTTATTGAGTAGGGTTGATGGATCCAAAAGAAATCTGTAAGGTTGAGGTGTCATAACTTAGAAATTTCACACTTAGTAGGGTGTTGTTTATGTATATGTTTTATGACAAACTTTTATCTTTCATGTCTTATTTTTTAGCTTTTTAATAACAGTACAAGACAACTTGAATTTTTTTAAAAGAATTGTTTTGCACACTTTAAACTTTTTAAACATTCTATTTTATGTATCATGTAGTTGTACATTATTTATAATTTATTTTATTTGTCTATACAATAAAATTTACAAATCAAAATAAATGTATGCAAATCACCTTATATTTTATAAACTTGGTTAAAATTAGAGGGTGGAACGAAAGCTTGGCCGGCTCATTTAATTTCGAAACTATATAAGCATAGTTCAAATGGAGCTAAATTTTAGATTAATTCACATAAGGTACCGAGCACATTTACTACTTTTAAAAATCGTTTATACATTATAGACAATATATATATATATATATATATATATATATAAGGCCGTTTAGTACCGGCAAGCCTTCTTCGACTTTGTCTGAGGCTAGGGCTGTTTCGATTATAAAGGAAAATTAGGCTCGAGGCATAGCTCAATTTCGTTTAAACTTCGACTCTTCGAGAACTTTATCTTAGATCGATCAGGAGCTTTTAGAGAACCGACTGGTTTCAATCTTAGTTAAAATACTAGTAATTTCATTAAGGGGGCGTTTGGTTGGGGTAATTTGAAGTATATTGGGGGCATTTGTATTTTAATTCCCTTCAAATATCATGTTTGGCAACTCAAATGTGACATTTGAAGTAATTTATAATTCCAATTTATGAAATGGAGGGTAAAATATTTCCAAAGTAAAAAGAATTTTAATTTACTTGAAAAAAATTTATAAACTTTTTTCTTATTGTTTTATAAACTTTTAATAGAATATTTATGAATTTTTTTTTATAAACTTTCTTTTATAAATTTTATTTAAATTTTTTATATATTTTTTATAAATTTTTTATAAGTTTTCATAAACTTTTTTATAAAACTATATTAATAAATTTTTTATAAACTTTTTTTGATAATTTTTTTTTATAAATTTCTTGTAAATTTTTTATGAACTTTTTTTTTATAAATTTTGTATAAATTTTATTTATAAACTTTTTTTATAAACTTTTTTTTAAGTTTTTTGTAAACTTTTTTTTTATAATTTTTTTATAAATTTCTTATAAATTTTTTTTATAAATTTTTTATAAATTTTATAAACTTTTTATAAAATTTTATAAATTTTTATAAACTTTTTTTATAAATTTTTATAAACATTTTTTATAAACTTTTTTTTTATAATTTTTTATAAACTTTTTTTATAAACTTTTTTTTATAAATTTTTTATAAACATTTTTTTTATAATTTTTTTATAAATTTCTTATAAATCTTTTATAAACTTTTTTTATAAATTTTTTATAAACTTTTTTTATAATTTTTTTATAAACTTTTTTTATAAATCTTTTATAAAATTTTTTCCAAATTTTTTATAAACCTTTTTTATAATTTTTTTTTTAACTTTTAAATAAAATAGTTATGAAATTTATATAAAAAATATAAAAAAATATTTATAATATTTACGTCACCAACAATGCGAAGATATTTTAAATTAGAATTTTAAATTCCAAGAATTTAAATTTTACAAATTTAAAATAGAATTGTCACCCACGTGGCTTGTAGACAAAAGCAATATGAAAGCCTCAGCAATATCCTTTTATAAATCTTCCTACTTCCTACACACATAATAACATTTTACTGTATATTGATCCCTGTGAATAAAAGCATAAGTATGAACAAGGAGAAAAAGTTTCATTTCATTAAAGAGAATAGTACTCCTACTTTGGAAGGTTGGAGGCTTTGAGCTGTAAAAAGAGAAAGAAAAAAGTTGTGCTAAGTGCTGAGTGTAAAACTGTAAATGGATGGGCTACAAGGCTACTACTACTAGTAAAAGTTAAACTTAACTCTCTGCTCCCAAAAATGGCAGCCGTTGGGATGCATTGACGGCTGTGACATCATGACCATGCCCTTTCATGTCACTTTATTGCATTTTTTATGGGGAAGTATTGATTTATGCAAACTTTATCATTTGATTTACAATACTTAACAAAATGTTTGTGTGATGACCATTATACATAATATTTGTTTTTGATTTGAATACTTTCATTAAATAATGTAGGGATATAAATATGTCTGAAAACATTTTGAGTGTTAATCAAATGATAAGAATATAATAATCATTTCACCTACTATCTTATCACATTTTCTTTTAATTAAAATTCTATTGCAAATAAGTTTATGAACCACCACCAAAAATTTGAAAAAGAAATTAAGGTAAACATAACTACTACTACTTTGTATCACTCTTTATGTATGCTTAGTTAGATCAACTTTTTTTTTTTTTCTTTTTTAAAACATAAGTTAGATCACTTTATATGTAAACAAAATTCATGATACAGTAAACAACATGCACATTAAGGAACAATTAAATATATCAGATATAAGAATAAAGGAGTATTATGAAACCTTGACCCACTTTTCGGATGTACTTTTTTAAATCTTACACTCTATATTTCACTTTTTGTTTACAATACAACATAACTTTTCTAGTTTATATGTACGTATTTTACATCACACAATATCTTTTAGTTATTAAATTTTATAGTTTCTGTTCCATATTTTCAGTTTTATAATTTTTTAATATAAATAAAATTATAAAAAAATCAAAAATAAAAAATAATCATGAAAGTATCACTTGTAAAAATAGGGGGTTCAGATAAACTAATCCAATAATAAATGATCAAAGTACAATTATTTGCTACATGTAAATAAGTTTCTGTCAAGTACAGCTCATTTAATTTACAATTTATACAACACCCTCAAATTAATTAATGTTTGTGTAACGAATGCAAAGAGTAAGTAGGAGATAGTTTTGATCGTGTAGATGGCCCCAGGATCAAATAAGAAATAAAAGTAAAATGAGAAAGATGAAAATAATCATGTAGCGTATTTAGGATATGCCAAACAAAAAAAGATCATCTACCATTAAATTCTCCCCTACATTTAAAATGTGTGGTGAAAATAATATACCAATCTTATTATTTTTATTTTTTTTAACTTTAGTGTATCCATTCCCAAGTATAAAGATTAGAGTATTATAACAAACATCAAAATAAAATTAAGAGTAAATTGCAAAAATGGTGCTTATTGACATTAAATTCGAGATTTCGATCTAATGATTTTGAAATTGTGGCGTCTTTGTGAGAAAAAGTTTAGGATTCATTTCGTCGCTTTTGCTCAATGTGAAATGATTAAAATCTTTCTTTACTTCAAGTGAAATAAAGAGTAAAAAGAATTCATTTCACTTTTGGCGCAGGGCAAAATGACCCAAACTTTTCTCACAAAGGCGTTGCCTAATTCGAAACAAAACAAAAATATGCAATTTGGCCAAACCCAAGGGGATGATGCAATATACTAACTGAAAGTCGGGCAACACTTGATACGAATAAAAGAATGAATGAATATGATTGTGTTGTTCTATGTGTAAAGCATGGGAATAAACGATGATCTGTTATTTATATAGTAGGATCAGGCTTGGATTATCCTTATAAAAGATGGTGCTCAAGTACGAGGTTTGATAAATTGTGACTAATGACAAATTGTTGCGACTAGAGACAGGATGTCTCATTAACTTTTACAAGAAAACACCTTAATGACACGGAAATTCTAGCTATTTGGAAACATTCCTTACATGGAGATTATGTTTCTTACATGAAGACATTTTTCCTCCTGTGACTTTCTTTGGGTCTTATTCCCGAGAGTAAGTTCGTGGATTGAGCTTGCATGATGCGTAAAAATCAAGCTAAAAATCTCAAGAGTTAAACCAAAATACAAATAAAATACAAATGAAATGATTAAGGCGTAAATATCGACAAAGGGCAAATCAATTTGAGGAAGTTAAACCAAAGGAATTGATTTGCATTTATATTTTTGCTTGATCTGATCCAATCAATGTTTTTTTAGAACGACAATTTTTTTATACTCTTACTCTACCTGTCTCACAAATAATACCTCACAATATCTCCAACGAGACTTGAACTCACAATCTTTAAGTTAATGAACAACTCACCAACCATTAAACCAAAGACGTGAGTCAATTAATCAATGTTTTAAACAGTTGTATTGTATTTAAATTCAAATTTAATTGTTTGTACATTTGAATGTGCAAATAAAAAAGTGAATTAAAACACATAGGTTGTGTTTGGCGAATGGCTTATCTTGGGACTTATACGAGAACTTTGGGTTTTTAAAATAGTGACTTTATAAAATAAGTTTTGATTTTGTCATTTGAGCTTATAAAATCTAAGCCTAAAGAACTTAAAATTTTAGTATAAAAGGGCTCTAACGAGGTTTTTGAACAATAAATTAATTATTCTTTAAAATATCTAATATATGAAACTTCGTTTAATTATGTCTTTTTTAGTAATTTTGCGATTAGCGCAAAGGAAACAAAGCGTTGCAACAATTTATAAAAAGTACAAAATTTAACTTCTACTTATAATAAATGACCTGGCCCTAGCTGATTACATAAATACCCATAGTAATGAAAAGTACAACTAGTAATTAGTGAAGTTGTAAATAATCATGAGATGGGTAGTACTTGTCAGCAGATAACCTGTCTCCTCATATCTAAACTGTTTCATTGCATATCTTGTCTCAAAAAGCTGTATCAAACAAAATCCATTTTACACAAACAAACAAGAAACTTTTTACTATAGAAGTACATCAAACACTCCATTTTTCATAGCTTAGAAAATGGGATACTCAAAAGAAGAAGAAGATGAAGACAAGCTTATGCTTTTTCAGATGGACTTCACTGACTCAGAACCAAACAAACCATTACAACCTCCTCACAACTCCATGTACCACTCTTTGCAGGTTTGCATTCACTTTTTATAACATTAGTATCAAAATTTAAGTACAAAAAAGCATAATGCTTGATTTTTTTTATTTTTTATTTTTTTTCTTGTTTATACAAGATTACACCCTTTTTGTGTTTATTTTTGTTTGTGTTTTTAGCTAACAGTTAGTAGTAATATATTTGGTTCTTTTAGGAGATTCTTGACAAGTCATCACATGTTGCAAATGAAGTGCATGAGAAAATACTGTCTTATTTGGAAGATAATGAATATAAATGTGGGAAAATGTTTGATCTCAACAAATGGATTATAATGAGGTTGAAAATGGACAACTTTGAAGCTTCACTTTGTGAGACATCTTGGATCTCCACTTTTGGTCAAACCACAGGTTATTTTCCACTATTGACTTCAAGTAGTAATGGTTAGCGTTGAGGTGGTATACAAATGTATTGCTTAGGATTTTTTTAGAAATGTTAAAGAGAATGTAGGTATATTGTTTCACCATAAGAACTTGTTTGTATAGAGTTTTGCTTAAAGGTTTGACAACTAAAAAGTCAAATTTTGACTTTTTTAAATTCAAAAGTCAAATGTTTGACTATATGAGAGGTTTTAGTAGATGTACCTCAAAAAATTTACAAGTTTTTCACAAAATTGAAAATGGTTAGGTGTGATTGGGGTTAGTTAAATAGAAAAGAGATAAATTAGAGTAAAAACACGTCGAAACATAGCAATCATTTTGTGAAAGGTTCTTTTAAATTTGTGTGAACAAGTGTTTCTCGATTCTTCATTAAAGTGACTTGTTTTCATGGTTTCTTCTTAAGAAATGAAAAAAATCCCTGATTAGCTACTTGTTTATTTAACAAAGATCATCTAGTATTTGTTAACTTGATACTGTAAATTTGATCATTTTTCCTTTTTGACGCTGTATGCATTGCATAGTATTCGATGTTCTAAACTGTATTAAAAAATTGGCTGGCTTCTATAAAGGTTTCTCAATGTTATATGGATTTTCAAACGGAAGCTGGATGGTTTTGGTAACGATTTTTGAGTTATGGTACTTACTTATATACTAGAAATGAAGTGATAATGCACTGTTTTAAACGGTGCATTTCTTCTTTTGATTGCTTTCATGACATCATTACGATAAACGGCATTTTCTGACTATCATAAGTTTTGTATGTGAGAAGTGCTTGAATTTACAGGTGCGTATGAGTATATAGATGTGATGACAACCGGTGAAGTTAAGAGGTTGATTGTGGATATGGATTTCAAGTCTCAATTTGTTTTGGCAAGACAAACGCAAGTTTACTCAGAACTCATCAATGCTTTGCCATGTATATTTGTCGGAACAGAAGAGAAGCTTAACTCAATAGTTTGTTTGATATGTAAAGCAGCGAGTCAATGCCTCAAAGAAATGGGTCTTCACATCCCACCATGGAGAAAAGCAAGATACATGCAGTCAAAATGGTTATCTCAGAATTGCAAGAAAGTTTCGTTTTCACCCTTGGAGAACCACGTTCACGGCCATGTATGAATCAAGGACAGAGTTAGAAAATTTTATCCCGTAGGTTTAACCAAGCAACTTCTACTATAACTGTGAACTACGATTTTGTCGGTATGCTCACTAAAACCAACTCGACTTTTGCATTACCCATGTCTAGATCCGATATTGAGAGAGAACATGGTCTCCAAAATATGATTGTGGCTTTCTTGGGTTTGCCTTTTTTGCTGACTAAAATGCGTTTTTGAATGAAAGTTCATACATATATAGGGTAATATATCAGTTGCAAATATTGTATTCTAGTTAATATACATATACAGAGCTTACGGTACTTTTGAGATACTGAAGCTAATTGAATAGGTCATAGTCACTGTTAAATTCGATGGTCAACTCCCTGCTACTACCCTCCGTCACGCGCAGCAATCATTACCACCACCAAAAAATAAAAACTCAATACCAAACCAGGCAATCAAACACTATGACGCATATGAATACAATGAGCCCCATTTTGATCCATTTGGGTTCTCTATGTATTGGTTCTTGCGCCAAATAGAAAGAGGATGTCTAATGAATAACTTGATCTCATAGACACAAATACAATGAGCCCCATGGTCAAAATTGTCCTAACACATAGGAATTCTGCAAGTCTAATTTTTCTAGGTCATCGAAGTGAGGTCATTTTTCTAATATGTTAACCCAACTTCCATCTTAAGCTCACAATAAATAGCTGCGTAACTATAAGTAAGATGTATATGATACGGGTAGCTCAAATATCATATAACTTTCACCATAAACACATACAACAATAGGTACCAAAATTTGGGAGAAGTTCTTAGTCTTCATACAGGTAATGATAAAACAAACTAAGCATATAAGAGAAATACTTAGGCGATCTTAAATGTACAAAACACTATCAACATCAAGCATAAACTACCGGTAACAACATTCCTTGTAACAGAACTTACCAAATCGAGTTCAACCTGTGATCAACAATAGCATGAGTGAAATAATTCCAATAATGCCCGAGAATTACAACACAATCTTTGCTGCCATGGAAATAACGGGAGGACGAAATGGTTCAGTGATAAGTACCTCATAACCCCAAAGGCTTTAAGAACTGGTTCATGTAATTGAATTATCATTTTGTCCCTCCCATGCGTCTTAAAGCCTTTTAGACCAGTTCGTCTGAAAGACTTTAAGACCGGTCTAAAATCCCTTTGTAGTTTGTACCAAGGAGAAATAGAAACTCCTTAGACAGGTAAACCTTTCAACATTAATGGACTATCCAATTGAATGATCAGAAGCTCTACATTACTGTGATTATACATTTATTGAATCTCAATTCCTAGTTCAAATTCATACATCATGCACTTGTTTAACTGAGTTAATATCAATACATATAGTTTCTATTGAACTACTAACAAGATCCTGTTTCATAGTTTTACTTGGTTACTCATAACGGGTGTCAAATAACATTCACCATAGGTGAGTTGCATATCACATATATGGTATATCAAAATAACATTCACCGTAAACACATGCAATATGTACCAAAATCACCTAATACCTTTGGTCTAGTGGTATGTGAGTGGCCTATCAATCTATATAGGTTGTGGGTTCAAGTCTCGTTGGAGACATTGTGAGATATTAGGTGTGAGATAGGTTGTATATGAGTATAAAAAAGTTGCCAAAAGTATAAAATCGAATATGGGAGAATTTCTTAGACTTCATAGAGCAACGGTAACAGAATTAAGCATATGAGAGACATACTTGGGTAACTAGATGGTCAACTGAGGCATTTGACGATCCAAATCTTGAAATCTGATCACCGCCAGATTCACCATTCTCTAAAACTGATTTTATTGCTATTGGTGCATCGGAATCATTGACACCCATTTTGACCAAGGCCTGTTACGGATATATATCTCATAAGAGAACTGATACACTGCTAACAAACTGACGGAGTTATCAAGAAAAGTTATTCTTCATTGCCATTTACGGTTGCAAATAAAAGCATTACGTAATTATATGACTTGATAAAAGATGTTACTGGACTAGCTAAGGAACGCCAATATGGCATTAGCTTTAATACTCCACATATGCAACGATACTCAGAGACTTTTCAGTATATCAATCAAAGCTTCCTGCCGTTTTGTCACTTAATTGAAAATGCATAACAAACCTTCGTTATTGAAATGAACAACACTAATTATATCAGAGAAATATCTATCACTAAACAGAAGTACAAAGATTTGGAGACTCTAGTGCTAACATTAACTGTTTGTGTGTCTGCATTTATATCCTGTAGTTCAGACCTTTTCCTACAGTGTAATACACAGAATCACTTGCTTGTATCAAGAGTTTTATATCCTATACGAAACTGAGAATTTATCGCCATGCTACAACAACACTTTTGACTATACAGATGTGTGCTATATGTATTATCTAGCAAAGGTAGCAAGACATCTAACATGTCAAAAGTCAAAAAAAACAATTTTCTAATCAGGTTGAGGTGCGCAGATCCGCTAACACCTGTTTCTGTCTTGATTTTATTAATAGCTAATGTAACAACAATCATTATACAAAGTACACTAACAAAATAACAGCAATATTTTCCAATTAAGCGATTTAGTGGCATTTGAGTAAGCTCTAGGTGACTTTCAACCCCGTCATCTTAAGTTACATTCTAGAGTTGACCCGTTGGAGCTAACATTTCTAAGTGATCCTTAATTATAGAAAAGTATTAGTCCTTGACATCAGGTACCTGTGCAAGTGCAACTGACCAATTACCCCAAGAAACTTCTTCAGCTTCCATATCTCAAAGTTATCCAACTAAACATATTAAAATAGTGTGAATGATTTAATCCATACAATATAAAGGTTCATCGAATTTATCAACCAACAGGTAACAGAAAATGCGCAGTCCAGTAGCGAAGGAGGACAGTAACTTACATGGCGAGCATAATGACAGATTGCAGAGTCAGAACGCGCCACTTTTTGTTTGGCAAAATGGTTGTGGTTCTGGTGCAGCTTTTGTGAGGATGTTTCATGTGTTGTTGTGCTAGGAAACATACTGCAGAGGAGTCAGGGAGCCTCGTCTGGGACAACCATGGTTTCTGATAAGCATTAATAGGACAGTGTATCAGAAGTGAATAAAAATATGTACAAACCTAAGACCTATAGAAGCACAACGTACAACCTTGTGAGTGAGATCAGGAAGAATGATTACTCCATTAGGACTTAGGAGTAAGTCGATGCAAAACCAGCAATGGTTGGAGCACCTGTTTGTATCGCAACTCAAAAATCCCAAACATAATGTATTCTGCAATATTGAAGTATGAGCAACAATCCGTGACATGAAAGTGATTCGAGTATGTCACCGCATCCATTTGGTGTTACAAATCGCATCATCATAAACAAACAAACCAAACTAAAATCCACTAGTTCTACTAATTAGCATAATGTGCAAATAAAAAACAACAAAGTTTTCACTCATTATTGGCACCAACGAGTCATGTCATATACTAGCATTACCAAACAAGACGCTAGTGAACGCAACATACCATTTACATCAACAAAAACAACAAACGAAAGGACGGTTTAAAAGTAAACAGGTAAGCAATTAAAACAAGCAGTAGTAGTAGTAGAACTAGTCTTCCAACGCCGCAGCTTTCGCTTTCATCTTCATCATCTTCTTCTTCTTTTTGTTTTCCCTATCTTTCTCCAACTTCTTGAACCTTTCCTCCAACATCTTCCTATCCTCTTCAACAGTATAAAAAACTTTTCGATAGTTTTCGCGAGGCGGAACCGGAGGAGGCAACGGTTTCTTTTCCTCCTCCTCCGCCTCCTCCTCATCATCAGTATCATCATCTGAAGAAGAAGAAAATGTGTTTGGTAAAAGGCCTTTTCTGGCATAAATCTCCCTCCACATTCCATTGCAAACGGATTCTCTCCAAGTCATGTTTTTATAATCATAGTTGATGACGTAAGGTGTGTTCACCGGGAGCCCTTTCTCGATACAGATTTCTCTCCACATCTCTTCCGCTGCTTCTTCTTCGTCCATTTGCACTAACCCGCCTTCTCTTTCTGGGTCCATTTTCCACGTAATTATCGACATCGCTCGCTAATTGGGGTTAGGGTTTCGGGTTTCGTTTGGGGATCCAAACACAACAACAGGTTGGTTACTTCTTTTACCAGCGGAGGGGGTCTTTGTTTACATAAATCGTCCCTGATCTTTCTCTTTTCTTTTTAAGCGGCTCATGCATGCATGTCTATCTAAGCATGAGCCGACTTTATAATTGGGTTTTTCTTCTCAAAATACAAACCACAAGGACGACTTGTGTAATTTACTTTAAAAAAAAAACCACAAAACAAAACAAACTTTTTTAAGTTTTATTATACGAATTTTTTTAAATCTATACATATATATGGGACTAAGCATGACACGTCACTAATGCTGATTAGGCATTATAATGATGACATGGAACATGATATGATGAGTTGGAAATGGTGACTAGGCATTATTTCCGGTAAAACTTTTAAAATTTTTGACAGTTATCAGGATCGAACTGTGGTCTATTAGCCCGCATGCAAACACCTCAACCACCGGAGCAAGGCACCAATTGTGATATGTAATTCCATTACCAAATGAATATTCAACATAATCAGTTACCATCTTCACTTATTACCATCAAAACTGAAACTTCTACTCCATCGTATTTCCCAAATAACATTTACACCACATTCAATTGAGATGAGCGGATAATTTTATGTATTTTAAAATTTCAAAATCAACATTTATACCAAAAATCATGGCAACTAATCTAAATCAATCACACCAACCAACCCTATCTCCATCAATAACCCTACAACCATCAAAATTATTTTATAAGATAAAAGGCTTTTTTTTTTTTTTTTTTTTTTTTTTCTTTTCTTTTTTTTTTAATATGGTTTGGTTTGAATTTTTTTTTTTCAATGACTTTGAATATGAAATTGGTCTATTTGAACATGAAGGCGTAGATGAACCGTGTTTAATGAAAACTAACTGCTTGATGGTTTGAAGATTTGAGCGTTTTCCTCTTTATGCCTTTGACTTGCTTTTATCCAGTTAGTTGAGCCATTAGTTCTATGCCAAGTTGACAGGGTTTCATCTTCTTTCATCTCTATTATATGTGCTAAGTTACATGAGACTGTGGACATTCTTGTAACTGTTATTGTATGGATGTATTTGCAGTGTTGCTATATTTCATAATGCAAGCACAAGATTTAGTGAAAGATTTAGTTTTCGACTAGGTTCAGAGGTAACATATATAATCATTACTTGTTAGAATACCGTATCAATATATTCTTCTATCAATAATAGTCTCTACATCTATATGCATCAAACACAATATGAATCTAAAAATTAACATGCATCCGCATCCACACCCTCACCATTCCAGACTACTTTTTTCAAAGATGAATAAGTACATAAGCTATTTTAATAAGCAATTTCGAATAACCTTATTACTATCTGTTTATTTATGGTTTATATAGTAATATAATTTGTTTTTACAATGTGAGTAAGTAGTCGTGTAATAGTTTAAAATTTCTTATAGATTATGCTTATATAACGGTTGTTTGGAATCGCGTCTTTAACTACTTTGTGTGGGGTTTTTTTTTTCTGGGTACAATTGATAGTTGACCATACATTATCAGTGCCCTTTGTGTGACCTTCAGCATGTTTGGCTCAGAAAAGGCCCACCTACTTTGCCAATCGTGCACCTGTGGATGCCAAAATAATGTTACACGACCGATTTAAATAGGCCTATATCAGTGTACACATGTTCATTTGGTAGATTTATGCGAAGTCTATAAAAAAACATTTTCATAGGTGATGTTTTTCCACTTACATCAATTGGCACTAATTTGCAGTTTAATGCAGGATGGTATAATGACACGGAAGGGAGAAAAAGAAATTCAGCATGATGTTTTGGAGTGTGGAATTACTAATGTCAACGTGCATTAGATTGACCAGAAATAAAAGCATCCGGTAATTCTCCTCATTTCATAGTGTGGTTCTGACATTATTGTTAGCTTAGAATCAGGTGGTCTGTTTTCTTGCTTGATTTAAAAGTATAGAACAAATGTGCAATAAACCCACACTTGATGGTATTCACAGCTTTATTGGCAACTCTTAATATGAGGTCTTTGGCGGTTTTGACCCATTTACATTAATGGGTCAGTATGGGTTGTATATTGTCCCTAAAAGATCAAATGGGTAAAATTTAAAGTTCAGCTAAATGGTGAATTGGTTAAACAGTGTGAAATGAGTCCAAAGACTACTCAATGCCAACAACATCCTGAGTCATTTTTATTCGAAAATTTATTATAGTTTCGTAATAGTGGTTTTCTTTTTTGATAATAAGCAACACATCACTTATTTATGAAAGATAGAAAAATGGATTAAAAATGGTTGCAAAGTAACTCTCACCGACACGCCCTTTTTGACTTGTTACCTTATCGCTCAAGTTGCCCATTTTGTGCTACCTCTACCCATTACGACTTGAGTGATTGATGTTCTTTTGATTATATTTTTATGAATATAATAAACAGTCTCTTTAACCCATTACCACAAATTTACATGAACTGCATACATTAGTTCTTTCATTTGACACTTTATCATTTTATTATACGTTTTCATCCATTTTTGTTCATTTTATCATTTTATAATCATCACTTTATTAGAAAAACATAAGATTTACAAGAAATTGGTGGACTAATCATTAATCCTATCATTTTATAATCATCACTTTATTGTGAAAATAGTTTCTTTATGATTGTCTTAAGAGATCTCGTTCTAGAAACAGTAACATAAAATATGTTTTGCCCAAACGTGCCTGTACATATACAAGTATCATCATTTTTTAGTCCCATATAAAACTGAATCCAATCTGGACATACATCAAATATCAAATACAAAACTTAAATTCATTGGATAAATTTATAATAGAGGTTAATATCTGATTCTGGTTAGACGGGTGGTGTTCATATTCGTATAACTAATCAAGCAAGTAAAACATAAAAACACTTTTTGTAGGAAGTAACTGACTTGCGAAACGTTATCAGCAATCAATCCTACATCGTCTTTTTGGTTCCAACGCACAAATCTCATTATCCAAAAAAATAATCCGACTCACATTTCCCAGCAATCCACTCTCGAAAAACCTCCATAACTCATTATCCAAACGAATTAACCGACACACATGAACAAACTTCTTATACACATTCCAACACTTGATATTCGAGCACTTCATAACTAAACTTCTCCCATCCTCCACGCAACATAAAAACATCTTAACCTCATTTTCGGGACGGTCCAACACTCTGCTGAATCGACCATTTCATACAATGCTCATTTCGATGTACCTTAAAGTTTTCTCGCTAAGCAAAGTGCGAAACTTAGCAGTTTTGTTATTTTGTGATAAAACAGCTTTCAGTAAGTCTGGAATTACTTGTATGACAGCTGAAAAGGTCATAACAGAAATGAATAATCTTTCATACTCAGGTGAAAAAGGTAGATGGATTAGTTTTTAGTTAGGATGAAATAACTAAAAAAAAGGTAGATGAATGACTTTATATATGGGCAAAATAGTACTACCTCCGTCCTAAAATTATAGTCCCCGTTTGACTTTTTCGGTCTTTCTCTTTCAACTTTGACCATAAATATTTTCGTTTATGTTATACAATAGTTGATGAAAATTATACCAAATGAAAATACATTAAAAACTCAATCCATTCATATATTTTGCATCAAATATTATATAACACAAAAAAAAATACTTAAGGTCAAAGTGGTAAAAGAAAGACCGAAAAAATAGAAAGGGGACTATAATTTTGGGACGGAGGGAGTAAAAGATAACAGACGTTGACTAACGGAAAGTGGGTCAAAGGACTCATTTAGCCTATAAAACGCATACTTTGGACTACCGACTATGAAAATGGCAAGTTTTGTCCCAGCGTGATGTTTCGGGACAAGTTTAGGGACCAACAGTGTATTTTAGCCTTATTATTATTATTTATAAACATCACTTATTATTATTATTATTATTATTATTATTATTATTATTATTATTATTATTATTATTATTATTATTATATATATATATTTTTTTTTTTTTTTTTTTAACATCACTTTATTAAAAACTCAAAGGATTTACAAGAAATTAGTGGGAAGCCGAGATACTAACTGGGCTCCCACTCCTTTAGCTATAGAAAAGCTAATCCTACTAAATATATGAGCAGCAACACGTGCTCCAATGTCTTGGGTCATCGAGAACTTTCGGAATTATTATTATTATTATTATTATTATTATTATTATTATTATTATTATTATAAAACATCACTTCATTAGAAAATCATATGAAATTACAAGAAATTAGTGGGGAGTCGAGAGACTAACTGGGCCACCACTCCTCTAGCAATTGCAAAACAAACCATACTAAAAATATAGTTAGCACCACGCACACCATTTTCTTGAGTGATCGAGTACTTTCGGATTAAACCGCTAGGGTCACCGCACCTCCTTCCTCGAGCTCACCAAAAGAAGAGAAAGAGGGGGATGAACCCATACAATATCGCGCATTTGGTTTCAGATTTGATGACGCGTTGTCGCTACTTCAATCACGTTCACCACCCTCGCCACAAAGTCAACCATACCGGTTTGCGTCAAGGGCGATGACCCAAGAGATCAACACACACATCAAGGCCTCTCTCCCATGAGTAAAGTAACAAGTCACCGGGCGTAGGTGTTTGTCCCTCTCCAGAGCCCTATATCAACTTCTTCTGGCCAAAACCCCTACCGGAGCGATATCGGCGAGTGTCACGCACCACATTATGTCGATGTTTAATACCAATAACACCTGCACATGATACGGCATGATCCCCATAGATATCACCCGTAAATACCTTGGAACAAGCGAGCATGGCATCCGAGTAGAGAAAAGGGAACACCTAGACGATAGCATAAAACACACGGTAGGTTTTAGCATTCATAGTCCGTCCCAACCCAACTATCGGGACTACTCGAGCCATCAAGTGTGATCTTCCATTTGCGATCTCCATAAGGCAATGTCTGTAGCATAAAGGTGGATTCGAAATACAAAATGATTATTATTATTATTATTATTATTATATATATATATATATATATATATATATATATATATATATATATATATATTAGAAAACAAAATGATTTACAAGAAATTAGTGGGAAGCGAGACATTAGTTAGGCTCCCACTTTCTCAGATACAAAAACTTAGTATATGAAAAATAAAAGCACCGCTCTTGCTGAACAAGATGTGATCTTGATGCGTGAAAGTGTATCCAAAGCTTCCGCCCACTCCCCAAATGTAGAAAAAGCAAATGGAATGAACTTGTAACTGTTTTCTTCACATTTGGACACATATTTCCTTTTCTTCTTCTCCACATCATTATGTAACGCTAACCGGAGCCACGAATTGCATCAATACCCGTATGAGGGAGATCGGTCGCCACTCTAAACATCGTCCTTACCTTGGATCGGTTGAATAATAGCAAGTCCGCCGGCCGACGTAGCTCTTTCCCATCACTTGAAAAGAAACCCCACGGGGCCTCCTTTTCACCATAATCCCAACCTTGAACATATGTCGACAAGAACATCACGCACCACGCTTATGTCCAACTTCACCCCCACTTCACTGGAACAATGAACTGCATGGTCTCCCCATTGGTCCATACGATGCTTGCAGCTTGGACAAGGACTACCTTCAAAAAACATGGGTATGGTAAGCCTATAACACAATACCGAACGGAATTGTCGATGATTCATCCTTTGGCATAACCCATCAATCGGTATGGTGAATAGGAAATCTTGTGCATGTGGAGCCCGGGTACAACTGAGAATAGCCACTTGCCTTGGGCTTAACGAATACTTGGAAACGGATCTTTCTCGATGACACCAAAGTAACACTTTTCTAAGGTTTTCATCATATGGGGAGGGCGTCGAGGGACATAGAGCGGTCTCGTGTTACAAGCTTTGTTAATCGCAAAAGTATCAAGAGCATCTTTGTCAAGCGAAGGACCATGGGAATTAATGTCCGTTTTCACCAATATCTGGTCCTGCATATCACTAGTTTGCAAACGAGAGGCGAGGAAAGCATATTGGATGATGTCACTCGCCGCATGGATGCCCAACCCACCCATCTTGATTGGGAGGGTGGCAATTTCACAACATATTTCTTATCACATATTTTTTTCTCCCCCTCAAAAATGGCATATAAATATGTTATTTTTGAATAAATGTTGAGAATAAATATGACCATTTTGAGTTTTGTGGGAATATTACCACAAAGAACAATTTGTGAACAAAGTTTTTGAGCAAATACTCCCCTCACACAAGTGATAAACCGCTGAGTGAGTTTTGAAAATCATAAGGGGAAGTACTTGTTCTTTTGAGCAAAACCTTTTAAAATGAAAGGTTTGATAAGTTTTACTCAAAAGTAAGAAGCTTTCGCTCCTTTTATAAGGATTGTGGCAATCTTTGAATCATACCACGGGTCCTTTCATTACAAACGGGTTGTACATCGTTATGTTTGCACAAACCATAGTCATTAAATAATCACACATCCAAATCAATATAGAAAATAAACAAATTTAAGGGGTACCGGGTAGTCCAAAGAATATCTCCGAGGGAATGCGAGCAGGCGTTGATAGCTCAGTGAGAGTAATCTCCGGGCGACCACCTGGCTCTCTAGAGTTACGGCTCAATCGTCCCTTCTGTACAACCTTTCATCAATCCGAGTGATGATCCTTTTAACATCCCGTCTTTCCTGAGAATTCCATCGCTTTGGTGACCCAATGCCTTCATGTATCGCCTTCAACCTATAAGCCAAGCCGTCCCTGAATTTATTCAGTGTGTGATCTCCAAACTTATGAAGATCTCTACACGCCATCAAGCAGTTGCGAAGTAGTTCACTACGGTAAACTACTCCAAATGGTTTGCTGATGAGAGTGTATTGTGGAAGATGGTTGATGTCAGGAAGTTCTAGGCGAGGTCGGTGAGGTTGACCGCACCGATACGACGATTCAACAAGTTGTAAATCTTTTACACGTTCACGGATCACTATGTTCGATAAAGATGAGCAAGGACTTGATGTATTCACGTTGGATTTCAGTCGAGAATTGTCTCATTCTTCCTTGTACCTTGGCAAGATACAGATCTTCAATGTCATTGAGAGACAAATTCTGAAAGTCCGCTTCACAGAAATCATAGTCCCTTTCATCTTGTCTTTTGACCACAATTTTCTTGAGGAAAGTGTAGTCCCATTTAGACGAAAAAGAGCTACATGCTTAACAAAGACGCATCCCTTTATCATCGCGGCACTTCATGTTTAGACTTTGAACTTTGGCGGCTTTTGTAGTAGATTAGATGTAAGCGTTCGGCCAATGGTGAATCCCATACATTGCATCAATGTCATCTTGTTCCACGCTTTTAGAAAACATGTGGGTAGCCTTTTCCTCGATGGCTATGCAGTTGGAGTATATGGCTGCCGGGAACGGAAGTGTAAGTAATGTAGCGTATTTCTTTGAACCATCACTACCGTGTAGAAGAAATTCCAGGTCATTGTTGAAGAAGTAGCGGAATGGAATCTTAGGTTGATTTGGTTGTGTCGTTGGTAGAGGTCTAGACCGGTCGGTGTAGTATGGAGCCTTGTCTTTTTTGGTGAAGTCAATGTTTTAGGGGGTTGAGCCAATCAATGCTGTTAGACATGGCTCGTGCTATGTTTTCAAGGTGATATTCAACTTCAATAGCACTCTCGAAGCTGTCTTTGAGCAGTTGAAAAGCTTCATTCTTGATGCGTTTTAACTTTGACTTGGTCATCTTCTTCACCGAAGCCCTTGAAGTAACTTAGCATGCTTCAATGTTCGACCTTCTATCATATCTTGACCTTTAGGTGGGTAGGGAGTAGCATCAACAAGTGTAGAAAACCAGTCATATTCGGTGTCATCTTCGCCTCCCAGCCATGAAAGCGACATCACCTTGAAGCGTCTTCTTCTTCTTCTTTGGCCTAGATGAGGATCTTTGGTTTCTTTGCGATCGGGAGAGGCGGGTGTTGTTGGGGCTCGGGGACTTCCTCATCGTCACCACCCAAGGTATATTCAAAATGGTCACGGTTTTCTCTGTGCGGGGTGGTAACTGAGTCCTGAGGTTTGTCGGTGAAGAGCGTGGAGGAGATCGTTGTTGAGCTGGAGTCCTTTGGGGTGGAGGTGGCATGGAGGATGATTCACCGGTTTTCTTATGCGTTTAGGCTCTTTATCTTTATTTTTATCCTTATCATCATCGCTCTTGGGCGCTTAGGCCTTCAAACTTGCTCCTTGCATGAAGTCTTGAGTTGATATTCCAGTAATGCCTCAAATAGTTTACTTTCGTCGAATTATAGAGGTGAAAGTTAGCAGATCGTTTACCCATTTGTATACGAGCTTGGAAATCAACTCCGCATCGTGAAGCTACCGAGCTCCATTGGATTGATCGTCATTGTTACTGGAGTGGATTGCATTGTTTGCTTGACCAATTTCATGAGATTTGGATAGAGCTATCTGGTAAACATCTCTCTTGTCACGCCCGGAACTATGTCGAGTAAGAACTTATGAGTATAGCCCTTAATCATTGTGACAATCCGTACTTTCAGGTCATTTCTCGACACGATTCATGTCTCAACATTTTAGTAAACTTGGTTTACTTGTTTCAAATTCGCGTAACCTTGGAGGTTTAGCGGCGAATTCATGATCATGACATCACGTACATTTCATATGGACTATGATTAGTCTACATTTCATTGACATCATGTGCATCTCATAAATTCATTCACGACATTTCATTTCATATTTTACGCGTAATTTTTATGTTTAATAATCTTTATCGCGTGAGTTTTATTTTAACATTTAATCCGTTACTTTCAAAAATGATCCCGAGGTATTTTAAACTTACATTTAGTTTATAAAAACTATATTTTTAGTTTTCCTAGTGTTTCAAATTTATTTGGTATATTAATCGTTAAAGTTTAATTATTACGTCGTTTTTCTTAAAAACTACTCGATAATTTTTATATCACTCAATTTTTACAAGGAAAGTATTTTTACAATTTTTATCACCTCAATACAATCTATTTTGACTTATTAAAAACTTACTTGTACATTTTTCTACACTTTACACATTTTTACTTATACATTTTACAAAGTCTTACAAGCAAATAATACAAGTTACAATTTAAAAAAAAATAATGGAGACAACCCTCCCCAAAAGGCCAAGGGAGAGGGTGGTCATTAAAAATGGTAAGGTTGTTGATTGTTAATCCTTTTACACTTGCATAAAGTCTACTAACTCAATTATTTCTCCTACACTTCACAAGTTATTTTCTCAAAGTGTTATTTAGTTTTCTCTCTTCTCTTTTGGCTCTCAAGAACCGGCCACTCATCAAGAGCAACCAAGGGATCAAAGTTTTGCAAAATCAAGTGTTTACAACCTAGTATATATCCTTTATAAGGTTTTGAAATAAAAACCAAGGATATTTAAGTTTAATCCTTGTTACCTACACCTCTTCATTTTCACTAGTAAGCATATTCTTATCATTTTCAAGTTTCCTTTTCATTTTCATATGTTTCTTTTCATTTTGGAGCTTATATGCATGATATGTGATTTATACCATTTATTTCATGATTTTAGAGTTATATATATATATTTGGTCATCCTATAATTATTCCCATGGTATTGGTTGGTCTTGATGGTGATTAGGAACCCATGACACCCTAAGAAGGTGTATGGTAGGATTAGATTAGTTTTGGAGTTGATTTGAAGGGATTAGAATAGGTTTTGTCCGAGAAAAACTATTTTCGATAAGTATATTTTATGTTCTGTCCTTGTTTTGCTTTTCTGGAAAATCCGACAGTAGGCACGACATTTTGGCCTTGATTTTTAGAAAATATACTTTAAAAAGAATCCGTGGCCGCTTGAACGGATAAAAACGGACTTATAACGAAGAAGTTATGGATTTTACAAGTTTGGCGACGAAATATATTATTTTCAGAAATTTTCAGCAACATGTTTTTAGTTTGTTCGGGTCAAAAACGAGCCTTAAGCTTCACAAATTATTTCGACTTCTCAAAAATATATTAGTTTACTTCGATACGAAGCTAAGGACATATTAAGCGTAGAAAGCGGTTTGAAAGCGACAAAGATATACACTTTTTCATAAACTTGCCGTAACTAATTTTCTGCACACTATTAGCCAAAACCACCATCTTTAACCCTTATTATCTTTATGTTCGAGACCTTTTGGATGAAAACTCCTGAACTGAAACTTTTAGATATCGATACAAACTTTCCAAAACAGTCGAGTTCGTTCTCTAACGATCGACGCACACCATTTTACGACTAGTTTTCGGAGCCATTTTGGTAATTTCATGATTTTTCCGCGACATTGTTTTTGCGACGAAAAGTGAATATTTCACCATAAATCATTATAAAACCATTGTAGGATGACATTTTGACGTAAAACATGTAAAGTCATTTTTGATTGGTCAAGGCGTCAAAAGAGTATTTTTCGACGTCGAGTAATATTTTCAAAACTCATAAATGGTATAAATAACATATCAAGTGCATGCATAACATTACATTGCAATTCATGACATATCATATCATTGATAATAGGTCCCGGTTGACGCATTACATTAAACCTCGGTGTACTCACTTTTGCCATTATTCCAGTTTATCCAAGTGAGTTTTCATAGCCCGTTTTACATGCTTTCGATTATTTTCAAACCCACGGGGGAGAATACATTGCACTACATTTTTCTTTTATGCGATACCAAGTATGTTAAAGTCATTACATTGCTTAAGTTACCACATATGCCAATTTGAAAGTCCCCATTTCTTGAACCATGAACCGTTAATCTTTGAAGCGAGGATGAGTGGATAGATCTATCGAGGGTGACGCCTCCATCCGGGTTGGTGAATCCCAACCGGGAAAACGGATGCATTTCATTTGATTTCATTACGGAGTTGTCCGCAAACATTCCGTGGAGGAGCATACATAATTGATCAGTCTAGTTTCGGGGTCATGGGCTTAAGGCAATTGTAACATTATTTTTCTTACGTGACTTGATTGTCATGCATGCTAGATACTTGTGTAGTCGTATAAAACATTTACATAAACCTATGATTTCTCACCAACATTATTGTTGACCGTTTTTAGCAATGTATTTTCGTGGCTGAGGCATTATCATCATAACATGGTTTAGGGACCTACATTTTGAGTCGCAGCGTCGACTTACATTATGTACATTATGGCACTTTATTTCAAAACATCGTTTGGATTTGTAACATATTTGTATTTCCGCAAACTTTGTAAACCTTTTGGGACCGATGTTGTACTCTCGATTATGTTTTTATGCAATATCCAACGATGTGTTTTTAAAACGACACTTTAGGTCGTTCAATATAACTGTGATGTGGTGCTATGACAGTCAATGCCCCGAGAATTCCATTCATTTGCAAAACAGTAAATTGGGGTGTGATGATTGGTACGAGCTACGATTATAGAGAACTAGGTAGCATCATTGACCCTAGACTATAGCTACATTATCATAGCATCTCATCATTTCATCATAGTACATATTCACTTTTCATGCGGATTCACTTACACTTTATTCGAGATTATTTACTTTTATTTCACATCGGTTGTCACAGCTGCACATGTCTTGATTCACATCCCATCACCATATCATCGGACTCTAGCTCGGATGATGTTCCATCTAACCCCATCATGGATGATGTTGCATCACATTCCACTGCGATCGTATCTTCCATTGGATCTACTCCGATCTTTCCACCTATCATGATCGACCAGGGCCGAACCGCCGAGGAGGGTTGAGGTTGCACCCACTCCTCGCGTTAGCTCAGCTCACGATCCACCAGCACCACTACTAGCACCATCACCACCATCATCACCATCTCCATCATATTTTCCTAGAGATCCTTTACCTACGACAGACTTGCCGCCCAAAAAGCGTGCTTTCGTTTGATATCCCGACACCACCATCGACTGAGCCCGAGCCACCCGTTAGATTTGAGTTAGGCGAGAGTTCTAGGGTACCGCGCTCGCGCGTCGACCTTCTACAGGCACTAGGAGCCCGTATTGATGCTCGCAGATTCAGATTGATAGTTTGACACGGCAGGTTGGGGGAGTTGTCGGTAGATAGGATTGAACCCATCGCTGAGGAGGTCGAGGGTTTGATATTAGGCAGGGTTTGTATTGATTTGTCTCATCGAGTATTGACATAGAGATAGAGGATAGGGAGAGTATTGTTTCTTTGCAGGTTCAGGTTGATGAGTTGAGGAGTTTGGTGGATAGTTTGGTTACTCAGGTTCGCGATCTTCGGAGTAGGGGCGGGCGAGCACCATGAGGTGCCGTATGTAGACTTTTGTCATTGTATAGTTTTGACCATTATCATCCTAGTCACAAGGTGTGTGGCGTAGTTTAAAGAACTTGTTGTATTTTGGTTGTTGTACAAACAAATTATCAAGTATTGACTCTACTATGTAGGAATGGTTATTATTATCTATGATATCGGTCCATGTAGGCCGAAATTTTCATGTATATTATCCACGTGTGTTGTGATTATATTTGTGATATTTCGTTATTGTTCCGTTGTGATTCCATTTATCTTTATGCATGATGTGGTTGTGGATATATTTGTATGATGGTTGTTTCTACTTACGAGTTCTCATGATTGTTTCATCTTGTGATTTTGAAGAATTATGGCCTAAGAAAGTTACACCGGAAATGACCCAAGCAAAAATTCAAAAGTTGGTGAATGATAGCATTGCTAATGCACTAAGAGTCGAAGGGAAAAGGGTGGTTCTGCTGAAGCCGCTAGGCTAGCTAACAAGCTCTGGTAATGCCGGAGGATCTGGGGTTAAGAAATGTTCGTACAAAGATTTCAAGAGTGGTGAACCCACTAAGTTTAGAGGTACCGAGGGAGCTACTGCAATGGTACGATGGTTTGAGAAATTGGAATCGGTGTTTTTGCTTTGTAACTGTCCGGATGACAGTAAGGTCAAGTTTGCCACGAGCACTTTACTCGATGGAGCGTTGTCATGGTGGAATTCATACGCCCAACCGATTGGAATGGAGAATGCTTTTAAGCTTACTTGGGAGGAATTCAAGGGCTTGGTGACTAAGAAGTTTTGTCCTCGAACGGAAATCAAAAAGTTGGAGACGGAGTTCTATGAATTGGTAACCATTGGGTATGATATCGACACTTACATTCTGAGATTTCAAAATTAGCCGCGTATGCCCGTCGATGGTATCGGATAATGAAAAGTTGCTAGAGGCTTTTATCGGAGGACTTCCCGAAGTTGTTCAAGGAGATGTGACTTCGTTTGATCCACAAACAATTGAGGAAGCTATTCGGTGACTCGAAATTGATGGCACAAGTGGTGAAGCGAGGTAAGTACACCACCACCAACCGAAGCAACAACAACAACCCCACCAACCGTTTCAACAATAACCGAGGCAACTACAACAACAATAACAAACGCAAGTGGGACAATAGGGGTAGGAATGCTACTCAACCACCACCCAAAAGGCAAGAGGTTGCTAAGGCTTATGTTGCGGGACCGAAAGAAGGAAAAGGATATCACGGGAGTTTTCTTGAAATGTAATAGATGTTTGAGTCACCACAATCGGGTCGATGTCGATCCGTGTGAAAATTACAAGAAAGTTGGTCACCGTACTAGGGATTGCAAGTGGCCACAAGTTACATGTTTTGGTTGCGGGAAAACTGGACACTACAAGAAGGATTGTAAGAAAGGAAAGAATCAAGCAAATCCGAATCAAGAAGGTTTGGCACGAGGAAGGGTTTACGTCATTGGAGGCGGAGAAGATAGGAAGGACCCGAATGTCATAACGGGTACGTTTCTTCTCCATAATCGTTACGCTTCAGTTTTATTTGATTCGGGGTGCGATAAAAGTTTTGTGCCCAATGCATTTGCACCTTTGCTCAACATTAAGCCAACCACCTTAGATACATCATACATTGTCGAATTAGCTAATGGTAGCGTAGTTAACACCAACACCATTGTCCGCGGTTGCACATTCAATTTTCTTAATCATCCTTTCAACATAGACCTCATGCCCGTAGAGCTTGGTAGTTTTGACGTCGTCATCGGCATGGACTGGTTATCTAAGCATCGCGCAAAGATCATTTGTGATGAGAAAGTTGTTCATCTTCCTTACAACGGCGAAACTTTGATTATTCGTGGGGAGCGAGTGGAACCGAATTAGTATCATATCGTGCATCAAAGCGGAGAAGTACATTAAGAAAGGTTGTCTTGCTTTCTTAGCTCATGTAACCGAGAAAAGTCGGAGGAGAAGCGACTTGAAGATGTTCCTATTGTTCGTGAATTTTAAAGTATTTCAGAGGATTTACCGGGACTTCCACCGCGTACAAGTAGAGTTTCATATTGACTTAGTGCCCGGGCTGCACCTATTGCTTGCGAAAGCACCGCGTCGCACGTCTAGCACCATCCGAAATTCAAGAATTGTCTAATCAATTACAAGAGCTTCTAGACAAAGGATTCATTAGGCCGAGTTCCTCGCCTTGGGAGCACCGGTCTTGTTTGTGAAGAAGAAGGATGGATCCTTCCGAATGTGCATAGATTATCGAGAATTGAACAAGTTAACGGTGAAGAATCGTTACCCACTCCCCAGAATTGATGACTTGTTTGATCAGTTGCAAGGTTCTAGTATTTATTCCAAGATTGATCTTCGATCGGGTTATCATCAGCTTCGAGTTCGGGAAGAGGATATTCTGAAAACAGCGTTTAGAACACGTTACGGTCATTACGAGTTTCAAGTGATGCCGTTTGGATTGACTAATGCACGGCGCGTATTCATGGATCTCAGGAATAGAGTTTGTAAGCCGTATTTGGACAAGTTTGTTATAGTGTTCATTGACGACATCTTGATCTACTCCAAGAGCAAAGAAGAGCACGAAGAGCATTTAAGGATGATTTTAAGGCTACTCAAGAATGAGAAGTTGTATGCCAAGTTTTCGAAGTGTGATTTTTGGAACCACAAAGTGCAATTTCTTGGTCATGTCATTGATAGTCATGGATTACAAGTTGATCCCGCAAAGATTGAAGCCGTGAAAGATTGGGCTACTCCAACGAATCCTACAGAAATTCAACAATTTCTAGGACTAGCAGGATATTACCGAAGGTTCATCGAAGGTTTTTCAAAGATAGCGAGACCTTTGACCAAGTTGACCTGAGAAAAACAAGAAGTACAAATGGGGAAAGAAACAAGAAGCTGCTTTTCGGTTGTTGAAGCAAAAGCTTTGCAAAGGTCGCCAATTTTGGCACGACCCGAAGGCATTGAGAACTTTGTTGTATATTGCGACGCTTCGCATAAAGGACTTGGGGCTGTTTTAATGCAAAACGAGGAGGTGATAGCGTATGCTTCTCGACAACTTAAGACTCATGAGAAGAACTACACAACTCATGATCTCGAGTTAGGAGCGTAGTTTTTGCGCACTCAAGATTTGGAGACATTACCTCTACGGTACAAAGTGCACGGTGTTTACCGACCACAAGAGTTTGCAATATATTCTTGATCAAAAGGAGCTTAATATGAGGCAACGTCGTTGGTTGGAGTTACTCAGCGACTATGATTGTGAAATCAAGTATCACCCCGGGAAAAGCCAATGTTGTGGCTGATGCTCTTAGTCGGAGAGAGAGGCCTAAACCTTTAAGAGTTCGTTCATTGGGAATGACGATTATTTCTCCTTTACCATCGAAAATCCACGAAGCACAAGTCGAGGCACTTAAGGAGGAAAATCGACCAAGTGAAAAGCTTTATGGTATGCCTGAAAGCGCAAATGGTTTTGTAAAGAGAGCAGATGGAGTACTATGTTTCAAGGATAGAATGTGGGTTCCTTTGTATGGCGGAATACGAGAATTGATTATGCATGAGTCGCATAAGTCAAAGTATTCTATTCATCCGGGATCGGATAAGATGTATCAAGATCTTAAGAAGCTTTATTGGTGGCCGAACATGAAAGCGGAGATTGCCACGTACGTTAGCAAATGTCTTACCGCTCTAAGGTAAAAGGCGAATATCAGAAGCCTTCAGGTTTACTCCAACAACCGGAAATTCCTCAATGGAAATGGGAACGCATTACAATGGACTTTGTTACGAAACTTCCTAAGACATCGGGAGGTTACGACGCTATTTGGGTAATTGTTGATCGTCTTACCAAGTCAACCCATTTCATACCGATTAGAGAGACTTATTCCATGGAGCAACTCACTAGACTTTATGTCAAGGAAATAGTCTCGAGGCACGGAGCACCAATTTCTATCATTTCCAGAGCGAGATAGTCGATTCACCTCAAACTTTTGGAATTCATTGCAAGATTCATTCGAAACCAGATTAGAGATGAGCACAACATATCACCCACAAACCGACGGTCAAAGTGAAAGGACCATTCAAACATTAGAAGACATGCTTAGAGCATGTGTTATTGATTTTGGCAATGGTTGGGCTAACCATTTGCCATTGATAGAATTCTCGTACAACAATAGTTATCACACCAGGATCAAGATGGCACCATTTGAGGCACTTTATGGTCGTAAGTGCCGTTCACCTGTTTGTTGGGCCGAGGTAGGAGGCGCACAACTTCGGTCGAGAATGGTACGGGGAAACCACGGAAAAGATTGTTCAAATTCGTGATAGACTCGAAGCGCAAGGAGTCGGAAAAGTTATCGCGGATGTTAGGCGCAAGGATTTGGAATTTCAAGTGGGAGACAAAGTTATGTTGAAAGTATCGCCTTGGAAGGGCGTGGTACGATTTGGAAAGCGTGGGAAGTTAAACCCGAGATACATTGGACCATTCAAGATTTTGAGCAGAGTTGGTCCGGTAGCTTATCGTCTTGATCTTCCACGTAACTTAGTCATGTGCACAACACGTTTCACGTTTCAAACTTGAAGAAGTGTCTTTCGGACGAATCGCTCGTTATTCCATTGGATGAAGTTGACTTGACGACAAACTCAATTTTGTGGAAGAACCTGTAGAAATCATGGACCGCGAGGTCAAGCGGTTGAAACAGAGTCGTATTCCTATTGTGAAAGTTCGTTGGAATTCTCGACGAGGTCCGGAGTTTACTTGGGAACGGGAAGACCGGATGCACGCAAGTATCCTCATCTTTTCACCGACACCGTTAGACCTAACAATGATTGAATTCAGGGAATGAATTCCTTTTGGATGGGCTTAATGTGACAATCCGTACTTTCAGGTCATTTCTCGACACGATTCATGTCTCAACATTTTAGTAAACTTGGTTTACTTGTTTCAAATTCGCGTAACCTTGGAGGTTTAGCGGCGAATTCATGATCATGACATCACGTACATTTCATATGGACTATGATTAGTCTACATTTCATTGACATCATGTGCATCTCATAAATTCATTCACGACATTTCATTTCATATTTTACGCGTAATTTTTATGTTTAATAATCTTTATCGCGTGAGTTATTATTTTAACATTTAATCCGTTACTTTCAAAAATGATCCCGAGGTATTTTTAAACTTACATTTAGTTTATAAAAACTATATTTTTAGTTTTCCTAGTGTTTCAAATTTATTTGGTATATTAATCGTTAAAGTTTAATTATTACGTCGTTTTTCTTAAAAACTACTCGATAATTATTTTATCACTCAATTTTCACAAGGAAAGTATTTTTACAATTTTTATCATCTCTATACAATCTATTTTGACTTATTAAAAACTTACTTGTACATTTTTCTACACTTTACACATTTTACTTATACATTTTACAAAGTCTTACAAGCAAATAATACAAGTTACAATTTAAAAAAAATTGGAGACAACCCCTCCCCAAAAACCGGCCAAGGGGAGGGTGGTCATTAAAAATGGTAAGGTTGTTGATTGTTAATCCTTTTACACTTGCATAAAGTCTACTAACTCAATTATTTCTCCTACACTTCACAAGTTATTTTCTCAAAGTGTTATTTAGTTTTCTCTCTTCTCTTTTGGCTCTCAAGAACCGGCCACTCATCAAGAGCAACCAAGGGATCAAAGTTTTGCAAAATCAAGTGTTTACAACCTAGTATATATCCTTTATAAGGTTTTGAAATAAAAACCAAGGATATTTAGGCTAATCCTTGTTACCTACACCTCATCATCTTCACTAGTAAGCATATTCTTATCATTTTCAAGTTTCCTTTTCATTTTCATATGTTTCTTTTCATTTTTGGAGCTTATATGCATGATATGTGATTTATACCATTTATTTCATGATTTTAGAAGTTATATATACATATTGGTCATCCTATAATTATTCCCATGGTATTGGTTGGTCTTGATGGTGATTAGGAACCCATGACACCCTAAGAAGGTGTATGGTAGGATTAGATTAGTTTTGGAGTTGATTTGAAGGGATTAGAATAGGTTTTGTCCGAGAAAAACTATTTTCGATAAGTATATTTTATGTTCTGTCCTTGTTTTGCTTTTCTGGAAAATCCGACAGTAGGCACGACATTTTGGCCTTGATTTTTAGAAAATATACTTTAAAACGAATCCGTGGCCGCTTGAACGGATAAAAACGGACTTATAACGAAGAAGTTATGGATTTTACAAGTTTGGCGACGAAATATATTATTTTCTGAAATTTCAGCAACATGTTTTTAGTTTGTTCGGGTCAAAAACGAGCCTTAAGCTTCACAAATTATTTCGACTTCTCAAAAATATATTAGTTTACTTCGATCCGAAGCTAAGGACATATTAAGCGTAGAAAACGGTTTGAAGCGACAAAGATATGCACTTTTTCATAAACTTGCGTAACTAATTTTCTCGCACACTATTAGCCAAAAACCACCATCTTTAACCCTTAATATCTTTATGTTCGAGACCTTTTGGACGAAAACTCCGGAACTGAAACTTTTAGATATCGATACAAACTTTCCAAAACAGTCGAGTTCGTTCTCTAACGATCGACGCACACCATTTTACGACTGTTTTTCCGGAGCCATTTTTGGCAATTTCATGATTTTTCCGACGACATTGTTTTGCGACGAAAGGTGGTAATTTCACCATAAATCATTATAAAACCATTGTAGGATGACATTTTGACGTAAAACATGTAAAGTCATTTTTGATTGGTCAAGGCGTCAAAAGAGTATTTTTCGACGTCGAGTAATATTTTCAAAACTCATAAATGGTATAAATAACATATCAAGTGCATGCATAACATTACATTGCAATTCATGACATATCATATCATTGATAATAGGTCGGTTGACGCATTACATTAAACCTCGGTGTACTCACTTTTGCCATTATTCGAGTTTATCCAAGTGAGTTTTCATAGCCCCGTTTTACATGCTTTCGATTATTTCAAACCCACGGGGGAGAATACATTGCACTACATTTTTCTTTTATGCGATACCAAGTATGTTAAAGTCATTACATTGCTTAAGTTACCACATATGCCAATTTGAAAGTCCCCATTTCTTGAACCATGAACCGTTAATCTTTGAAGCGAGGATGAGTGGATAGATCTATCGAGGGTGACGCCTCCATCCGGGTTGGTGAATCCCAACCAGGAAAACGGATGCATTTCATTTGATTTCATTACGGAGTTGTCGCAAACATTCGTGGAGGGGCATACATAATTGATCAGTCTAGTTTAGGGGTCATGGGCTTAAGGCAATTGTAACATTATTTTTACGTGACTTGATTGTCATGCATGCTAGATACTTGTGTAGTCGTATAAAACCATTTACATAAACCTATGATTTCTCACCAACATTATTGTTGACCGTTTTTAGCAATGTATTTTGAGGTAACTGAGGCATTATCATCATGACATGGTTTAGGGACCTACATTTTGAGTCGCAGCGTCGACTTACATTATGTACATTATGGCACTTTATTTCAAAACATCGTTTGGATTTGTAACATATTTGTATTTCCGCAAACTTTGTAAACCTTTTGGGACCGATGTTGTACTCGATTATGTTTTTATGAAATATCCAACGATGTGGTTTTAAAACGACACTTTAGGTCGTTCAATATAACTGTGATGTGGTGCTATGACAGTCAATGCCCCGTGAATTCCATTCCGCTGCAAAACAGGTAAATTGGGGGTGTGACAATCATCTCGTTCATTTCCCCTTGAATATCACGTTTCATGAACTTCTGGACATACTCCCTTTCATTAGACATCTTGTCTATCTCGTCATGAAGAAAATTGATGTTGTCAGCGAGTTGATTTAGCTTTTTGTTGAGCACGTCTTTCTTCCTAACTTTCTTGACAGCTTTTACAATCCTTGTTTTAGCACGAGATATCCAAGAGTCAGTTGGTTTCTTCACAGATTTAGATGTGGATTTGGTTGTGCCTTTGGATGGTGGAGGTGAGGAGTGAGAAGACGAGTCTGATGATGAGGAGACGTGAGGTGGCTCCGGGTGGTCCTTAGGTGGCTGAAGTTTCCTCCTTGAGGCGCGGCTGGGACCGCTATCTAGAAAATTATCATGTATCAGTGTCATCATCATTTCGCACTTAGCCGTTTCATCAGCTTTGTATCATCACCGTTTTTCTCAATCTTTTCCATGCGGTCCGTTCCTCTATGTCATAGTTGATGGAATCTTCAAGTTGCCTTTCTTGTTGTTAGTGGGTGATGGTGGTACCAGCCTTATCGGGTTGATTAACCGCGATCGGGAATGGTGTGGCTTGAAGTTCCACCACTTGATCCTCCAGGGCCGAGTTTGATCTTTTACGAATTCATCGGCAAGATATTTGAGTCTGAGGTTCTTCAACTTATTTTGATAGTCTTTTTCTTCATCAAATGGTTCTTCTTCAGAACTTTCCTTATCATGCTCAAGCACAGGAGTTTTACCTTTACCTTTGTCAGCTGTTGGACTTGGAGGTTTTGCTACTGTTTGAGTGTCATCGATTGCAGTTTCAGAGTAGGTGACCTCTTCGTCTGATTCAGTTTCCTCAGAGCTTTCATCCACTAGCTTTTGTTGTGGTTCATGCTTGGGAATTGGGATGGCCTCTTTGGATGGAATTCTCCTTTTGAGATTATGTGATCTCTTAGGAAACTTTCGCTGACTCTCAGTGCTTGTAACACTTCCTGCACTGCTTCTCCTGGTTTTCCTAGTAGGTGTACCAGAAGACCTTTCATCAAGAAAACCTACTTTGCCTTCATCAACCGCTACCAGATACCTTTTGTATGAATAAAGTTGTTTGGTACCATCGATCGTTAGAAGGTGATCCGGCAACCTTTGCACCTTGTTTCTTTGTTGTTGACTCCTTAAATCTGACTGTGAGTGTAGGCTCATACAACATGGAATGATTTTTGGGGTCATTGATTCTCAAGGGGATATCAGGATTATACCCTAGAGCTCTTTGGATCAACAGTTTGGTATATCTGATATATGGAATCTTGGTGCCAAGTTTTTTGAGGAAAGACATCATGTCGTCCCATATAAGAGCTTCAACTTCAATGTGTTTCATGTTGACCAAAGCCCAAAAGATCTGTAGTTCCACGAGCTTGGGATGCTCATAACCACTATCACGCCCGTAGAACTCGCCGATTTGGTGATGATGATGTAGAGGTTCTCCATGGTGAGGAATATTCTTAAGATCCACGTATGAATGCTTTGTGATTACTCCTGTAGCTTCGTAATAACCAATGTCGATCATGAATTGCAGCGCCTCTTCAGTTGGTGTGGCATTGTATTCATTTGGCTGGCGATGTGAGATGAGAAGAATAGCCCTTAAGTCTGCCGGTGTGATGGTGACTTGTTTGTGGTTGAGCGTCACTGTCACAACATTTTGACCTTCGATCTTTCGCATTGTATGCCAGAATTGATGGATGTAGATCTCGATCATACTGTAGCAGAATTGGTGAGCACGTTCTGATAAGGGTGATTCCTCAGAATGTCCACAACAATTAGACAAGAAGATTCTGAGTAGGTGAGACTATCAAAATCGACTATAAGGTTGTTCTTTCCGATCTTCATCGGGTAACCATGAGGGAAGATATCTTCAACAGTGAGAATGTTTGGTGCTTCCACATTTTGCATTTTAGGCGTCCGTAATATGTGATCCGAAGATATTTAGCCAAAAGAACCAACATATCGAAAGACATTACGTTAGTCAACAGTTGATTTTTATTGTCTATTTGCTCGAATGTGATATGTCGAGTGATTGTTCTGAGTCCAATGTTACTTGTTAGTCCAATAGTCCAAAGGCCGTGATAAGTTTAAATTGAGTAGATTAACTTTAAGTTTTAAAGTCTATGTTTTTCACTTATTTTTCACAACTTATTAAACATTTAAGCTTATTAGTGACATTATTGGTTTTGTGGCGTTATGATTTATTTATTTACAAGTTTGCACGTAGTTAACAATTCATAATTAAGGTTAAAACTAGGCTTAAGAAATAAATTTTGCAAGCTTATGCGTAAACAAGAGTGATTATACGCGTAAACGTAAGCTTATGCGTGGTTCTTGACTTCTTGGCGTAAGAAATATTACGCGTAGGAAAAGAGGGCCTTAAGTGCTTACGCTGCGATGCATATGGAACCTTACGCAGCGTAAGGCTTACTTGAAGAGTCAACCTTATCGCGTAGAGGTTACTATTTACGCATATCCTTCACCGGGATCACGCAGCGTAGTCCCCAATGTAGAACCTTACGCAGCGTAAAGGTTACTGTAAGATTACTCTTACGCATAACATTCTACAAAGGTGATCCTTATCGTAGATGATCAATTAACCTTGATTCTGAATTTTCACCCGTAGAAATCCTGAAATAAGTTCATCATAACACCAATATTAACATATACATTCAATCTTTATCAGTTCTAAACATGGATACACATTAAACAGTTATGCGTAGAAAATGGTTTACGCGTAGACCTTAAACCCTAAAGTTCAATTTCTACGAGTAAGATATCTAGCCATGGAATTAACACCAAACTTTTTTTGGGATGTCTAAGAAGCCTAATGAGTTGTAACATATTGGATTTCACATACACATCAAGACATTAACACAAGAGGCGTACAAGATGAGTTTCTAGAGAAAGAAAGGGTTAGAGGTTTGGGAACTTAGTGAGAGAAAATGAAAGTATTATTATGAGCTCCAACTCTCTACCTTGGAAGGTAGAGAGTATTTATAGTCTTTACCCAAAACGCCACCTAACGGGCCGTGGATCGGGCATACATGGGTAAAGACCGGTCCGATCCTCAAGGTGTTACTTAACTAAATACTACTTAACTTATAATAATCTACGACTACGAGCTTTCTAACGATTACATATACTTGAAGTAGATCGACTCTTTAATTTGGATTTACTAAATCCTAACAATCTCCCCTAAGGAGGTCACCTCAAACACACATTAAATTTACATTGAATACAAAATAGATATTACATTAAAATTGTTCTTGCATTCTTGATGTAGTACTTTGTTCTGAAGCTCGTAGTCATTGATTCTTCACATTGCATGTTTGGTTAATCCAAGTGGAGGTCTTTTCTTGATCCACATGATAATGAGTTTTGAGCCGACTTTGAGATCATCGGCTATAATACATCTCTGACTCTTCCATTGTGGTGTTGGTATTATGTGATGTTGTGACATTTGGACCGACATGCTCACATTGTGGATCATGATATATTCTCATCAGAGTAGCGGAAGCTTTCGGTGAATCATGATATTGGCGGCAGAAGCGAAAGCATGGAGTGAAAATATTAGAGTCATTGATGCACTTATCATGATTTCTTTAGAGATGAATGTATTGTGTGAGCATGCGAATATGGATTGACCGTTTCATTCTAATCAGCTGCAAACGTCGGGCGTACCTACATACAACAGTTAGCAATAAAGCGCAAGAAAGTGTCTTTGATCACTTTCGTTGAATTGAGGTACCGCGACCCACGGTTCCCGTTGATCAATACAAATCCGCTTTGCTGTTATCGGGTAAAATTCGAAGAATTTCCTTGAAAGGTTTTCGCAGCTGCTCTAGCTGTTCTCAAACCGGAACGTCTCAAAGAAGACAACACGGAGTGAGTGAACCAGCGAATTGAGATTCACTAATTGATAAAAAGAGATTTGATAAACAATCGTGTATCGCTCAATAGAAATTGTTTTTGCAATACAAAAAAGGTTTTAATGAAAATCAATTATCAATCATAAACACCTTTTATTTTAAGATATTTGTACACAGTCGATGTACTAAAGTAAAGAGTTTTTAAGCACAACGACCGGTTTTTCAAATGTATCCGTCAATCCATAACCCGAACCAGGATTGATTCAAAAGATTGAATCGCCCATTGTTTCGTTCAGCTTGTCACATGGTTGATCTAAAGAATAGATCTCACATGCCACCTACCAGGAGCTTGTTTGATGTTGGCTCGAGAAGGCTTTCCATCTTCATTGTGAATATGTTTGCATATCACTTTCATGTTACCGCAATACCACAAGGATACTGCGTAGGACTCAAGATATAATCTCTCTTTCCACATTGTGTGAAATAGAGAGTCTTCATTGAAAGTGTCCTAATGAGATTTATAGATGATCTCGTATCTCTAGAATCAATTGTGCATATTTGGATCCTATGTCTGAGACTAGGGAGAGGGTCTCCTTCTTCAATATCAACAAACTCTAAGAGAAAGTCGATAGATAATGTCGGTTCCCCGTGAGAATGAAACAAGCCCTTTTAAGAGGAACTTGAGTGGTTTGGGAAGTTGAAGTGCAATGCGTCACTAGGTCCACGACGTCTTGTCTTCAATACCGATGTTACCTTGGTAACCACCAGTAGCATTGAATTGAACCCGGTAAGATTCCGCCTAAGGTCAATAATTGGAGGGTTATTTGTTTTCACCCTTTCCTCATTCAATTTCTTTTCATTCTTCAACCCCTTTCACTTCTTAAGAGACTTCATAACTAGAACCTTGTTGGGTTTATTCTAGTACTAGCTTCGGCTCATCCGACTCTTCCCATATCTCATTTATCTCCTTTTTCAATATACCTAAGGACTTCTACACTATCTAGTGGATTGTCCCTGGGTAGATCCCTCCGGTTCTGGCGGATCATGGGAACAAAAACCTAACCTCATCGTCCTTATAACACCATACATAAACTAAAGTTGGTCGGTCTATTTGGTGTTGTTCATCTGCCATTGGAACCAATTGAAAACCATTTGAAAATCAATCCAGATACTTGTGATATAATATCAAAGCATTTTGTACTGAATTGTTTTGATATTTTTAGAACAAGAGCTCCCCTCAACATTTGCATCAAGCATCATTTTGTAATAGAAATAATTTTCATCTTTGAGGGGTTGGCTTGCATCTAAGAGTAGTTATATAAAGAGTGTGGTTTTCAAAATAGTTTCTCCCCTCAATATGCATAGATATTTGAATATGTTTTGCACATATTAGGAAAAAAAGAAGCACATTGAAATAAATTGATCACATTTCAAATCTTTGTGGTTTAAAATAGATGCTCCCCTCAACATGTGCATGGAAAATTTGAAATCGTTTGGCACATGTGGGAAGGAGAGCTTGTACATCCTTATAAAACCATTTACCAATTATCATTTAAATCCAATTTAAATCATAAATTCTCCTCCGATCACAATTATCAAATCATTTGAGATTTGTGATCTCTTTAAATTGATTTTGAAAGCTTTTAAGGAGAATTGTGACTTGATTATGAAAATGTTTTAACTGATAAGGATCGGATTTTGAGACTTTAAACTCCATTGATTAAACATGCATGATTATCTTTTGAAAACTATTGTATAACAAATAACCTTTTGATTTAATTGAAATCATTCTCCCCCTCAATCAATGATATAAGTTGTTGATTGAGAGATAGATATTTTTGACAAATGTTAAGTCCAGATGATTTTCAACAATAGAGTCCGAGTTATTTTTCAAAGCAATTAGTTTTCATTAGATAGTAAGTAAATGTTTATAGAATCAGAGCATGAGATTTGAAAAACCAAGATAAAGCATGGCTCTGTTCTTACATTAAAAAACGGGTTATTGCCTGAAATGACAATAAACCATAGTTTCACTTTCCCCCAAAAATATTTTTGATTTTTTTTAATAAAAATATGTACATTCGAACAACATCTAAAGACCCGTGTCACTCTTTGACTGACAGCAAAAAAGGCCGTAGATACATATCGAATCAAGAAAAATATGACAAAAAGACAATATTATTTTCAAATTTTTAAGAATTTTTGAAAATTTTATATTTTTCTCTTTGCTTTTTGTTGGTTTTATAATTTTGTATTTTGGTTTTTGAATAAATATATACAAGAGATAGATGAAGGAAAACCTTTTACTCCTCTTCTTCCTCTTGAAGACGTTTGAGTGTTTCCGGTTGAAGGCTCTTAAAACCAAGTCGTGGAAGGATAAGGATAACGCTACACGCGTCGTTCGGGGTCAAAGGAACTTCCTTTTCGTCGAGCAAGTTTTTCAACACCCTAGGCAGTGAACCTAATCGTTGTGGTGTAGTATTAGGGTAATCCACGGGTATTGATATCGTTCTCTAGGGGAATAGGAATGCTAGTGAGAAGTTACTATGCTAAGGTTAGGGTTGAGGAAGATTATTTTTTATCTTTTTATGTTTTTTAGGAATTAGAAAGACAGAATCTCGGGGTTTGGATTTGGGGGTTGGTATTTCTACCGATTACTCTACTTGTCTACTTATCTAATCTAAGGTGTATATAGTCTATGTCTAATTATTGCGTTCTCGTATGATGGTTTAAAGATGTGTTTACTTAGGTTTTATTAGTCCTTAATTATCTCCTATTGATGGTTGAATTGTCACGTCCTTATTCTTAATCGCGTTGTGTGTCTAAAGTCGTAGGGTATGCGTTTGTCTCTAACTCTTTGAAACTACCAAAGGGTCTCGTCTACAAAATCTCTAGGAATTATAAACTCTAACTCTAAGGTACTCTTTGGATGGTTTAGCCTACAACTACTCTAGGTGTTATAGTCTAAGGTTCACAAAGATTAATCAAGCGTTAACTACACAACGAATGACCTTCGCATTACTAGATCACTAACAATAAAGATAAGAGACAACTAATCAATATTCAATAATTAAGTTTCATATTCCCTAAACAAACACACAAGTAAATTAGCCAGACATGGAGAACATGCAAGCATACACACAAATAATTGAAGACATAATTGAATTAATGAAGTAAAACACTTATCTTGATGTAAGATAGGGTTTGGAACCCTAAAATACTATACAAGACAGCCTTGGTTCGGTTTAGGTTTTTACTCCAAAAGACTACACACTGAAAACTAAAAAATTTGGATTCTATATATAAGATTACAATCGCGACGGCGTCACTTTATGATTTGTGCCGCGGCCGTGGTCCATCGTAGGGTTTCGTCTTGGCCACGCGTTAGTCTTGCGGCGTCACCTTATGCTTGTGACGCGTAGTCCCCTTCCGATCTCGGCCCGTCTGGATGAAATCTAGGCGATGAGTTGCGACGACCTACTCTTTTAAAGCCCGACACCGTCACTTGAAAATAAGCAATTTGGCTACTGAGCCGTCACAAAAGTGATGCGACGGCGTCCTGAGATAACACGGCGCCGTCCCCTTGTGTTTCGCAGGCGAGTGTCTCGATTCTTGACTTTGGCCATTTTCTTCGTATATCGCGCCTTTTCGGTCCAAATAAGTGTCATTCCAAAGAATTTGCCTTCAAGAGACCTAAAAAGTTAAAAGCTACGATATTAAGTAATAACGGATACAAAAGCGATCAAATAAGGACTTAAACGACCCCTCAAAAAGGTACATTTTAAAACCTTATCAAATATCCCTACACTTGGTATTTGCTTGTCCACAAGCAAATGTGCTTTTAGCCAATTAATTTATATGTTAGGGGTCATGAAGCATTGGTTTAAAATAATCCACAACACATATAAGCCCCGCAAAAGTCATAACAAGCACGGAAATTACATACTAGCACCTCACATGGGGTGTTTGGATGCTCACATCTCTCGAGTGTATATGAAATATAACAAGTTGGAAATGGAAGATAAACACTCATTAACCGGTCCTAGTACATAGATTACCATAGGCTTGAGAATAGATCAAAACTCCATCGCTTTGGCGTAAGCACCTAGGAAAGACTATCAAAGAGGTCTTTAAAGGGTTATAATTTTAGGCTTACGGTAGGGAAACAAAGGGTTTGGTGGGATAGGCTATTTAGTGGTGGCAAGTCAAAAATCTCTATGTTACAAGCATACGAAGAATGGCGTTGCTAAGCCAAGACTCGACACTCTAGACTCTAGATAACTGAAACAAACAAACATCAATTTAAAGATAGATGTAGGTTGGTAGCCCGAATGTTTTTTTTTTTTAACTCTATTTTTTTCTTTTTCTCTTTTTTGATTTTTTTTTCATACACTTTTACTCTACCATCCTCTACGGTAACATCAAAATGATAGGGATTTATAGACACATCCCTACACTTGAGTTTTTTTTATTACTCTAACACTAATTTGACCAGAATTGAAAAGATCAAAACACTTGGAGTACATTATTACGCAAATAAAGGGAATTTAAATTTAACGTTCCCTTCCCGTCATTTCATAAACTTTAACTTTTCCCATGAGTCCCAATCGTCCCAAAACTGTGTACAAAGGATATGACTCGACTTAGCAACTTATGCAAGCAAATAGATAATTGAACTAAGGGTTTAGTGTGATAACAATAATTCACTAAAAGTGAGTGCATACAAGGTAGGCTAAGGCGATTTGGGTGTACATTTGGGGGTGGGGTGTAAACAATGCTTCATTGATATTCGGAAAAACCGAAACATCACGAGAACCGCGAAAAGGATAGGCCTCACGAGGGGTTAACTAGAGGTATCGTGTACTAAAGATGAGTACAACGCAAAGGGTGTGGGGGAATTACTCAACGATGTGGAAGAAGTAATTATATTACGGGTATCAAACAAGGGTTATCCTAATGCCTCTTATCATTTAGTTATTCCTAACTATACAAGTGTAGTCTTACTAGCGATCTCGGGATGCATCACAAAAAAAGTTCTAGAATCTATTATACTACCGGTTCACACTCTAAGCATTAAAGATGAATGCTTTAATTCCTACTAATCTAATGGCGATCCTCACATTTTGGGTGGACTTTAATTCCTACCGGTTGTGTTGGTCATTGGTTTGGGTTTTGAGTGACAGTGATTTATTTGGTGTTGGGTTGTTGAGTGGTGGTTGGTTATCACCTTCCATGATGAAAAGTGATGGGGTTACGAACAAAGGTCACGAAGAAGGGGGATAGACTACGAGAAAGCTAAAAAATGAGAAAAAAATTACTTGATAGGAATCAAGCAAAGAAACCTAAACGAGGTGGACTACTAACTAGCTATTCTATTCCCGGCGGCAAATGCCAAAAACTTGATAACGCTACTGCAGCGTGGATCGTCAAAGGAACTTCCTTTTTCGAAAGCAAGTTTTTCAACTACCTTGGCAGTGAACCTAATCGTTGTAGTGTAGTATTAGGGTAAGCCACGGGTATTGATATCGTTCTCTGGGGGAATAAGAATGCTAGTGAGAAGTTACTACGCTAAGGTTGGAGTTGAGTAAGATTATTTTTTATCTTTTTATGTTTTTTAGGAATTAGAAAGGTACGAATCTCGGGATTTGGATTTGGGGGTTGGTATTTCTACCGATTACTCTACTTGTCTACTTATCTAATCTAAGGTGTATGTAGTCTATGTCAAATTATTGTGTGCTCGTATGATGGTTTAAAGATGTGTTTACTTAGGTTTTATTACTCCTTAATTATCTCCTTTTGATGGTTGAATTGTCACGTCCTTATTCTTAATCGCGTTGTGTGTCTAAAGTTGTAGGGTATGCGTTTGTCCCTAACTCTTTGAAACTACCAAAGGGTCTCATCTACATAATCTCTAGGAATTATAAACTCTAACTCTAAGGTACTCTTTGGATGGTTTAGCCTACAACTACTCTAGGTGTTATAGTCTAAGGTTCACAAAGATTAATCAAGCATTAACTACACAACGAATGACCTATTGCATTACTAGATCATTAACAATTAAGATAAGAGACAACTAATCAATATTCAATAATTAAGTTTCATATTCCCTAAGCAAACACACAAGTAAATTAGCCGGACATGGAGAACATGCAAGCATACACACAAATAATTGAATACATAATTGAATTAATGAAGTAAAACACTTATCTTGATGTAAGATAGGGTTTGGAACCCTAAAATCGTCTGAGGCAAGACAGCCTTGGTTCGGTTTAGGTTTTCTCCAAAAGACTACACACTCGAAAACTAAAAATTCGGATTCTATATATAAGATTACATGTGGACGGCGTCACCTTATGATTTGTGACGCCGTGGTCGCCAGCTCATTAGGGTTTCGTCTTGGCCACGTTAGTCTTGCGACGGCGTCACCTTATGCTTGTGTCGCCGTCCCTTCGAGCCTCTCGGCGCCGTGGATCAAATCTAGGCGCCTCGATGCAGTGCGACGACCTACTCTTTTAATGCCCGACACCGTCACTTGAAAATAAGCAATTTGGCTACGAGCCATCACAAAGTGATGCGCGACGGCGTCCAGAGATAACACGACTCCGTCCCCTTGTGTTTTAGCGACTTGAGTGTCTCTCGATTCTTGACTTTGGCCATTTTCTTCGTATATCCGCCTTTGGTCCAAATAAGTATCATTCCAGCAATTTGCCTTCAAGAGACCTAAAAAGTGAAAAGGAACGATATTAAGTAATAACGGATACAAAAGTGATCAAATAAGGGCTTAAACGACCTCTCAAAAAGGTACATTTTAAAACCTTATCAAATATCCCTACACTTGGTATTTGCTTGTCCTCAAGCAAATGTGCTTTTAGCCAATTAATTTATAAGTTACAGGTCATGAAGCATTGGCTTAAAACAATCCACAACTCATATAAGCCCCCAAGAAAAGTCATAACAAGCACGAAAATTCCATACTAGCACCTCACATGGGGTGTTTGGATACTCACATCTCTCGAGTGTATATGAAATATAACAAGTTGGAAATGGAAGATAAACACTCATTAACGGTCCTAGTACATAGATTACCATAGGCTTGAGAATAGATCAAACCTCCATCGCTTTGGCGTAAGCACCTAGGAAAGACTATCAAAGAGGTCTTTAAAGGGTTGTATAATGTTAGGCTACGGTAGGAAACAAAGGGGTTAGTAAGATAGGCTATTTAGTGGTGGCAAGTCAAAAATCTCTATGTTACAAGCATACGAAGAATGGCGTTGCTAAGCCAAGACTCGACACTCTAGACTCTAGATAACTGAAACAAACAAACATCAATTTAAAGATAGATGTAGGTTGGTAGCCCGAATGTTTTTTTTTTCTTTTTTTTTTTTTTTTTTTAACTTTTTTTTTTCTTTTTTTTCTTTTTCTCTTTTCTTTTTTTTTAGATTTTTTTTTCATACACTTTTACTCTACCATCCTCTACGGTAACATCAAAATGATAGGGATTTATAGACACATCCCTACACTTGAGTTTTTATTACTCTAACACTAATTTGACCCGAATTTAAAAGATCAAAACACTTGGAGTACATTATTACGCAAATAAAGGGAATTTGAATTTAACGTTCCTTCCGGTCATTTCATAAAATTTAACTTTTCCCATGAGTCCCAATCGTCCCAAAACTGTGTACAAAGGATATGACTCGACTTAGCAACTTATGCAAGCAACTAGATAATTGAACTAAGGGTTTAGTGTGATAACAATAATGCACTAAAAGTGAGTGCATACAAGGTAGGCTAAGGCGATTTGGGTGTACATTTGGGGGTGTAAACAATGCTCTTCATTGATATTCGGAAAAACGAAACATCACGAGAACTGCGAAAAGGATAGGCTCTGAGGGGTTAACTAGGGGTATCGTGTACTAAAGATGAGTACAACGCAAGGGTGTGGGGAAATTACTCAACCGATGTGTAAGAAGTAATTATATTACGGGTATCAAACAAGGGTTATCCTAATGCCTCTTATCATTTAGTTATTCCTAACTATACAAGTGTAGTCTTACTAGCGATCTCGGGATGCATCACAAAAAAAGTTCTAGAATCTATTATACTACCGGTTCACACTCTAAGCATTAAAGATGAATGCTTTAATTCCTACTAATCTAATGGCGATCCTCACATTTTGGGTGGAATTTAGGTGGTAAAAGGGTTTTTGTGCTAGTCATGCAACTTCCTATCCGTGAGACGCTTTATTAAGACTAATGGCCCACTCCTATATGTCACGAAAAATTTTAAATTTGGTGCCAAAATTACCCTAACCGACATTTTCTCATGGTTTATTACACAAATACAATTGGACAAAGCAAATAATCAAGGATAAACATAGTTTCAAAGTTCCCGTTTTATTTTCCCTCCCTACACTTAACTGAACATTGTCCCCAATGTTCCCCGAAAGTATCAAAGTTATGATAATAGAAGGTGATTAAAAATGAAAGAAACTAATACTCCCCTGATTAGCTCGGTAGGATCCGTATAAAGTGGTGGTTAAATCCTTTTCAAGAAGAATGTATGCGTGAAAAGATCCTTCAGAACTTATGTATCTTCTTTTTAATAAATTAAACCTGCACACTTGAAGAAAACAAACGAAACCTTCGCATAAAATCGGCGGTAATAATATATATGACTCTACTAAACTAGGATATAATGCTTGTGGAATGGATGTTTACAGAATTTCTGGAAAATTAAGACCTGAAAAATTCCAAAAATTTATAAGTAGCTCAGAAAACGAGAAAAAAGTAATCGTTGTTTTACTCCTTCACGGCCGACGCCAGTTGCGATCTGACGCCGTCAGTTATCCCCGACAAAATGGCTCAGATGTCGATTTTCCGGAAAATTTACATCTTTAGAATCGGAAAAATTTCGCGAAAACATCCATTATGAATCGATACAAGCATTTGACTCGAACAAACACACATATATATCTTTTAATTAATTGAAATTCTCATGTTTACGTTTCTTTTGAAAACGTGTGTAATCCTCCCTACACTTACCCTTTATGTAAAATACCTTTATATGCAATTAAGACGAGGTTAAAAACAAAATAAAGCATTTTTTACAAATTTAAACATGAGAATAAGCAATCAATAAAAGATATATGACACTAAAAAGCAAACAATTAAGCATGGGTTGCCTCCCACGAAGCGCTTTTCTTTATTTATGAGTCTTGTAGCTAGACTTCGAGAATCGTGTTCTTATACATTGTCTCATTTTGCATTCTCAATGAGAATTCTATCATGTTGACAAAATTTTCATCGACTCTATACCTAGGCCTAGGTCAAGCAAGCAATCCTTATAATAAAGCCTCCTTCTTTCCCACATAAATTTATAACCTTTTTCAACATCGTCCTTGCTTTTGTCCTCAAAAGCTTTGATGTTGTCTCGTTCAAAATTGGGTAGATGGCCATATTCATTTGTTTTCCAAGGCATCCTATAAGTGATCTCATCGGTTCCTTCCTTAAACCTAACATTCCATCATACTTGCTAAGGCTCATCTTAGATGTTTCAACAAACGGTTTTCCTAGCACTACTTGGGATAAACTATAGTCAATGACGCATCCTATATCTTCTAGGACCACAAAATCAACCAGGTAGGTGAAATTTTCTATAAAGACATGTACATCCTTGACTCTTCCCACAAAGTTACAAACACCACCAGGATATTTAGGGTCTCTCCTAATCTTAAGTTAAGCTCATTCATAATGTCATTGTAAATGTGCTACGGTGACATCACATTGATGGGAGATTCCGTATCTATGAAAGCGTGTTTGACATTCCTATATCCGATCATAAAAGGAATTTTGAGGTTCCACGGATTTCCTCTCCTAATCTTTGGACATATCCTAATGATGGGTGATCGGGGATTATCGATTATGTATTGATGGTAAGCAACCTCTTCCGTAGTGGGGTAAAGATTGAAATAAGCACTATCCTCCTCATTCACATTTTTGTTTATTATACCATCTTCCAAATTACTGTTGATCATGGAGCCAACTAAAGAGGCACTTACTACTTTCTCAACAGCTTCCCTAACTGTATTATCGAATACCTTCTGCAAATCCTGAAGGTCGGTGTTTCTACTCACATAACGGCTTCGGCGGTTGTGTTGGTCATTGGTTTGGGTTTTGAGTGATGATGATTTATTTGGTGGTGGGTTGATGAATGGTGGTTGGTTATCACCTTTCATGATGAAAAGTGATGGGGTTATTAACAAAGGTCACGAAGAAGGGGGATAGACTACGAGAAAGCTAAAAATGAGAAAAAATTTACTTGATAGGAATCAAGCAAAGAAACCTAAATGAGGTGTACTACTAACTAGCTATTCTATTCCCCAACAGCGGCCAAAACTTGATACAGCTACACGCCAGCCGTGTTCGGGGTCAAAGGATCTTCCTTTTCGTCGAGCAAGTTTTTCAACACCCTAGGCAGTGAACCTAATCGTTGTAGTGTAGTATTAGGGTAAGCCACGGGTATTGATATCGTTCTCTAGGGGAATAGAAATGCTAGTGAGAAGTTACTACGCTAAGGTTGGGGTTGAGGAAGATTATTTTTTTATCTTTTTATGTTTTTTAGGAATTAGAAAGGTACGAATCTCGGGGTTTGGATTTGGGGGTTGGTATTTCTACCGATTACTCTACTTGTCTACTTATCTAATCTAAAGTGTATGTAGTCTATGTCTAATTATTGTGTGCTCGTATGATGGTTTAAAGATGTGTTTACTTAGGTTTTATCACTCCTTAATTATCTCCTATTGATGGTTGAATTGTCACGTCCTTATTCTTAATCGCGTTGTGTGTCTCAAGTCGTAGGGTATGCGTTTGTCCCTAACTCTTTGAAACTACCAAAGGGTCTCGTCTACAAAATCTCTAGGAATTATAAACTCTAACTCTAAGGTACTCTTTGGATGGTTTAGCCTACAACTACTCTAGGTGTCATAGTCTAAGGTTCACAAAGATTAATCAAGCATTAACTACACAACGAATGACCTATCGCATTACTAGATCATTAACAATTAAGATAAGAGACAACTAATCAATATTCAATAATTAAATTTCATATTCCCTAAACAAACACACAAGTAAATTAGCCAGACATGGAGAACATGCAAGCATACACAAATAATTGAAGACATAATTGAATTAATGAAGTAAAACACTTATCTTGATGTAAGATAGGGTTTGGAACCCTAAAATACTATACAAGACAGACTTGGTTCGGTTTAGGTTTTACTCCAAAGACTACTTGACACAAAACTAAAAATTTGGATTCTATATATAAGATTACAATCGCGACGGCGTCACTTTATGATTTGTGGCCGCGTCGGGTCGCCGCATTGGTTTTTTAGTCTTGGCCACGTTAGTCTTGCGGCGGCACCTTATGCTTGTGACGCCGTCCCCCTTCTCTGCCTTGGGCACGGATGAAATCTAGGCCGTCTGAGTTGCGACGACCTACTCTTTTAAAGCTGACACCGTCACTTGAAAATAAGCAATTTGGCTCCAGCCGTCACAAAAGTGATGCGACGGCGTCACAGATAACACTGATGCCGTCCCCTTGTGTTTTGGCTTGAGTGTCTCGATTCTTGACTTTGGCCATTTTCTTCGTATATTCCCGCCTTTTCGTCCAAATAAGTGCCATTCCAGCAATTTGCCTTCAAGAGACCTAAAAAGTGAAAAGGAACGATATTAAGTAATAACCGATACAAAAGTGATCAAATAAGGGCTTAAACGACCCCTCAAAAAGGTACATTTTAAAACCTTATCAGATAAACTCAAAACGTTCTCTTGGAAGAGCTTTGGTGAAGATGTCTGCTAACTGGTATTCAGTTCTCACAAAGTATAGTTCCACCACACCGTTTTCTACTTGCTCCCTGATGAAATGATGTCGAATGTCGTGTGCTTTGCTCTTAGTGTTGTATGCGTTGTTGCATGAGAGAGCAATAGCACTTTTATTATCCAAGATCGAGAGGGATTTTGTTGAATTCAAAGCCATAGTTCGATAATTGGGATCTCATCCATAGGATTTGAGCACAACAAGATGACATGGCTATGTATTCAACCTCGTCAGAGGAAATAGAAGTACTCATTTGCTTCTTGGAAGACCGACTCATAAGCTTATCACCCAAAAGCGAGCACCTCTAGGCGTGCCGGCGAGTATCTTGACATCCTCGCATGTATCGGCATCTGCATAGGTCGTTAGTGACATACCGATGTTCTTCAGGTACCAAAGTCCCATATTGATGGTTCCTTGGAGATACCGAAAGACTCGTTTAACCGCTTCAAGGTGCTTTTGGTAGGCTTAGCCGGTATCTAGCACACATGCAAGCAGCGAACAAGATGTCCGGTCTACTAGGCATGAGGTACATCGGGGATCCAATCATACTACGATATTTCGTTTGGTCTACCATGATCCCAGTGGTTCATCTAGTTTAATGCGCTCTATCATGGGAGTGTCAACAGGGTCACTAGAATCAAATCCAAATTTCTTTAAGATCTCATTTGCATATTTAGATTGATTTATAAAAATGCCTCTGGGACTTTGTGAAATTTGTAATCCCAAGAAAAATGACATTTGTCCCATCATTGACATTTGAAATTTAGAACCCATTTCATTAGAAAAACGGTCACACTCATTGGGGTCAATCGAGGCAAAGATAATATCATCTACATATATTTGAACGTGAATTAAATGTTTGCACGACTTCCGGTGAACAATGTTGGATCAAGCCGCTCCTTTCTTGAATCCGGAGAGAAGAAACTTTGATAGCGTATCATACCATGCCCTTGGAGCTTGCTTTAAACCGTAAGGAGCCTTCTTCAAACGATAGACGTGAGTAGGATGCTCTGGATTCACAAAGCCTTCAAAGGGTTGGTGACGTATCACGACTTCTTTAAGATCTCCGATAAGAAATGCCGTCTTTACATCCATTTGATAGACTACCATGTTCTTACTTGCAACATTAGCCAAGAAGATTCGATTGCCTCGTCTACGAGCAATGGAGCAAATGAATCTTCAAAGTCAATACCCTCCTCTTGACGGTATCCTTTTGTAACCAATCGAGCCTTGTTCTTTAAGACATCACCATGCTCATCAAGTTTCACTTTGAAGATCCATTTTAGAGCAATGATCATAGCACAATCTGGAGCATGTACTAATTCCCATACATCAAGTTGATCAAACTCATGAATTTCTTCTTGCATGGCATTGAACCGGTTGTCTTCATTCATGGCGGTTTTAACATCTTTTGGTTCGATCTTAGAGAGTACGGAGTTGAAGAAGCACCATAAGGCATCGGTTACAAGTTGTTTCCGTGTGGATACTAGACGAGAGGGGTTTCCAATGATGTTGTCCAATGGATGATCATGAGTCCATTTTATGAGGTGTTCATGTGGTTGTTGTTGAGGGACTGAAGTAGCGAGTTGATGTCTCCCGATGAAGATGGTTCGATGATGATTCAGAGCAAATATGTTTTTAAATGGAGCATCTTCAGGAGTAGCAAAGGGATTAACTTCATCATTGATGCCTGAAACAATTCCATGATGTACATTCGATGATTGATGATTTGTTGATGAGACAGAGTGATCGGCAGCAGGCGCTTCATGACTTAATGATATTGAGACTGAAGGGTTGACTTCATTCACGAGGGATAGGAGCAGTACCTATGTTGATGGAATTGACATTTCATCAAAACTTGGTTCATAGTGTTCATCAAACATTGGATCAAACAATTTCTTTAAATCATCTTCGATGGAGGTACATAAGGAGTTCTTTGGAGAGGATTTAGAAACAAGATTAGAACGATAGGATACTTGATAAAGGTTGAGATCGCGGGTCCAAAACTGGATTGTCCCCGGAGCCATTTCCGTGCTCATCAAACGTAACGTGAATTGTTTCCATGATATTTCGGTTCTCTTGTTGTAGATTCGTAACCTTTTCTTGCTTGGTGCATATCATACAAATACTCCAATGTCCGCTTTAGCTTTCAGTTTACCTAAATCTTGACCGTCATTAGTTGGATAACATAAAGTACCAAACACACGAAGGTATGATATACCAAGTTTTCGATTGTGGACAAGTTCATATGGAGTCTTTCCATGAGATGTGTGAATTAGAGATCGATTTTGAGTGTAACATGCGCAATAGCTTCACCCATAGAAACATTGGAACCTTTGAGTAAATCAGCATTGTTCTTGCGGTTTCCACAAGAGTTCGATTTCGTCTTTCAACTACACCGTTCTATTGAGGAGTTCGAGGAACACTTCTTTGAAGACTGATTCCAACATTTTCATAAAATTCATTGAGTTCTTTATTAACAAACTCAGCCCATTGTCGGTTCGGACGATTCGAACCATTTTGTTGAGTTTAACGAATCTGTTGTTTAATGAGTTTAATGATGACATATGGAGTTTCATCCTTTGTCCTCAAAAACTTAACCCAAGTGAATCGAGAGTAGTCATCAACCACAACTAACACATATCTCTTCCCATTAATAGTTTGCACTCTCATGGGTCCACAAAAATCCATATGAAGGGTGTGAAGAACTTCCATTACTGAGTTTGTGGGTTTTGGTTTGTGGGCATATTTCGCGCTTTTTCCCAATTGGCAAGCTGAACAAAGATGATCCTTTTCATACTTAAGTCTAGGTAGTCCTCTTACTAAGTCCTTTCTGGAAAGATTGTTTATGGTACCAAAGTTCAAGTGATTGAGACGATTTATGCCATAACCATGACTTTGTTTTGGAAGCCTTTTGACAGCAAGATGGGTGAAGATTTCAACATGTCTTCGATAGAGATGGTGTATAGGTTTGAACCACGAGTTCCTCTTAGAAGTTCTTTACCATCAAGTTCTCTAACGAAACAAGTATGTTTTAAAGAGGCTACTAGATCGAAATCACGCAATTGACCGACGGAGAATAAGTTATGACCAAGACCTTCTACATAATATACCCTAGAGATAACACTATCACCGACAACATAATCTCCATAACCCATAATTGCACCAAATGATCGCTCCCGAATCTAAGTCCCGATGAATTTACTCACGAAGTTCATGAGTCGCGACCGTCTCCACCATATGCTTGGAAATGTACCGAGTCCGTGTACCACAAAATGATTTGAACGATCTGCGTTGAACACAAACAAGAATGGATAACATGATAATTGGGATCCCCATGCAAGAATGGGTTCCATTTGGTTAGTAACAGTGATTGGAACACCCACATCGGAAATAGAAACACCCATATAAGAAATAGAAGCAATGGAATCATTAGGAATAGATGCAGTGCTGGTGTCAGTATTTGACCTATTCAAAGTATGTTCACTTCTTAAAGGAATAGTTCTACCAGTAGGCATCCATTTTCTAGTGGGCATTGTCTTAGCGATTGAGGGCAGTAACCGATTAACCTTATGGCAAAACGGTATCCATTGATAACCTATCTTACTAAATGTTCTTCCTGTGGGTTTCCACTGTTTTCTAACTTTCTTTCGCCTTTGCCTTTTAGCCTTCTTAACATGATTTTTAGCATTAACAATTTAAGCGGCATTTGACAAAGATTAGACAAAATATTCACACCACATTCATGATTAGTAAATGAGACTTCAAGCCATCATTACATGGTTTTGCAGATAGTATCGAATTCGAATTAATTACAAGACGCCTATAGCTAATACTAGAATCAACACGATTCGTTTTATTCAACACAAACATAAAGTTCCTAGGTTGGTCTTCTACTCTCTTCCAATGCACATTCTTAGCTTGCAGGTCCTATCTTGCTTGGTATTGCTTGGAGGCTTTGATCCGCTTGCTTTAATGTCACTGATTACTCCCGTAGAGGGAATTATGGGAACATTAGTTGGTTGATCTACTTTTTGCATTCTCAACTAGATGTGCAAGGATCTAAACTACTAGAAGGCACATTAGTGTTCACTTTCTTAAAACTGGGCATGGAATGGTTTGTATGCTTGGCACTAGGCATAGAACAAGGCATCACAGCTTTACCTTCGCACCTAAGGATTTAGGACATGTTGCAATTAAACATTCTAGCAGCTCTTGAGATCGTTTGGCCGAAATGCAAGCAAACCTAATTTCTCTATCAAGAGGCTTATTTATGAAATCCTCTTCCACAATCTCACGGAGACATTCTAGACTATCCTTAAGGTGAGCACAATAGTTATGAAACACAAGTTCATTATTCCTAAGATGAGGAGGAATATATTTAATCCAGTAAAGATATTTGCAAAGCGAGGATGACTTTGAAGTAAAATTCTCATTAAAAACAAGTGGCAGTTTTTCTTTTTCTTGAGTCCTCGTGATTCTCAATTTCTTTTTGTAAAGAAGTTATTTTTCGTTGTTTTTGTCACGAGTGACTTTCATTGAATCATATAACTCTTTAAAGTGACGCTTTAACTTTTTCATTTTCTTCTAGAAAACTCTCGTTTTCCTTTTGTAAAGCATTTACTAAGTTTTGAAGATGAAAAGTTTGAGAATACCGAGAATCTAAAGGAGGAGGCATTTGGGATCCAAATCACATTGTTCTTTTCACCCTTTAATTGAGAAATTTGGGCTTTCAACTTTTTGATCGTGTTACAATGAGCTTGAATCTGTTCATCACGTTTGTTTATTTGAAAAACTACATCAAACTCTAGAGCATCTGAGGATATCTTGATATTTGAGGTTTTGACATTTTCTTTAAGATGTTGATATTTTAGTTGTAAATTAAAATGTTCAACTTCTAGTTTAGAAAGATGTTTTACCAGTTATCGGATCATCCGGATCAATTTTCTCATTAACTTTCGAATTCATCTTTTCAAGCTCAATGACACGATCATGGGAGACTTTCGATACAACAGATAATTCATGAAATTGAGAAGCATTAATGGAACAATCAGTAGCGATGTAAAACACATCTTGAGTAATACATTCAGAAATAAGATTCTCATTAAAGGTATGCAAGTTCTTCCTCTCAATCTCATTATATTTTAATTCTCGCTCATAGTCACTGACCTCAACTATCATTGCATCAAATTCCTTTTCTATTTCTTTAATATCTGAATTCATCCCATTTTTAAGACTCTCAAATTGATCTTTTAGTTGTTTAAAGAAAGGCATGACCTCGGTTAAATAGCATTCTTTAGTTTGCTCAAAACCCCTTTCCCCTTCAGTTATAGGGACTAAATGCATTGGTGTATTAGAGGATACACAGGTCGGAAGGCATTTTCCTAAGGGGGGGCTTTGTTACAACAAGATTTTCTCGCTTTTGCATGTCTAAATCCTTTTTCCAGAACACTTGTTCGGGTGTTAACAACGTTTGAGGCTTAAACTTGTTCAAGGAAATCCAATTTTCCTTTTTGTAATCATGAGGTCTGATAATTATGTTTTTCTCTTTACATGTAGGATTATTGAGTTTCTTATCCATTTTTTCCCTAGTGACTTCATCTGATTTCTTATCTTCCTCACTGCACTCAACGCAACTAGGTTTCTGCCTAGGCTTAAGGATTTCATTGCCATCATAAATTACCTTATGAGCGGTTCTAGCCTTTTTAATGACCTCTGGATTTGGTTCCTCAACAAGGGAATGCTATGCTTATCGCTTAAGACTCTATGCTTAGTGATCAGTGAGCAATGCGAATGGTGTTCCCTTTGTACGCACAACTTATTTTCAAGCTTCTTTTTCAAAGTTTTAGATTGGAAAAATCATTCAAAAGTTTTGATTCCTTAGCATTGAATTCTTGCTTAAGCATTTTCACATTTTCTTGAAGTTCTTGTTTTTGCTTAGCGGTTTTAGAAAGCTTTTCTTGTAAGGAGTTTAACTCTTGTTTTAATACTTCTTCTCTAAAATTACTTTTTCTAATAATTGTAAGCATTTGGTCATCCATTTCCTGCTCACGGTGGTCAACTCAAATTTAGCACGTTGTTCATAAATAGCAACTCGTTCTTTATAGGCATTAAGTTCAGAGATAATGAATCATCGAGGCACATGCAAAGGTATTCATCAAAAACATAGTCATTATTGATCGGAAGATGCATTACTTGGTACTACCTCACTTTCACTTTGCTTCACATATTGATCATATGGGACAATATTGCTATTACCCTCATCATCAATATCCGATTCATAAGTTTCAAGAGATTGTACTTCATTATGCATCTTTCGCTCATCAACATCATCATATAGTTTTAATACCTCTGAAATGATTTTGTCTTTGGATGGACCTGCTTGTTGTGGTGGAGAGACCTTTGGAGAGACCATAGGTGAGATGCTAGCCATGAAGATTGTCTTGGGCAAGAGGGTTCATCATCGACATCGAGTTAAATGCATCACAGTCAGCTACTTGAAAGGCATTCTGATGATTGTGACCTATTTCCTGAATTGGTTGCTCATCCACATTTGCATCATATGTCTTGGCATTTCCTTCCGCATGAAACAATAACTCTTCTTCATCCAAAGCTGCTCCATTATCCCGAAGCCACAAGCAACATCTTATCCATGAAGTACTGCGATTCTGAGGCTGTTTAGATGTGCGCCCTTGCAATATGTCCCTCACAACCACAGTTGTAGCATTTGATTGGCTTTGCTTGTCCTTGATTTCCAATCCTTCCCTCGATTCGATTTGCCACATATCCTCTACCACTCCACCTCTTCCTTGTTCAGATCGCCTTTCTTGAACTGGTTGCACCATAACCTTCCCATCTCTCGATAAAGGCTTGATTGTGTAGATTGGATGCTTTGTTTCGAGGTTGTTGTTGGTGTGTGGGAGAGAGTTCATGTTTTGACTAATCATGGGAGCCAGTTGATTAATGAAGTTTCCCACGGCTACGCATCGGCATCGACTTGTTTGAACATTAGATCGGGAATGAGTTTGTGATTACCATTACCCATGGGTATAACTTGAGAAGCTTTGGTGGTAATTCCAACATTTTTGTAAAAGGCAGTTGAATCATTTGATGAGCTTGTCTCTCCTGGTTGGTTTTGAACTGATCAAGAATCCTTTTTTCAAACATAGCATGCCTCTCATTCTGAAGAAGGAAGGCATAGAGTTGCTCATAGTTTGTATTCTTCAATCCTTTGGTTAGCTTCACGAGGTGATAAACTTGTGCTATTGGGATTCATGTTGTTCACAAATTTTGAGTTCAAATTGAATGTTTGGCATAGTCATTTTGATGTTCCTCATGTCATTCACAAGCTTATGGAATCTCACGTAGTACTCATAGACACTCTCATCGGGTTTCATCTTGAAGTGTTCAAATTCATCATACAGTTGTGATTCTCTGTCTTCTATAGTTAATTCAAAACCTGAGAGAAGCATCTTGACATTATCCCACACTTGCCTTGGCTTCGTGTTGTGATTGATAAGCTTGTAGATATCTTTTGGAAGACCCTGAACTATAATGTTAGAAGCCCCGATATCAAGATCTAATCTCTTTTTCTCCTTATCATTGAGCTCATCATACGTCTTTGGTCCGCTCTATTCCATAGATCATTGTTCCATCTACGCCAGTATCAATTAAGTCTCTAATAGTCTCAACTCGATAAGGTCCTTCATCAATGGATTTGAGAATGTTGACCCCATTTTCCTTTCCAAGATAGTACAATCGGATTCGTTGTGCCCAAGAGTCGTAGTCGGGCTCATGCAAGCATGGATGGACGAGTATCGAGCCAAATGCTTGAACATCCTCAAGAATAAAGGAGATGATTGTAGGTTCGTTGGTAGACATGTTTAAAGATTACACGGGATTTTATAACTCAATGATTAAACCGAAAAATAGATTCTTTCACGGGATTTTACTAAATCAAGAGAAAACCGTAATACAAACAAAAATTCAACCAAGTCGCTAAGAAACCTTGAACCAAGTCGCTAAGTACTAAGTTGCTAAGTATTATGAAATCAAGTCGCTATAATGCCAAGTCGCTAAGACACAGTCAAGTTGCTAAAGAACAACTCGCTAAGATCCAAGTCTCTAACACCAAGTCGCTGAGAATTATGACAACAAGTCGCTAAGCACCAAGTCGTTAACAAACTTAAGTACAAGTCGCTAACAAAATTGAGAGCAAGTCGCTACCTTCACAAGTCGCTACCCGTGAGTGGAGAATCCACTAAGTGTATTGTTTGTCGGCTTGTCTCAAAAGACAAGTCGCTAGGACCAAGTCGCTACCAAAAGCACTACAACTCGCTACTTTTATCGAAGCAAGTCGCTAAGATGAAATTCACTACGAGAACCAAGTCGCTAGCAAGAAAAACTTCAAAACACACTTTTCAATCCAAAACAAGCTCAACCACAGTGATTCAAGCTTACCAAATCAAACCCCAAGCACATACAATGATTCTAAACACAAAAGTACACCTAAAATTCAAACTTTAACACTAGAAATGAACCAAATGATGCAAAAACCACTAAACTTTTTCAAACTCTAAAACTATCTAAAAACCACTAGAAATCCAAGGATATGTAAGAGATGATCAAACCATGGCTCTGATACCATTTGTAACATATTGGATTTCACATACACATCAAGACATTAACACAAGAGCGTTAAGATGAGTTTCTAGAGAGAGTTAGAGGTTTGAGAACCTAGTGAGAGAAAATGAAAGTATTATTATGAGCTCCAACTCTCTACCTTGGAAGGTAGAGAGTATTTATAGTCTTTACACAAAACGCCACCTAACGGTACGTGGATCAGGCATACAGTGGGTAAAGACCCGGCCGTCCTCCACGGTGTTACTTAACTAAATACTACTTAACTTATAATAATCTATGACTACGAGCTTTCTAACGATTACATATACTTGAGGTGACCGACTCTTAAATAACTGGATTTACTAAATCCTAACATGAGTTGTTTTGTCCAAGTTTTAACATCAAAATCTAAGCAGATAAAAAATTCCCAAATACTAAGAACATAAACCTTAGTTTTCAATTTGAACACAATTGGTGTTACTGGGTGAGTTCTGAGCCTAGATATGATTAATTCAACATGAAAACAACATCAAACAACTATCTTTTTAACCAGAAACACTCACATATGAAAATACCCAATCTTACGCATAAACCCTAACTTTCAAAATCAAACAATTTGAGTTTCTGGGTGAGTATAGATGATAGAAATGGTATTATTGTGATACTAAAAACGTTTTAACACAACCATTATAACCAAAAACACTCAACCATGATTATGTGTTCTTACGCATATGCGTAGAACACAAAATTACTTCTAGACAAAAATCTAACCGTTAGTTTTAAAAAAGATTCAAAAACCATGTTTAGATTATTACAAAGAACGTTTAACCACTTACAAATTGATGATCAAGACCAAGGATTTGAAGATTGATTTTAGGCGTAGGATTTTGGTTGCTGATATAATAAATGTGTAATAAATGTGAAGTATTAGTCTGGTGGAGGTGTTTTGTTAAAAACACTTTTAACATTTTGACACAATTAGTCCCTCCACCTTTACCATTTACATCCCATGCCCATAACTTCCATTTTGGTTACCAAACGAAGGATATTTGGAAATAAACTTGACGACACTCCCCCTCGACTTAAGAAATAATGAAATTTTATAAATTTTAGTCCGAGGAGTGTCAGTAAACCATAAATGTGACCACCATTATTAAAGAAACAACCGAGATAAGGTAACATGCAAGTACAAGGTTTTATGAAACCGAAAAATATTTGCTTTCTCCCCCTCAACACTTGATCGAAAAAATACTGAATTTTGAAAGAATAAAGTGTTGACGGAAGGTTTGTACTTTCCATGTTAAAAGAAATATAGAAAGAAGAATATTTTTGTTGTTTTATCTGATTTTATATTTTTGTATTTTGTTTTTGAAAAATATTTACAAAAGAGGTTTTGGTGTTTGACTGGTTTTAAGAATGTTTTAAGAGTTCATCCAGCCTCTGAGTCAAACACCTCATACCAATCCGGTGGACCAACTCATTAAACCTAGCGGGAGCTAAGGCTTTGGTGAGAAGATCTCCGCTTTGGTATTCACCCACAAAGTATAATTCAACAAGTACCACTGCTCCACATGCTCCTTGATGAAATGATATCAAAGATCGATGTGCTTTGATTTGAATGTTGAACGAGTTGCACGAGATCGCAATACAGACTGATTGTCGCAGCATACATCGGGATTACATCAAATACATAACCATAGTCTTTGAGTTGTGTTCACATCCAAATGACTTGAGCACAACCCGCCGACATGGCTACATATTCCGCCGGTTGAGGACGGTGATGTACAATCCTGCTTCTTCCATTGCCATAACACCAGTTTATCACCAAGAAATTGTAATGCTCTTAAAGTACTTTTCCGTGAATCTAAGCATCCTGCGTGATCAACATCTGAAAAAGCTATTAGTTCAAAACCAGAATCCTTCGGATACTAGATCCCCAAGTTAATGGTTCCCTTGATGTATCGGAGGATTATTTTAGCCTCAAAGAGGTGGGTTTCAGAGTTGGTCTCGTGACCATAACGGAGCAAAGATATCTGGCAAAACAATATCGGGCCTCGCTAGCTGTTAGATACATGAGAGACCCAATGATACTAATTTTGGTAGGGTCCACCATTTCCCATGTAAATCAGCGTCTAGCTTCTTGGTATGAGCCATTGGTGTGGCGTAGGTGTCACAGTTTTGCAATCCAAATTTGTTAAGAAGTTCAAGGGCATATTTGGACTGACTCAAGAAAATACCACGGGGTGATTGATGAACTTGCAAGTCCTAGAAAGAACGTAAGTTCACCCATCTTGGACATTTCAAAATGTTTTTTCATTAGTTTTGCAAAGGCGATTGAGTATTTTTTATGTGTTGACCCAAAAATGATGTCATCCACGTAAATTTGAACAATTAAGATGTGTGCCCCATGATATTGTATGAAAAGAGTCGGGTCGACCGAACCTTTGGTGAAATTATTGGCAATGAGGAAAAATGATAACTTATCGTACCACGCCTGAGGAGCTTGTTTGAGTCCGCATAAAGCTTTGTTCAGTTTGTAGACATGGTTCGAACTCGGGATCAACGAATCCTTCGGTTGGTGAGATAAACCGTTTCTTTAAGTTGTCCATTCAGAAAAGCAGTTTTGACGTCCATCTGAAAGACCGTTATATTCATATGAGCCGCGAACGCGAGAAAGATCCGAACAGCCTTAACCCTCTTCCTGTCTATAACCCTTAGCCACCGGACGTGACTTGTTTTACGATTACGTTCCCTTCAGCATCCAATTTGTTATTCCAAATCCATTTTAGACCAATGACGTAGACCCATGTTGGTCTTTCAACCAGTTCCCATACTTCAAGACGTTTGAATTGGTTAAGTTCTTCTTGCATGGATTCAATCTAGTTGTCTTTTGTCATTGCGTCTTTAATGTTTTTGGCTCAGATTGTGACAAGTGCATAAATGCAATGTTCACCATCGGTGTGAAGACGTTGTCTCGTACGAACGGGTTGATTCGGGTTACCAATAATATTCTCTGGCAGGGGTGGTCTTTTGTCCAACGATGTGTCGAGGGTTGATGTTGGTATACATTGTGCAGATTTTGAGGATTCAAAGGACTTGTAGATGATTCCGCAACATCGAGTGCATAGTTTCATTAGCAACGGGTTAAAGAACGATTTGGATCAAAAAATCAAGTGTGGGGGTACTTCATTGTTCGAACATCATCACCGGTTCGCCGTTGAAGTAGTTTGTTCAACTGTTGTTGTAGAGTCAACTGGTGGTGCTTCTTCAATAGTCGTTTTTGTAGCGGTGTATCGTATTGGAATATGATCGCTTGAGTTGGCGGGAAACATCGGATACACCCGAGCACGCTTCATCAATCATCACTAAACAATGAGCAAATAGCTTTTCCATTTGTTCACGAGTAAGATGGGGGCTTGGTTCACCGAAGATACCGGTTCCAAGTCAGTATGCTCGTGGGGCCATTTCAGAATAGCTCATCGAAATTTGCATGAATCGCTTCCATAACCCGCTTTTGTACGACGATTCTAGATCACCTTTAGAATTTTCACAGTATCCAATAAAGACTCCAATGTCAGCTTTGGCTTTGAGCTTTCCAAAGTCATCACGATCATTATTTGGGTAGCAAAGGAAGCCAAATACATGAAAGTGTTTGAGATTCGATTTTCTCATTTGTGGATAAGCTCAAAAGGTGTTTTGTTGTATGCTTTGTAATCATTGATCGATTTTGAGTGTAGCATGCAGTTGATACAACTTTTGCCCACAAGTAATCTGGAAGTTTAGCATTGATTAACATTGTTCTTAAAGCTTCCACTAGCGTACGGTTTCGTCTTTCAACAACTCCATTTTGTTCTGGTGTACGTGCAATAGATGTATGATGCTCAATTCCCACTTTCTCATAAAATTCTCGAAGAGTTTGGTTCTCAAATTTAGTTCCTTTGTCTGTTCTGATTTGTCGGACTGTGTTCCGGAGCTGAACTTTAATTTTCGTGAGAAAGTTGATGATCATCTGTGGAGCTTGATCTTTACTTCGAAGAAAGTAGACCCAAGTCCATCGTGAGTAGTCATCGACAATCACCAAGACGTAGTGTTTGCCATTAATTGTTTGCACGCCGTGATCGACACACAAATCCATGTGAAGAAGATGAAGCACATGCTGAGAGTCGTGTTCCACCTTTGAAGGAAAATGAGCACGAGTGCTTTTCCCTTGTTCACAAGCGGAGCAAAGGTGATCTTTAGAATACCGGAATCTCGGGAGACCTTCAACAAGTTTGTATCAAGCAAGGTTGGTTATGGTTTGAAAGTTTAAATGTGAGAGACGACGGTGCCATAGCCAAGATTTTGTTGATGTTGCCTTTGAAAGTAGACAAATGGGAGATGAAGCAACCATGTCTTGCATTGAGATTGTGTATGCACTAGAATTGCAAGAGCAGGACATAAGATCGCTTTCTTGTAGATCACGAATGAAACAAGTTTTCTCCGAAAAGCAACTTCCAAATCTCCATCACGAATTGACCAACAAAGAAGAGATTGTGACCGAGACCTTCCACATAATAAACCCTGCTAATTTTGATATTGCCATTGATATAATCTCCGTAGCCCATGATAGTCATGCGGTGATCATTCTCGGCCGACATGCCAATGAACTTTGAAAAAAAGTTTGATAACAATTTAAGATTGCCTGTCATGTGTCGGGAACATCCGCTATCAACAATCCAGTGATGATCTCAGACACCGCATTACAATACGCATCTAATACGATGGAATAGAAGTAGATGTGGAACCCGATGAGTTAGAGGGTTCCGAAGCAGTTATAGTAGAAATACACACATCCAAGATTTTAGGCATCCATTTAAATCCTAGTGTATTATGTAACCATTTCTGCCATCTCCAACTAGTATTTGCTTTAGTCTTAGTGAATGCACTAGGTGGTACTACATTCTTTGGAGGTGATATTGGAGCTACAAGGATATCAATGCGTTTCTTAGAATGTAAATAGGGCGGTTTACCAAGCACAGACTTAGAAGCATTAGTGGGCCTAGAGGTATTCCGTGTCTTAGGATTCCGTAAACGAGATAAGATAGTTTTAGCAACACATTTATCATGACAATCAGAAAGCATACTTTTTTACGACAAATAACACAAGAAGCTTCAGATCAATATCAAAAGTACTTAAAGGTTCAAGATTCGTTACAACACTTTTCCATTACATTTGTCCACACAATATCTAAAGGGGTGCAACATGAGTCTTATTCAAAGTCCTAGGTGTTCTTCTACTTCAAGATTCTTTATTGTTCTATTCTTAGGTCGCAACTTCCTATTCTTCCTTGTATTGCTCCTAGGCTGTGAAGTGCGGACGCTTTGGAAAAGAGGAAACTATTCCCTGCTTTGCAGAGGGGAAGCACATTAGAATCTTGTGGTTTGTCAAGATGCATTCTAGGTTCACGCTTTGCTAAGTGTTACAAATGCAATTTTCTTAATGATGCTAGGCTGAACTTGTTCATACTTTCCTAACATCTCCCTTAACTTAATGATAGTGTGCACCAAATCTTGATTTTCGCGAATATTTCCGTAAAAAATTCATGACTTCTTTAGTGTATGCAAGATAATGATCAAGTTAGTTTGATGCTTCATCACGAAGTCTGCTTTGAGTAAATCAAATGTGACACCATATTCCTGTTTAACTTTTGCAAGTTCTTGTTCATACTTTGAGATTTGACACTTCAAAGACGCTGCTTTGATCATCCAGCTTGCTCAAATTTTGGATTAAAAGTTTTGGAATGCAACTGGTTGACTTTGTTTTGCAAAGCAAGTTCACGATTTTGACAATCTGCATTTGAAAGCTCGCTTTAACAAATGCTCATTTTCAACTTTTAAAGACTCGACCGATGCACATTATCTAAGATTCTCAACAATTTCCAACAAAACAACAAAGTAATCGCGAGAAATATAATCGATGCATATGGCAAAGAATGCAATAACACAACATTATGGATATCAAAGACGAGAGAACATCTTCCAAGATTCGATCAACATCTTTTCGTAACATTTTCTTTTTACGTTTTGTATTAGAAATAGATGTTTCTATTTTCTCGAAAACGATTTTCATCAATCCAAGTTCCTTATGAAATTCCCTTTCCAAATACAATGCACAATTTTTCAAAATTTTAACATGGGGTAAAATTCTTTTATGAAAAATGTCTCTTTGTTCTCGCGCCTGAGGCGATTGATGTAACACCCCCAATTTCGTGGTACGCAGCGGAATTCAAACTGGGTGTTACTTCATGGCACAATAGTCATAAAAATAGAAAACGAACTCTAATGGAGCCGTTTCAAAAGATTTATCATTCAATTTATATAAATATCAGAGTTTACAAAAATGAGGTCCCAAATGGTTCCAAGTTTACAAAATACATTAAATGGGTTTTCGAATGATAATAAAATTTATAGCCTTCTTGATCTAGTCCTTGCTCTTCCGTGCTAGCTTCCGACATTATGGACCTGAAATACATGCTTAAAACTGTCAACACAAAGGTTGAGTGAAATTCATAGAGTTTTGGAAATCAGTTGAACACATAATGTTTGTAGTGTGAGTTATAAATTCACACCAATGGTTTGAAAACCAAAAGAGATATTATTGCACTAAGCTCATGATACCGAAAACGTTAATAGTTGTCATATAATAGTAACTGATGCCCTAATAGGTAATTTTCCATTAAACCTATAGATCTTCAAATAGAGTGCTTTGTTTGCTCAGCCTCAACACAAACGGGATTTGTCATTCCCCGATAGATCTATCCACATTATTCGCGTTCACTCGCAAGTGATTAATGGTTCATGATAATAGGGACTTAAGATTGGCAATAGTGGTACTTAATGCAACTAATATATTCAAGTATAATTTGAAAGCAATGTGTTCGATTTAAAATAAAGCATGTATCTCCCCCAAGGGTTTGTAAAACAATTAAGTAATAGAAAGTGGGGCTATGAACTCACGGTAATCCGTAAAAGTTTAGAGTACTTGTAAAAGTAAATGAAAATAGTTAAGCATGTATCTCCCCCAAAAGTAATTCAAAATGTATAAAAATAGGGGCTATGAAACTCACCTCAGAGTAAATGATATCAAATGTATAATGAGGATGATGGATATGCCGTGAGAACTTCTACGAGCAACCTAGAATAAGATGTTGCGACTTAGGTTTGGAATAATGTTTAAGAAAACATAAACCATCCTATATACGTCTCTATGTTGATCATGATGTAGTACAGGGTTTTTGTGTATGTCGTTTATAGAAATGGTCTAGTTGTGAAAACGTGTAAAGTTTATATATATCGTACTACCGTTCGGGCCATCATAATTCAGAGGTCATGTAGTAAACGTTCGAGGAGATAGGACACATTAAATCGTAAATCCAGCAACTCATCAATATGTTTTACTCAAATGAAACCCCTCACATGAAGCTCCCTACTTTTGTAGCACTTAGTAGATACAACATATATTTTGAGTGAATATTGTTATAACATAAATTTTATCATGTTTTTAATAAGTATCTAGTTTTTGCAAGTTCTCGTCGTTTTCATAAATATGATCACCTTAGATGAGACTCGTCATTATAATCTATCTAAAAATATAAAATGGGTGATAAGTCTCATTGGATGCAAAAACGCTGCTTAAAGCTGGAAATACGGGTCAAAAACGCGTAATTCGCAGTTTATCAGAAAAGAACGAAATTTCAGGGAAACGACCGTGAATTTATTTAGAGTAGACTAAAATTAGTCTAAAAGTGATATGAGATGTTAAAATGTGGTTTTCGTCATACGCGGGATAACTTAACAGTTATTTGTGAAGTTTAAAAGTTACGCGATTTATGCAAAAATGTAGAACGCACAAGGTTAATTCCTTTATGGTCAAAGGAGGAGGGAAATATGTTTTACTTTTCCAAAAAATGTAAAAGTGTCAAAACATATTAGAAACACAAGGCAGAGGAATCGTTAAGTCCGGATGTAAGTAGAATTGTTTAAAACGTAAGTTTAGTTTTGTTCTGCGCTAGGCTTATTTGGTAATATTAAAATAATAAATCTTAAAATTCTAAAATTAATCATGAGTGATCTAAAAATTTATCGATCATGCTGAGGAAAATTGTCGAAGTTGATTTTCGTTATACGTGTGATGTTTAAACGGTGGACCGTCTAAAACGAAACTTTAAAATGATGTTTACTTAATAACTTTTAGAAAATGAACTAACGATGGTCGAACTCTCAGGTTATTACTAAAATAATTTATCTTACGAGAATGTGGATTCAAAATTTTACGGGATGAATAGTGAAAGTGAATAGTAAATGTGAATAGTAAATTCTTGAAAATGAAAAGTAACCTAAAAAGCGGTGGTTACAGCCTCACCCTTAATGGGAATTCGCCCCTGAATTCAGTGGTTTGTTACCCGATGTTGAATTGTCTAGGGAAAATGTGGATGTATGCGCCGAATTCTAATCTTTGCGTTCTCAAGTTTCTGGTCATGTGACTTAAGTTGATAACCTAAAGGGTTTTGTTAAAATCTTATAGAGTCTAATATACCTAAAGTTTGGCTTTTCCCGATTCTCAAAACGAATCATATCTTATTATATCGAGGCTATCAGTAAAACCTTAATTTCTAACATGGAGTTTTTGGTGATAGTGTGCGGCATGGAGCCTAATTTGTATGGTTTCCTTAGTTGTTTCGTGGGTGATCTCTAAACACTTTAGTCCAGCAAATGGTTAAGTAACACATTCGTCTATATAGTGCCTCAAAATGGAATAGTTTTGTTTTTGTTAGGGTAACTATTGTTAATCAAAAGTGTAAGATATTGTTGATGTGAAATGGTTTGTAATGATGTGATAACTGTCGTTGTAGGGAAAGTCTTGCTAGTGGCAAGTGGTTATCCAAACCATTTCCAAAGTTGACCATGTCTTAGGTGCTTTCGAGATGAAGGCTATATCGTATAGTGTTTATGTCTACTAGTGTTTGAAAGAAACATGTTACTGTGAAGTTTTACATACTGACTTATAATGGGGTTCAGATAATGATGTGATATGTTGACGATTAGAAGAGTGTAGTGTACGCTTACCATTATTCTTAGGTAGAGATGTCAAGTTTTTTTTGAAATCAAAAGTGAATAACGGAATGATATCTTTGAAACCTAATCAGGCTAGTACTTCTAAGAAATGACGAGAAGATTTGATGACTATCCCAAAATAGTTGTTCGGATTATCTCATGTATGAAAATTTCAAGAATGAAATTAGATAAAATAAGATGTTAAGATTTTGCTAAGTGGTAAGACACTATCGTGTCTCTAGATCTTTGGAATGAATTGTGGTGGTTTATCGAGTTTAAGTAGGAAATTAACCTGAATATAACCCTTGTATAACCGGCGTGCTTCGAGTGTTTGAAAATTTTAAGTCGAACATAGTTAATCAGACCATGTCCCACTATCCCAAGGTTAAATATAGGTGATTAGGCTATATTTAGCCGAGGTTCGATAAATTTTCCAAATACCTAAATTAGGTATACTTGTGATATGTCCATAGCTTTTGAGAAATTGTCCACTAAGCAAAGGCGACATCAAACCATTCAGTTGCAAGTCCTGGTCATAAAAGACTTGTAACCTATGTTTTCACATTCCATTGCATAGAAGATAGTATGGGTAAATACGTGTGGAAAGGAAATCTTAAGTAATTCTAAAATAGTCTATACTTGGCTAGCATCACGGACCTTTAACAATGAAGGTTTCAGAAGAGAATTTGATGAAGGTAGAGAAAGTTGCTGAACTTCAGCTTTTGTAGGTGATGAGTCAGTTTATCTTTTAGAAATCCCATTTCTTGTTTTCCCATTAGGAAAATCGGTAGATTGTGACGGGCTTTATGTAAAAGAATATCATATAAGGTTTATAAGATAATTCCTAGAGACTTTGTATAACTTACAATGTCTGAGAAGTAAATTAGACCATTGTGTAACTCACAAGGTCTGAGAAATGATAGAGAGATCATTGTGTAACTCACAATGTCTTAAGAAATGATGGAGAGATCATTGTGTAACTCACAATGTCTTGAGAAATGATGGAGAGATCATTGTGTAACTCACAATATCTTAAGAAATGATGGAGAGATCATTGTGTAACTCACAATGTCTTGAGAAATAAATGAGACCACTGTAGGATTTGCAGTGTCTGAGAATGTAATAGAGACCATCAGTAGGGATTTCATGTTCTGAGAATTTAATAGAGACCATTGTAGGATTTACAATGTCTAAGAATTTAATAGAGACCACTGTAGGATTTACAGTGTCTGAGAATGTAATAGAGACCACTGTAGGATTTACAGTGTCTAAGAATGTAATAGAGACCACTGAAGGATTTACAGTGTCTAAGAATGTAATCGAGACTATTGTATCTCACAATGTCTTGAAATATGAATGAAACCATTGTATCTCACAATTTCTAGGAAGAAGGAAAGACCATTGTAGGATTTACAATGTCTTGGAGGAAGTTTCGTAATCCTAAAATGCACAAGTAGATACATGATTGGGAAAATACGATGTGCCGTAATGCCTTAGAATAGACATACACAGATATGTTTAGTCTATCGTTTAGCTAAAACAATTGAAAATATGTCGAGTGTATATGTCAATATACTAGTATGTTCATGTTATTATAAAATGTCTAAAAAGGCCATAATCTTCTGGAGGATGGAAGGCACGGAGAACGGAAGGTTATAAAATGTTTTTGTTTGAAAAAGTAGTTATAGTTTAAGTCTCGATTAGACCAGTTTCTATAACTATGTCTCGATATTAATCAGTAACACCCACAATTCTCGTATGCAGCTAGAAATTCAAACTGGGTGTTACTTCATGGCACAATAGTCATAACAATAGAAAACAAACTCTAATGGAGTCGTTTCAAAAGATTTATCATTCGATTTATATAAATATCAGAGTTTACAAAAGTGAGGTCCCAAATGGTTCCAAGTTTACAAAATACATTAAATGGTTAATGATAATAAAATTTATAGCCTTCTTGATCTAGTCCTTGCTCTTCCTGCCTTCCCGGCTACATTATGGACCGGAAATACTTGCTTAAAACTGTCAACACAAAGGTTGAGTGAAATTCATAGAGTTTTGGAAATCATTTGAACACATAATGTTTGTAGTGTGAGTTATAAATTCACACCAATGGTTTGAAAACCAAAAGAGATATTATTACACTAAGCTCATGATAATCCGAAAACGCTAATGTACTGTCATATAATAGTAACCGATGCCCTAATAGGTAATTTGCCATTAAACCTATAGATCTTCAAATAGAGTGCGTTTGTTTGCCTGCCCGGTCAACACAAATGGGATTTGTCATTCCCGATAGATCTATCCACATTATTCGCGTTCACTCGCAAGTGATTAATGGTTCATGATAATAGGGACTTAAGATTGGCAATAGTGGTACTTAGTGCAATTAATATATTCAAGTATAATTTGAAAGCAATGTGTTTGATTTAAAATAAAACATGTATCTCCCCCAAGGGTTTGTAAAACAATTAAGTAATAGAAAGTGGGGCTATGAACTCACGTAATCCCAGAAAAGTTTAGAGTACTTGTAAAAGTAAATGAAAATAGTTAAGCATGTATCTCCCCCAAAAGTAATTCAAAATGTATAAAAATAGGGGCTATGAAACTCACCTCAGAGTAAATGATATCAAATGTATAATGAGAATGATGGATATGCCGTGAGAACTTCTACGAGCAACCTAGAATAAGATGTTGCGACTTAGGTTTGGAATAATGTTTAAGAAAACATAAACCATCCTATATACGTCTCTATGTTGATCATGATGTAGTACAGGGTTTTTGTGTATGTCGTTTATAGAAATGGTCTAGTTGTGAAAATGTGTAAAGTTTATATATATCGTACTACCGTTCGGGCCATCATAATTCAGAGGTCATGTAGTAAACGTTCGAGGAGCTAGGACACATTAAATCGTAAATCCAGCAACTCGTCGATATGTTTTACTCAAATGAAACCCCTCACATGAAGCTCCCTACTTTTGTATTACTTAGTAGATACAACATATATTTTGAGTGAATATTGTTATAACATAAATTTTATCATGTTTTTAATAAGTATCTAGTTTTTACAAGTTCTCGTCGTTTTCATAAATATGATCACCTTAGTTAACGATCTTGGGTAAACAAGCCTTGAGGCTTTAGCCATGGCCTCGCCGTGACTTTGGTCTTGACTACCATGGTCTTGAGACTCAACCTTGACCTTAGTCGTAGCCGTGGTCTTGGCTTATGGCCATTAGGCCTCTTGGTTTGCTTTTAGTTGTGACAAAAGTATAGTTGTGAGACTATATTTACGGCAGTTTCTGTTTTTGAAAGATTTTGGCATATTTATGCGTTTTCAAGGTCCGAGCTTCTTCAATATTGAAGGAAAAAGTCATTCCGGACAACTTTCGTGTTTTAACTTTTTGATGATTCGCACCAGAAGTACCACTTTTAAAAAGACAGAACCCTTAACAGCTTATACATGGCAGTTTTGGCGTTTAGGTTTCGCTAACTTCTTTTGCTTATAACTTTACACTCGTTTGTCCGTTTCGGGTGATTCAAATTGCTATGTTTGACTTTTTATCTTGTCTACCATATTATGTAAGTTAGAAAGTCCATATGTTACTGATTTTAATGGTCTCACACATGTAGAATATGACTAGTTTACTAGTTTGTTACTTTTATGACAATTTGTGAATTAAAACAAGTGATTGAGTATATGTACATCATGGATCAACATAGTAACTATATATATAGCATGAAATAGTTAAGATTATGAATAATAAATATGAGATGATGGTGGTGATAAGTTGCTTACAACTTTTGGCTTTCAATAAGAAAGGAGTAACTAGTAATGATCGGACTTTGATTGATCGCTTAAGACTTTGGATTGAGCTAGCTTTCCACACCTTGGCACCCTTTCAAACTTGAAGAGTTGGTGATGAAGTACTAAGTGAATTGAGTGGATCTAAACTCAAGAAGATCACTTAAACTTGCTAGAGATTTGATGTAGTAGCTTGATCTTTGGAACTTCCTTGCATAAACTTGGAGTTTATAGATCAAATGATGGAAGATGTGAAGGATTTGTGATATGAATGACCAAGAACAGTTTGTGAAGATGTTTTGGATTTATTTTACTTCCTATTTATTGGAGGGTAAGTTTGGTTAAGCATATATTGGGTTAAATATTAACCATGGTTAGGTTATGACACTTGTAATGATCTAAAGGAACCATGGTTAGGATGATGCCACCAAAATGATGACTCCCCCCCCCCTAAGTCGGCCATATAGTGATAAGATGACTTAGGTGGATAGTTTTGATCTTATCTTGAGTTTAGAGCATGATTTGGTTCCGTTAAATGCCAACCGTAAGTTGTTAAGCCATAAACGTAAAACCGGTATCGTAAAAATAATGAACTTACAGAATGATGAGACTCATCATTATACTCTATCTAAAAATATAAAATGGGTGATAAGTCTCATTGGGTGCAAAAACGCTTAAAGCCGAAATACGGGTCAAAAACGCTGAATTCGCAGTTTATCGAAAAGAAACGAAGTTTCGTGGAAACGACCGCGGAATTTATTTATAGTAGACTAAAATTAGTCTAAAAGTGATATGAGATGTTAAAATTTGGTTTTCGTCATAATGCGGATAACTTAACAGCTTATTTGTGAAGTTTAAAAGTTACGCGATTTATGCATAAATGTAGAACGTACAAGGTTAATTCCTTTATGGTCAAAGGAGGAGGGAAATATGTTTGACTTTTCCAAAAATTGTAAAAGTGTCAAAAACATATTAGAAACACAAAGCAGTGAATCGTAAGTCCGATGTAAGTAAAATTGTTTAAAACGTAAGTTTAGTTTTGTTCTCGCTACCGGGCTTATTTGGTAATATTAAAAATCATAAATCTTAAAAATTCTAAAATTAATCATGAGTGATCTAAAAATTTATCTGATGCGAGGAAAATTGTCGAGTTCATTTTCGTTATGCGTGTGATGTTTAAACGGTGGATAAAACGAAACTTTAAAACGATGTTTACTTAATAACTTTTGCGAAAATGATCTAACGATGGTCGAACTCTCAGGTTATTACTAAAATAATTTATCTTACGAGAATGTGGATTAAAAAATTTACGGGATGGATAGTGAAAGTGAATAGTAAAAGTGAATAGTAAATTCTTGAAAATGAAAAGTAACCTAAAAATGCGGGTGGTTACAATTGAAAATGTTCAACTTTTATTTCAGAATGAAATTCTATCTCACGTTCTAAAAGTTTGAGGTCAGAAGTGAAAGTGTCAAAATATCTAAGAATTTGACGATTTTCGGGTTTTGATTTTACTTCACTGAGTGAAGGTAAAGGACCATAAATTTGTGCATAATTTGGTTGGGGAGTAACATTAGAAGGCTCAGAAGTTTTTGTGATAATCCGAGGTGTGTTTGAAGAATCCTTTGGTGTGACGAAAGTGACAGCTTTTGAATAGTTAAATGGTTTGTTGTAAACAACATTTTCTAATTTTGATCGACTCTCGTCTTCTGCATCTAATTCCTCTTGACGATGATATTCAACAACACTCATGACGTAATCATCAATTTTATATTCTCAGACCGAAACTTCGAGATTTGGTTTGAATGCTTTGGTTGAAAGCATTGGTTTGTAATCAGCAAGATTCGATCCATATCCATTTGGATTGGGTTTTAAAGTAAACTTTTGAATGATTGTGATTGACTCACCATGTTTATAAACAACATTTCGAAACTCTTTAAGTTTGTTTTGTAAGCCGACAATTTCTTCAAGATGGTCATCTATTCATTTCGTTGAATGCTTTTGTATGCAGAGAACCTGCTTTTGACAAGTTAACAACTCAAATTTGGCTTTTGAGTTTCCAAGGTAAGAGCATTAAGTTGCTTTTTATGTTCATGTTTTAGTTGTTCTATTTGAGACAACAAAGCATTCTTCGATGCAGCTAGATCACGAATCTGTCGTTCTAAAGATTTTTCGTTTTGGTGAGATTTAGCAAAAGCGGCTTCAAAACCTTTTTCACGTTTTTCTTGAGTTTTGAAAAAATTGAGTTGCCGTTTTAAGCATTCAATGTCCCTGGTTAACAGTGCATTTTTACTGTGTAATTTCTGATTTAACGAACGACATTCATCCATTCGGGATTGTTGGTCTTTAAGTAAGAGATCAACATCCGGACTAGGCAAAAGTTCAGCGTGTTCAACGTGAGTCACAACATGATCACTATTCAGATCCTCAAGTATAACCACGTAGTCAATTTGAGTATCAAAGGTAATCATAAGATCATCTTGATCGTCAAATGTAACTACGGGGTCTAGTTGAGAATCGTCAGAATGAGATGTGGATGACTCATTTTGAACATTCTGAGCCTTGCCGGATTCAAATGTTGGCTTAGATATTAGATCAGTGATGAATATGGTTTGTTCGGTACCGAGACAAGCCATCGCTGTCATACACTAGGCCTGTGTCACTCATGTGAGCTCGCGCATATTAGCCATCAACATAACTGCTGCATTGGCCTAAGTCCTCCATATCATCATCTCGAAATCTCAGATCCGCCATAAAGCTCGTTTGTTTGTGAGAGTTCCACCGCCTTCATCCTTAAGAGCCAAAAGTAAAGCCTCCTTGTGATAAGCACGCCCCTAGTCCCTGGCTTTGGGCATGCATTAGCCGTGTGTCCCTTCTCATTACGCTTGTAGCAAATAAGACCATTTATCCCATTCCGAGCATTACCCCTGCTCAACCACTTGAGCTCTCTGTTGTTGTGGAGCACCCATGTTATTCCTACCAATAGCATTAAACCCTTGACCACCGCAAGATCCGACGCACCATAACCACGATTCTCAACTTCAACTCGCCCATTGTTCACAAATTACCGATTCCTTGTGTTTGATGAGGAACGAATGCGATTGTTGGATTTGTTTGTATAACGCCAAAAGCTTTAGCAATCATAACAAATCCTTGTTGCAATGCATCGAAAGCATCCGAGTCCTCATTAGCTTCACTGTAAAGTGCTTGATCATTGTTGTTGTTGTATGGAACCAATTGAGTTTGTTGAGATTGTTGATGTGACGGATCATAAGGTGTAATTGTGGCAGTAGGTTGAGGAGCTGGTTGAGGAGGATAACTAGTTTGAGCCCACAAAGAAAGTTGTTGATTATCCGGAAGTGAAGGTGAAAGCTTTGGCCACGGATAACCCTTTCCTTATCAACTTTTTTGATGAGGCTTCAAATAGTCGCATACAACAACCGTATGTAGCATGATGAAGATTCTTAGCTTGACGGATAAAATGACATACTTCTCCCAATCGTGACCAAGACTACTTAGGAACTTTGTATTGACCGCAATTTGGAATGATGATGTTGTGTTTATCCAAATCATTGATGATGTCTGAGAATCGATGATGATAAGACTCTAATGTCTCTCCCGGTTCAATCATGAAGTGTTCATAAGCCAAGTAAATTTTGGATTCCATATCCTCTTGATTGAGTTCAGTGCCTTCCATGAGAAGATGAATATGTTCCCACATTTTCTTTGCGCCTTTTGAGCATCAACACTTCGAAGATTGGATTGGGTAATCCTAAAAGGATATATTGCATTGCTAGCTCATCACTTCAGAGTGTAGAAGTTCATCACCGTAAAGGTCGCAACAGCTGCAGTGTTTGTGAGATCATCTCTTGGTGGAACAACATTTGATCTCCGGTGTAACAACATTAGGCATCCGAATGGACCTTCCAATATAACTTTCTTTAAGAACTTTCCATGTGGCTTCTTTAGATCACAAAACCTAAAGAACCTAATTACCCATTGATCATAGTTTTCGAGAGTGAGCATTGGAGGTCTATCAAGTGATCCCGGCCTCATGAATTGATTGATGGCTACTTAAAGCTTCACACATCTTTGCAAACCAAGACGGTTCCTTCATAGTGTTCCTGGATGGATGTTGATTGTAAACGTTTGTGTAAGGTTGTACTTGAAGACTAGGTGGTGGTTGAACCATTTGAGGTTGAATTGCTCCTTGTTGTGGATAATGTTGTTGATTAAATCGTAGTTGATAAATTTGTTGTTGTTGATGAAATTGTTGATGTTGTGGACTTAGTTGTTGTTAATTATAAGTATAAGGAAAATAGCTAGAGTATGGAGGTTGTGACATGTTGAAAACTTGTGTTTTTAATGGAACTTTGTAGTCGAATGAAACGTTGTTGATGAAGTATTCTTAGGCGTAGAAAAACCAAGTTTAGGCAAAGCAACACTTAGGCGTAAAAACACCAAACTTACGCGTAAAAGCAATAGTTACGCGTAAGAATTGAGAAACACTAAAATTAGGCGTAGAAAACTTATGCGTAGGATTAGCTTATGTGTAAGACAAGGCTTAGGCGTAAGAAAAATCTTAGGCGTAAAGAGTTATACGCGTAAGTTTAAGCTTATGCGTAAAATTAGGGTTTTGCCTAAAAAATCTTTACACTATCACAAAGGTAAAGGATATCCAAAGTCGGTGTTTTCAGCTTATTGATGCGTACAAACGGTAAGCTAAATCACACAAGCCGCCACTTGTGAATGGCAGACCCGAATCACTTTAAAACCGCTAAGCACCTAATGCAATGAAGATCGAGAATACAGTTGAATTCCCGGTCGTTAAGTCCCACCTGAGACTCAATGGTGTGCCAAACAAACTCGAGGATAGAATGATCACTAAGGATAGTGATCTGTAAAGGTTATGATTAGAAATTACACTACTGATTGATTGGAAAGGAATAGGATACAGATCTGAAAACACAACAATCGATGAAAGAAACGTAAACGTAAGTTTTAAAAACTACGATACGCACAAAATTAAAAAAGTGAAAACTAAGAAATAAAAGGCCTAAAATATATAAAATGACATTTTTGGAATCCTAAAAATAAAAGAAAATTATTAGAAAAAGAAAATTATTTTTTTACACTATTTAATTAATTATTATTAATTAAAAACTATTTTAACTATTTAATAAATACTCTAAAATAGAAGAAAATACAAATTAAGGCTAGAAAAATAAACTTATGATTCAGAAAAATCTAAAATACTATAAAACTAATTTTAAAACTGAAAATATATTTTTCACACTTTTTATATATTTATTACTAATTTAAAACTATTTAAAACTAATTAAAATGCTAGAAAATACTTTTTAAACTAAGAAAATTATGGAAAAATACTTTTTAGGATTTTTATATTTATCTTAATCTAGGAAAATTGAAAACATATTCTTTTAAGCTTTTTCTAATTTATTTGTATTAAAAGCTAATTAAAAAGTGCTAAAAATAGAGTTAAATGCGTAAAAAATAGCAAACAAGCTTGGAAAAATATGAAAAATTCAAGATAAGCTTAAAATAATACAGAGAATCAAGTAAAATGGAAAACAAGTGCTTATGTGTGGAATTATGGAATCAAGGCACAAGTGCTTAATAATAAGCACTTAGGATAAGCTAATGAAGACCAACAAGCACCAACTGCTTACGAAGCCAAACTATGCTACAATAACTCAAATGCAACTAAAAACAACAATCCATAGCTACTGAAATGCAAGATACCAAGATTTGACTTATTTGATCTAATGAGCTAAAACAGGTTTTGGGGACCTACTTGCAACAAGAAAATAAGCACTTGAATAAGCTGGAAATTGAAAAGCAAAAGAAGGGACCTCAAGATAACCTGGCTAAGAACATGTAAACCAAAAATCAGACCCAGAGGTGCTCGATGAGCTCAGGCAAAAGCTACAAAAGTCAAGACAAAGCCCGTGTAAGTGGCACTTTTCAGAAAGAGGTAGCCAAAATAAGCTAACAAATAAGCACTTTACAAGCTAATTGAAACTGAACCAGTATTTTTATATTTTTTTTTAGCAACCAAACTTTAATAACCTAAGAGCTTTTAAGCTAAAACTTATTATTAAACCCACAAGAAAATTATCTTTTTATTCAAAAATCCACCCAAATGAAAAATTGACTTTTTGAGAAAAACTAAAAAGTTGACTTATTTGAAGTTTGATCTTGATTTGTGGACTGAAATGATATATTAAAGTGAAATGAGACTACTGCAAGATGTATTTATGAAATTAGAACACAAAATAAGCTTTTGATATTTCAAAATCTCAACAGATTTGTCGCTAAGACAGTCTAAAGAGAGTTTTGACTTTGAGCTTATACAGGCACAAGATATTGACAGAGATGAGTTCAATGGGACTAAACAAACATGAAACAACAAAAGATAACCACTGATGAGGCCTCTAATACGTAAAGTGCAATAGCTCCAAACACCCTTGGTTAACTGTTTTTCAAACAAAAACTAAGCTAAAGATTGCACAAGCATAAATCAATGATCAAACTACACTTACATGACCTAAATACAACTATATAAACAAGTCTAAACAGTTTATAACTACAAATATCAGCATAAAACAAAATATGAAATCGACTTGAAACTTGAAAATGGGATAATCACTCACATGAGTCCAAATTGCCAGCTAAAACCAAACCCAATCTACTCTAACCTAAGCTATTCCAACCTATTTCCACCTCTCGTGATCATCCCACATCATCACCAAAACCATTCTTGGCCGCTTTGGCTTTCATTGACCAATTTCCAAAAGTGCTTGAACTTGAATATTAGCTTGTAAAAAACTTTGATAAGCTTATAGAAGCTTGATTGAGATTAAACTCGAAAGCAGCTAAAAGCTTTAACAAAGGAGCTTGAAAATGAAAAGTTCAACAAAGGAATATAAAACTTGGAATTTATATAAAAGACTTAAATTGAAACTCAAAAGCACATACAATGATGTTTTCACTTACATGTGATACATGAAAACTAAAATTACAACATTTTCACTAAAAACTAAAACATTAAAAAAAACGACATTTAAAGAAAAAAAACTAAAACTAACTACTACTCTTTGTTGCTTCTCATTGCTCCTTATATATACCAAACATCTTCCCACATGTTTCTCGAAAGCACTTCCCACTTGATCTCACCATTGAATTCATCAAAATTGCCATATGTCACTTTTGGCCAAAAGGTCTAGAGCAAAAGTTATTTGATATTAATGGTTTTGGATGTTTATTGAGGTGGAGGGACATAGTAAGGGAGAAGGTGGAAAAGGTGTGAGCTCGGGGAATGGATTGTCTGGTTTTGCAGCAAACTGTGGAAAGGGGAAGATCTGTTTTGGCGCTGGTTGTCTGCTTTATTTGACCATGGGATGGGTTGGTTGACCGGGTTGGGATAATAGACCGGGTTGTGTTTGTTTGGGCTTTGGATTGGGCTTAGGGTATTAATAACTAGGGTCCGTTTGGTTGTAGTAATAACACAAGGGCCATTCATGTAATTTCCCAAACTTCAAGGACTGATTTTCGCACTTTTCCCAATTAACTTCCAAGGACCAATTATGATGTAATTCCAAAGTTCACAAACCATTTTTTCATTTTTCAAATTTCAAAATTTCCCAGGGACCTATTTTGCCATTTTTGGATTTTCAGGGACTAAACATGTAATTTTGGAAAACTTGTAACCCAAGTGTAATATTTTGTGAAATTGACTTTCAAAACCTTGGGTTGGCTTTTCCTTTCAAAATAAATGCATAGGGACTAATTTTGACAAGTTTTAAAACTTGAGGGACTAAAACTGCCAATTTTGCAAATTTGATACATTTTTCATCCGATTTTGATATTTTTGCATTTAAAACACATAAAACACTAATTTGTGATATTTTGATCATTTTGATGTGTTTCTCGAAGCTTTTAGATGATTTTAGTCTAGATAAGTACAAAAATGATGAGTATTTAGACACTCATCAATCCCCACATCGGAGATATTGCTAGTCCCTAGCAATGATTTAAATTTTTAATGGATTTGAAAAACTCTTTACCAAAAGCCATCACTTCTGGTGTAGCCAAATGTTTTGATTCAAGTAAGAATCTTGGTACAACGATAACCAAATGATTTATTGGCAAATCATAAACCATATAACGGATTTGATGTGTCTTTACCGTAAGCCGCACTTCTCCGACTAGCCAACTCTTAGATAAATTATCTGAATTATCTTTGGTGAGCTGAATACCAATTATGGTTTTTCCACTGCCTTTACCACAAGCCATAACCTTGCGGGCTAGCCAACTCTTCACTTTTTAGGATATGGTGAGCTGAGAACCATACAATTTTGGGCAAATTGCAAGCCATATAAACGGATTTGAGAAATATTTACCAAGAGCCGTTTGCTCCTGGATTAGCCAATCCTTTTGTCTATTAGACATGGCGGACTGATAACCAAATGAGAAAGTGTAAAACACTGACTCAAAAAAAAAATTTTGGCCAAAAACGGGGGAATTGGGTGGAATAATTACATGATAAAATTCGTGAGAATTCCCCCCCACACTAAGAAATGAATATTGCCCTCAATATTCAAAGTACCGGCGGTTATGCCGAAACAAAGAACGTAAAAGGGAAATACTACGGCCATTATTTTGTTTTTTAACATGGGCAAACCCCCACACTAGGGTGGTAGAAAATAGAAAGAAGTCAGAAATATGGGTGAAAACCCATATTGTGTGCTATTGTTTTTGATTACCGAGTCGCTAGCTTGACTCGATCCCCGCATTCATTTGTTCATGGGGAAGCAAAGTGGAAGAAACAATCTCCATCGGACTTTCATTCAAGATGTTTGGACAAACATTTGAAGCACGTGAAAGTTCCACACCGACGAGATATACAGAGAAAGACCCGGCTCACAAATGATAAATGAAAATGCCGGGGTCAAAAATAGTGTCTTCATTCCCGAAAGAGTGAAGAAGAGAAGAAGTCACCGAGTAGGTGAAGAAAAGAAGGAAAATCATGATAACAATCATAACTAGATCTTCTTCCTCGGGATTAAGTGCAGTTGCACTTATTTGGATTTTGTTGGTTGAGCTCTTTGGGTTGGAAGGCATCTCGTTTGGGAGGGTGGGAAGATTTGTCATAACTATGCAAATTGAGATTCTCTCCCCACGATCATGATTTTTGCCATCCAAGCAATCATACTCCAAATGAGATATGATATGAGAGAGTGCAACCGAGAACTCCTCGCCAAGAGTATACGGAGGGGGACATGTGCGGTACTGGGCTATAAATATGCACCTCGCCCATTATAGTCTCCGTGCTGCACTCATCACTATCAAAGATTGGATTAATCAATTTAGAGTAAATTCGTAATCAATTCAATAAGGGATTAGTGATAGTCGTAATAACTGCTGTGGAAACAACATGGTCAACATCCTCTTCTAAGTTGACGATCTCGGAATGTGGAAGTGATGCATCAATAAATTCTATGTCTTTAGAATATAAAGAAGCGGCATCACTATAATCACTGTCAAAATCAGAGAAAGTCTCAACAAGATCTTTTGTAAGAGAAGAAAACACATCACATTCATTATCAAGAATTCCCCGACTCACTTGGGATCGGATAAAGTTCTCAACATTAGACGATTCCGCTTCCGAATAGTGCCAGATGCTCCTCCCCATGTTTAGAGAGTCTTTGGGATCAAGAAATTTCAAAGAAATAGGATCATCGACCTCTTCCAAAAGGAATTCACTTCTCCCAACCGCGGAGTGAAGGGAAGAGTCGGAAATGAAAGGCTCAAACGGGAGTGGATTGCCACTGAGCATCGACTTTATCGTAACCATATATAGCTCCTATGCTCTTCATATTCTCCTCCGCCAACAATTCTCCCATACTCTTTCCTTCTTCAACGGGAGTGGGATTGCCACTCAGAGTCATAGATTCCTCATCAAAATCATCATCGCCGCCGCCATCATAATCGCTACACCTAGAGGTTTCCAATATTGGGAACTTACTCTAGCCGCTTGTTCTTCTGCATAATGCTTTCTCGACGAGACTCTTCTTTAACTAATTCTTTCAAATCTTTGAGTATATCTAGACAATTTTCGAGAAGTTCTTGAGGAATTTGCGAGGTTGTGTTGGAATCGCTTGGTACCGTGTGGAGGTTGGTCATGATAAGAGTAGTCATAATTGTTACAAGGATTATGCTCATAGACAAGCGTGTTCCCCGTTTGACACTCAAAACTCGGGTGAGGACCTCCACAAGATTTCACAAGAATATGTCTCCATCTCATAGTGCGGGAGTTGGGTGAGGAAATTAGTTGTTTCATTGTAGGGATTTTGGTCATAGACAAACCCGCTTTCCTGATTCACAATGCCACAACCGGGGCAATTTCCACCATTTTGAGGCCCCCACACCATTCACAACCAAATTGGTGAGGATGAGACATAGAAAGAATCAAATGGATAGAGGGTAAAAGAAATGTAGAATCAAAAGATGTGAGAGGATAAAGATGGATTTTTTGGATTTTTGAAAAACATATTGCAAAAACAAAGAATGAAAATATTTTTGGATTTTCTGATAACTTTACAAAAAACTTTTACAAAAATGGGATATGTGCAAGAATGGGTCTCAAAAAAGGCTTAAACACAAGCTAAAGCTCCCCCAAGCCGCGCCAAAATTTGATGCGTGCCAAACAAAAGCTAAATCACACAAGCCGCCACTTGTGAATGGCGACCGTAATCGCCTTTAAACCGCTAAGCACGAATGCAATGAAGATCAGAGAATACAGTGAATTCCAGGGTCGTTAAGTCCCACGGAGACTCAATGGTGTGCCAAACAAACTCAGAGGATAGAATGATCACTAAGGATAGTGATCTGTAAAGGTTATGATTAGAAATTACACTACTGATTGATTGGAAAGGAATAGGATACAGATCTGGAAAACACAACAATCAGATGAAAGAAACGTAAACGTAAGTTTTAAAACTACGATAATGCACAAAATTAAAAAGTGAAAACTAAGAAATAAAAGGCCTAAAAATATAAAAATGACATTTTTGGAATCCTAAAAATAAAAGAAAATTATTAGAAAAAGAAAATTATTTTTTTACACTATTTAATTAATTATTATTAATTAAAAACTATTTTAACTATTTAATAAATACTCTAAAATAGAAGAAAATACAAATTAAGGCTAGAAAAATAAACTTATGATTCAGAAAAATCTAAAATACTATAAAACTAATTTTAAAACTGAAAATATATTTTTCACACTTTTTATATATTTATTACTAATTTAAAACTATTTAAAACTAATTAAAATGCTAGAAAATACTTTTTAAACTAAGAAAATTATGGAAAAATACTTTTTAGGATTTTTATATTTATCTTAATCTAGGAAAATTGAAAACATATTCTTTTAAGCTTTTTCTAATTTATTTGTATTAAAAGCTAATTAAAAAGTGCTAAAAATAGAGTTAAATGCAGAAAAATAGCAAACAAGCTAGGAAAAATATGAAAAATTCAAGATAAGCTTAAAATAATACAGAGAATCAAGGAAAAATGGAAAAACAAGTGCTTATGTGTGGAATTATGGAACTGAAGGCACAAGTGCTTAATAATAAGCACTTAGGATAAGCTAATGAAGACCAACAAGCACCAACTGTTTACAGAAGCCAAACTATGCTACAATAACTCAAATGCAACTAAAAACAACAATCCATAGCTACTGAAATGCAAGATACCAAGATTTGACTTATTTGATCTAATGAGCTAAAACAGGTTTTGGGGACCTACTTGCAACAAGAAAATAAGCACTTGAATAAGCTGGAAATTGAAAAGCAAAAGAAGGGACCTCAAGATAACCTGGCTAAGAACATGTAAACCAAAAATCGCACCCAGAGGTGCTCAGATGAGCTCTGTAAAAGCTACAAAGCTGCACAAAGCCCTGCAAGTAAGGGCACTTTTCGTAAAGAGGTAGCCAAAATAAGCTAACAAATAAGCACTTTACAAGCTAATTGAAACTGAACCAGTATTTTTATATTTTTGTTTAGCAACCAAACTTTAATAACCTAAGAGCTTTTAAGCTAAAACTTATTATTAAACCCACAGTAAAATTATCTTTTTTATTCAAAAACGACCCAAATGAAAATTTGACTTTTTGTGAAAAACTAAAAAGTTGACTTATTTGAAGTTTGATCTTGATTTGTGGACTGGAAATGATATATTAAAGTGAAATGAGACTACTGCAAGATGTATTTATGAAATTAGAACACAAAATAAGCTTTTGATATTTCAAAATCTCAACAGATTTGCTGCTAAGACAGTCTAAAGAGAGTTTTGACTTTGAGCTTATACAGGCACAAGATATTGACAGAGATGAGTTCAATGGGACTAAACAAACATGAAACAACAAAAGATAACCACTGATGAGGCCTCTAATACGAAAGTGCAAAGTAGCCCAAACACCCTTGGTTAACTGTTTTTCAAACAAAAACTAAGCTAAAGATTGCACAAGCATAAATCAATGATCAAACTACACTTACATGACCTAAATACAACTATATAAACAAGTCTAAACAGTTTATAACTACAAATATCAAGACAAACAAAATATGAAATCGACTTGAAACTTGAAAATGGGATAATCACTCACATGAGTCCAAATTGTACAGGCTAAAACCAAACCCAATCTACTCTAACCTAAGCTATTCCAACCTATTTCCACCTCTGCATCATCCCACATCATCACCAAAACCATTCTTGGCCGCTTTGGCTTTCATTGACCAATTTCCAAAAGTGCTTGAACTTGAATATTAGCTTGTAAAAAACTTTGATAAGCTTATAGAAGCTTGATTGAGATTAAAACTGAAAGCAGCTAAAAGCTTTAACAAAAGAGCTTGAAAATGAAAAGTTCAACAGTGAATATAAAACTTGGAATTTATATAAAAGACTTAAATTGAAACTCAAAAGCACATACAATGATGTTTTCACTTACATGTGATACATGAAAACTAAAATTACAACATTTTCACTAAAAACTAAAACATTAAAAAAAACGACATTTAAAGAAAAAAACTAAAACTAACTACTACTCTTTGTTGCTTCTCATTGCTCCTTATATATACCAAACATCTTCCCACATGTTTCTCGAAAGCACTTCCCACTTGATCTCAATTGAATTCATCAAAATTGCCATATGTCACTTTTGGCCAAAAGGTCTAGAGCAGGTTATTTGATATTAATGGTTTTTGGATGTTTATTGAGGTGGAGGGGACATAGTAAGGGAGAAGGTGGAAAAGGTGTGAGCCGGGGAATGGATTGTCCGGTTTTGCAGTGCAACCAAGTGGAAAGGGAAGACTGCTTTTGGCGCTGGTTGTCTGTTTATTTGACCATGGGATGGGTTGGTTGACCGGGTTGGGATAATAGACCGGGTTGTGTTTGTTTGGGCTTTGGATTGGGCTTAGGTTATTAATAACTAGGGTCCGTTTGGTTGTAGTAATAACACAAGGGCCATTCATGTAATTTCCCAAACTTCAAGGACTGATTTTTGCACTTTTCCCAATTAACTTCCAAGGACCAATTATGATGTAATTCCAAAGTTCACAAACCATTTTTTCATTTTTCAAATTTCAAAATTTCCAGGGACCTATTTTGCCATTTTTGGATTTTCAGGGACTAAACATGTAATTTTGGAAAACTTGTAACCCAAGTGTAATATTTTGTGAAATTGACTTTCAAAACCTTGGGTTGGCTTTTCCTTTCAAAATAAATGCATAGGGACTAATTTTGACAAGTTTTAAAACTCGAGGGACTAAAACCGCCAATTTTGCAAATTTGATACATTTTTCATCCGATTTTGATATTTTTGCATTTAAAACACATAAAACACTAATTTGTGATATTTTGATCATTTTGATGTGTTTCGAGCTGCCGATGATTTTGCAGTCTAGATAGTACAAAAATGATGAGTATTTAGACACTCATCACTTATCCAAGCAAGAAAAACTGAGTAAACCACGAAAACTGAAGATCAAACCACGGATGACTTACGCGTAAGATTAGGGTTTTCTTACGCGTAGAAATTAACCAAAGTTGATTTCACCCAAAAATGTTTCTAAACCGCATTTTTGATGAAACACTTCAATATCACCAAAATAACACAAAAGTGTGAAACTTGATGATCCAAAACTTCTAAACATGTTATGCGTAGAATAAACTACACGTTTAAAACCAAGCTTAAAAACAATGATCCACACGTAAAGTTTGAAACTTTTTGCCAAAAACCGAAATTTTAACACCTAAAAACGTTGAAAGTACAAGAATCTTGGATTGAAAAGTGTAAAAAATGAGTTTTTAAGCGTGACAAAGTTTGAAACCGTATGTTACGCGTAAACCAAATAACTTCAAAAACAAAAGCTTTTCACCCAACTATTTGGCGAATGGTACCACTGTTAGGTTCCCATATTTGTAACACAAGCATCAATAGAAGAAATAGATAAGAAGTGATCGGATGAACAACACACACACGTATAATAATATGTGAAAGGTTATGCGTAGAGTGTAAAGAGTGAATTGAACAACCAACCTTCAATAAAAGGTTTACAAGAGTATTTATAGGAGGGAACTAGGGCAACACACCAAGTTTCCATCCTTTCCTTATTAGGCTTGGGCCAAGGCTTATGGGTCTTCTACATAAGCCTTAGCATAATATCAAACATAAAGGCCTAAATAAGCTAACTATTACATATTAATAACTAACACTTGAAATATAGTTTAGGAGTGATTCCAACAGGAGGGTGGCAAGCCGCCATTGCCAGTCACCAAACCCTGGTCCGGAGGTTGTAATAATCTTCTCCAAGGAAGCACGTAACATTTGGTCAAACCAGACTTGGGCTTCTCGCACGTGCAAAGGGGAGCATGTACCACCTACCATGGGGAGACCATGCACCACCTACCACCATCACAAAGGGTCGTCCCGTTTATTTTTGGGCCCCCGTGCTATAATAACAAAGTAGGCCTTTAACAAAGTCTCACTTATCCATTGTCAATATAATGGAGCTCCAAATCCTGAAATATATAATACATATATGCAGAAAAGTAAACGTATAGATAAAAAAAAGTATCGATCAACAATTTCAAACTTTTCGAGATTCATCCCATCAAAACAAAGGTGTTATATCATTTTAAACTCTCAATCAAGGGTTAAAACTGCCAACTTTATAAACTCTTGCGGTTATCGGGAAATGAAAATATTTAGTTTGGATAAAAGTGTAAAAGCTATAAAGATTTGGGGTGAAACGCGAACGATGTAAAACACTTACCTATCTTCTTCCTCCGTATATCAGAACATCAGCCTTTTGTTTACAAAGGCAAATATATATATATATATTTATATATATATATATATATATATATATATATATATATATATATATATATATATATAATAAAAATTGATCATTAATATTTTAGACTTTGTAGAAATCAAACTCTTTGATTTTAGAATATTCTATCATAATTTCAAAGCTGAAACTTATCATTATTATTTTTTTACTTTTTCGCCGCTTAACGTTATACGCTTTATCCGCTTTTATTCTTTTCGCCTTTTTCTTACGCTTTTACAATTTTTTCGTCCGCTTTATACGCTTCGTCTTTTCTCATGTTTTCATCTGTTGTTATACGATTTGTTCTGCTTCTCACGTAATCATACGTTTTTAACCTGTTTTCATACTTTTCCATCTGTTTTTCTTACGTTTTCATACGTTTTATTCGTTTTCATCTATTTTTATATGTATGAAAACGGATAAAAATGTATAAAAATGAACGAAAACGTATAAACGGATGAAATCGGATAAAACATAAGAAAACGGAGGAAAACGTATAAAACGGACGAAAACGGATAAAAACATATGAAAACGTAAGAAAATGGACAAAACGTATAGAAACGAATGAAAGCGTATATAAAGGATGAAAACGGGGAAAAAAAAACAAGCGAAAAAAATGGACGAAAACGGATAAAAATGTAAGAAAAACGGACGAAAACGGAAAAAACGTATGAAAATGGGGAAAAGACGTATGAAAACGTGAGAAAAACGGACGAAAACGGATAAAAATGTATGAAAACGTATAAAAAGGACGAAAACGGATAAAAACGTATAAAGACGGACGAAAACGTATAAAACGAATAAAAATGTTAGAAAAACGGACGAAAACGTAAAAAACTGAGGAAAACGGATAAAAACGTGAGAAAAACGGATGAAAATGTATAAAAACAGACGGAACGTAAATGGGTTAGGAGATGTATGGTGGTGATAACGGAGGACTAACGATGCAAATATTTGCGCTTGCATTAGGAGATAACGGAGAATAATTTGCACCGTTAGTCCTCATTTACTAACGGAGAGATGTATTGTGGTTAACTTTACTAACAGAGTTATGGGAAACATTAACTGTTCCAACTCTATATGGAATGTCCTTAGAAGAATTGGTATTGCTTCTGGTGTATATTATATTTGGAAGGAGAAGAATGAAAGAATATTTACTCTAGAGAAAAAGTCTAGTCTAAGTGTCTTGTAGACTATCTGTGAGAATATTAGACTCCAGCTGATGAGTTTGAGTGTCAAACAGTCCCTTAACACTTCAAAAGTAGCAGAGTTATGGGATGTCCATTTTCACTATAAAGTAAGAGGTTTTGTGTAGGTTCTGAATGTTTCTGAAGTATGGGTTAGTATGTCTGTTTAGCAGCAGTATGTCTCATGTATAGTCACATTATGTTTATTAATATAATTCACCTTTTAGAGAATGGGTATGCCTATTCTCTTTTCTCATTGATGTAAGTCACATTATGTTTATTAATATAATTCACCTTTTAAAAAAAAAACAAAAAAAAAACAAAAAACTTGACTAACAGAGGGATGTTTGTGTGCAAAAAAAACATAAGGATGTAAAGCGGGATAATGGACAACCCACAAAAATGTATTTTGTACTTTACTCTTATTATTATTATTATTAGATTTTCATTAAACACTTTTATAGTTAAAGGGTTAAATTGATTGATCAAACAAAATTAAGAGCTTCTAATATCTGAAACTAATTGGTTAAATTGATTGATTAAACATTACTAAATATATGAATGTTGCTGAAAAAGCTAACGATTTTTTAACAATGGAATTTCAAAGTTAAACGAGTTATTTAAGCTAGATAAACACCCGCACATTACGATAGTATATAACGGCAAATAATTATATACTTGTTGTAATACAACATTTAAGAGTCAATTTGTCGCCACTGCGATAAAAAAAAGTTAAAGTGAAAATAATATAAGTTTTTAATTTAATAGTAAATGTTGTTACCACTTTAACCAAAGGTATACTAGTAATTGAAGTTTACTTATTTTTTAAAATTTTAACTTTGAAGAAAAAAAAAAAAAAAAACTGTTTTCTGTATAGAGGTGAGATCCATGACAACCCACTATTTACTAAAGAACAAACCACAACATCCCCACCATCCATTCCTTTTTCATCCAATGGTGGAGATGATATCTGAAAATTACAAACAAGGGCATGATTGTAATTTTACGTCTATCCTATAAAAACAAAAATATCTGCACATACCTTTCATAAAACACGCAACTCTCAAAAACTAAAACACGCCTCGCCGAATCCTCTAACCACGCCGGAAAAATAAAACCCGATACTCTAAAACCGGGTATCACTTTAAAACCGCCAGATCACCGCCATAAAAAACGACCTTCATCTACTTTCTCTCACAAAACACCGTATAACCGCCAGATCACCATAAAACCACCCTATCACCGCCGTCGATTTAAAATGAATGAAAACCAGAATTTAATCGACGATATAGATGAAAATAATCTAATCGAAGTACCATTAGATGTCAGTAAACACAACATCCGTTGTAGATGACTTACCGTGATCCGGAAGATGATTTTCCGTAAGTTGAAGACACAAATGAGTTTTGTTGAGAAAGAAATTGAAGGTGAATCACGTGTGATTTGATCTTTGTTGTTTATATTCAATATCAACTGTTTTAGTGTTTTGTTTTGAATGTAGACAAAACAAAAATAGTCTAACAAACATGTAATTTGTTATAAATCACATGTGATTTCACATGAAAATCACATGTGATTTACATATTATTAAAAAAAAAGAATAAAATGATTATTAAAAAATGTTATTTAAATTTAAAAAAATATTTGAATAATTGTAAATCACATGTGATTTTTACAAAATCACATGTGATTTATATTCAAAACTACTGCTTTAGTGTTTTAGTGTTTTGTTTTGAATATAGACAAAGATGTAATTTGTTATAAATCTCATGTGATTTTCTATGAAAATCACATGTGATTTTTTTTATAAATCACATGGGATTAAGAAAAAACAGTAAATAAAATCTTTATCAAAAAAATGTGTATTAAGTCACATGTGATTCCTAGTAATTCTGTTTTTGATATGCAGATTCTATGAGATCACCAAGACCAACCTTATATGAGCATACTAAAACACCGAATGGATCGATATATTGGGAGCCTCATGTAGAAGGAATTCGTGTACCAGAAGAGGGGAAATACTATGACACTATAGAGGAAGCTATAGAGATGTATAGTACTTATGCAAGCAGTGAGGTTTTCAAATTAAAAAGTCGTGGCAACGATTAACAAAATTTGGAATGGTACAACACAAATACATCATGTGTAATAAAGAAGGTATGCCAAGACGATATAATATCGACACTTTGGATCCTCAAAATGGACAAACAAAGAGAAATACAACTCGCATGTAACAGTTGTAAAGCTCGTATAAGGTTAGAATTGGACCAAGTTTCTGGAAGATACAAGTTAGCTAAGTTTATTGCTAAACACAACCATGTCCTAATACCAAAAGAGTACAAACATTTTAAAAAAAAAACAAAGAAGAATGACTCAAGCGGCAAAATGTTTATTGTCAAAGCGGCAACAAACAAGATTGGTGCAACACGGGCACACAATTTTTAACCGCTTTGAAAGGAGGGTATGAATATCGCTCACGGCACATCCGATGATTTTAAGAATCATCAAAGGAATATAAATGCTTTCATAGGGGAAAGTGATGCACAAATGATTATAAACAAAATGGAAAATGTAATGATGTATGTGCCTAACTTTACATTTCAATATAAGGTAGAAAACAATTGAGTTAGTGGGGATGTTTTAATGAACGGTTGCAAAATGCAACTACAAAGAGTTCAGAGACATAGTTTCTTTCGATGCAACCTTCAGGAGTAACAAGTAAGAATTTTTTTTTATATGAACAAATTTATAACAAAAATCACATGTGATTTTATATATAATCACATGTGATCGCGATAACCGTGCTGGGAATCACATGTGATCATAATAGGAATCACATGTGATTTACTTCTACATTACACTAATTATATGAGGTAATGTTCTTAGGTACAACATGGTGTTTGTACCATTCACTGGCGTAGATAATCACAGAAAGTGTGTCACCTTTGGTTCCAGAATGCTTTTAAAAGAAGATACTGAGTCATACACGTGGCTACTAACCGCATTTATGACTGCATTCAAGAAAGAACCGACCATGGTTGTAACAGATCAAGATGGAGCAATGAAAAGAGCTATTGAAGCCGTTTTCACTAACTCAAAACACAGACTTTGCATGTGGCATATTGATCAAAAAATCCCTGCAAAGGTAAATATATTCTCTAAACAATATGTTTTTTATTCCCTTTAAATGTGGATCAAATGTGATTTGTATATAAAATCATAAATCACATGTGATTTGTATATAAAATCATATGAATCACATGTGATTCATGTGAATATAAAATGTGATTTATGCTGATAAATAAAGCACTAAAACTCAACAGATTTGTCAAGCAATATACAAAGAAACTGATTTCAAGAAGTGTTTTAAGAAGATCATTTGGAATATGTTCTTGGAACCTTTGGAATTTGAAGAGAAATGGGCCAAGTTGATTGAAGATTTTGGTTTGAAAAATCACAAATGGATGACAAAGATGTTTAACCTTCGAAAAATGTGGATTCCAGCTTATTTTATAGACTCTTAATTATTTGGATTGATGAGAACCACATCAAGGTCTGAGAGTGAAAACTCGTTCTTCAAAAGTTTCACAAGCCCAGGAGCAACACTAGTTGGTTTTATGATGTCCTATGAAGCAAAGAATGGAAAGGCAACGTTATAGGCGTGAACATTTAGACTTTAAAACACTAGACGCAGCCCCAAAGAGTGAAACAAGGTTGAAAATTGAGCGTCATGCAGCAAAAGTGTATACTAGAACAATATTTCTACTTGTTCAAACGGAAATAAAAGAAGCATGCTGGACTTGTTCGATTCAGGAACTAAAAATAGAAGATGCTTGTGAGATTGTCACGGTTAGAGACAAAAATGCAATGCCTTATAGAAAACTTAACAAGGAAATTGAAGACGAAAGTGAACCAGAAGCACAAACAGTTGTAGACTATAAGGTATGTTATCTTGTATTATAAAAATATCTGTTTCGTTTACTAGAATCACATGTGATTCATATTGAATCACATGTGATTCTTGTTGAAGCACATGTGATATCAACATGAATCACATGTGATCTCATATAAATAACATTTACAGAATATAATTCTTGTATTATTTTGATTTGGAAAGGTACTTCGTATTATAGAAGATAGGTCGGTTGTATGTTCCTGCAGACATTTTGCTCGATACGGTTTCCTATGCCGACACATATTTTGTGTCTTCAAGAATCGTGATATTGACGTCATTCCAAATAAATATATTTTGAGGCGGTGGACAAGGGATATAATTCCACCTTACTTGAGAAGAAAAAGAAACAGATATGGGGAAAAAACGTAGAAGTTGAAAGACTTACAAATGAAGCAACTTGTCTATTAGATGATTGTTTATTTCGGTTGGGCAGTGATGTAGTAAAGATGGGTGAATTTGTTGAAAAAATGAAGAAATTGAAGAAAGAAGTGGAGGATGAGGTGCCAAATGCTCCTTCAGGAAAAACGGCAGATGTGATTGGGGAACATTTTGCCATTTCTAAACCTGAGAAAAAAACAGTTAACAATCCAACAAAAGCAAGTAACAAAGGAAATATTTCAGAAGCGGAACGCAATAAAAGGCGAAAGAGTGAAGAGAAAAAGCACTTGCAATTAAGAAGAAACAAATGAAGCCTTGTGGACATTGTGGGGAGAAGACAAACTCACATACAAAAACAACTTTTCCATTGAACCCTAAAGCAAGGCGAAAGGCGCCACATAACCGTCTCCAATCTGGTGTGGATAACCCTAGTGGGTCAGGTCTTGGTGTTGAGGTTGGTGTTGGGCCAGGTTCGTTGGTGGGTCAGGCCGTTCAAGTAAATGTTGTGGCTCGTGAAGCGGATAAGGTTGGCATTAGTGTTAAGGTTGGCGGGTCTGGGCCAAGTGAGCCAACATCAGTGGATTAACCAGATGTTGAATGTTGAGGTTGATGGTTGAGCATTTTTACTTCAAAAATGATTTTCTTTAGAATTTTTACAAATCTATAATACATTGAATGATTGTTTACTTTCTTATGAAAGTCTTGTTTACTTATGAAACTCCTGTTTACTTATGGAATATTTACAAAAAGATTGTTGAATATATGTGATTATATACGAAATCACATGTGATTGTACCCAGATCACATGTGATTGTTACCAGAGCACATGTGATTGTTACCAGATCACATGTGATTGTTACCAAATCACATGTGATTAATGTTTCATTCCTAAGTACGTATATGCAAAATAAATAATAAAGTCACTAGAGAGAAACTAAAAAGAAACAACTACTGTTGAAATCAGTTATAACAAAAGCAGGATTTAATTTCATTTCCCAAAACACAAAAAGACAAACCCTGCTATGTTAAAACAACTATTCTAGCATCAGTTTTACTAGTGTTCAAACCCGGGAAATTACTAGACTTCACATACTTACTTTTCAAACCCTGGAAATTACTGAAGTTCACATACTTAAAATAAAACTAAAACTACTGATCTAGAAATGTTTTATACACCTTCACAAAAGGCACAAAAGACGATTCTCCAAAAGGCACAACTGACGATTCTCTAAGTCTTGACAATAACACTCACTGTTGTATCAAGCACATGTCTTTAACATCTTCACGTTTGTTCCTGTTCTTATACGCTTCCACAATTGTTATGAACTTTGTTGCAGGATCAACTTTGTCAAACTCCTTTGCCTCCCTAAGCATCCTCTCCCGATACACGTTAAGCTCATGTAACAGCATCTTGGTACAATACTTGAACCTCAGCCTCCTCAACATGTCGAACTGTAACTTTGACTCAGGAACAAGGCCACAATCCCACTTTGTAGCAGCTTCACCCATATAGTTTTCCATATGAAACATGGCGAAAATACCACAATCACGGTCGTTTGACTTAGTCCTCCATTTCAGCTTTGGGATCTTTGGCTTCAATTTAATGATGCTAGCATGCTTTTTTTTTGCCATACAACTGTAGATGACGGGAAAACATTTTTTTCTACAAAAAACAAAAAAATAATGAACATGTTAAGTCAAATGTGATATGGGTAAAATCACATGTGATCTGGATAAAATCACATGTGATCTGGATAAAATCACATGTGACCTGGGTAAAATCACATGTGATCTGTATAAAATAAACTCAAACTTACAAGAACATCACATGCTCCTTTATACTTTTTATCATAAGATTCACCACTGTCAATGTTATCAAGGATTCTCATCGCAATTGTTTTAGAAAGGCTGGACACAACAACATAGAAATGCCCACCATTGCAAATTGGAAAAAATGCCTGATTTAACAAAAAAAAAGTAAACTTAATAAAAATACATGATTTAACAATTATAATTCTAAAAAAATAATAACATTACCAAATCAACGTCTTTTAGGCTAATTCTATCGGTATTATGTTCGAAATGACCCAAAACTTCTGCTTCAAAACTTTTCCATTGTTGCTCAGAATCCAAACTACCATCAATCATTTGTCAGTGTCTCAGAGAAAATAACAAACACAAAATGTATAATCAAAAATATATAATTATACAATAAAGTTCATAAAAAATAACGAAAACACTTACAATACAACCAGTCGGAAAGAAATGCCTCGACGGGGCTCCAACTTCCTTAAAACTCTCTTCATAATTGAGAACAGCACCCCAACAATCAACGACATTAACATCAACCCACAAACCGGGAGATAAAGTTTCCATACTTAAACGAACTGATGAAACTTTGAATCCAGAATGAGTTTCAAAAATAGTTTCACTGTATAAAACAAAAAAACACATGTAATTAGATAAAATCACATGTGATATGGGTAAAATCACATGTGATCTGTGAAGAATAACATGTGATCTGTGAAGAATCACATGTGATCTGTGAAGCATCACATGTGATCAAGGTAAAACAACCTCAAAATTACAAGAACATGTGACATAAACTCAAAGTTAAAAAAAATTAACTAAAATAATAAACAAATAAACTTACATCTTGTCACCCTGCATAGAAAACAAGCTGTTACCGACCATAAATTCCACCATTGTAATGTTCGGTACAACTTTGGTCTTGTTATTCATGTATGGGGAGCAGAGGAACGAAGACGGTTTCACAGCTCGCTTTTCGGAAGAACAACCGCAGACTAACGCTCGATGCACGAGTAACCACTCTCTCGGAGTAGACGGACCTTCATTCGGGACGACCACATTCGATTCATCTCTTCATCAACCGCTTGACCCGATACAAAACGACATAATTTAAATTAAAAAGAAAACGATAATTAAAAGACAAACTAATCAAAGTCAGTATTCTTTAGAGTATTACATATAGGTATTCATCTACAATACAATCAATCACCTCATTCACCATATCAAGATTATTCTCTAGCCACTGATTATAAGTCTCAGGCGTACTCGTGATCTCCAACTCTTCATCTACAACACCCGCCACATTTTCAGCTGGCTTCTCAATATCGCAGAATGATCTGTTTCCTTTTGAATGACACTTCCTTCTCAACCTGAGAATTCGTTTCCTTGTCAACCTGAGAATTCGTTTCCTGAGATGCATCTTTTTCAAAATCATCTAAACTAATTTTCCTGAATCCGAAATCCTCTACATTGGCATCCTTACGATTTCCAAAGATTATCGCACCATCATTTTCGCCATCACTTACACCATCATTATCGATCGACCCATCTTTATCCTGACTTTCATTGTTGCCGAAAGAAACAGGTTTCTTGAATAGCTCACAATATTTCTCATTAAGTTCTATGAATTTTTCATCATCAGCATACTTAAAATATGCTTCTACCATATCAGCTTCAAGAGCACGCCTTTCTAATATATCAAAGAAATCTTTTCTTCAAGTTTGTTAAACAAAACCTGTATTCAATAATGATGTCAATGAAAAGTAATATTGAAGTTTTTGACATGTGATTCTAATCACATAGAATCACATGTGATCCTACAAAATCACATGTGATTATACATACAATCACATGTGATCCTACAAAAGAATCACATGTGATCCTACATAAGAATCACATGTGATTCTGACTAATGATTTGTGATTTCTCTTTTAATGCATTCAAATGAACAATTATAAAATGTATTATACAAACCTCTTTGTCAGAAGATTCAGACAAACCAGCATCAATGAACCCTTCTGACTCTTTAGACTCCACCTCAATCCACTCACCATTCAACTCTAAACACCCCAACTTTCTTTCAGCAAGTTCAAGTTCCATGCGTTGTCTCATTAAGGTTGTTGACCAATTTAAGATGGTCGGACGCAAACGGACAATATGAAACTTCTCAAATTTGGTAGAGTCTAGATACACAAGCTGAAAAGAAAAACAAAACAATAAAAGTTACATATCACTAGAACCAGGAACCATTTTTAAATTTAAATAAATCTATAAACTTACCATGAGCACGGCTAATGGACCGGTGTAATGGCAATTTCCTTTCGGGTTGGTACTATATTGAAGGCACGAATGTATATAACCACACCAGTCAATGTCAGATATCGGAAGATCTTCAGGGATATATCTAACAACATCAAAGCAAAGTTGCCCCTTCATCGTATCACACCTACCCATCGTGTTGGCAAACAACATTACGAAGTTAAGTTTGAAAAGATTATCAACTACCGTTGCTGTAACCAACTTCTTAGCAACATCCGCCGTCCGTATGTCTTTCAGCGACTTTGGATAAAACTTATCAACCCATGATCTCACAAAAGGATGGTCAATAGGTCTTTCCTCAAATGTAAACAATGAAGAACCACCAAATGGAATCCCTAACATATCCCGAATTTTCTCTGGAGTGACATCAATCGACAAACCATTCAACAAATCAATCTTATTTGTTTCTGTTTTGAAATTGGCAACAACAAACCTACCCAACCTGGATGGAAGTTGATCAATGAAAATTTTACGAAAAGACTGAAAACCTATTTGAGTAAGAAATGGACCCATGTCGACCTTTGATTCACGGATAGAAGAAAATAGAGAAGAAGGAGCATTCCTTACCCTCAAACCTGGAAATTTTTCAAGATAATCTAACTGCTCTTGTTCAGCCTGTGACAACATACTTTTCTTTCCCAACTTCTTCGACTTCCCAACATTACCTACATCTTCATTTTCAGAATCTGCATCTTCTTTCTTAACCTTACCCTTTTGTTTCTTAGTTTCTGAAAAATCCTTCTTCACCTTACCCTTTTGATTCTTACCTTTCACTTTCGACCTCTCCGCAATACCATCATCTTCAGAATCAGTTTCTGAAACCTCTTTCTTCACCTTCTTCACCTTACCCTTTTGATTCTTACCTTTCACTTTCGACCTCTCCGCAATACCTTCATCTTCTAATCGAAGCATCTTTCATAAAACCCTTAAACAACTCAAACATACGCTGAAATTTGTCACCCTTCCTAATCTTCTTAGAGACAAAAACACCTTCATCAAAAATAAAAATATACAAATCAGACTTAAACATGTGATTCATAAACTAAATTTCATAATAATAAAACATACAAAATCACATGTGATTCTTAATATAGAATCAGACTTAACATGTGAATTTAATAAAAATCACATGTGACTGTAGTGGGTTATTCTAACACAAACAAAGAAGTAAAAAAAATCACATATGATTTGTATGAAAAGATCACATGTGATTATTAATATAGAATCAGACTTATTTTGAAGGATCACATGTGATTTTTATCCAGAATCACATGTGATCATTCAAAATACAAAATAAATATCTACTCAACATAAACTAAATTTCGATGAAACTAACTTGACATTACCTTCATCAGAACCCTTCTTTCTCTTAAATTTCGATGATTCTGAACCTACTTCATCACTATCCCTCAACTTCTTTGCGGCCAAACCCCTCGACTTCTTTGCGTACCAAACCACTATCCTCTTCTTCAGACAACTTCCTTTTCCCCCTAGACAAATCAACATCAACCTTTGGCTTAGCGAGTAATACGTCTAGGAACATTCGTCTTGGGATTAGCCTTTGGTTTAGACTTCTGGACCTCAGCCACCTTCTCCTTATCTTTGACAACATCCACCTTCGATTTAGCCTTAGCATTAGACCTCTGCACATCTGCAACCTTCTCCGTACCACCCTTAGCCACCTTATCCTTCTCCTTCACAACCTCGTCCACCTTATCCTTCTCCTTCACAACCTCAACCACCTTCTCCTTATCTTTGACAACATCCACCTTCGATTTAGCCTTCTGCACATCCGCAAACTTCTCCGTACCACCCTTAGCCACCTTATCCTTCTCCTTCACAAGCTCAGCCACCTTATCCTTTTCCTTCACAAACTCAGCCACCTTATCCTTCTCCTTCACAACCTCAACCACCTTCTCCTTCACCACTTCCTCAGCCACATTTTCCTTTGCAACATCCACATTCTCCTTAGCCACATTCTCCTGTGCCACATCCTTAGACACATTCTCTTTATCCTGCTCCTTCGCAACCTCAGACACCTTCTTCTTCACATTATCCTTGGGTACATTATGCGGCAAATACGACACAGGAACAGGCATAGGAGCCGGATTAACCGAAGAAACAGCGGAAGGATTCAAAACATGTCGGTGTAGTATACTAGACCGAGTTGTCCGACCAGGAGAATTTGAGGAAGGAGAACCGCACTTAACCGTAAGCACCTAAAGAAAAAAAGCATAAAAACATATAGAATCAGGCTAACTCATATACAAACTCAAAACAAATCAAAAATCTATATAACAAAAACAACAGAAATGATACAAAACCACATGTGCTCTAATAAACCACATGTGCTCTAATGAACCACTAATATAGTCAACTACCCATATACTCAACTAAACTCCTTCATATACAGAATGATACAAAATGATACAAAAATCACATTTGCTCCTGTAAATCCCAAATAAATAAACTCCTTCATATGCAGAATCACATGTGCTCCTTCAATACAAAAATAAATGTAAACTTAACTAAACAACTAACCATTACCAAAACAATAAAATCAACCACAAACTACATTTACTTTAGACATATACAAAAACTCAACATATAATAAACTCCTTCATATACTCAACTTTCATCAAAATAAACTCCTTCATATACAGAATCACATGTGCTCCTTCATATACCCAACTAAACAACACTACTAAACTCCATTTCATCAAAATAAAACATATAATCAACTAAACATCATTTGCATCAAAACAGTAAACTCCATTTTCATCAAAATAAACTTACACAGATAATCAGTACCAAACAAAAAATAAAAAAGCATTAATCGGTACCAGAATGATAATAATAAATAAAAAACAACAAAAAAAATAATAAAAAATAAAAAATAAAAATAATAATAATAAAGAAAATCAGTACCAGAATGATCGGCAGGTGTTGATGAAGACGATTGGAGCAACGGCCCACCTTTTGCGTTTGATATCTCATCTCGTATGTCCATTAAAAAGCATTAATCGGAATATTGGAGGTTAGGGTTTGATGTATTAGAGATGGTGAGAGGATGTATAGAGTGAGAGAGAGAGTATGTGTGAGTGTGTGTTGTATGAGCGGTTTTAATGAGTTTTGACGTGAAATAATAATTCCCAACCTACCCTCTGATCAAAATAAATGAAAAAGATGGTTCTATTCTTATCCGTTGGATGTAAATGAAACGTACGGTCAAGATGGAAGCATTTGTTCTATGATAAAAATATGTTCTCAAGACCGATCTTTTGTCTTTCTGTATATAGGAGAGACAAATAGTTAAACAAAGTTAACCATACAAATCTTGCCAAAAATAGATTTTACAGCGGAACACTAGTTGACTAAAAGCAAACCATTGATACATCTTCAATGTATGGTGGTATGAGCCACTACTTATACATGTTGGGTTTACCAATACATGTAGGTTCACGACTAATAAAAAACCATAGACATGGTTGACTGTACCAGCATCCGTGTTGACACTCGGGGACGCCACCTAACGTTGGGGCAAAGCTTTCATTGTGAAGGTTAACAACTACAAGTATCCCTGCTGCAACCCATGGATCCCTTCACAGCTGTGTACAAAACTGCGTTCATTAAGCAGCATCACCAATTTTCAAAATATGGTGAGCGCTCATAAATGCCAGTCTTCAGAACTTCTTGCCAAAAGCAACATGTTCTGAAGCACAATATATATTGAAAAGAGTATAGCCATTTCAAATTTATTTGGAAATACCAATTCATCTTATGTGTATTTTATTAAATAGTCATAGAAAATGCCAAACCATTTCATCTTACATGGGGTACAAGTAAAATGAGACCTGCAAACATTGTTTGTTTTGTTCAATAAGGATCAAAACTGCAAATAATATAAGACTCAATTATGCAGACGATAGTCTATGACGAAAAATTAGCAATAAAAAAAGGCTAAAACTTTAAAAACCAAAAAATGATGGAACGTCCAAACATGATGAAGATCCAAGAAACATTTTTGTAAACCTATTCACGATTAATACAAATGTACAATCTATAAGCGGTCCATGAGTTCAATGACTCAATTATGTAGACGAGAGTCTTTACAGCCAAGTATGCAGAATGAAAACAGCCTATGTATTATGTAAAGAACTAGAGCCAATGCAAAATCAAAACAACCATTATTACAAAGTACAAACATTTTCATTAGCATGACTTGTACAAAAACCTGATCATACTCTCAACCTAATCGGTGCCGGCTGTACCAAAAACTGCTGCACAAACAAACAGCATTAAAAAAGTAAGTGAACGGTTACTATTATGTAAGTAAGCTGCATTAATCTGTCCTGTGTGCAAAGATTATACTTTTGGGCAAAACTCTAGTCAATCAGAATATATATAAAAACATACCTTCATTCAGGATCATTGAAAACAAGACGTCTCCCTTTCATACTAACTTCCTCTTCATAAAAACATCCAGTGTGCTTCATATAGTACATCCTTTCAACGCTCAATGGAATTTCAGCTGAGTTCCATTTAAACGATTCAGATTTAATAATAGCACTTTTTCTAGAGTCAACTGAAAGATAGAAATGAAAACTATACCCCCAAGAAAGTACATCGAGTCCATATGTCTTTTTGAAGAACAAACATAAGCCACTGCAACAAAAATAAATAAGATAAACATAGTTTAATATAGTACCATATATTCTGATGGCAGACATGCACTAATAACAGACAGAAACATAACGTCTGAATTTACCTCGAGTACTGGTGGTGAATTTTTTCGTTGGATGATACTCGCGGAAGCAACGGTTAGGATTCGATCCCAACTCTATTATTGAAAGCCGAAACTGCAACAAGAAAAAAATATATAGCATAGACTTCACATAAAAAGTTCACAAAAACCAAGACGCTTAAAACACTTACAGCATCACATATAGCCCTTGTTACAAGGTCATCTGCCCAAGTACATGGGCTGCACATGTTTAAGATCAAATTGTAAAAAACATATATAAAAATTAGTAACATAATATAGAAATCTAGCAAAATGCAGTTCTTATACTCACAGGGACATCCAATCAATATAAGCATCGTACTGGGCCTTAGTAAACCCCCTCATGTAGAGCTTTGGATTTTTGCGCATCTAAAACATTAGAAATAGTTTAAATTGAGATTATTACTCGTAATATATAAGATATTTGTTTTCAACTGTAGTCACATATTCATGTTTTACCTGATCACAGGCGGCCTTACGGATATCACCGTACCAGAACTGTGACTGGTACAGTTGGTCAGACACAGAACGGAAAACACAGGCCCCGTCACCTACAACAATCTTACGAATAAACCGATATAACTGACGCCTTTGCCTCAAAAGTTCTTGTTCTTGGGGATCTTCAAACTCATCGTTATCCTGCAAAGACAATCTCAATAAGAAGAAGGTACTAATACGCAGATACTTGTATGCTTCAAAAGTAAGAATTTCGCCAGTGGAACAAATATCCATAGTAAAACCATAACACAAACAAAAAGAGTAAATACTGATTTGGTCCAGAAAACCGCGGGATTTAACGACACATCATCTTTCCACTTTAGCAACATATCAACAATAAACTAGAGACTTAACTATGTCCACCTTCTAGTTATAAAATCAAACAAAACAAAAAACCTACCTAGCAAATTTACCGAACCAAAAGCACATAACTATCCGATACTAAGATGACAGATGTCTGTCTTCACTCTTCAGTTATAATCTAACTCTCACTTTCATGTTTCGCATTGTAAATACTCATCATCTAACAGGGGCAAAAATTGTGCCGCAGCCAAAACTAGACACAAACCACTAATTAACAGCCAACAGTCTGTATAATAATACTAAAAAGTTGTGCTCGGCATCAACAATATCAATAAGATCAGCATTACTGCAAACTGCGTGATTACACGTACTTTTACAAAAAAGAACAATTAAAGACATGTTTAATTAAATATAATAATTTTTTTATTTATATTATGATTACCATTGATAATAGTCTTAATAAGCACCTAATTAGCCAACCTAACAAAACCCTAATTACATTCATAACAGACACAACGAACAAAAACAGCCTTATATATAATTATATACACTGCTAACATTCCGAATTTACGATCATATGTAAAAAAAACTACACTACCATTTTGGCGCCAAAATCAAGAAACCACAGTGTAACGTAATACTACGTATCAAGAAGATAAACAATTACGCATATAGACATATAAACATTGGCAGAATGTAAATTATTCGTAAAATAAAATGAAATTGAAGGAAATTATTACCATTTTTTGTTATGAACGAGAGGGGTTTATGATCGCAAATGGGTTATGGAAAATGTTTGTTATGCTTTTTATTTTATATACTCCAGCTTTAGGGCTTGTGAGTCCTAAATGGGCTAACTTGAAAGAATGACACAAGGCCCAAAGTGGCTTTAAAGGGCCTATCCAATAATTCGGTCTAAAGTCTAAACGGGTTCTAAATATCATAATTGTAAAAGAAAAGAAAAAAATGACAATTGCAAATAAAAAATTTAACAATTACTGATAGGAAACACATAAAAACATTGTTTGTTGATGTGATAAAATGTAAAAATATGCATAACAAAATGGTTTACATAATTAAATTAAAAAAAAAAAAAAAAAAAAAAGGTAGATAGCAGATACAATTTTTTTTTCAAAATGTAGACAAAAGGCTCAAAACCATACCTTGGTCACAAAAGACGGTTAATTGGAGATAATATTACATAATCTTACAAAAAGCTTCAGATCCAAAGCAATATTCTAAAATTATGTAATATTAACCTTCCAATAGAGAGCATATCACTCCAACACAGCCATGAACATCAAACCTTTTCTGGGATTGATTTTTGATACATGAACCATGGATTGAAAAAAAAAAAGGTTTAGATCTAGTGGAAGAGAGGAAAGTGCAAATAAGAGATAGGCGACTTTAACCCTAAAATCAACCTATGACTCTTTTTTTATATCTTTTCTATTTGCACTCCTAACCCCCTCTTTTTGTCTTTTTTATTTGCATACAAAGGCTGTATCTTTGCTAATACTTCTATTTTATTCCTCTCCCACTTATTTGACATTTTAATTTGTGTTTTCCTTTTTTTCTTTTTCTATTTTTCAATTATATATTTACTAGATTTTTAGCCCAATGAGCTAGCTCCATTATTTTATTTGTAAAAACCAAAGAAGAACATATAAAACTAATGGTTGGAGAATAGTTTCTATCCAAAAATACTCGTAAACAACATTAACCATATGCGAATACCTTAATAAATAAACTAGCAGGGTACCCGCGCGTTGCAGCGGCGGGTACCATGAAGTAAAAGTTTCCGGTGAATCATATATTTTAATTTATTATGTTTTTTTTTTACAATAAATTTACGGATATTAAGAATTTTGTTTAACGGTGCCGTTCTCGGCTCGACCCGTTGGGGTCGACTCACATTTGGCCTTTGCCCGTTCGGACTCGACCCGTTGGACCTTACCCGTTCGGGCTCGGACTTATTTGGCCCGTTGCATGTTCGGGCTTGAATATTTGTATAATGTGCTTTATTATTTATATTAGTGAAATTTAATGCAGGAATTGTGTTTAAGTTAGTTGTACAATATGTTTGATAACTTGTATTTCTTGTGTAAAGGGTGTTTTAATAACTGCATTAATTGTATTTATTGACAAGTTAATTAATTGATTATGTTAAATATCTTGACCACATTAATATTGCTTTGTATTTTGTATATTAAGCTTTAAGACTTGTAAGTCTTAAAATTAAAATTCATGAGAAAAATCATTAATAGTGCATTGTGTATTGTACAATACGCTTTATATGTTGTAAGTCTTAATTTTAAGACCATGAAGAGAGATATCCATTCCTCTATTATAAGTAGTATAGATATAAATATAGATAATCTCACCTTTATAACACTAACAAATATTCAGTCACAATGCCAATAAACATGTTTTGTATTATCTAAACTAGGAAGTTCTAAAGTTGTGATATGCCCAGCTCCCCACATATTTATATAAGTTAACATCAACTTAAAAAAGTACATGACACATGCAAAAGAACACCTATAACAATGGGGACTTTTAGCCGCAATCATAAGTCGTGACTAAAAGGCTAAAATCTTGGCTGAAAATTCGTAACTAAAAACCTTTTTGCCACTGTTACGTAAGATCTTTAGTCACGATCACTTTTAGCCAAGAAAGCCAACCACCTTTGGCCACAACAGTCGTGGCTAAAACTTTTGAAAAAATATACTAAAAGCGGTTATTAAAATAATGATATATGTTAAATTACACATATATTTTATATCAAATTTCTCTATTTACATCATAATAAATAGCAAAAATGTGTACATTAAATGTGTTATTTTTGTTGTAGGCACAAGACGAGGACATTGGGTCAAAAGTTTGAGATAAGTATGAGATTTCGAACATTTATTAAAGATTATTCAAGTTTGAAGAAAAACGAAAGAAAAACTAGGCCCAGCTCAAGCCCGTTATAAGCCCAAACCAAACCCACTTACTAGATAGTACGGAGTACTAATAAAGATCATCAACTTGACTTTTTGAAATTGAAAACTGTCTTGATTAGCTGCTTGTTTATTTAATAAAGATCATCAATTTGTTAACTTGATACTGTAAAACATAGTAATGTATTTTTAAACTTTAATTTATGTTCACCAACAAGGAGTCAAATGTTTAAGCATCTACACGAGTGTAAGTTGCAATCAATAACAAAGTAAATTTCACTTCATGTATAAGTTTGTATTTGGGTTTTTGGTGATTGAACTTTTATTATAGCTACTAAAAGTCTAACACAAGGTTTTTTTTTGTGAAATTTGATCATTATTTGATTTATTTCATTCTTTTGACGCGCATACATTGCTAATAGTATTAGATTTTCTAAACTGTATTAAAAAATTGGCTGGCTTCTATAAAGATTTCTCAATGTTATATGGATTTTCAAACGGAAGTTGGATGGTTTTAGTAACGATTTTTGAGTTATGGTACTTACTAGAAATGAAGTGATACCGCCTGTTTTAGATGGTGCATTTCTTCTTTTGATTGCTTTCGGTGACATCATAACGATAAACGGCATTTTCTGACTATCATAAGTTTTGTCTGTGAGAAGTGTTTGAATTTCCAGGTGTGTATATGAGTATATAGATGTGATGACGACTGGTGAAGTTAAGAGCTTGATTGTGGATATGGTTTTCAAGTCTCAATTTGTTTTGGCAAGACAAACACAAGTTTACTCATAACTCGTCAATGCTTTGCCATGTATATTTGTCGGAACAGAAGAAAAGCTTAATTCAATAGTTTGTTTGATATGTAAAGCAGCGAGTCAATGTCTCAAAGAAAAGGGTCTTCACATCCCATGGAGAAAAGCAAGATACATGCAGTCAAAATGGTTATCTCAAAACTGCAAGAAAGTTCCATTTTCACCCTTGGAGAACCACGTTCACGGCCATGTATGAATCAAAGGGGAGAGCTAGAAAAGTTTATCCCGTAGGTTTAACCAAACAGCTTCTACTATAACTGTGAACTACGATTTTGTCAGCATGCTCACTAAAACCAGCTCGACTTTTACATTACCCGTCTAGATCCGATATCGAGAGAGAACATGGTCTCCAAAATATGATTGTGGCTTTCTTGGGTTTGCCTTTTTTGCTGACTAAAAGCGTTTTTGAATGAAAGTTCATACCTATATAGGGTAATATATCAGTTGCAAATGTTTCTTTTTCCATTGATATACATATGCAGAGCCTACGGTATCGTTTTGAGATACTAAAGCTAATTGAAGAAAAACTAACTACCAGTACCAACATTCCTTGTAACAGAACTTACCAAATTGAGTTCAACCTGTGATCAACATCAGCACAAGTGAAAGAATTCCAACAATGCCCGAGAAATACAACACGATTTCTTTGCCGCCATGGAAACAACGGGAGGACAAAATGGTTCAGTGATAAGTACCTCATAACCCCAAAGGCTTTAAGAACCGGTTTGTCTAATTGAATTATCATTTGGTCCTTCCCATGCGTCTTAGAGCCTTTTAGACCGGTTCGTCTAAAAGGCTTTTAAGACCGGTCTAAAAGCCCTTTCTATTTTGTACCAAGGAGAAATAGAAACTGCTTATACAGACAAACCTTTCAACAATTAAAGGACTATCCAATTGAATGATCAGATGCTCTGTGACTATACAGTTATTGAATTCAAGATCTCAATTCCTAGTTCAAATTCATGCATCATGCACTTGTTTAACTGAGTTAATATCAATAAATAGTTTCTATTGAACATACTAACAAGATCCTGTTTCATAGTTTTACTAATAAAATTCACCATAGGTGAGTTGCATATCACCTATCTGGTATATCAAATAACATTCACCGTAAACACATGCAATATGTACCAAAATCACCTAATACCTTTGGTCTAGTGGTATGTGAGTGAGACCTTTCAACCTATATAGGCTGTGGTTTACATTGTGAGATATTAAGTGTGAGAAAGGTCATAGGTGGTATATGAGTATAAAAAAGTTGCCAAAAAAAAAAGTATGTACCAAAATCTGGGAGAATTTCTAAGGCTTCATAGAGCAATGGTAACAGAATTAAGCATATGAGAGACATACTTCGACGATCTTGAATGTACAAAACGCGTTTTGTAGTTATAGACAAATACAAGACTAACAATCCAGCACACACTAACGACCAGTACCAACATTCTTTGTAAAAGACTTACCTAATGAATTTCATTCTGTGATCAACATCAGAATAACTGAGAGAAGTGCAATAATGCCCGAGAAGTACATCACAATCTTAACCACCTTGTAGACATGAAGAGGGAATGATTTCTTGTAAACAATTTTAACCAAAGTCGCTAAAGTGAATCCAACCATGATAAGTGCCACAAAATAAGCGCACATCAGAAAATGATGCTTCTCGAAAGGGCTTTCTTTTTCTCCCTGGTACCTCAGTTTAACGAGTTTCATCAGAAAATTATTGCATATAGCAATTTGGGATTAATAATTCAAACTAATTATTGCATTTTTTTAAGACAATTAAGCACTTTGAAGTGTCTGGATGAAGTAAACTGCTTATTCTTATCTGATGTACTAAGCTATTCCACTTAAAGAACTGCTTATCTAATTATTTCGTTTTATACAGCCAAACACTATCTTCTGAATTGCTTTACAGTTGAACAACTGCTTATCTGATTACTTCATTTTTATACAGCTAAACACTGTCCTGATTTCTTATTCTTACAGCAGATTATTTACTCTCAACTTCTGTTAATAAGCACAAGCATTTCCCCAAACACACCCCTTGCATATACACATGCAACTAATCAAAGCAAAAACACATAAAAATAATACAAAATTCCAATGGAAAAATCAATTGAAATACTTACATATTCTCAATAGCAGATAGGATTAATGATTAATCCACAAAAACTTATACGTCGGTTCAAGTATAGGAGTTGCTTATTTGAAAGTTTGGGTAAACATATTAAGAAAATGACCTCACTTCGGTGTGCTAGAAATATTAGACTTACAGGATTTCTTTGCTTTAGGACAATTTTGAGCATGGGGCGCATTGTATGTCTATGAGAGCAAGTTATTCAGTAGACATCCTCTTTTCTATTTGGCGCAAGAAACAATGCATAAGAGGACCCAAATGGATCAAAATGAGGAAATTCTAGCTCACAAAGTGACCACCCATTCAAGATGTGTGGGATAGTTCATATGGGTCATAGTGTTTGATTGCCTGGTTTGATATTGGGTTATTATTATTTTGGTGGTGATAATGATTGCCCCGTAAACAGTGGCGCTGACGGTAAATGGTGGCAGCTGCCCATGACGGTGGGTAGTAGCAGGGAGTTGACCATCGAATTTAACACTCCCTAACTTTTGTGACTATGACCTATTCAATTAGCTTTAGTATCTCAAAACGATACCGTAAGCTCTGTATATGTATATATTAACTACAATACAATGGAGAAAGAAACATTTGCAACTGACATATTACCATATATAGGTATGAACTTTCATTCAAAAACGCATTTAGTCAGCAAAAAAGGCAATAATGCCCTTTTACCCAAAAAAAAAGGCAGACCCAAGAAAGCCACAATCATATTTTGGAGACCATGTTCTCTCTCAATATCGGATCTAGACATGGGTAATGCAAAAGTCGAGGTGGTTTTAGTGAGCATACTGACAAAACCGTAGTTCACAGTTATAGTAGAAGTTGTTTGGTTAAACCTACGGTAGTTGAGCTTCTCTTCTGTTCCGACAAATATACATGGCAGAGCATTGATGAGCTCCGAGTAAACTTGTGTTTGTCTTGCCAAAACAAATTGAGACTTGAAATCCATATCCACAATGTAAGGATCAATATGTGAGCCAAGTCGATAAACTACTTCAATACGCACAAAGAAAAAATAATAATAATAATAATAATAAATAAAAAAGAAGTTAATCAACCGAAGAAACCTCAAAACTTTTATGTCTAATCGAGCCAAGTCGAGTCAAGTCAAAACACTACTAAGCTCGATAAGAAACTTAAAACTTGATAAAGCTTCATTTGCAAGCTCTAGCTCGGAACAACGACCTTTTTTTTGAGCAAATCGGATCAACTTGACATACATAAAATTAGGTTCATAAATGAGCAGCTGCCACCATTTACCGTCAGCACCATTGTTTACGGGCAATCATTACCACCACCGAAAAATAAAAACTCAATATCAAACCAGACAATCAAACACTATGACCCATATTAATACTCCCACACATCTTGAATGGGTGGTCACCTTGTGAGCTAGAATTTCCTCATTTTGATCCATTTGGGTCCTCTATGTATTGGTTCTTGCGCCAAATAGAAAGAGGATGTCTAATGAATAACTTGCTCTCATAGACACAAATACAATGAGCCCCATGGTCAAAATTGTTCTGACACAAAGGAATCCTGCAAGTCTAAGTTTTCTAGGACATCGAAGTCAGGTCATTTTTCTAATATGTTAACCCAACTTCCATCTTAAACTCACAATAAATAGCTATATAACTATAAGTAAGATGTATATGATACAGGGTATCTCAAATATCATACAACTTTCACCATACAGCAATAGGTAACAAAATTTAGGAGTTCTTGGTCTTCATGCAGATAATGATATAAGAATATAAGCATATAAGAGAAAAACTTCGGCGATCTTAAATGTACAAAACACTATCAACATTAAGCATAAACTAACTACCAAATAGTCAAATACTTATAAAGCAAATCCAAATACTTATAAAGCAAACAACTGCTTATCTGGTTACGCCATTGCTTTTCTTACAACTGATTATCAGCTTCTACTCGTAAAGTATAAGCTATTTCCCAGACACACCCCTTAAATATATCATACATACACCTTAAATCAAGCAAAAACACATTAAAAAATACGCAAATTTATAAAATTGGCACTATCAATTAAAAAGTTGCATAATCTCAACAACCTACACGATTAATCCACAGAAACGTACACACAGATTCAAGTACTGCAACAAGCATGATATCCCGTAAACAAATTGTAGTCGCTTATTTGAAACTACTTATGGTTAATAATAAGTTGTCAACCGCTTATCTTATTTGAATGATAACATCGTTTTCATAAAACCGAACACTATCTCATCCTGCATTGCTTTAGTTACGCTATTTCCCAAACACTCCTTACAGGTACATATATCACACATACAGGCGTAAATCAAGCAAAAGCATACAAAAAAAAAAAAAAAACATACACAACAAATTTCCCAAACACTCAAACTACAGCCGGTTATCTGGATTATGCCCCATATTTTATCCATCCAGCCAAATATATGACATGTTACGTCAAGCAAAAACAAATATAGATAATCTGTAATTCTAAAAACACGTGCACGACGAAACGCTCAAACAACAACTGCTTGTCTTATCTGATTATTAGTGTACCTAATACAGCGACACTATCTCCTTACGTATACATTCACATATTACAATAGCGTGAATGATTTTATAATCCATACAATATACAGGGTTCATCGACCAACAGGTAACAGAAAATGTGCAGTCCAGTAGGGAAGGAAGACAGTAAGTTACATGGCCAGCAAAATGACAGATTGCAGAGGAAGCTCGTCTGGGACAACCATGGTTTCTGATAAGCATTAATAGGACAGTATATCAGAAGTGATCGAAACTCAAAAAATCCCAAACATAATGATGCAATATTGAAGTAAGAGCAAGAATCCGTGATTCGAGTATGTCACCGCATCCAAGTGGTGTTAGAAATCATAAACAAACAAACGAAACTAAAATCTACAGTGTAATACACAGAATCACTTGCTTGTATCAAGAGTTTTATATCCTATAAGAAACTGAGAATTTATCGCCATGCTACAACAATACTTTTGACTATACAGATGTGTGCTATATCTATACATAGCAAAGGTGGCAAAACATGTAACATGTCAAAAGTCAAAAAAAACAATTTTCTAATCAGGTTGAGGTGCGCAGACGCTAACACTTGACATCAGGTACCTGTGCAACTGACAAATTACCCCAAGAAACTTCTTGAAGGGCTTCTTCAGCTTCCATATCTCAAGTTAATTAACTAGACATATTACAATAGTGTGAAGGATTTAATCCATACAATAAAGGTTCATCGAATTTATCAACCAACAGGTAACAGCAAACGCGCAGTCCAGTAGCGAAGGAGGACAGTAACTTACATGGCGAGCATAATGACAGATTGCAGAGTCAGAACGCGCCACTTTTTGTTTGGCAAAATGGTTGTGGTTCTGGTGCAGCTTTTGTGAGGATGTTTCATGTGTTGTTGTGCTAGGAAACATACTGCAGAGGAGTCAGGGAGCCTCGTCTGGGACAACCATGGTTTCTGATAAGCATTAATAGGACAGTGTATCAGAAGTGAATAAAAATATGTACAAACCTAAGACCTATAGAAGCACAACGTACAACCTTGTGAGTGAGATCAGGAAGAATGATTACTCCATTAGGAGTAAGTCGATGCAAAACCAGCAATGGTTGGAGCACCTGTTTGTATCGCAACTCAAAAATCCCAAACATAATGTATTCTGCAATATTGAAGTATGAGCAACAATCCGTGACATGAAAGTGATTCGAGTATGTCACCGCATCCATTTGGTGTTACAAATCGCATCATCATAAACAAACAAACCAAACTAAAATCCACTTGTTCTACTAATTAACATAATGTGCAAATCAAAAACAACAAAGTTTTCACTCATTATTGGCACCAACGAGTCATGTCATATACTAGCATTACCAAACAAGACGCTAGTGAACGCAACATACCATTTACATCAACAAAAACAACAAACGAAAGGACGGTTTAAAAGTAAACAGGTAAGCAATTAAAACAAGCAGTACGTAGTAGTAGTAGAACTAGTCTTCCAACGCCGCAGCTTTCGCTTTCATCTTCATCATCTTCTTCTTCTTTTTGTTTTCCCTATCTTTCTCCAACTTCTTGAACCTTTCCTCCAACATCTTCCTATCCTCTTCAACAGTATAAAAAACTTTTCGATAGTTTTCGCGAGGCGGAACCGGAGGAGGCAACGGTTTCTTTTCCTCCTCCTCCGCCTCCTCCTCATCATCAGTATCATCATCTGAAGAAGAAAATGTGTTTGGTAAAAGGCCTTTTCTGGCATAAATCTCCCTCCACATTCCATTGCAAACGGATTCTTTCCAAGTCATGTTTTTAAAATCATAGTTGATGACGTAAGGTGTGTTCACCGGGAGCCCTTTCTCGATACAGATTTCTCTCCACATCTCTTCTGCTGCTTCTTCTTCATCCATTTGCACTAACGCGCCTTCTTTTTCTGGGTCCATTTTCCACGTAATTATCGGCATCGCTATTTAGGGTTTTGGGGATCGATCCAAACACATGCAAGAGGTTACTTATTTTATACACGAGACGAGGGGGTGTTTGTATAATTTTATAGGGTAAATTACACGGTTCGTCCCCAAACTATACCTCGTAACCACATTTAGTCTCCCGTTTACGTTTTGTTGCACGGATAGTCAATGTTTTGGTCCTCAGAGCCCCGTTATACATAACACCAGTTAGTTTTCCTCGTTTGTTGACTTTTTTACATGGGTATTTAACTCATTTCAAACCAAAACAATTGCGCCGTTGATCCTCAATACATAACCCCAGTTAGTTGAGTTATTATTATTATTATTACTATTATCAAACCATGCACCACCTACCACCACCACCACTAAGGGTTGTTTCGTTAATTTTTGAGGCCCCGTGCTATAATAACAATGTAGGCCATTAACAAAGTCTCACTTATCCGTTGTCAATATAATGGAGCTCCAAATTGTGAAATATATAACACATATACACATAAAAGTAAAAGGATAGTAACAAAAAGTATCCGTCAACAATTTCTGACTTTTCGAGATTCATCACATTAAAACAAAGGTGTGTTATATCATTTTAAACTCAATCAGGGGTTAAAACTGCCAACTTTATAAACTTTTGCGGTTATCGGGAAATGAAAATATTTAGTTTGGATAAAAGTGTAAAAGCTATAAAGATTTGGGGTGAAAAGTGAACATGATGTAAAACAATTATCTTCTTCCTCCATATATTAGAACATCAGCCCTATTTTTACCTTTTTTAAAAATAAAAAATAATACCTGAAACTGATCATTATTATCTTAGAGTTTGTAGAAATCAAACTATTTGAGTTTAGAAATTTCTATCATAATTTCAAAGCTAAAACTGGTTAATATCAACCTTAATGCGTTAAAATTTTGGGGCCATTAAAAAAATAGAAGCCCTGAGTGGTTGAGCACTCTGCACATGCTCAAATCCGGTCATGTCACCATTCGCCACCGCTATTTACCACAACTACTACCACCCACCGCCACCCACTTCCACCACCACCGCCACCAGCCACCCCTCCTGCCTCCACCACCGCCACCCACCTCCACCACCACCACCAAATTAGTTGTGGCGGTGGTGGGTGGTAGTGGTGGCGGCGGTGGTGGGTGGTGAAAGTGGTAGGTGGCGGTGGGTGATGGTGGTGAGTGGTAGCGGTGGCGGGTGGTGGGTGATGGGTGGTGGTGGTGAGTGGCAGTGTATAATTGTAACACCCCCAAATCTCGGTACAGCGGAACACATAATCAAGTTTTCGGGGCTTTACGATTGGATTGGTATCTCACACAAGTATAGCAAACAAGATAGTCATTTTCATTCAAAACGAATCCCAAATTTAAATATTCAAAACATTAATCCAAAAGTATAAATATTAGGCCCAAAACATGATTTAACAAAATAGGTCCCCATAATTTATCAGAGTCAATTATGATCCTTGAACCATGCCTTCTTGCCAAGCTTCCACCGATCACGTATTCCAAACATCATTCAAATACCTGAGAAAACATGCTAAAAGGTGGAAACTACACTGGTGAGTTCATAGGTTTAAATTCAATAAAATCATAGTGGACCTGTAGGAGTTGATTTGCTATGCAAGACCTAAGATAGATAAACACCGTTCACAACCGATCCTACCGGATCACCAACCGATCCTACCCGGATCACAATCCATATCCCGCATCCAGGGATCACTTTCGGGCCAGCGACTCTAGTCCAGCACTGTCGTGGCAACCTCTAGAACAGTTGCCAACCCCTGACTAGGTAGAGGTAGAGGTCTATTCTTAGCTAGGTAGCGGTACCCTAGTCTAAGGCAACAACTACCGCACATCTATCTAAACAGTCAAGCACATAAGCAAATCCAAATAGTTTTAAAGGTCCAAAAATAGTAGCATGATTCTCACCCCAAATTAGTTAAAAACGTAGATAAAAGTGGGGCTATGAAACTCACCTCAAGCAAGCAACGTACGAATAAACACTAGCAGAAGATAACAGGTAATCACGACACAACAACTATCGACTCGGCACAACCTATTAATGTAAACCAATTTTAATATATAATTCCCGAAATCAACGTTATCTACCCCAATGTATTCCATTTCGTTATTTCCAAAAATGTCCCGTTTCACCATTTAATCCTAGTGTTTGGTATCCTCATGTGGGTGTATCGACTCAACATGATGCCATGAATGCACTCAATTAACAAATATGTGACTCAATGCAACACGATGAGACATCTAAGCGAGCTCCATAGTCCAATAAGTTTCGGAATAAATAGTAGACCTTATCGAATTCGTCAACTCGATAAACTCAATTATTTATTCGTGTCGCTTATTATCCCATAAATCAGTCGCATCCTAAAGAGTCAAAAGGATAATTCACCCATTAATAATGTTACCCAACGTACCTAGCGGGCTCTTATTAGATTCGTCAACCTAATAAGTCTGATACCTACGTGGATCAACACTATTAATGTTTGGTTATCCGTAACCCATGCACACAACGTAAGTAAATAAGTACTTGAAACTAGTATTAAATGCCCATAATTGACATATTTCGATAAACGTGTACTCGAAAATTAATTGCTTATTTATTATAGGGGCAATTTCATCTATATCCTTAGAAAACTTCAATATTACACCAATATCCTTGTAAAATTTAGAATTACGTCAATGTCCTTCCAAAACATTAAAACTCTCATATTTACCCAAATAATACATTTTGACCATTAAAAAATAAATTTAATATATAAAACTCGTATTTAATAATTATTAACACTTTAAATTATCTTTTTACCCTTATTGTTGTTATCCAAAGTTCCAAACACACGATATCCTTTTCTATTTCTTTGAAATATATCACATGCATTCATCTTCAAACAAGTTGTTCTTTTAAATTTTAGTTTCATTTCAATTTACTCATGTTTCTCCAATTTTCAATAAAATATGGGTGCTACTTATGTTAATGAGTGAATGCTAGTTTGTGAAGGGATCTTGTATTTGATCAAAAAAACAATGTATTTCTCGTTGTTAATTCTTGAGCCAAATGAAATGTGAAAAAAAAAATTCAAAACAATTACAATCAGCAACCATTAATGGTGCCACCTCTAAGAAAAAATATAAAAGAAAACTATTAAGCTGATAAATGGGTCGCGTGGGACGTGATGAGTGATGGTCAAGAAAGGCATATTCTTGATTTAATTCATTTGTTATACTTAATTGAAATGATATAATGAAATTGAATTATCTATACTACTTTATAATGCATTTGTGCCTTCTAAAATTAGAAGGCTTAAAAATTCAGACTTTTTTACTTGTTTATTATGGAAAGAGTTTTTCTAACCAAAAATTAAGATAAGGAGCTCCAATCATGAGATGACATGTGTCACTTCTTAACAAACTCCAAGCCTAACTTCTAACAAACTCCAAACCTAACTCCTAACCACTAAAAATTAAGATAAAGAGCTCTAATTATATAATAACATGTGTAATTTCTCAACTAAAAATTCATCTTTATTTTTAAATTAAAATATCTTTTTATCTACTTATTTTTTTAATAATCTAATTTCACCATATTTTCTAAAATTTTATGCTCTTTAATTCAACATCCATTTTGATATATTTTTATGAGTTTTTAGTTTTTATATTTTTAATGGGCTTATTTTATTTTAATTCAAATTTTTACAACTTCAACCTTTATTTCATTTATTTCAATCAATATAATCTTGATTCGTCAAAATCATATACTTTTGGGGTAGTGTTTGACGCGTAAGAGATTGCGAGGGTATTTCTATATGCGGGAATAATGATGTCTCGGGAAAGCTACGGGAAAGTTACGGGTAACCCAAACAAACACTTACAACTAACACATATACATTCGAAGTGTTGTGAAACGAATTCACTAAACGGGTAAGCAAACACATATAACTATACTTATCGCCGCCGCTGTGCGCGGGTACCCGGCTAGTATGGATTAACAGGTTCTGCCTTATGGAAAAAAGAAGCATGTTTGGTTTAATCAAAAGAATCGAACAATAGAGATTAAATAACACGTATACTTGACATTTATTAGGAAGAGAAGGGTAGATAGGTAATAAGACATGATAATAAATATTTTAATACATTAAAATTGATGAGTTATATTTATATTAATGATTTGGATATTTATGAGTATTTTAAATTTTTAAAAAGATATTGATTAAAATTGAATTTTTAAAAGGATATTGAAGTAATTTGCAAGTTTTCTAAGGATATAGATGTAATTCTCCCTTTATTATAAAATATTTCCATTTTTAGTCGTTAGTTTCTATTTAAAATAGTAAATAACAAGATAAATCTTGTTATCGATATTTTTGGTATAAAAGCTTTTTTTATTATTTACATTTCATAGTCTATTAGAATTTTCGTATATATATACTTCGTCAAATTCCAATATTAGTTTCATATCGTTATTCGTTTCGAGTCCACAAGCACGAGTCATGACTTCTCGGCTTTTAATCAATCAATAGTCAAAACTATACTAAAGTCCATGTTACGGCGTTGTCGGGGTCAACTATTGACTAAAAGTCAAAGTAATACCGACGTTGCTCAAAGTTGACAATTTATATATGAAGTCCAAATAAAAGTCATAATAGCGCAATTCAATCCCAAATCAACTCAAAACAATCTCACCAACCAAAAATATACCCGAAACCAATGTTATGACCCTAATGGTCATGACACAGTCACGGTTAAGACCACGTGAACCAAACAAGCTCTAGAAGCTTTTCGGCTCCACGCGTCTCATCCAAACACCAACAACATCAACTCACAAGCTACCATGACAACTCAACCCGGACCCTTGGTCCTTGAGGGTCACGTACGCAAGCCAAGGCTCACGTACGAGCCCTATGTGGCTCGTACACCTCTCCTTTCCCAACCAAACACTACCAAATCACTTCCAATACATCCAAACACAATCAATCATCCTCCAATCATCAACCAAACATCAAACCCAACATCTATTCTAACCAAAAACATAAAACTAGACCTAAAATGCAAAGACCCAACAATATGATACACCACATGATTCCAAAACACTAGCTACATGTTTATTTAGGTGTTAATTAGATTTAATCCCATGTTTCACCAAAAACCCCTAAAATTGGTGACATGTACGAATTGAAATCAAGCCATACGTGGCTTCATGTGGCCAAAATAAGCATGACCCATGTTCCATTTACCTTATTCAAGCCCGATCTACAATATTTGATGAAAACCCTAAAAGTACGAATCTTAATTTGAAGATTTGAAGGTGTTATTGTAGGCTTTTGTGAGAGATTTTTATATTGATAGAAAGAGGATGAAAAGATCTACAAGATGGTGGTGGAGGTGAGATACCACTCGCCGGTGGGTGGCCGAAATTTGGCCAGAAAGGGGCGGCTGTGGTGGGTGGTTAGGGTTAGGGTTTTAATTATTTGAGGAGAGAGAAAGAGAGTTAGAGAGAAAAAGGTGTAGTGTGTGTTTTGAGTGAGAGAAGTAAAAGGGTGGGAATGAGGTTAGGTGAGGGTATATATATATATGAGGGAGGGACTAACTTGCAAAACATTTTGGGAGGGAGGGGTGGCCGGCTAGAGGGAAAAAGGAGGGGCCGAAGGCGTCATTTTTTGTAAACTATCCCGTTTACCCATTCCCGAGCTCATATATTGTCCTCCGAGTGTCCCACGACGTTCATTCGACTTTCTAATATCGTTATTTATGTTTTTCCACAAGTTTTGACTATTTATTTGTCAATTTTCGAGTTACGGTCTAAAAGTTACATTATTTATCGTTTTAGGCTTTTCTAGTGCCGAATCGAATAGTGCCTACCAAAAAGAGTTAAAACTCACACGATAACTCGTCCAATAATGAAATAAACCATAAAAACCAATAGACGATATAAAATCAAGTCATGATTGAAATAAATAGTGTTAAAGGCAAAACTCGGTTTAGTTTAACGTAATGCGGTTACCTAAAATAGACTCCCTAAATTGCCAGTTGTCACAATAACGGAGGTCTGAAGACCAACGGTGCAATTATTTTGGTTTGGAAAGACTTAAATACCCATGTTGAAAAGTCAACCACCGAGGAGCACTAATTGGTGTTATGTATAACGGGCTCTGAGGACCAAACATGTAGCAGTTTGCCCAAAACGTGATTATCCACGCAACAAAACATACGACTAAATATGGTTACGGGATATAGTGTGGGGACGAACCATGTAATTTAACCAATGTTATATCATAAGAAACTTTATGAACCTAAAAGTTTTAAAATTAATCAAAAATTGGAATTTGTTAAACATAAGCCGAAAAACAATTAACCTTATAAGTCACATATAAACTTAAACAAACACCTTTTATTATGAATAAGCTTTTTTCAGTTAAATGTGTTATTCTGGCACCTAATACATATTTTGTTAAATAATGACACGTGTTTTACTTTATACCATACATCTCCTAACCCATTTATGTTTTCGTCCATTTTATACGTTTCCGTCCGTTTTTCTCACGTTTTTATCCGTTTTCATACGTTTTTATCCGTTTTCATCTATTTTTATAAGTTTTTCATTTGTTTTTCTTACGTTTTAATTCATTTGTATCCGTTTTCATTTGTTTTTATATGTTCTCGTACATTTTTATACATTTTCTTACTTTTTTATCGGTTTTCGTCCGTTGTCATATGTTTTCGTCCGTTTTTCCTACGTTTTAACGGTTTTCGTCCATTTTCACACGTTTTCATCAGTTTTATACTTTATCGTCCGTTTTTATACGTTTCTCTACGTTTCCATACATTATTATCTGTTTTCATCCGTTTTATACGTTTTGTCCGTTTTCTAACGTTTTTCATACGTTTTATCCGTTTTCATATGTTTTTATACATTTTTGTCCGTTTTCTCACATTTTCATTCGCTCTTATTCTTTTCTTACGTTTTCATACATTTTTATACGTTTTCGGCCGTTTTCATACATCTTATCCGTTTTTATACATTTTCGTATGTTTTTCTCACGTTTTCATACGTTTTAACCGTTTTCATCTGTTATTATACGTTTTTGTCTATTTTTCTCACATTTTTTCATACGATTTTATCCGTTTTCATACTTTTTCATCCGTTTTTCTTACGTTTTATTCGTTTACGCCCATTTTTATATGTACTAGCAGAGACCCGCGCATTGCGGCGGCGGGTGCTCTAAAATGATAATTTTCAGTGAATTATGTTTTTTAAATTAGCTGCGATTTTTTGACAATAAGTTTACAGATTGAAAAAATTTCATGTTGCATATTTCAACTCTTAGCTAAGTCAACCCATTCAATCTGTAATCGTAAAAGACGATACCCAAGAAACTGAAAAAACCCGAAACCAAAAAACCCTTTTATTCGGGTGTGATTTCGAATTTATTTTCAAATATCCGTGGTTACCCGTACCAAACCGTGTTTAATGTACATGTAGTTTTAACAAAATATTCATAAAATGTACAAGCATTGGAGAATTAAATTTTTTGGCATCATGCATCACGGTTGCGACTCTCATATATTAGTCTTATGCAATGGAGGCAATACCTTTTATATTCAGGCAAATCATGAAGGAGACATTTGAGAAATTTTCAGTGAATTTTCTAAGCAATTGAAAGCTCAATGCAATTACGCACAATCTACAAATTTAAGTCACTTAATTCTTTAGATGTAACTTCATTTTACAAATTTAAGACACTTAATTCTTCATATATAACTTCATTTTACAAATTTATGACACTTAATTCTTCGTATGTAACTTCATTTTACAAATTTAAGACACTTAATTCTTCACATGTAACTTCATTTTCTACTATTAGAAAGTGTGTTGTCTTAAACATTTTAAGACTTCCTTTTATAGGAAGTCTTAAATGAATTATAAAGTAGTATAGATAGGGCATGTTTGGCTAAGCTTATTAACCGTAAGTTCACTTGGGCTTATTTTTTTATAAGCTCCAATTTTACGGTTTATTTTGAGACTTGTCGGCTTATATAAACTTATAAAAGCCGACAAGTCTCAAAATAAACTGTAAATTAGAGCTTATAAAAAATAAGCCGAAATGAAATTTCATATAAGCTTCAATTTTATGGCTTATTTTGAGACTTCATTTAAAATGTTAATAAGTACTCATTGAATCAAAATGTTACATGAATATAGAAATTTTTTCAAATATGGTAAAAATCCGCTATAAAGGGTATATTGAACACCTTGATAGTAGTACTATCCATTTACCGGATTTTTTAGAATATATACCATTAAACGTGAAAAACTCATTTAAAATGTTAATAAGTACTCATGGAATCATAATGTTACAAGAATATAGTAAAATTTTCAAATATGGTAAAAATCCGCTATAAAGGGTATATTGAACACTTTTATAGTAGTACTTACCGGATTTTTTGGAATATATACCCTTAAACGTAAAAAACTCATTTAAAATGTTAATAAGTACTCATAGAATCACATGTCACAAGAATATAGTAAAATTTTCAAATATGGTAAAAATCCGCTATAAAGGGTATATTGAACACCTTTATAGTAGTATTATCCATTTACCGGATTTTTTAGAATATATACTCTTAAACGTAAAAAACTCATCTGAAATGTTAATAAGTACTCATAGAATCAAAATGTTACAAGAATATAGAAATTTTTTCAAATATGATAAAAATCCGCTATAAAGGGTATATTGAACACCTTGATAGTAGTACTACCCATTTGCCGGATTTTTTTATAATATATACCATTAAACGTGAAAAACTCATTAAAAATGTTAATAAGTACTCATAGAATCACATGTTACAAGAATATAGTAAAATTTTCAAATATAGTAAAAATCCACTATAAAGGGTATATTGAACACCTTTATAGTAGTACTACCTATTTACCGGATTTTTTAGAATATATACCCTTAAACGTGAAAAACTCATTTAAAATGTTTATAAGTACTCATAGAATCACACTGTTACAAGAATATAGTAAAATTTTCAAATCTGGTAAAAATCCGCTATAAAGGGTATATTGAACACCTTTAGAGTAGTACGACCCATTTACCGGACTTTTACGATTTTTTAGAATATATAGTGTTTGGTGTTTGTGGTTTAAGGTTTAGCATTTACTATATAAAATGTAGTGTTAAGACTATTTGTAGGGGCATAATAACAATCTATTTTAAAAGATTTTGTCATATAATAACGCATTATACCATCAAAAAAGTAACATGTCATTATAATGTCTTTAAAATAACTTCTTCACAACTCTGGGTCCGTTTGGTTTGTTCTCATGAATCACAAGTGATATAAGTTTCGATATAAGATGGAATGGGAATAGATACGAGTCAAATAATCAAATCCAATATCGTTGTTTGGTTTGATAATTATAGGTATCATACTTTTTGAATTTATTTGTACTCTGAAACAAAATTGCATACTCATTAATCTATATAAATTATTTTTTTAGATTTTTTTCTTTAAATCTTTACGAAAGAAGAAATGATACATATGTTTTTTATCCTCTATAAAGAAATTATAACAAAAAAAACTTTCTCTCATATATTGTATTTAATAATTATAGTACAACCAAACTCAAAGATTAATCCATTCTTGAAATTAAGAATCTTCACACTCTGCCATTCTAATCATGTCATGGAAAACAATACGTAAAAAAAAGTTATCATCTTCGAAAACTTATTCCGGTGAAGATGATCCTACTTCGATGAAGCTACATCCGGGTGCAGTTATGAATGTATCAAAATCTATAAATCATCGAACTATGAGATAAACAAATCTTACAAAAATACAGTTTGATTGAGTAAAGAGACTTGAGATTCAAAGTGAGAGGATAGAAAAAGAAAATTATTAATTGAATGTGTGGATTAAAGGGAAGACAAAAACATATAAAAATAAGAATCAACAGAAACCAGTCTCTCTTGTCATCTTTCACTCTAAGGGTTTGCTTTGCTTTCACCTTTTCACTCCTGATATTGGGACCCACAATCAACCAAACAGCTGAATCTTGGAATGGTTTCATTACTATTATTCCATAACCATGAAACAAACATGCCCTCAATAAGTTAATGACACGTAAGACAAACACAAAATTAATCATGAGTTTTAGATCCACCAATCTTTTTGCGTACGAGCACCTTTTCATTGGTCATTAAAAAAGAGGTAAAAAAGATGTCGTTATGTTATAAGCTGAATCGTGAAGCGATTTTTTGTATTACCTGTGTTGGTTGAGATATAATAATCTACCTTAAAATTCTGCTAAAGCGCAAACATGGACAAAAACGGATAAAAACGTAAGAAAATGGATGAAAACGGAAAAAAAACGTATTAAAACGGGGGGAAAAAACCAGAGAAAAACGAACGAAAACGGATGAAAACAGATAAAAATGTATGAAAAAGTAAGAAAACGGACGAATACGTGTAAAACGGACGAAAACGGATAAAAATGTATGAAAACGTAAGAAAATGGACGAAAACAGATAAAAACGTATAAAGAAGGACGAAAACGTATAAAACGGATTAAAACGTTAGAAAAACGGACGAAAACGTATAAAAACGAACGTGAGAAAAACGGATTTAACGTATAAAAATGGACGAAAACGTAAATCGGTTAGGAGATGTATGGTAGTGATAACGGAGGACTAATGATGCAAATATTTGCGCTTGCATTAGGAGATAACATAGAATAATTTGTACCGTTAGTCCTCATTGACTGAATTTACTAACGAAGAGATGTATTGTGGCTAACTTGACTAACGGAGGGATGTTTGTGTGCAAAAAAAACCACGAGGATGTAAAACGGGATAATAGACAAACCACAAAAATGTATTTTGTACTTTACTCTTATTATTATTATTAGATTTTCATTAAATTCTTTCTATAGTTAAAGGGTTAAATTGATTGATCAAACAAGATTAAGAGCTTCTAATATCTGAAATTAATCGGTTAAATTGATTGATAGTGTGAGGTTATAGTAAGAACCAAATAAATTGCGTGAACTGCGAGAACCGATCCTAGCCTTTGGATTATATCATCAGTGGTTGAGATTGCACATGACATTTATGTAAATAAATATGTTAATTTTCCTTTTTATTTGGAAGTGGAGGGCAAAATTGGCATTTTAACATTCAAGTATTTGGTAACTCATATAAAAAACCGTCTCACTTTAATTAGATAACCTGCATCTTCATTTTCAGTTTTCATTTCTCTCTCCCACCCAAAAAAAACCCTAGCCGCCTCTTTCTTGTTCTTGTGGATCCGACGAAAATTACGACAAGCAAAATAGAAAAAGACGAGGATAGATTGTTATTATAATATATATTGAAGTTTTCATTCAGATCTGCATTTCAGTTTTCTTTTTCGTCTGATTGTTGTTCATTCAGAACTGCAATTTCATATTTCGTTTTCGTTTGATTGTTAGATCGGGAAGAAAAGATGGAAAAATCAGGTTTGACACCAAATCGAAGAGTGAGTCAAAACTTCTTATTTTTTTTTTCTAAAGCTACTTGCATTGTGTTGTGGTAATCAGTATCTTATGACCATTATTCTATTTTATTTTTGTGTACAGGATGGCTCCGTAACCACTGATATTTCAACGGCAGTGAAAGAAGCAAAGAAAAACATTAAGTTTAAGAAAGACAAGACTGCTATTGTTCATGTTGGTCTTGGAAAGGTACCATTCCTCGATTATTTTTCGTGTTTATGTTCAGGTTGTGTTCGATTCATTGCATCTTATGGTGATGGTGCATGACATAACCATTTTGCACAACTATGTGAAACAGGTTAGTTTTACAGAAGAGGCTTTATGTGAAAATGTGGGTGCCTTTGTTAACGCTCTGTTGCAATTGTGATAAGGTATTTGATGGCTTTATTTATATTAATATAGTATTCTGATGAATACAATTGTGTTGGTTGACATTTATAAGATTAGTAATGGGTGATTGATTTTATTAAGAGTAGTAATGTGGTTCTCTATTGTTGACTAAGAAAAAGAAAATAAACTGGCTTTTTTGTAGAAAGATATTTATTTTGTTACCTTTAAGCTTTTGAACATGTTTAAATCTAGTTAGTGTTTTTGTTGTTTGGATCGATATACACTGGTATCAAAATTGTTCATCTTATTTTATTGGTTTTAACACATGGAATCTATAATGTATCTTGTGTGCAGGTCAATCTCAACATGGTTGCGAGTAATTGTTTATTGAATCAAGTTTATGTTCACTATAAGTGTTTATTTATGTAATAAAGTTTACTTGTTGAATCAATTTACTAACTTGAATAACATTTGTATGTTTTCGGTTAAGACATTGACAACGCTAATTTCCTGTGTATGCTTAAAGATTGCATTTTTTTCATGAAAAGACAAAAAATAATACGTGTCTTGTTTGAAAGGTGCATAAATATTAAAGAGTATTTTATTTCCTTTTTTATTCTCGTTGGAAACTTAATATGCATATGTGTTTTTGAAGTTTATGGTGAATTTGATACCTATTGTGCATATGTGTTTTGGCTAAGAATGTACATGTGCATATGTGTTTTATCTTTGTCAAAATGGGTGTTTGGCTGCTGTTTTTTCTGTCAAAAAGGGGCTGTTTGGTTTGCTGTCAAAATGGGTGTTTGGTTGTTGTTTTTCTGTCAAAAAGGGTTGTTTAGCTGCTATTGTTTCTGTCAAAAATGGGTTGTTTGGTTTGAAAATGCATATATGTTTTAGATCCGATCTTCTGTGCACACGTGTTTTTATAGTTATTAAAGAACACGTTGTTATTATTTGTGCATACATGTATATGATAATTGTTATTTTAACAAAGAATAACCTATAAGTAAGTGTGCATATATGTTATGCTAGTTTATTTACCAAGTATAGCGTATGTGTAAGTGGACATATGTGTTTTGTTAGATTATGCATATACTAAGACTACTTGTTCAACTAACCAAAACTTATAATTGATTGTGGCAGGTTACTCGACATTGTGGATGCTGGCACAGACTTATATAAGTTAAGATGAGCGAGACGATAAAAATACATGTGCACAAGGATTAAAAACACATGTGCAGATTTTATGTGTGTTTGAACCAGTCGAGGAATACATGTGCACACCAAAAAGATGAACCAACTGTTAAAGAAATTAGATTATGCACATGTGCATGCTTCATATATTTGTAATAAAATTGAATACAAGTGTAAACATAATAATGTTTGTACTAAAGTTGAATATCATATCAATAATGTAATACAATTTTAAATCTATTGTAAAAGTTTTATTTCTTGTATATATATTTATGTAATATTTCTTAAAGATACATGTGCATAAACAAAATAATTATGCATAAACGAAAAATAAAATTGTCATAATGTAGTTAATAGTTAACCTTATTTTTTACAAAAACACATGTGCACATACTGCATTTTTAAATATGTCTAATGCAAAAAAAAAAAAAAAAAAACTGAAATTTAGGAGTTAAAAAAACGTTTTTATTAAAAAAATTCAAAAAGAAAAGAAAAAATAATTTTACCATTATACCCTTTTGAATTAAATAATAAAAATTAATATTCAAAAAATTCTGATTGGTTGATGCTGGTTCTCGCAGTTCTCGCATTTTAGTTGGTTCTGAAAATAACCCTTCCCTTGATTGATAAACATTACTAAATATATGAATGTTGCTGAAAAAGCTAACGATTTTTTAACAATGGAATTTCAAAGTTAAATGATTTATTTAAGCTAGATGAATGCCCGCACATAACGACGGTATATAACGACAAATAATTATATATTTGTTGTGATACAACACTTAAGAGTCAATTTGTAGTCATTGCGAGAAAAAATATTAAAAGTGAAAATAATACTCCCTCCGTCCCATATTAAGTGTCCGCTTACATCATGCACAAAGTTTTAGAAAATTCCACTAACTACACTCTTCACCAATCAAATATCATTTTTATCCAATAAAGTCTCATCTCATTGGTTCAAATAGAATATGGGACGGAGGGAGTATAAGTTTTTAATTTAATAGTAAATGTTGTTACCACTTTAATCGAAGGTATACTAGTAATTGAAGTTTACTTATTTTTTAAAATTTTAACTTTGAAAAAAAAATTGTTTTCTGTTTATGTAGGAGAGACAGATAATTAAACAAAGGGAATTGATACTCACACCACATATTTTGATGCTTGCACCACCATTTATGCATTACTGTATGCATAAATGGTGGTGCAAGCATCAAAATAGGTGGTGTAAGTATCACCTCCCTTAAACAAAGTTAACCATACAAATCTTGCCAAAAATAGATTTTACAGCTGAACACTAGTTGACTAAAAGCAAACCATTAATGCATCTTCAATGTATTTGGGTATGAGCCACTACTTATACATGTTGGGTTTACCAATACCTGTAGGTTCACGACTAATAAAAAACCATAGACATGGTTGACTGTACAAGCATCCGTGTTGACACCTGTGGACGCCACCTAACGTTGGCGAAGCTTTCATTGTGAAGGTTAACAACTACAAGTATCCTTGCTGCGACACGTGGAAGCCTACACAGTTGTGTACAATACTGCGTTAATTAAGCAGCATCACCGGTTTTCAAAATATGGTGAGCGCTCATAAATGCCAGTCTTCGGAATCATCTTCTTGCCAAAAGCAAACAGTTTTTCTTAAGCACAATATATTTTGAAAAGAGTATAGCCATTTCATAGAGCAATAATAACAGAATTAAGCATATGAGAGACATACTTCGACGATCTGGAATGTACAAAACATGTTTTGTAGTTATAAACAAATACAAGACTAACAAAACAGCACACACTAACGACCAGTACCAACATTCTTTGTAAAAGACTTACCTAATCCAATTCAATCTGTGATCAACATCAGAATGACTGAGAGAAGTGCAATAATGCCCGAGAAGTACATCACAATCTTAACCACCTTGTAAACGCGACGAGGGAATGATTTCTTGTACAGGCCGCGTCCATAATCATAAGCCAAAGTCGCTAAAGTTAATCCAACCATGATAAGTGCCACAAAATAAGCGCACATCAGAAAACGATGCTTCTCGAATGGGCTTTCTTTTTCTCCATGGTACTTCAGTTTAACAAGTTTCATCAAAAAATTATAGCTGATGATGAGACACCCACCCAATAAGAGATGCTTCAGTTTTGAATGATTTCCCATGTCAACCCTGACATAAAACACAATGACATAAAATGAGAACATAGTATTAAATATTAAGTGTGGGAAAAGTATTTCACTGTAGACAGAGGAGATAAGTTGGTGTAAGCAAATCGACACCATACTAAAATGTGAGATCTAATACAGGACCTAACTCAAATGCAATATACAAATGCAGGTCCAAAAACAGAGAAATAACTAAACCATGTGGTCACTGCATACAGTAAATAAAATCATAACGAGAAATTAGCACAGCTATACAATTTCACCGTTACTCTTTTTATATAGTGTACATATAAAAATGCGGAATATTAATGGTTGAAATAAGACTCACACAGTAGGAGGACACATAGGCAGTAAGGATTCTTCGTCATACTTAACAAAATCTGCAATCACTCCACCTCGACTTGTAACACTCCTCTGATTCGGATTCTTCATAGTTAAACTCACCAGGACTTGTGATACAGATGGAATACCTGTGCACATTGAAACAAGTATAGCAATTTGGGATTAATAATTCAAACTAGTTATTGCAATTTTTTAAGACGCGATTAAGCACTTTGAAAAGTAAACTGGTTATGCTTATCTACTTAATATATGATGCAATAAGCTATTTCCAGTAAACAAATAGTTTAAACTGCTTATGCTCTTTAATTGTTATCATAATTGCCAAACACTCAAACAACTGCTTATCTAATGAGTACTTCATTTTTATACAGCCAAATACCGTATTCTGAATTGCTTTACTTGCAGCAGATTATCAGCTTGTTATCATAATTGCCCAACACTAGAACAACTGCTTATCTGATTACTTCGTTTTTATACAGCCAAACAAGATGTCCTGAATGTTTATTATCAACTTTTGTTTTTAAGCGCAACCTATTTCCTAAACACACCCCTTACATATACACATACAACTTAATTGAAATAGTTACATAATCTCAACGACATATGCGATTAATCCACAAAAATGTTACACGAAGTTAAGAGTACTGGAGTTGCTAATTTGAAACTGGTTAACACATACATTGTTATCAATATTTTCAAAACACCGATTATGCCGCATCTATACAACATAAGCAAATCTAAATGCTATCTTATGATTTGCTTTTCTTACAACTAATTATCAACCTCCGGTTATAAGCACAAGCTATATCCCAAACACATCCTTACATATATCACACATACACCTTAGATCAAGCAAAAACACATACAAAAATTTCGCAATTCTATAAAAACTGACGCAATCAACTAACATAGTTGCATAATCTCAACAATCTAAGCGATTACTCCACAAAGTCGTACAGTACACAGACTTAAGCATTAAACAAATAGGAGCTCCTTATATCGAACAACATATGTTTAAAAGTAAGTTGTTATCGGAATTTGCCAAACACTCCAACAACTGCGTATCTAATCCTATATTGCTTTACATAAGCTACTTCCCACATACTACACCTTACACATATCACATATGCAACTTACATCAAGTAAAAAGTTAAAAACATATAAAAATAATCCACAATTCTGTAAATTAAACTAATGCCATAAGCAATTAATCAACAAAAACGTACACGCAGATTCAAGCTCTGTAACAAGCGTAAACAAACAGAAATAACATATTTTGAACTAGTTATGCTTAATAATAACTTGTTATAAGAATTCATACAACCGCTTATCTTATCTAGCAAACACTATCCAAAACACTCTCCCTAGGGGCGGAGCCAGAAAGTTAAGGTCGAAGAGGCAAACTTTGATAATTTTACACTACATTTTTTTCGCTAAAGGGCACGTGCCCACACTCACTGCCCCCTCTTGTCTCCGCCTCCGACTCTCCCTACATTTATCAAATATATACAACAACTTAGAGGGTGTTTGGCTAAGCTTATTAATTTGGCTTATGCTTATGTTATATAAGCGGCTTATGGCTTATATCATGGGCCAATAAGCCCTTACTAAGTGTTTGGCGTAGCTTATCAGAATTAATAAGGTAAAATGACAAAAAAAAAGTACATACACAGTAAATGGTGTAGTTATTAAATGAGGTTATAAAAGTCTTTTCATATAATATTGTTACATAAGGGGGTGTTTGTTTCGGCTTATATAGCGGGCGCATAGCTTATTTTATTTCGGCTTATGTTTCATAAGCTCACTTTTTGAGGCTTGTTTTGAAACTTTCCGGCATATACAAGCTTATTATGACATGATAGATAAGCTTATAAGCCGAAAATCTTCAAAATAAGGCACAAAAAGTGAGCTATGAAAACCAAATAAGCCATAAGCCCAAACAAATACCCCCTAAGCCCACCCCTCCATATATAAGCCACAAAAAAATTTGGGCTTATCAATACCCCCTTATATAAGCTCATAAGTCCGCTCATATAAGCTTAGCGAAACACTTAAATTTACGCTTATTTAACACATATAAGCTAATAAACTCATAAGCCCATCATATAAGCTTAGCCAAACACCCCCTTAAATGCATTTTGTACAACGTAAACGACGAATCTACAAAAGTGTACGTACACTATGAATTCGCAAAACAACAACACTGTTTTTATACAGCCAAACACTTATAACTTAACTACATTTTGTAAACGAAATAAGCAATAAATGAGTACAAATAGAGCTATTGTAACATGCTTAGTTAACATAAGTGAAAATGAGTAATTATGAAGGTATACCCAGGTAGCTAACGTGATGGAAGTAGAAATTTGAAACCCTAAGAAATTAAATATTTTTTAGATGGTTTGAAATTGGACAGCTTGTGGGGTTTATATAAGGTGGTAGTGACTGGTTATGGGAGTGTGTTTGTGATTAGCAAGGGAAGTTTCTAGAAATGAATTCTATTTCGAGTAGAAACGAATTAGAATTGAGTAAGTGCCCGATTGGTTTGTAGACTGGTTTAGGATTAAGATTAGGATTTGAATTTGGATATGGATTTAGATTTGGATTTGGATTTTGATTTTATGTAAGAAAGAGAAAATATATTAAAAAATGATAAATTATTATTTTATAAATTTATATATAAAATTAATATTAAATTAATTATATTTTAATATAGAGAGAAGGAAAAGATAGAGAGAAAATTTTAATTGGGCCCACTATATTATCAAAAGTAGGCTAAAGATGCCAACTCCCCTAACTTTTACGTATGGTATTCACTTCCAAAAGCAAACAGTGATAATTGAAACAAACAATGGATTTGCCTTTGGTCCCACTAAATCTATCCTAAACCAGGGAACCAAACGGGTCCTAAATGTATACTCGCGCAAAACACAAAAAATAATTATACTTGCGAAATCTTAATTTCTGTTCTACATTTGATATAACACGTGTGTTTTTTTTAAAAATACAAAGTGTGTGCTTTTATTAAATGATAAGGATCATCTCATGTTCATTTGAACATGAGAGGTAATGTTGTGTTTGTTGGGATTGTACATTACTAATAAAATAAAATAGATGTTTTACAATAATGATAATGTACAATTAAATAAATTATTTTATTGGTAATGTACAATCCCAACAAACACAACATTACCTCTCATATTCAAATGAACATGAAAGAATCCTTATCCTTTATTAAATTAATATAGTGTGTATTTTTTAAAAGTTGTCAATTAGATTTGATTAAGCTTATGTTGTGTTAACTATTTAAGGGATACTAGAGGTAATTTAGGAAAATTATATTAATTTAAGTTTTCAAGATTTTAAAAATGGGCGTTCGCTCTATATAAGTAGTATAGATACAGATTGTACAAAAGTTGCGACATCGAGTTGGTGTAGTCGACTTAAAGCTTAAAAGTTCTATGGAGCATTAAGTTTACTTATCGACTCGAAGTTGACATTAGTAGTGTAGTGGGTTGACTAGTAAACTTGATTATGGGGTTCTTTACTTGTTTAACAGGTTTTGGGTTTTGCTAATAAGCGCTTTTAGAGCTGTAGATAAGCAAATAAATTTCATTACAATTTTATTTTTCAATGATTTTGATCGTATGATAATCTTAAAAATGGTGGAGAAAATCTTGAAAATATTTGTGATTGAATGACCTACGAAGCATATCATTAAAACAAATTGTAGTAAATAAATCATCTTAACCACAACCCTTATGGTTGTAGTTAGCAAAAACCTAAAGTATTCAAGCTACGCATCAAAACGAACAAACCTTTCAAATTGAAAAGCTTTTAATGAGTTAAAAAAATAATAAAAAAAAGGGTTTAGGCTTCAAATACACTTTCAAATTCACTTTCAAATATCCGTTTCAAATGACGTGTACTAAAACTGTCAAATTCACTTAAAATTAGTTCGCATCTTCTTTCAAAATGTTTTTGTACCATTTTGCACGGTTAAACTTGTTTTTGTGAAACCATAATCACTATTGCCACGTTAGTGCCTCGATTTCTACTAACAAAAATAAGTTAAATAATAGGGTAAATAGCTTACTTTTCAAATGTACCGTTTTGTTTGTACATGTGTAAGTTTTTTGTCCGTTTTATACGTTTTGCTTTTACTCACATCCGCATTTTCTTACGTTTTACTTTTTATATCTCACTTCGGCAGGATTAGATTTGTTGTTATTTAAAATAGAAAGAGAATTTTGTCCTTTTTATACAGTTTTCTTACGATTTAACAAACGTTTTACCCCATTTGATAGTATTCTTATGTTAAGTTACCAAATTAGTTGTTTGGTAGATAATGTGTCAAGGAATGGGGTTGAAGCTTTTTACATACAAAATCTAAGTTAAGGTTTGTCTCTTTTCTAATTAAGTCTTTTTTATTTTATTCGTCCATTTTTACGTATTCGTTAATTTAAATTTTATTGTTCTTGTGTCTTTATGTTTTATGTTTTTTCATTTTTATTTTTTTCGCTCTCCTATAAAAATCTAAACCGAACAAAAGGGACAAAAACGTAAAGCGGACGAATCCAAATATAACAGACTAAACCCACGTAAAGAAACCGAAAAAACTTAAAAGAGCGCTAAATTCATTTAAAGGGATGAAAACGGGATTAAAATAAAAATACGAAAATGAAAAACGTATTATTACTAGAGAAATTGTAAAAATTTTAGCGTAAACTGGAAAAAAATGATCCTGTGGTTTGTTATTTTGCGAAAGCGAATCAAAAAAAGACAAAACCTTCAAAAGCGGACATATCAAGAAAGGCCAGCGTAAAAATGACATCCCTGAAAACGTTTATTAAAGTTAAGTGGATGAAACGTAAAAACGTTAGTCCCTCGGCGTTAAATTTTTGCACCGTTAGTAAAAAAAAGGAATTTTTTACGTTTTTGTCCGTAAAAACCGACCGGGACAGTAGATGCAATTTGGGACAAACAAGTTTTTTTAAGGACTATCTATGTAATTTACTCAAAAATTTTTTATGCCACATAGGCATTTTGCCGGTTTTATACATTCCCGGTTGCGTAAACATGTGTCATTTTAATGGTACAAAACATTTTGAAAGTACGTTTTATCGCATCTAAAAGTGGGACATTTTTTTTAATTTTAGTACACGTCCATTTTACGGTCTCATATTTTTTTAAAAAATACGCGTGTTTATGCGGGTCCCTAAACCCTAAAAAAAATATATGACTTCAAAACAAAACTTTCAAATTCACTTTCAATTTATAATCTTTCAAATTGACTTCGAAACAAAACTTTCAAATTCACTTAAAATTTATCGTTCGCATCTTCTTTTAAAATTTGTTTGTGTTGTGTATTTTACTTTTTTATTCTTATATGTTAACTTTGTGAAATTTGATCTTATGTATTTTTAGTCCTCTATTTCCTTATTTTGGTATGCTTGTTTCATTGTGTTTTTGTTTGTATACGTTTATTTCTTTGCTTGCCTGTATGTTTTTGCTTTCTACTCACATATTGCATTTTTGTCCGTTGTTTTCGTCTTTTTTATATCTCACCTTTCATATCTCACTTTTTTTACGTAGATATGGACGTTGTTGTTATATTAAAATTAGAAAGAGAATTTTGATAAGTTTATCATATTAACAATGCGTTTGGTTGATAGGATTTATGATTAAGTTTAGACTCAAAATTAAAAATAGTTGTTTGGTAGATAATGGTGGGCTCAAGGAATGGGGTTGAAGCCTTTATATTGAGGCATACAAAAATCCTAAGTGGTAAGGTGGGTTTTGTCATCTTTTCTAATTAAGTGGGCCATAATACATTCTCAATCACATATTTTTTATTTTTATTCTTCTTTTAATAATAAATTTTAATCTTAAATATGGACGAGCGTAAAAAAAGATGAGACGTAAATTATGGAAAAAACATTAAAAAAAAATATTTAAAAAACTTTATTTTATATTAAAAAAATATTTTTCTCTATATATAAAATCCAAATCCAAATCTTAATATAAATTTAAATTTAAATCCAAATATTAATCTTAAACCGAAAACGTAAAAAAGACGGACAAAACGTACAAACGGATATAAAAACAAAAACGATAAAAAGCTAAATTCATTTAAAGTTAAAAAAGTTAAAAAAGTTACAATGAGGACTAACGGTAAAATAAATTAATAACGGGAAATTATTTACTTAAAAAATAACGTATTAGGGATTACTAGTGAACTTGGGGAGAATTAATTAGGGATGATTTTTGCGAAAATAAAGAAGGATGATTTTTGCAGTTTACTCATTATTTTATTTTGAGACCAACTACTAGTGCACAAGAAGAAGTTTGACCAAAAGGCCAAAACTGTAATAACAAAACCTTTCAAATTCATCATTCAATCCGCATAGCATAGCTGCTCGACATTAGTAATTCCATTATTCAACTCAAGATCCCAATTTTATAGTAACTCAAAAGTCAAAACCCTTTTGCAGATCATAACAAATGCAATATTGAAATGAGGGGAGGAGGAGGACCTGGTGGTGCATCTCCTAGTCCACTTGAAGCTAGGCATCGCTTATCTGTAGCCAAGTATATCTCTTTACCTTTTTTTTGTGTGCACACTATGTGTTTGTGAAAATGCCTGTGAGAACATGAAGTTGATTCGGTGTCGAATTTGAATCGGGTTTTCTAGAGTTTGGTAAATTTGATTATAGGGTATTTTTCTTAGTTGAAATTGGACTTATATCTTATGAATTCTTAAAACAAGAATACTACTGTAGCATGTTACTAATATCTGGATCAAAATGACTATTAGCGTATTTGCGTTTAAGATTTTTTGGGCGTATGAGCTTGTATGACTTTGGCTTATGTTTCATTACCGCATTTTTCCGGCTTTTTTTGTGTGACTTATGAGCTTATTAGTATGATTTAAAGATATGAAATAAGATCATAGGCTGAAAAAAAACGGGCTTATGAAATATAAGCTCATAAGCCAAAAAAATAAGCTTAAACAAACACCCAAAATTATCTTATGAATTTCTAACACAAAAGTATTAGCATGCTTTTAGTATCCGGATCAAGGTTAGAATTAGCGTATTTAAGTTGCCCCAAGATGCTGAGATAACTTGTAATAGTTGATGCTTTATGGTTTCATGGTTTCCGTTTTAGATAACACATGAATAAAGATATGGATTGACTTTTGATGGATGGATTAATGTTGTTATAATCACATTGTCGGTGTGTGTTCTAGATTTAATGATTGATGTTTACACTGATTACTAAAACAGGTAAACAAAACATTAACTTGGTATAAAATTTGTTTTACAGTTTAGGAACGATAAGTGGTCACATTACCAAATATTGTGTACATAACTATAAAAGGATGTCACATACTCTTTCTCGTTTAGATTTGCCATGTGTAAGCTATGATTAGTTAGCTGGGTCATTAGTTGGCACTTAAGGATAACTTCTTTGCTTGTGTAGTCCTTAAGCAATCCTGCAACAGTACAGCCGTCACCAAAATGTGCTATAAAAAGCAATTAACTTAATCTAATCTGAGCTGTGTTGACTTATTGACAATGACATTTATTCTCTTAAAAAACAACTACTTAATTCTAGGTTTATAGTTTTGGAAAATGTAAATACATCACATTGTCACCCACTTTAGGTCAAAAAACAGATGAGAAGCATGTGTTGTTATGAAACCATCAACTTACTTTTGCTTTCCTGCGTGTTGAAGTTATCCATTAAATCTAGCTTTTGCTACTTCTAGTATATCAAGTCATGAACCTGAATTGTCTGTAAAAAGACTTTTAATCAAAATTTCTTATTTTCTTATAATAAATCTGTATATTACATAATTAAATGAATGGTATATGAACAATCTTGAAGCTTCAAGTTTGTATCAGTAGGCACTTTATACACATTTTAGATTTTTTTCACATAGAAGCATTTTCTGTCTTTCAGTGAAGATACAAGCAAAAGAAGGTCTTTTGGAAGCAGAACCTCTAAAGATGGTGAGAAGCCGTATCTTAGTTTTAATCAGGACAGAAATACGAGCTGCAAATTTCCCACCTTAAAGATTGTTTTGGTAATCCTAGTATTGGGAGCATTTTTTTCGCTCCTACACTCCCCTGCTGTATATAACACGGATCGTCCTTCCCATTTGGGATCTAGGTATGTCATATTTCCTGCTCTTGCTGCTTACCTTTGGGACCCTATTTTTCGGCATTTTAATTTAACCCTCATAACATATGAATTCTGCAAATGGGTTCGCCACTCTAAATGAAGTGGGTCAAATTGGTAATCTTTAAATAGTTGCCTAAAAAGGAATTGGGTCAAACATGCGCAAAGTGGCCAAACTTTACTTTCAACCTCTCAAATTGCTCGTATGAAAACAATAGTTATTATTTAAATGGTATCGTATATGTAAACCCGGGAATCCTTGTTTCAGTTATTTTAATTATACTTTCAAACAATTCTGAAATTTGCAACTGAGTCCATCCATAATATTCAATACTGCTGCAACAGAGCATTTTTAATGAGCTTTAGTTACAACAGATTTACAATGGTCTCTTAATGTGCACACAGGTCAAGTTTGGTAGAAAGATCGATAGCAAAAAAATCTCTCACTGATGATGCACGTTATACCTCCCATGTAAAAGTTAACTGGAATCATATATCTGGAGCAATCCAGAAACTTGCAGACGCAGACGAGTACAAGGGCATAGGTCTATTGAACTTCAATGAGACCGAAATCAAACAATGGAAGAAGATTATACCAGATGCTGAACATATGACCCTACACCTTGATTCTGTTGGAGAAACTATTACCTGGGAAGATCTATATCCTGAATGGATTGACGAGGAAGAAGAATTTAAAGTTCCTGTGTGTCCTAAATTGCCGAATATTAAAGCTCCTGGAAAACCAAGAATCGATTTCATAGCTGTAAAGCTTCCATGTTTAAAGACACGTGATTGGTCAAGGGATGTGGCCCGTTTGCACTTGCAACTAGCAGCTGCAAGACTGGCTGCCAAATCTAAAGGGTATCATCCGGTGAGAGTACTTTTAGTGACTGACTGTTTTCCCATTCCAAATCTATTTACTTGCAAAGAGCTTCTTGTACACCGAGGGGATGTGTGGCTATATGAACCTGATCTTAACAAGCTGAGGGAGAAAGTGCAGCTTCCCGTTGGGTCGTGTGAACTATCGGTTCCTCTAAATGCCAAAGGTTAGTTCTTGATGGTCATTTTTCTTCTAAAGACCACACTACTATGCCATGCTTAGAATAAAAACTATGTTTTACAAGGACAAGTTTGTAACTAGCTACTTTAGTAACTTCGGTGAAGGTGGCAAAGTGGGCGGGTCGGGTAACGGGTCAAATCTGACAATATTTTGCTACAAGTTGAAATAGGTCGGGTGGGGTTGACCCAAAGCACTTCTTGTCCATTTTTTTCCCGATAAATGATTAGTGTATCAAGTATGATTGCAAAAATAGTATAACTCTAACAATATTCAAAACATAACCCACATCAGCCGATTCATGATTAAATTGGTTGAAATTATCATCTTGAATATTTAGTAAGTTTAGAATATCAAACACAAAAAACTTGGTGAAAGAATGTAGCTGCTAGATAAGGTGGAAGCGGTAAAGTACCCAATAAAAGCAATGGATAGACTTTGCTGTTTCTAGTTTTTTCAAAATATTCTTTTAATATGATTAGATCTGGCAATTTTGACCTGTGTACCTAAATATGGGTTGACCTTGGTTATTAATTAGTAAACTTTGAAAGCTAGCTTAAGGTCAAACGGGTCAAATGAGTCAAACAAGTTGAAAGTGGTAATTCTGGTTGAGTTTGATCTTTCACAAGACTTTTTCCTTCTAAGTCACTTGAAGTGTAGTTTGATCTCATTATTTTAAGCTCTTACATGGGTCAAATGGGTAAATTGTAAAACTTAACTAAAAGTGAAACGAGAAATGAGCCAAACAGGTCTGTAGCTGTACAAATTGTCTTCGTACTTTAAACCTTCTAAATGGGTTTATAACAAGTTATAGGTTTTGACCCATTAACCAACACACCTGTTTTTTCATCTCTAAGTCCATAATATAAATGCTGAATGCGGTTGAAAGACCTCCATGGTTCCTTTTTATAGTCAATTTGTTAACAAAAGTTGTTCGTTAATTACTAAGCTTCATCGCCAATTTTTTGATGAACTATTTGATGTTTGTAACAGATTATCGTTACTTAGGAAACCCAAAACGAGAAGCGTATGCAACCATTCTACACTCAGCTCAAGTTTATGTATGTGGTGCCATCACAGCTGCCCAAAGCATCCGTATGTCAGGGTCAACACGAGACTTAGTCATACTTGTTGACAACACAATAAGTGACTACCATCGTGAAGGCCTCGAGGCTGCAGGCTGGATAGTCCATACAATTGAAAGAATTCGAAACCCAAAAGCCGAAAAAGACGCCTACAATGAATACAACTACAGCAAATTTCGCCTATGGCAACTAACCAATTATGACAAAATCATCTTCATTGATGCTGATTTACTCATACTTAGAAACATCGATTTCCTATTTGAAATGCCGGAAATCACTGCAATTGGAAACAACGCCACCCTCTTTAACTCAGGTGTGATGGTGATTGAACCATCTAACTGTACATTCAAGCTGTTGATGGATCATATTAACGAAATTGAATCGTATAACGGTGGAGATCAAGGTTACTTAAACGAGATCTTCACTTGGTGGCATCGGATCCCAAAACATATGAATTTTCTGAAACATTTCTGGGAAGGCGACGAGGAAGAAAAGAAAGTAATGAAAACAAGACTGTTTGGAGCAGAACCACCGGTACTATACGTTCTACATTATCTTGGATTAAAACCATGGTTATGCTTTCGTGACTATGACTGCAACTGGAACGTGGCTAAGATTCAGGAATTCGCTAGCGACGTTGCACACGCAAGATGGTGGAAGGTTCATGATGCAATGCCTGAGAATCTGCATAAGTATTGTTTGCTCAGATCAAAGCAAAAGGCAGCATTGGAATGGGACAGACGACAAGCTGAGAAAGCTAACTATTCTGATGGGCATTGGAAGATTAAGATAAATGATTCGCGTTTGGAGACTTGTTATGAGAGTTTTTGTTTCTGGGAGAGTATGCTTTGGCATTGGGGTGAAACAAATTGGACCGATAATTCAACCACAACCACTTTAGCTCCACCGGTGACTATGGCTCTGCCTTCTTTGTAGTGATCGGAAAATCGTTTGAAGATGGGTGCAATTTTATACTTTGGGACACCATTTTACTTCTAGGGGGTTCCTTTTTGTGAAAATAGTTGCAGATTTATTGTGAAAGTAAATTTTGTTTCTATGGTAATCACTTACTTTACTTGATAATGATGCACTTATATGTTCTGATTAGTTACATTTTATATTTATTATATCAAGTTTAATTCTTTGAAGTTTAAAAGTTATGCTTGTTTTTGTTTTCAACTGAAAAAGTCAAATAAATAACTAATGTCTACAAAATGTTATACTACAAAAAGTTTTGATTTGTAAATATTTTATGCAATATGGGTTTGTTTCTTGTATGACCTTTAACATCGAATTAAACCAAATCGAAGCAAATTGCAAGAAGCCAAATACATCATTAATATAGTTATTTTTATGCAACTCGCGTTAATCGAATCAAGTATTCAATAAATTCGCAACTTACAACATTTTAATAATCTAAGTCAAATAAAAAAAATGTTTGGGAATATTACATTATTACTTCACATCTAGTTATATGCCTACTTTATTTATTGTCACACACGAGTCATGTTATTTCTTTTTTATTACATGCATATCTCTTAAGATCTTTGTTAGACATAAAATTAGTCATGTCAATCACTATTTATATATATATAAAATACATGTATAAGAACACACGGTAGGGTGATACTATATGACGTTTTTGGCACTTACGGCTTGGAACCACCGCATCCTTATCCGTGTTATAGCCTTTCACACAGTATTATCCGCCTTGTTACCCGCCTTTTTTTTTTTTTTTTAAATAAAAATAAAGTAGTGTTATGAGAGCAAGGCGCAAACCACGTTATGTTCTTAAATTGCTTCAATTAATCTATGCGTTCTAAACACGATACGATTACAAGTCTTAGTCTTAAATATTTACAACATTACATATCGTACGAACAATTACACTGTGTTCTTGAGTTTTTTTAGTAAAGGAAAGTAAAATAATAGGAAGTAAACATTTTTAGCCATTTTGAGAGGAAACTCTTTATTTTAAAAATCACCCAAATTGCATTATTTTTCAGTCATTTTCTTTTTCTTTTCCTTGTTAAGTGAAACTCAAGAACATAACTCTTTCTATTTCTTTTCATTTTCTTCCTTAATCTAGACTCGAGAATACAATGTAATTTAATAAATCACAACTTCTTGTAAGCCTCACGTGAAACCGCATACATCTGAGTAAAAAAACACACCTCTGCAAATAAAACAACTTGCGAAAACCTCACCCTTTTATCCTCCAGGAACTAAAACTTGTTTTTTTTTAAAAAATATATTTATTTAAAAAAACTTACGGAGTATTTAAAAAAAAAAAAATTTATTTTTTAATAATGTATTTAAAACAAAACACATTATTTAACAAAATTATAGTTGAAAAAAAAAAAAAAAAAAAAAACATTTTTGCAAAAAAAATAAATAATAATAATCCATTTCTCCAATTTCTCCACCAAAATAATGGAAATGAAGCTAGCCAAATTGCACTACCCAATTCTCTCAATTTCTTTACCAAATTTTCCACTTTTTTAATTCTCTCTACCAAACAATGAAAATAAGTCAAATTTTCATTTCTCTAATTTATTTTCTCTCTACCAAACACACCCTAAATTAATTTGTTTACACCTGCCTGCCCCTCATACATCTCAACATTTACAATTGAACCCATATATCTATCTAATCACCACTACCAGATCAGCATGACCAGTTGACTATAAGTAACAATTACAAGCCCTAAATCCTTCAAAGTTATAATTCTTCAATTACAGGTACTCTTTAGAATTAGGGCTTGTTATACTTTATAGTATTTAATTAAATGAATGTAATTCACATTAGATCTTGTAATTATGCATGTGTTTAACTATGTGTAAACTCAAGTGTGACTGTGTGTGTGTGTTTCGTTTTTTTTCCGAAAAGCGTAACGAGTTGATGTGATTTAGTTCAAGTGTTGTAGTATCGTTGTGGTATCGGATTTGTCGTTTAGTTGTAATGCCTTATTAGGAAGTCACTTGCGGGTTTTTGTAGCGTAAGTTTGTAAACTAAGTGAAATCGTGTCCGAAAAGGAAAAGTTTACGAAATAATATATTTAGGCTTGTTGTTTGATTACTATAGTAATCTCGTTCCTTTAGGTTTACTTATCTTAGCTTGGATTGTTATCGGATTTGTCGGTGAATAGTACCATATTTGTTGTTTGGTGGTAATGCCGTATGAGGTCGTGCTTTCGAATTCACGTTTGACGGTAGTCGTGGTCGCTTATAGCGTAAATTTATGAATTAAGAGAAATTGTGTCCGAAAAAGGAAAAGTATTTGTGAATTCGTAACAGAATATATTTAGGCTTGTTGTTTGATTACTATGGTATTCTCGTTTCTTTAGGTTTACTTATCTTAGCTTGAATCGTTCTCTGATTTCGGTCGTGCTTTCGAAGTCACTTGCTAGTTTTGGTAATTTCTCTTTCGAAAAAGGAAAACTAGTTGTGAATTCATTGCGGAATACATTAATATATTTAGGCTAGTTGTTTGGTTACTGTGGTATACTCGTTTCTGTAGGTTTACTTATCTTAGCTTGATTTATTTGTGAGTAGGCAAGTACTAGTGGCTTAAACTCAAGTGTGTGTTTTATTTTGTTGTTGAGTTGACTTTTGGTTTTTGACTTTTTTCCGGAAAACGTAACGAGTTGATGCTGATTTAGTTGAAGTGTACTATTAAGTGTTAGCGTGTGAGTTGATTAGCTGAAATGCTGTAGTATTAAGTGGTTAGGTTGAATGGTATCAGATTTATCATTTGGTGGTAATGTCGTGTGAGGTCGTGCTTTCGGATTCACGTTTGACAGTTGTGGTGGTCACTTGCTAGTTATTGTAGTGAAAATTCTTAAATTAAGAGAAATTGACTTTGAAAAAGGAAAACTAGTTGTGATTTCGTTACGGAATAATATGTCTAGGCACTAAGCTTGTTGTTCGATCAATATAGTAATCTAGATCCTTAAGGTTTACTTATATACCTTTTTTGCCTCTTTAGTCTCTTATCTTAGCTTGATATAGGGGGTGTTTGTTTAAGCTTATTTTGGGCTTGTGAGATGTCAATTTGCAAAATACCATATAGTTTCTTATCCTTGTAGAAAACGTATCGTGTCTTCATTTTCTTTAGTCAATACGGATATTTGGTGTTCTTGCTTTGTGTTATCCAAATTTGGTTATTGCTATTTTGTGGGTTGATGACTTTTCTAAAGTAACTCGGTTTTTTCCTAAGAAAAGTTGTGTTCTTATATGCGGTTCATGATGAATTTAGACTCATTATGTTAAACTAATAAATATTCCGAGTAGTTATCATGCCAAAAGAATACTTTCTTCATTAGTCATCTTGTATCTTCACTTCACTTCATACAAAGGATCTTCCTACCAACTTACCTGCACTCACATAAATTGTATGATTAGTGTGTAAAAACACCAATAAGGTTAGTACTGTTACAGGGCTGATTAATTAAGCCAAATGTTGCAAGGCAAGTAGTAAGCATTGAGAATTTGCCACTAGCATACGTAGAGCATTTGCATGAAGCCTTATGACATTTGCATACTTATAAATTATTAGAGATACTAACAAATGTAATTATTCATATGATTTATAATGGAAGGAGAATGAGCTCAAGTAAAACCATTCCAAATTATTAAACTAGTCTGTGCTCTATATATTTCTAAATAGTAGGCTTCATGTTTGTGAAACAATGTAAGTGATTAAAGAGCTCGTACTGTTAGTATCTACGGATATTGGGTCAATTTGCGCTATTTATATTCATCTCTAATGGGTCAAATGTAAATACAAAAATAGCTAAACAGGGAACGGTCAAAAAGTTGTTCATAGTGTATTACAAAACCTCCCAACTTCTTGTCTTCAGAAAAGCGTATTATTATTGAAATAATATAACTTTTGCAATCATATATGACACATAAACTGTTTATGAGAAGTTCAACTTGTTTGGATAAAAAGGGTTTCGAGTTAACATGACCCGTTCGCCCCTTACAAAAATATCTGTTTTGACCCGTTACCCAACCCGCTCATTTTGTACTTTAAAGTTATTAATGTGTATTTTTACCACTCCAGATTATGCTTTATCTCAAGAAAAGAAGTTAAAGCTTCAGAGTTCTACTAAAAGGTTGGACCATGAGTGATAGACGCAGAAGATCTGAATCTTTATGGGACAGACAAGAAGAGGCAGTGCCTCAAAACGAGACCAAAGAGTTTCATTCAAGCTTTCTGGAGGGTGGTTTGCCAAAGCTGTCTAATTTAGAAGCTAATGATATATTGATGTCAGAAGATTTTTCCGGGCAACCATCTCGTGATCCTAATCAAGGAAATGAAAACAGTGAAAGACATGGAATGAAAACAAATCCTGCTTTTGATGAATGGGATAGTCAAAATAGCTCCCGCCCTTCAGACAATAGCTACAGTCAACCTAATAGGTTTGCAATTTCTATAAGCTTGGACAAAATCATGTCTATACTTATTTTTCTGTATTATAAAATCAGATAAGATAATTTGTCTCTTATGCTTAGTTAAGCAGTGTTTGTATGCTCATTTTGAGTGTGATTATCTAAAGTTGCAAAAATTAGTTCATACTGTTTAAGAAAACCTAATTTTGCTTATGGTAATCCGAATTTTTAGGGTTACGTAACTACTTTTTTTTACTAGCTGCAACAAAACTAGTTATCAAGTGGTGGAGTAAACTTTCTTATACCCTTAGTTTATTATTTTCGTGATAAATTTTGGTTAGTATAGCTGCATAAGTTGATGGGTAAATTTGTAGGCCAGATAAACCAGGCTGGGTTGACCTACCAACACTTTTTTTTTATCATTCATATCCATTTAATATCATAAACGATCAAAGATTATATACTATATATTAAAGTTCCTGATCTAATCAATAAATCAGTTTTTAAACATTTGAAGTGGTTACCTTTTTAGCTAACTGTCTAAATTCTTAATTGTACCCATTTGTGTGTCATTAATAGAAATAACTCACATTGACCCACTTTCACATAAAGCGGTTGCTTTGTGGTAATTTATTTTAAGTTTTGCATTCTGTCGAATGCTACATGTAGGGGCGCTGAACGAAGAGTAGGTGGAAAGGACAGAGACCGAAGTAGGAGCAGGAGTTTGAGTCCTCACAGAAGCAGAGGCAGGGACATGGGTCGAGGTAACACGAGGGACCAGGGCAGGGCTAGGAGTCCTTCCAGAGGTGGTACGAACAAACCAGATAGTGATTCAACAGAAAGGTGGAGTGATAGACCAGAACACTCGGGTGGTTCACGGTTCCGCGATGATAGAAATTCTGCTGATCACTCACGAAGCAAAGGTTCAGATGGTTACAGGAAAGATGCCACACGTCGGGAAGAGGGGAGGGATTACCAAAGAAGCAATAGGAGTGGTTATGATGATCAAGATTACAGGCGGCAATCAAACCGAAGTGTCAAAGACCCATGCAAGTTTTTTATTATGGGTCAATGCAATCGTGGTGCCAATTGCAATTTTTCTCATGATCTTCCCAAATCCGGAGGCTATGAAGGAAAGTCACGTGATAGCATCCAACCCAACGACTCAGGTAATTTTGATGACAATAACAAGTATTGGAATGGTCCTTCCTGGAACAGTTTGGAATCGGGAGGTATTAATGAAATGCCACGTGATAAATGGGATCCTCCGGGATGGAATGAATCAGAGAAAAATTCTTCCATTTTGCCTCAATCGACGAGTGATACTTACAATATGGATATGTCTAGTAATCAAGAGTCTCAACTCACTGATGCTCACAATATGATCTCAGGGCCCTTTACTCAAAGTGAATATAATATTGCCTCTCAGTTTCCCTCAAATCTTAACACGAATGAGTCTAATCTTCAGTTGAATGGTTCAGTTGAAGGCATGTTTTTGCAGCTTGATGGTGAAAAATCTAAAAATGACATCCCGCAAGCAAGTGGCCTCCCTCAGAACCCAAATATCGCCACCATTGGATTGATGTCCAGTCTTCCCATTTCTGCATCTTCTGGTGCCATCATTGACTCCATGGTGACCAATGAGCAAAATCAAATGTCAGTGGAACCAGTTGGGAACGAAGTCAACGGGAACAAAATAGCTGAGAATCCTAATGTAAATGCTGGAAAATCCGAGGCACAAGGAAAAGTAGAAGAGGGTAATATTAGTAATGATGAAAAGGCCATGAGGCAGTTCAAGATCGCCTTAGTAGAATTTGTCAAAGAGATATTGAAGCCAACATGGAAGGAAGGTAAGATGAGTAGAGAAGTTTATAAAACTATCGTAAAGAAAGTGGTGGAGAAGGTTACAAGTACCATACAAGGAGTTCAGATCCCAAGAACGCAAGAGAAGATTGATCAATATCTCACGTTTTCTAAATCCAAAATTACTAAGCTCGTGGAGGTAAGTTCCTTTCATTTAGTTTTTGAACTAACTTAATATCTTATGTCTTTTTAATTTGAGTTAATTGCATAAAAGTTCATCCTTAAAAGGCCCCATGACTTATTTTACTTCATCCCAACAATTTTTTTGGTTTCTGATTGTTCTACCCCTACTTTTTTTGTCTTTTGTTAGTGGATGAGAGTAAAGTTTTCAAAAGCCGAAAATTTGTCGTGTGTAAATTACCTCTCCTTTCAAAAAATAATTACCAACTCATAATGCTGATCATCACTTTTTCGTGGTGGTGTGAAACTGTTTACCTGCTATTAAGGTAAAGTTTGAAGAATTGAAACTAATTACCTGAAACATGAATAATTTTTTTTGGATAAACAGATTATCAATTGAATAAAGATATGAAATATATTACATTTATCATAATAATCAGTTGCTAAACAACTTTCCAGTTTCTTCAAATCGATTACTTTGACCATAACATAATCAGAACATCGTAGGCAAACATAAACTAATTTCTGTAACATGTAATATGTGCTCTGTTCAGTACTCGTCTTCTTCTCTTTTAATGTTATTTATCATATGTGTATAGAAGTGCTTTGTGCGTCATGGCCCTTATTTATTTGTTAAAATTGCTTTTATTTATTATGGATAATAATTCGTAAGAACTAACATATGTTTCTTTCTGCAGGCATACGTGGGAAGGTTACTGAAGGCTTAGCAAGTACTTTTGGCACGCTCTTTACCAAACTCTCACGTCGTAAGATTACACGAGGTAGGTTATTAATTAGGGAAGAATATTTTTTGTATAGGATTTGTTTTAGCCACTCTATTAAGTTTATGTATTTGGTCACTATAACTCATGTTCCAAACAGTTTTTGCCCATCAGCTCTACTCTCCCACGGCCGTGTCATGTCACATTTGTCTTTGTTAAACATTAATATGAAATTATTTAGTAAGGGTGGATTACAAGTCGTCCTTTGTTTTTCATGTCGAGAAATAGTAGTAGTGGTTCAAATATGAGCTACTGATATGGGGGGTTGTTTCAGAGTGTTATGCTTAGCAGTATAACTACAAGATTAGATCATTTTAGAAGCTACGTACTGAATTGTCAAAGTGTGTGCGAGTGTCTTAATCCTGTTCTTGGGTTCACGAGTGTTGTCTCGAGCTCAAAAGTGTTGGTTAGCGTTTCGTTGAGATGGTCTTAGCTAATCTTATAACTGGGTGTAACTAGTTCATTGTTTCATTGTAACCGTCATTCATTTCATCATTAAGTAGTACTGTTGTAAAACAGTGCAATAGATGTTTCTTTGCTATTCTTTTATATATGATACTTGTGCAACTAGAAGCGATTTTTCATGTAGTGCTCTAACTGTTATTTCATGTTAAGTCTTTGAATACTTGAGTTGATATTTCACTTGGCTTGAGCTAACGAGTGTAAGCCAGTGAAACTTGTACTTTGCAAGTCACAAAGACGATTCGAAACTAACTTAGAACTAGTCTAACAATTCTAATAAATTACATAATGAAATCTATACAAATCGATTTGACTAACAAAACTTTTCAATCACAAGAAGTATGAGAAAAATAAGAGGATGCTTATCTAATAAATTACATAATGAAATCTATACAAATAGATATGTGTGTATTTGCTCATGTAAAATAGCTATTTTACTCTTATATTTTATAACCACTTTATTGACATCGAATAATAAAATGATCATTTTATATGATCAAAATACCACAAAAGTCAAAATTCAAAAGTTTAGGGTATATAATAGCAAAAAATTAAGAATGCTACATCTATACTACTATATAAAGCATTTAAGTTGTGGCTTCACAAAAAATTAAGATAAGGAGCTCCAATCATTGAGTGACATGTGTCACTTCTCTAACTAACAAATACTCACTCCGTCTTAATTTAATTGTCCATATTTCTATTTTTTGGTGTCTCAAAAAGATTGTCCACTTTCCGTTTTTAGTAAAAACTAGAGAATCTAAAGAGGGAATATTTTATTCGTGCGGTTGAAAATTAAAGTGACCTCACTTTTATTAAACTTTGTGATTTCTCTCTCCTGACAATTAAATTGAGACGGAGGGAGCCAAGGGAGGAGTTCTAACAAACTAAAATAAGGAGCTCCAATAATGGGATGACACATGTCACTTCTTAACTAATTAATCACTTTTATTTTTAAATTTAAATATCTTTTAATTCGTTTGATTTTTTTATGATCTAATTTCACCATATTTTTTAAAATTTTGTGCTCTTTAATTCAACATCCATTTTGATATACTTTTATGAGTTTTCAGTTTTTACATTTTTAGTAGGTTTATTTTATTTTGATTCAAATTTTTATAACTTTAACTTTTATTTCAATCAATACAAACTTTATTTATCAAAATCATTTACTTTTGGGAAAGTGTTAGACGGGTCAGAAATTGTGAAAATCTTTTTATATGCGGGAATAATGATGTCACGGGAAAGATACGAAAAACCCAAACAAACACATACAACTAACAAATATACATTTGGAGTGTTTTGAAACGAATTCACTAAGCGGGTAGAAAATTGCAAGAAGAGTTGGGTTAGCAATTCATTTATTATATTTATCGTCGCCGCTGTGCGCGGGTATCCAACTAGTACTATTAAAAAAAGTGACAAGAATTATCGCAAAAATAAAATGCAAGATCATGACTTTTTAAGAAACTACTTGCGAAAGTGCTGGATTATTCAGTCAATTACATGGATCATCTCTTTGGTTTGTTTAAAAATGTATCCATCATCTTGAATCTGTTGCTTTAAAAGCTCAACTCGTTAACACCCTACTTAAACCATAATTTAGATTTTGTGTTTAAGTTAGAGCATCTCCAATGGGGAGTTTTTGCAAAAGCTTTTCACTATTTGAAAAAGCTTTTCAAAAGCTTTTTACCATTGTAGTGAAAGACTTTTCTCTTGGTTTGAAAGAAAGACTTGGCACTAGCCAGCGTTTGAAGCAAAAGCTTCTTACTTACTAGCATTATTAATAAATGTTTCAAGACAAAATAGGTTAGCATTTATTGCCATAAATGCACCAAGTCATTGAAAGACTTGGTGCAATGCGGATGCTCTTAGAGAGGACATCATCAGAATTGTCATTCAACTAAGGTGGTTATTTTACAAAGAATTTGTATCAAATTCTTTGATAATTTCTAATATGAATTTTAAACATTGAAATTTTTTATTGTGTATACGTGGTTTAAATTGCTTTACGTATTCTTGCTTTAAACTGTTTAAAACTAAATCAGATTACATGAAAAATGATTTGATTTGGTTATCTCAGTCTAAATCATTCTAAAGGAAACAACACTTCCCATAATAATTGAAGCTAAAATTTGATGTTAGACATCAGCATATCACTACATCAAATTCTTTGTCACAATTTCTAACCTATGCAAGGCAATTTTTTTTTTATTATTATTTTTTTTTTGAAATAATGGTTTTATTATAAGGAGAGTTAATTGCATTTTTGGTCCTTGTGGTTTGAACAAATTACATATTTGGTCTCTAAAACTTTGAAAGTGCACTGGATGTCTTCATTTTGAAGTTTTCGTTGCATTTTTGGTCCCTGTGGTATGGCCAAATTGCAGATTTGGTCCCTGTAGTATGACCAAATTGATGATTTGGTCCCTAAAACTTTAACGTCGTCTGGGCCAGAGGACCAAACATGCAACGGAAACTACAAAGTGGAGACGTTTAGTGCACTTTCAAAGTTTTAGGGATCAAATCTGCAATTTGGCCATACCACAAGGACCCAAAATGAAATTAACTCTTATAAGGAGAAGCAAGGCCAAAGCCTTTACAACCAACACAAATAAAATACCATTACCACCAAGACTATAGTCCATATGAAGAAACCCCCTAATAAACATTCCAACGAAAAACTTGACAGGCGCAAACGAACCACTAAACCTCGAAATGACTCGATACTCTTTCCATATAATTAGAGGAGAAGTACAATAAATCCCATCTTTAGCTAATTTATCATCATCAAAATTGCATTCTCGATATATATGAACAATCGATCAATGTAAACAACTTGATAAAAAATCATCTATCTCCTGGAAGTGATGCAATAACTTCCATGGTCTCTTGCTTGGATCAAGAGCCCACAAAACCGCATTCGAAGAATCACTTTCGATAACGATTTTTACGGATTTAAACTCGTCTTTCTTATGTAACATCTTGCACGCTTTTTTATGGCCAAAATTTCAGCAACATTAGAGTCCAAAACACCAACTGATATAGAGAACCAAGCAATGACAACAACCTGACTATTGCGTAACAACCCACCAATACCCGCCAAACCCGGTTTACCTATTGTTGAACCGTCCACATTAAACTTTAACGACCCATCGTCAGGTGGGGTGGATACCACTGCGAAGGCCATTGAACCTTACGAACATCACTATTACATGCTGAAATTGAAAAAATATTCACAAGGAAATCCAGTATAGAGTATGAACAAGCCGGAAAGAAAGCCTTGATCCAAAAACCTGTTCTAAATTTAACTAGATCAAGCATTTGAGACCAAGAAACTTCCTTGTTTGAAAAGACTGAATTATTTCGAGCTTCCCACGATGTGCCACAAAACTGAAAAGAAAGATGTTTGCCAAACTTCTTTACACTTAACGACCTTAGCCATATGAGCCCACCATACAAAAAATTCGGTTATGCTACGGGGAATTACCCAACTACAGCCCCAACCCTTAACTAAAGCCTACCAGATACGAACCGAAATATTGCACTGAACAAAAAGGTGATCTATTGACTCCACGTTACTCTTGCACAATGGACATTCAATAAGATTATCTAAAATAATGCCAATTCTCGATAAAAGATCTTTAATTGGCAACTTGCCTAACAAAATAACAAAGAAGACGAGCCTTAGGTGGAACTATGAATTTCCATAACGATGAAAGAAGTGGGTTACCATCATGATTCATGTTCTCCACCTTAAAACTAAACGATTTCGACGCCACCCAATCAAACAATGTTCTTCTGAATTTAATGACCCATTTTAATTAAACATCCTCCCAAAAGCCAAATTCTCTAACCGGGCCAACTTTATTAGCCGCTAAAGCGAACATCCTCGGAAAAGATACTTTTAGAATATGACCTTCCACCCAATGATCTTCCCAAAATCTCGTATTGTTACCTCTTCCTAAACAATGCATCAAACCACTTCTCGCTACATTACTTGAAGACGATTGTAGGTGAACTAAGCTAGATATCTTCTTCCGCACCGGAGAAACAAAATATTTACTTGGTTTTGAGGGAGATAGACTGTACTCACATTTCCCATACTTAGCGTCGATTAGCTTTCTCCAGAACGCCTCTTTCTTATTTACATATCACCATAACCATTTACATAGCAATGCTTCATTTCTAGTTCGGAGATTTCCAACACCAAGGCCGACATTTCGTTTGCTTTTAGTGATCTTGTTCCAATCAATAGTGCACTGTTTCCGCTCACTAGGATCTTTTGCCTAGAAGAAACTTCTCCTAATTTTATCAATCTCCTCTAGTACACATGATGGGACTCAAAATAAAGATAAAAAGTATAAAAGAAGACTGTTAAAAACATATTTTAATAGGATTATTCGACCCGCTCTTGAAATGAACCTAGACTTCCATTTGGCTAAACATTCTCTATTCCTCACGATGATAGGATCCCATACAATTTTGAAAGCAAGATTAGCCCCGACCGGGAGACCAAGGTATCGGAAAGGAATGGTGCCGACAGAGCCGCCGATATCATCACCTCATGAATGAGCCACCCTATCTTCAATACCAACTCCGATTAACGCGATTTTAACAAGATAAAATTTTAACCCTGCCGATAGTTGAAAACATCGAAGAATTCTTTTCACATTCCATAGAGATTGCTTATTTGCATCACAAAAAATCAAGATTAACTGGTTGCCCAACTACTCGGAGGTCGACTTCCGGATATTGTGTATTTCTTGACAACAAGTTAGTCTCATGGTCCTCTAAGTGCCAACCGACGCTTCATCGTTCCAGTGCTGAGGCAGAGTATCGTGGGGTTGCCAATAATGTTGTAGAGACTTGTTGGTTGTGCAATCTCCTTCGTGAGCTTCATACTTCGGTATCTTCGGCTACGCTAGTATACTGTGATAATGTTAGTGCAGTCTACATGTCCTCCAACCCGGTTCAGCATCAGCGAACAAAGCATATCGAAATTGACATTCACTTTGTTCGGGATTTGGTGGTTGCGGGTCATGTCAGAGTTCTTCATGTTCCTTCTCAGTTTGCGGATATCTTCACTAAGGGATTGCCTTCAGCTTTATTTGAGGAATTTCGCTCCAGTTTGAGTGTTCGGTGTCCTCCCGCTCCAACTGCGGGGGTGTGTTAGTATTATGTATTTGTATAGAAATATGTATAGGCCTGTTAAATTAGGTTCGGGCTAAAGCCCATGATATCCTAGGGTTTGTCATGTATATGTATGATCCGGTTTTGGATCCCTAGTCAATCAAGTAACCATTCTAGAGAAACGGCTGTACTTTTTCAACATCCAAACCTTTAAACAGCCCCACTTGAACTGCTTTAGAAATTAATACATTAAGCCCTTCGCTTACAATATTAAATAAGAAGGGTGATAAAGGATCGCCTTGTCTTAACCCTCTTTTCTAAGGAAAAAAATTTGTAGGAGATCCATTAACAAGAACAACCGCTCTCACTTAAGATAAACAAAAATTGATCCACGTTCTCCACTTAGGACCAAAATTCATCTCCTTCATAATCCTATCTACAAGGGACCACTCTACTTTATCGTATGCCTTTTCAAAATCTATTTTAAAAATCATTCCACATTTCCACCCTTGTTCGAATATTTTAATGAATGGCAGACCTCATTGGCTATCAAAATACCATCCCAAATCTGTCAATTCCTCTTAAAAGCTAACTGAGAGGTCCCAATCACGAATTCCAAGACTGATTTTAGTCTCTCTGCTAATACTATTGCGAGTACTTTGTACATACTACTGATTAGTGATATTGGTCTAAAATCATTCAAATCTTGAGGACACAATTTCTTAGGAATGAGAGCAATGAAGGAGTTGTTCAAGGCCTTAGGAAAACAGCCCTTAGCATAAAATTCTTCAACGAAACAAACGCTCCAATTTTGTTTCAAAATCTTAAAATTCAAACCATCTGGCCTTGGAGCACGATCTTCACCACAACACCAAATTGCTGATTTTATCTCAACTTCTGAAAATGGAGATTCAAGCCGAACGGAATGAGCTTCTGAAATTGTTTTGAAAGCTCCTCGTAAAGGCCAAAAAAATGGACCTTCATTACTCTGGAAGTGTTCTCTAAAGGAGTTTGCAGTGGCTCGTTTTGCCTCGCCTGGATTAGAGTAAACTTCAGCGTTTACCGCTATAGATTGTGAGGAATTAGACCTCAAACGACTATTATAAATCATGTGAATTTTTTTTGATTTGCAGTCATCAAGTCTAAGCCATTCACATGAGACTTTTGATAAGAATTCATCGCTTCTTTTCTTAGAGATCTGATCGAATAATTTAAAGTAAGGAACTCCTTCCACAGATCTTCATTAACGCTATCGTTCTCTCTTAATGCTTCCACCTCGAATAACCTCTTCTCTTTCACCTTAATTTCTTCCATCACATAGCCTGTGGTTGAACTTTTGCTTTAAATCATTTTTCACATTCTTTATTTTTTGTACCAATCTCAGACCTGCACCTCCTTCGACACCAGACGACTTCCAACCATTCTGAAAACTCTGCGTACAAGAAGGGTCTTCAAGCCACCAGTTAAATACTTTAAATGGCTTTGGACCCCAATTAATTGACACCCATCCTACCCTAACTCTACCCCAACTGCATAATGATCCGAAAATGAGTTCTTAATGCACCATTGTCTAGTTTGTTGAAATTGAGTAATCCAAAGAGACGAGAACAGGAACCTGTCTGGACGACTAAGCGACAAATCTGATTGGCGATTGGACCAAGTAAAATTTTCACCCATCATAGGAAGATCAATTAAATTACATTCTTCTACAAAACCTTGGAAATCTTTCATCTAAATATCCAAACAAGTTTGGCCCAACCTTTCCTCGACGTACAGAATCTCGTTCCAGTCACCACCAAGAATCCGAAATCCGTCTTTACCTGCTTTGTGATCTATTAGAGCACTCTGTTAATACAAATAAGCCGTAAAAATGTTTATTTATATTTTACGATCTTCTAATGTTTTGTCGATAACAAACGTAAAATCATATTAACGAAACAAATAAAATACGTAAATGGTTTGAACTAATAGTTTCTAACATATTCACTTTTCACATAAAACGCTAAAACAAGTATATGTGATTCTATGATTTAGTAATACATATGTACAACAACTAGTGTTTACATATTTGGATAAAATATACACATAAATAGTATGTAGTATATTGGGTAATATAAATGGGTAGAAACTTAAGTATCACAACCCATTGGGCAAATACATTGAATGTAGTTGGGTACAACCCAAAGCCCATAACCCATGGATCTTGACCCATAACCCATTACATGACATCATGCTTATATCACACATGGATAATATCCATAACCCATGGATCAACCCATACCCAAGTGACTAAGTGCATTGCACTCAAAGATACATTGTATCTAGCCAAAAGATCCATGGTTCAACCCATGACCCATGGCCCTTAACCAAAATACCCATGGGCAAAGAGGAGCGTTCTACGGATCCCTAGCTTTGTGCTAGCCGGATCCCTTGTGGTAGGGATCCGTGGGATCCGGGGAACAGTAGGATTTTTCCTCTATAAATAGTGAGCCATTTCTTCATTATTTCTCACCCCTTTCCAATACACTTTCTCCATTGAGTTAAATCTCACTAACCTTAGATCCAAGAGATCTATGTTTGTAGTTTTGTTTTTGTGTGATCTTTTAGGTTCCTCTTAAAGGCAAGATCACCACCTTTGAAGTCGAGCAAACTCAATTCCATGAGTTGCCATGCTTCCTCATCATCAAGGCTACTGAAGTCTTCTTGTTGATGATTCCTTTCTTTCCTCAAAGAAGTGTAGTGTTGAAGACATTAGTGAAAGATGTCTCAAGTGTCAAGACGAAGATATTAGTGAAGGGTATCTATCGTCTATAGGATAAGCACTTGTGGTAGGTGCTTAGAAGTCAAGAAAAAGAAGCATTAGTGAAAGGTGCTTAGAAGTCAAGACAAAGAAGCATTAGTGAAAGGTGCTTAGAAGTGAAGACACAAGACATTAGTGAAAGGTGTCTTGTAGATCTAGTCAAAGGCATTAGTGAAAGGTGCCTTAGATGTACATTCGATATGGTGTGTTTTAATGTACAAGATAGACTAGTATTAGATCCAAGGATATTGATATCCTTGATGATGTTGTAAAGGAGTAGATCTCCTTTGGGATTAGTCGTTGGTGTAGTGTGGTAGTAGTTCCTCCATTGCAATGGAACTAGGTGCTTAGCCTAGTACCTAATAAAGGGTAGGCAACGTTGTGAAGGTGTAGTTCACCTTTGAGTGAAAGAACTAGGTACTTAACCTAGTACCTTATAAAGGGTAGGAGACATTGTGTAGGTGTGGTTCACCTTGGAGTGAAAGAACCCGACGATTAGCCTAGCACCGGAAAAAGGGTAGGCGACGTTGTGAAGGCTTCTCCGCCATAAGGAGATTGGTGTAGTGGTTACGAACTCTCGAGTAGGTGACTCGGGGAGTGGAGTAGGGCAAGGAAGGTGTCCTTGTAGCCGAACCACTATAAATACTCGTGTTGTGGTTTTGTGCTTCTTACTCTTATCTTTTCATTACTTACCTTTATATGCTTGTTTATCAACATCCAACACACACATCCAAATAGATTGACATAAGTCGATATAAATAAATTAAAATGAAGTTTTAATTGGCAAAAATATTCAACCCCCCCCTTCTAGTTTTCCACAATTGGCATCAGAGCTTCGTTACCAAGTTTCTTGAAGTATATTGTACTTTAAAAACTTAATACGATCCATGGTTAATTGAAAACTACAAAGAAGGTTTTTCATAAAAGCAAACACCATGTCTTTCAAAACTATATGTTTGGATGTTGAGTTGATAACAACATTTTTTATTTACTTTTTCATTTAATTGCATTAATCCTCTTTGTCATATTGATTAGTCAAAACTCATACCCACCAAGCTTTAGGAGTTGCTTGGTAACAAGAATACCTTCCTTAAGAAGGTATCTTAAACGCAAAGGAACGAGAATCGTCTAAGTGACATTTGCTGTGTCATTTGTAAAGACATTCCTAAGTGCACTAGAGGTATGATTTTCTTTTTACTTTGCTTGATAATTAAGTATACCTATTTAGGTATTTATATGATTATCTTTTGTGCTTATACATGTTTTACATGAAGCTTCATTAGGAAGCCTTTTTCTCACATAAGTGTTATATTTCTCGTCTATAGTCGTAGTATATAAAGCTTATGTTTTATTTCTTTTAATCCAATAATAAAACAAAAACACGAATTTCAAAAATTCTCCTTCCCTATTAATAACCCCACCGTCGGCCACTCTACCAAACCCTCACTTTTTCAAATATTCCAATTTCAAAAATTTCCTTTCATTCAAAAATTTCATCTTTCTCCTCATTCCATCTCTACCGAAACCAAGAAAGATCCGTCATCAACATGGTTTACATCGCACTCGTGCTCATCGCCCTAACACTCATCGCACTTGTGTTCCCTATGATGAAGTTCACATACGGAGACATTTACTTTGTGTTGTTAATCTATATTGGGGTTATATACCCAATCCTTTGTATCATCCTTAGTATTGAAATGCAATATTATTAATAATCTAGTTTATCTAGGTTATTTTTATCATAATGTGTTTGTCACTTATTTTGATTTATATGTTTTATATTCTTTCGTGATACATTAGAAGTCATGTATGCATGCTAAAAGAAAATGTAGGATAAAACATATTTCGTGGTATAAAAACTGTAAAACCTATGTTTTTATCAAAACTGTTTCTGTTACTACAGATCCACGGATCCCGGAAGATATACTAGCCGTATCCCTTTTGTAAAAGAACCGTGTGATCCGTCCTACTGGAAAACAGTCTTCATGCAAGATTAAAATCCACTATCTTTCTAAATGTAGTATTCCACTAGAACGTCAAAACCACAAGTGAGTTAAGTGTCATTGTTGTTAAAAAACCATTGTTAATAAAAATCTAATAAAAACGTTAGATAATCATAGGTTGATCACAAACATCATTTTCTATTAACTCATCTTTTCCTATAGGTGTCACTATGTCGCATATATATGAGTTTGACTCTTCACTCTCTAGCGTCTACACTCCTAACATCTCTCTTGAACCCAACACACCTGGCAATCATGTCCGTGGGTTCAACAATCTCGAAACTCGTCACTTCCATGAAGGACGTATTGTAGACACCTCTCTACAATTCAAAGAAGGTATCAAAGCCTCCTTCCGAGCAATTGGACTAGAATGTCTTCTCGAAATAAACGAGAAAATATGTCCAAGGTTTGTATTGGAATTCTTCCGTCAAGTCGAACTCGTTCGTAACGAGGATCGTTCTCCATCTCTTTGGTTTTGGATCAAAAACCAAAAGTTTGCTTTGACTCTTGGGCAATTTGCTCAAATCCTCCGAATTCCAAACTATGGACAATGTGCCTTCACTGAAGATTGGTCTCTTGATTCTCTCTTCAATTTTCGTGAAGAAAATAGTTCGTATTGTTCTCACATTCCTTCCCCACAAGACTTAATTCGCGTATTATGCAAACCCCATCACTCCCATCCAAACATCATCCACACACGGGATATTCTTGAAGAGTACAAACCCCTTGCGCTCATCCTACGTGAAAATGTTTGGAGCCTTAGGGGAAATCGAAAAATTCTTCCCGCCTGTTGTGCTCACATGATGTATTGCTTGCTAACACAACAACCATACAATCTCGCCTACTTCTTTGCAAGGCGAATTGTAAATCTTCAAGGGTCCAAGAACAAACTTATTCCTTATGGAATGTTCTTGACGCGCCTTTATCATAACCTCATGTTTCACCATCCTCAATTTCAAATTCCGTTGTACGTACTTGTGAACAAGATGATGGAACCACTGAACATTTCTCACATGAAGACGTTCTTCATTCCTGAATCCGCCAACACTCATCAACCATTTGAAGATCCATCTAGCGAAAACACTCAAGGAACTTAGTAGTAATTCAAATAGGATCAATTCTCTTGTACTCGTGCTTTATCAATGAAATCCAATTTCTTTCATGAAATAAAACATCTTACATTTGATATCTTAGTATTAGAACTCTTTTTAGACTATCCTTGAGATATAATGCATTGTCAAGATCATTGCATACCTTTAGTAAAGGTCCTGCTGAGCAGATAGGCGGATCCCAAAGATTGTGCTAGACGGATCCCCACACTTAGGGAACCGTGGGATCCGGCAAATAGAAAATGTAATTGCAAGCATTATATTTCAAACATATCCTTAGAACACCTCACACTAAGCTAAACATAGTGTCTTAAGGAAAATTAAGTCCTTATCAAGATAGGTTGATCTTTCCTACTCATACATAACTCACCTAGATCACACTCTAAGACGATTATAGATCTACCGTTTCGTTTTTAATACATTACTCTTCCGCTCTTAAACTCACACTTCATTTTCAACTTGATCTCTCACATCTAGTCTTAGAAATCTTTCAATTAAGGCAAAATTGATCATTAATCATCCTCACCTCAAAATTGATCAAAATCTAGTTTTCCCATCTCAAAGCTTCTAGGATATTTTCAAAAACACTATCCTAAGACACAATCTGATCTCTAAGATCATTTAGCTTCAATTGACACTCTAAATCTTTAGTGTCATCCTTGCTCATCCATTGGTACTCTTAAAAGTTCCAAATCCTTCCATAAATGACAATCATTAGCTACATCATTCATTACCTTCAAGTACTCAAACACCCCTTCATTTAAAACACTTAGGAGGACTGAAACACTCAAGATGATATAGGTCTTAGATCTTAGAAACATCATTTCTACTCTTTCATAACTGCTGAAAGCCGGATCCCTAGGATTAGCCTAGACGGATCCCTCTGAGGAAGGAACCGTGGGATCCGGATGACAGTTTAGGTCAAATCTTGCTAAAACAGTCATTTCAACTCATCTTCCTAACTCAAACACTCCATCTCATCTTAAATAAGTTCCTAGATCAGTGCAAACTCTGAAGTTGACTCTTGTGCATGTTAATCATCACATTTCAATGAGACCTAGTGGCTTAAGGCTTAAATGCACTTGCCAAATCTCTTGGTTTATAAACCACCTTGTTAGGATCTCCATAGTCATCACTCTCATCCTAACTTTCAGCCCTTTAGAAATTCTTACAATCATCTCATCATGAGGAAAACCCCAAGTAGTAACTTATCCACCAAAGAACCACCCATGAAAAAGGCTCGTGTTATACACGAAATCTCTTCAACCGAATCATCTCCGGTCAAGCCAACAAATGATAGGATCCTTCATCATCCAATCAAACCAATTCCTAAAAGGATAGTACCCACAAAACTACCAATGCCAAACACCACCATACCTCCTAGGCCAAACAATATCATCTCCACTAAACCATCACCATTGGTTCCTAGAGCCATTTCATTTACATCACCACTATCATCACCACACCTCTACAACTTAGAGGACTTGCCTCCTAGGCCGTCTCATCCGCTTCCACCGACAACATTCTCCTCATTAGGAGGAATAATGGTTCAAAATCAAGGTGTTGAGTCAACACTTGCTCCGGCTTCCTTTTCGCCGTTTCCATCATATAATCCCATTTGGATTATGAGAAATCATCAAAGTCAACCATCCGACCATATGGATGTTGACACTTCTCTACCACCACCATCATTCTTGGTTGAGTCATTCTCAAATGCACCTCCACCAATCCATCCATCGTTTGAAGCTCCGCAAGCCGCTTCACTTGATCCTTCGCATCAAGCCATTTCATTTCTTCCACCACCATTACCTAGCCATGACAAAGATTGCTATCATTGTCAACATGTTGAAAGTTTGATACATGAAGTACGAGAAGACCAACGTTTCATGTTCTATCATCTCCTCGAACGTTTCAACGAGATCAAACCTAAACAAAACTTGAGCTAGAAGATTTTTAGTGGTGTCCTAGCATCAAGCGATAGTTGGTTTAGAAATTCCTAGTCGTGTATTTTCTTATTTTCCTAGTCTTTAGAGTCATGTATATCATAATTCTAGTTTTATTAAATGGAATTACATGCTACTTGTTATTTTTCTGAGCATATGATTACTTTGTATTCATATCTCATTTTTGTGATAACATTACTTGTTATATCACCTTTGCTGAAATTAATCAGCTAATACAGATCCCTCAGAATTGCCTAGACGGATCCCTACTAGGAGGGAACCGTGGGATCCGTGAGACAGCTATTTTCTACTAAATTGGACCACATTTGCAGGAAATTGTGAATTATACTTGCTTTCTAACCTTTGTTTTGTAGTTATTCAATTCACACATGAAGACTTTGACATCCTAAAGCTAGGGGGAGCTTTGTAGGATATTAGTTTTCACTTACACATCAAACTAAAGCACCAAGTTGGCGTATAAATGGAATTCTAGAGAGAGAAAGTTAGAGGTTTAGGGAACTTAGTGAGAGAAAGTGAAAGATATTATTATGAGCTCAAACTCTCTACCTTGCAAGGTAGAGAGTATTTATAGTCTTACATAAAACGCCACACAACGGGCTGTGGATCAGGCATACAGTGGGTAAAGACCCGTCCGTCCTCCACGGTGTTACTAAACTAAATACTACTTAGCTTAAAATAACTACGACTACGAGCTTTCTAACGATTACATATACTTGAGGTGACCGACTCTTTAATACCTGGAATTTCTAATTCCTAACAATCTCCCCCTAAGGGAGGTCACCTCAATCATGTACTAAAATTACATTGAATACAAACATATATTACATTAAAAATTGTTCTTGCATTCTTGATGTAGTACTTTGCTCTGAAGCTCGTAGTCATTGATTCTTCTCATTGCATGTTTGGTTAATCCATGTGGAGGTCTTTTACTGATCCACGTGATAATAATTTTGAGCCAGCTTTTGAGATCATCACTACTAAAAATCTCCGAGACATCCAGTGTGGTGTTGGTATTATGTGATGTTGTGACTTTCGGACCGACATGCTCACATTCGGGATCATGATATCTTCTCATCAGAGTAGCGGAAGCTTTAGTTGATTCATGATATTGGCGCAGCGTAGCAAAGCATGGAGTGAAAATATCAGAGTCATTGATGCACCAATCATGATTTCTTTTGAGATGAATGTGTAGAGTGAGCATGCGGCTATGGATTGACCGCTTCATTATGAATACAAAGCGTCGGGTGTACAATGCATACAACGCTTAGCAATAAAGCGTTACAAAAGTGTCATTGATCCACTTTAGTTGAATTGAGGTACACGGCCCACGGTTCCCGTTGATCATACATGTACTGTGATCGGTATAATTCGAAGAATTTCCTTGACAGGGTTTCGCAGTTGCTCTAGTTGTTCTCAAACCGGAACGTCTCAAAGAAGACAACACGGAGTGAGTGAACCAGCGAATTTAAGTCCACTGATTGATGAAAAGAGATTTGAAAAACAATCGTGTATTGCTCAATAGAAATAGTTTTAGCAATACAACGAAGGTTTTATTGAAAATCAATTATCAATCAATAAAAACACCTTTTGATTTGAAAAAGTTACACGGTCGATGTGCTAAAGAAAAGAGTTGTTAAGCACAAAGACCGGTTTTCAAAGGTATCCGTCAATCCATAACCTGAACCAGGATTGATTCAAAAGATTGAATCTCCCATTGTTTCTGTTCAGTTGTCACATGGTTGATCTATTGGATAGATCTCACATGCCACCTACCAGAGCTTGTTTGATGTTGGCTCCAGAAGGCTTTCCATCTTCATTGTGAATATGATAACACATCACTCGGATGTTCCGCAATACCACAAGGATTATGCGTAGGACTCAAGATATAATCTCTCTTTCCACATTGTGTGAAACAGAGTCTTCATTGAAAGTGTCCTAATGAGATTTATTGATGATCTCGTGGCTCTAGACTCAATTTGTGCATATTTGGATCCTATGCCGGAGACTAGGGAGAGGGTCTCCTTTTTCAATATCAACAATCTCTAAGAGAAAGTCGATAGATAATGTCGGTTCCCCGTGAGAATGAAACAAGTCCTTTTAAGAGGAACTTGAGTGGTTTGGAAAGTTGAAGTGCGGTGCGTCACTGGGTCCATGACGTCTTGTCTTCAATACCGATGTTACCATCAGTAGCATATGAATTGAACCCGGTTTCTGCCCTAAGGTTGAATATATGGAGGGCTATTTGTTTTCACCCTTTTCTCATTAAATTCTTTTTAATTCTTCAACCCCTTCAGTGCTTACCGAGACTTCATAGCTAGAACCTTGTTGGGTTTGTTCCAGTACTAGCTCTATCTCAGTCCGCATTCTTCCCATATCTCATTTTTCTCCTTTTATCATCATACCTAAGGACTTCTACACTAACTGGTGGATTGTCCCTGGGTAGATCCCTCCGGTTCTGGTGGATCATGGGAACCAATACCTAACCTTATCATCCTTATATCACCGTACATAAAGTAAATTTGGTCGGTCTACTTGGTATTGTTCATCTGCCATTTGAACCAATTGAAAACCATTTGAAAAATCAATCCAGATACTTGTGATATATTATCAAAACATTTTGTACCTGAATTGTTTTGATATTTTTAGAATAAGTGCTCCCCCTCAACATGTGCATCAAGTGATTGAAATCGTTTTGCACACGGAGGCAAGAGAAAGAGTTAACTTCTTTGAATTCCATTTTCTAAAAGATATCAACATCACTTCCCTAATCAAAGCATTTTTTGGGAAGGATGAGGTTTTCATAAGTTTGCTCCCCCTCAGTATGTGCCTCGAGATTTGAAAAGAGTTTTGCACATACTAGAGGGAACCTGCACATTGAGATAAGTGATCACGTTATACATCATAGGTTTAAGATAGATGCTCCCCCTCAACATGTGCATGGAAAATTTGAAATCGTTTGTCACATGTGGGAAGGAGAGCATGTTCATCCTTATAAAACCATTTACAATTATCGGTTTAAATCAATTTAAATCACAAATTCTACCCCGATCACAATTATCAAATCATTTGAGATTTGTGATCTCTTATAGATTTAAATTGATTTTGAAAGCTTTTAAGGAGAATTGTGACTTGATTATGAAAGCGTTTTAAGCGATAAGGATCGGATGTTAAGACTTTAAACTCCATTGATAAAACATGCATGTACATCTTTTGAAAACAATTTAATGCCAAATAACTTTTAATTTAATTGAAATCATTCTCCCCTCAATCAATGACATAGGTTGTTGATTGAGAGATAGATATTTTGACAAATAAGTCGAGATGATTATCAAAAATAGAGACCGAGTTATTTTTCAAAGCAGTTAGTTTTCAGCAGATAAATGTTTATAGAATCAGAGCATGGAATTTGAAAACAAGGTAAAGCATGGCTCTGTTCTTTCTTTGAAAAGCGGGTTACTGCCTGAAATGACAATAAACCATTGTTTCTCTTTCTCCCAAAAATAATTTTTTTTTTTTTTTTAACATTCGAACAACATCTAAAGTCCCGTGTCATTCTTTGAATGACATCTCAAAGACCGTATATATTATCGAATCGAGGAAAACATGACAAAAGGACAATATTTTTTGGAATTTTTCAAGATTTTTCAAATTTTTATGGATTTTGAAGGTTTTATATTTTTCTATTTGATTTTTTTTTTTTTTTTTTCGAATAGATATATACAAGAGATAGATGAAGATAGACCTTTACTCCTCGTCTTCCTCATGAAGACGTTTGAGTGTTTCTGGTTGAAGGCTTTTCAAGCCAAGGCGTGGAAGAATAAACTCAAACGTTCTCTTGGAAGAGCTTTGGTGAAGATGTCGCTAAGCGATATTCAGTCCTCACAAAATAGAGTTCCACCACACCTTTTTCCACTTGTTCCATGATGAAATGATGTCGAATGTCGATATGCTTTGCTCTTGAGTGTTGAACGTTGTTGCATGAGAGAGCAATAGCACTTTTATTATCACAGATGAGAGGATTTTGTTGAATTCAAAGCCATAGTAAGATAATTGAGATCTCATCCATAAGATTTGAGCACAACAAGATGACATGGCTATGTATTCACCTCTGTAGAGGAAATAGAAGTACTCATTTGCTTCTTTGAAGACCAGCTCACAAGCTTATCACCCAAAAACCGAGCACCTCCAGATGTACTTCGACGAGTATCTTGACACCTGCATGATCGGATCTGCATAGGTCGTTAGTGACATACCGGTGTCCTTCGGGTACCAAAGTCCCATATTGATGGTTCCTTGGAGATACCAAAGACCCGTTTAACCGCTTCAAGGTGCTTTTTAGTAGGCTTAGCCTGGTATCTAGCACACATGCAAACAAATAACAAGATGTGCGGTCTACTAGCGTGAGGTACATCGGGATCCAATCATACTACGATATTTTGTTTGGTCAATCATGATCCCCGAGTGGTCCTCATCTAGTTTGGTTCGATCAATCATGGGAGTGTCAACAGGTCACTTGAATCAAATCCAAATTTCTTTAAGATCTCAGTTGCATATTTAGATTGATTTATGAAAATGCCTCCGGGACTTTGAAAAATTTGTAATCCCAAGAAAAATGACATTTGTCCCATCATTGACATTTGAAATTTTGAACTCATTTCATTTGAAAACGGTCACATTCATTGGGGTCAGTCGAGGCAAAAATAATATCATCAACATAAATTTGAACATGAATTAAATGTTTGCGACTTCTCGGTGAACAATGTTGGATCAACCGCTCCTTTGCTAAATCCGGTTGATAGAAGAAACTTTGACAGTGTATCATACCATGCCCTTGGAGCTTGCTTTAAACCGTAAAGGGCCTTCTTCAAACGATAAACGTGAGTAGGATGCTCTTGATTTACAAATCCTTCAGGTTGGCGGACGTAGACGACTTCTTTAAGATCTCCGTTCAGAAATGCCGTCTTCACATCCATCGATAAACTACCATGTTCTTACTAGCAGATTAGCCAAAAGATTCGATTGCCTCGATTCGAACAACTGGAGCAAAAGATTCTTCAAAGTCAATACCCTCCTCTTGACGGTATCCTTTAGCAACTAATCGAGCCTTGTTCTTCAACACATCACCATGCTCATCAAGTTTCACTTTGAAGATCCATTTAAGAGCAATAATCATAGCACAATCTGAGCAGGTACTAACTCCCATACATCAAGTCGATCAAACTCATGAATTTCATCTTGCATGGCATTGAACCGGCTATCTTCATTCATGGCGGTTTTAACATCTTTTGGTTCGATCTTAGATAGTACGGAGTTGAAGAAGCACCATAAGGCATCGGTTGCAAGTTGTTTCCGTGTTGATACGGGGACGAGAGGATTTCCAATGATGTTGTCTAATGGATGATCGTGAGTCCATTTTCTAAGGTGTTCATGTGGTAGTTGTTGAGGGACTGAGGTAGCGGAGTCGATGTCTCCTGAAGAAGATGGTTTCGATGATGATTCAGGAGCAAATATGTTTTCAAATGGAGCATCTTCGGGGTAGCAAAGGGATTAACTTCATCATTGATGCGAGAAACAGTTCCATGATGTACATTTGAAGAATGATGATTTGTTGATGAGGCGAAGGATCGCCAGAAGGCTTCTTGACTTAAAGATATTGAGGCCGAGGATTGACTTCATTCACGGGAATATGAGCGACCTGTTGTAGGGATCGACAACTCATTAGTACTTGGATCATAAAGTTCATCAAACATAGGATCAAACAATTTCTTTAAATCATCTTGAGATGGAGGTACATATGGAGTTTCTTGAGAAGAGTTTGGAACAAGGGATGAACCAATGGGACTGTTTTGAAGTGCGGGTCCTGAACTGGATTGTCCAGGAGCCATTTGACCGGTCAGCTCATCAAACGTAACATGAATTGTTTCCATGATATTTCGGGTTCTTTTGTTGTAGATTTGGTATCCCTTTTTGTTTGGTGCATACCCTACAAATACTCTAATGTCTACTTTAGCTCTAAGTTTGCCTAAGTCTTGACCCTCATTAGTTGGATAACACAATGCACCAAACACACGAAGGAAAGAGAGATTAGGTTTTCTGTTGTGGACAAGTTCATATGGAGTTTTTCCATGAGCAATGTGAATCAGGGAACGATTTTGTGTGTAGCATGCAGTGGCAATAGCTTCACCCCAGAGAAACATTGGAACCTTTGAGTAAATCAACATTGTTCTAGCGGCTTCTACAAGAGTTCGATTTCGTCTTTCAACTACACCGTTCGTTGAGGAGTTCGTTAGAACACTTCTTTGATGACTGATTCCAACGCTTTCATAAAATTCACTAAGTTGTTTGTTAACAAACTCGGTTCCATTGTCCGTTCGATAATTACGGTTTTGTTAAGTCGAACTGCATTTGTTTGATGAGTTTGATGATGATATTCGGAGTTTCATCCTTTGTCCTTAAGAACTTGACCCAGGTGAATCTAGAGTAATCATCAACCACAACTAACACATATTTCTTCCCAAAGATATTCGCACCCTCATTGGTCCACATAAATCCATATGAATCATATGAAGAACTTCGGTGACAGAGTTAGTAGGTTTGGGTTTATGGGCATACTTCTTGCTTTTTCCCAATTGACATCCTGAACAAAGATGATCCTTTTCATACTTTAGTCTAGGTAAACCTACAACTAAGTCCTTTCGGTGAGATCATTGATGGTGCCGAAGTTCAAGTGATTGAGACGACGATGCCATAACCATGACTTTGTTTTAGAAGCCTTTGACAACAAGCAAATTGGAGAAGACTTCATCATATCTTCGATAGAGATGGTGTAAAGATTTGAACCACGAGTTCCTCTTAAAAGTTCCTTACCATCAAGTTCTCTAACAAAACAAGGTATGTTTTGAAGGCTACTTCTATATCAGAATCGCAGAATTGACCAACAGAGAACAAGTTATGACCAAGACCTTCCACATAGTATACTCTAGAGATAACACTAGCACCAACAACATAATCTCCATAACCCATAATAGCACCGAAATGATCATTCGAATCTAAGTCCCTATGAATTTGCTCACAAAGTTCATGAGCCGTGACCGTCTCCATCCATATGCTTGGAACGGCTGAGTCCGTGTACCACGAACGATTTGAACGATCCGCAGGTTGAACACGCACAAGAATGGATAACCGGATAATTGGGATCCCCATGCAAGAATGGGTTCCATTTGGTTAGTAACAATGGTTGGAACACCCACATCGAAATAGAAACATCCATATCGAAAATAAGGCAATGGAATCATTGGGAATAGATGCAATTAGTGTCGTATTTGACCTATTCAAAGTATGTTCACTTCTTAAGGGAATAGTTCTACCAAGTAGGCATCCATTTTCTAGTGGGCATTGTGCGATTAGTCTTATGACCAAAAGGTATTCAATAATAACCTATCTTTATAAATGTTCTTCCTGTGGGTTTCCACTGTTTCCTAGCATTCTTTCGTTTTTGCCTTTTAGCCTTTTTAGCATGAATTTTACCATTAACAATTTTAACGGACAATTAACATCATTAGGCAAAACATTAACACCACATTCATGATTAGAAGCAGAATTCAAGCGCACATCAATACAAGGTTTGCAAATAGTATCGAATTGAATTAATTATAGTATGCCTAAGGCTAATACTAGAATCAACACGATTCATTTTATTCAACTCAAGCTTAAAGTTTCTAGATTGGTCTTCTACTCTCTTCCAATGCACATTCTTAGCTTGCAAGGTCCTATCATTCCTTGTATTGTCTTGAGACTTTGACTGCTCCCTTTAATGTCACGATTACTCTGTAGGGAATGGGAACATTAGTTGGTTGATTACTACTCTTTGCATCACTTGTTTAGATGTGGGATCTGAACTACATGCAGGCACACTAAGGTTCACTTTCTTAAAACTAGAAGTACTGGGATTTGTGCTCCTAGAAGGCATACTTGAGTTCTCTTTCTTAGCATTTACAGATCTGGAATCTGAACTACTTAAAGGCACACTAAGGTTCACATTCAAACCATTGGGCATCGAATGAATATCATACTTGGCATTAGGCATCGAGCATGGAATCAAAGGATTAACTCTCTCACCTAATGACTTTGGGCATATTGTGATCAAGCATTCTAGGATTTCTTGAGATCGTTTGGCATATAAGCATGCATGTCCAATTGCATTATCATGAGGTTTCTCTAACTTATCCTCTTCAACAATCTCACGTAGACATTCTAGGCAATCCTTAAGGGATGAGAAGTATGTTTGAATAGCAAGTTTATTATTCCTAAGATGAGGAGGAATATATTTAATGACAAAGCATATTTATTACAAGAGTGAACCTTTGAGACAACCATTCTCCCCATTGGTCATAGGCATTTTCCCTTTTACCGACTCTTGATTCTCAATTTCCTTTTGCAAAGAAGCTATTTTTCGTTATTTTTGTTACGGTGACCTTTATTGATTCAAATAACTCATTGAAATGATGTTTAACCTTTTCATTTTCTTCTAGAAAACTTTCGTTTTCCTTTTGTAATGATTTACTAAGGTTTTGAAGATGAAAATTTGAGAATTCTGAGAATCTAAAGGAGGAGGCATTTGGCTGTCATATTGTTCGTTTGACCCTTTAATTGAGAGATTTGGGCTTTCAACTTTCGGATCGTGTTGCAATGAGCTTGAATCTGTTCATCACGTTTGTTAATTTGAAAAGCTGCATCAAACTCTGGAGCATCTGAGGATGTCTTGATATTTGAAGTTTTGACATTTTCTTTAAGATGTTGATATTTTAGTTGTAAATTAAAATGCTCAACTTCTAGTTTAGAAAAATGTTTAACCAAATTGTCGTGATCATCCGGTTCAATTTTCTCGTTTAGTTCAGAATTAGTTTTTTCAAGCTCAATGACACGATCATGGGAGACTTTCAGGGCAGATAATTCATGAAATTAGGAAGCATTAATAGAACAATTTGTAGCAGTGAAAAACACATCTTGAGCAATACATTGAAATCGTTCTCATTTAGTGTATGCAATTTCTTCCTCTCAATCTCATTATATTTTAGTGCACGCTCATAGTCACTAACTTCAACTATCATGGCATCAAATTCTTTTTCCATTCCTTTAATATCATTATGTATCCCCTTTTTAAGACTCTCAAAGTGATCTTTTAGAAGTTTAAAGAAAGGCATGACCTCAGTTAAATAGCATTCTTTCATGTTTGCTTCAAAACCCCTTTCTCCTTCAGTAATCCCAGTGGGTGTGATCCTTTTCTTACAAGTTTTCTCAAAATCAACAAATAGTTGAAAAATAACATATTGACTGATTAAGGTCTTGCTTTTAGTAGCAATAGTTCTAGGAACTAGATGCATTGGTGTATTAGGAGGATACACGTCGCTTCTAGGCATTTTCCAAAGGGAGGGTTTGTTTCAACAATATTTTCGACTTTCGCTTATCTAAATCCTTTTTCCAGAAAACTTGTTCGGGAGTCAACAATGTCTGAGGCTTAAACATGTTCAAGGAAATCCAGTTTTCCTTCTTGTAATCATGGGGTGTGATCTTTATTTTCTTCTCTTTACATTTAGGATCATCTAATTTCTTGTTCATCTTTTTCCTAGTGACTTCATCTGATTTCTTATCTTCCTTAGTGCACTCAACGCAACTAGGTTTCTGTCTAGGTTTAAGGATTTCATTGCCATCATAAAGAACCTTATGAGCATTTCTAGCCCTTTTAATGACCTCTGGATTTGGTTCCTCAACAAGGGGAATGCTATGCTTATCGCTTAAGACTCTATGCTTAGTGATCATGTGAGCACTCTGAATGGTGTTCCCTTGTATGTACAACTTGTTTTCAAGTTTGTTTTTCAAAGTTTTCAGATTAGAAAAATCTTTCAAGAGTTTTGATTCCTTTGCATTAAATTCTTGCTTAAGCATTTTCACATTTTCTTGAAGTTCTTGTTTTTGCTTAGCAGTTTTAGAAAGTTTTTCTTGCAAGGAATTTAACTCTTGTTTTAATACTTCTTCTCGAAAATTACTTTTCTAATGATTATACGTACTTGGTCATCCATTTCCTGCTCACGAGTGGTCAACTCAAATTTTGCACGTTGTTCATAAATAGCAACACGTTCTTTATAGGCATTTAGTTCGAAATTACGAATCATCGGGGGCACATGCAGTGTATTCATCAAAAACATAATCATTGTTGATCGCGGAAGATGCATCACTTGGTACAACTTCACTTTCACTTTTGTTTCACATATTGATCATATGGGACAACATTGATATTACCCATATTTTCAATATTTGATTCAATAGTTTCAGTTGATTGTACTTTGTCATGCATCTTTTGCACATCAAGATCATCGTATAGTTTTAATACCTCTGAGATGAGTTTGTCTTTGGATGAGCCATCTTGTGGTGAAGAAGAGACCTTGGGAGAAACCATTGGAGAAATGCTAGCCATAAAATTGTGTGTGCGAGGGTCCATCATCCACATCGAGTCGTATGCATCACAATCGTGACTTGAAAGGCATTCTGATGATTGTGACCTATCTCCTGAATTGGCTATTCATCCACATCTGCATCATAGGTCTTGGCATTGCCTCGCCTAGAAACAACAATTCCTCTTCATCCAAAGCGACATCTTATCTCGAAGTAATCGACGTGTGGACGCTTTGGAGATGTGCAGTTCCTTGCAATGTGTTCCTCACCACCACAGTTATAACATTTGATCGGCTTAGCTTGACCTTGATTACCATTCCTTCCTCGATTCAGATTACCAACATAACCTCTACCACTCCACCTCTTCCCCGATCATCTGTCTTTCTGAACGGTTGCACCACGATCCTCCCATCTTTAACAGTAGCTTGATTGTGTGGGTTAGATCTTTGTTCGAGGTTGTTGTTGGTTTGTGGGAGAGAATTCATGTTTTGACTAATCATAAGAGCTAGTTGATTAATGATGTTACCCACGTGTGCATCAGCATCAGCTTGTTTGAACATAGGATCAGGAATGAGTTTGTGATTACCATTACCCATGGGTATGACTTGTGAGGCTTTGGTTGTGATTCCGATGAGCTTGTCTCTCCCTGGTTGGTTTTGAATTGATTAAGAATCATTTTTTCAAACATAGCATGTCTCTCATTCTGAAGGAGGAAGGCATAGAGTTGCTCATAATTTGTATTCTTCAATCCTTTAGTGAGCTTCACAGAGGTGACAAACTTGTGCCATTCGGGATTCATGTTGTTCACAAATTTTGAGTTCAATTGAATGTTAGGCATAGTCATTCTGATGTTCCTCATATCATTCACCAACTTATGAAATCTCACATAGTACTCATAGACACTCTCATCCGGTTTCATCTTGAAGTGTTCAAATTCGTCATAGAGTTGTGATTCTCTGTCTTCCATAGTTAATTCTGAACCCGAGAGAAGCATCTTGACATTATCCCATACTGCCTTTGCTTCGGTGTTGTGATTGATCGGCTTGTAGATGTCTTTAGGAAGACCTTGAAGAACAATGTTAGAAGCCCCGATATCAGCATCGAATCTCTTTTTCTCCTTATCATCAAGCTCATCATACATCTTTGGTCGTCCATTCCGTAAATCGAGTTCCATCTTCATTATCAAGTACATCTCTAGTCGTCTCAACTCGACACGGTCCTTCATCAATGGATTTGAGAATGTTGACACCATTTTCCTTTCCAAGACAAGATAATCTGATTCGTTGAGCCCAAGAATCGTAGTCGGTTCATCAAGCATGGGTGGGCGAGTATCGAACCACCGCTTGAACATCCTCGACAAATGGAGATGATAGTAGGAATGTTGGTAGACATGTTAACAGATTATACGGGATTTTATAACTCTATGATTAAACCGGGAAATGGATTCTTTCACGGGATTTTACTAAATCAAGAGAAAACCGTAAAAATCACCCAAGTCGCTAGAAGATAATGCACCAAGTCGCTAACACCTAATTCGCTATACCACCAAGTCGCTAAAGTCCCAAGTCGCTAAACAAAGGCAAGTCGCTAAGTACAAGTCGCTAATCCTCTAGTCGCTAGCAAAAATTTGGCAGCAATTCGCTAATCAAGTCGCTAAAGATTCAAGTCGCTAAAGAGCAACTCACTCTTACGACCAAGTCGCTAACACCAAGTCGCTACCCGTAGTGGAGAATCCACTACTTGTACTGTAAGTCGCTAGGCCTAAGTCGCTAGCTCCAAAAACTGCAACTCGCTACAAAATTGTAAAGCAAGTCGCTACTAAGAAACAAATCCGTAGGTCAAGTCGCTAGCAAGAAAAACAACATAAACATCACTTTTCAATCCAAAAACAACCCAACCAAGATGATTCAAGCTTACCAAATGAAAACCTAAACACTTGTGATGATTCTAAACATAAAAGTACTAACAAAATCCAAGCTTTAACACAAGAAATCAACCAAATGATGCACAAACCACTAAACTTTTTCAAACTCAAAAACCACCTAAAAACCACTAGAAATCCAAAGATGTGCAAGATATGATCTAACCATGGCTCTTGATACCAATTGTAGGATATTAGTTTTCACTTACACATCAAACTAAAGCACCAAGTTGGCGTATAAATGGAATTCTAGAGAGAGAAAGTTAGAGGTTTAGGGAACTTAGTGAGAGAAAGTGAAAGATATTATTATGAGCTCCAACTCTCTACCTTGAAAGGTAGAGAGTATTTATAGTCTTACAAAAAATGCCACACAACGGGCTGTGGATCAGGCATACAGTGGGTAAAGACCCGTCCGTCCTCTACGGTGTTACTAAACTAAATACTACTTAGCTTAAAATAACTACGACTACGAGCTTTCTAACGATTACATATACTTGAGGTGACCGACTCTTTAATGCCTGGAATTTCTAATTCCTAACAAGCTTTATGTCAAAGCAATACATTGCAAATTACTTTCAATACTAGGTTTACTTTTCGTGACATTCCCTTGCAAAATTGCAATCATCAAGGGGGAGCACACTCGTCTCTTAGACGAAATCTTTTGCAAACTTATTTGCAAACAAACTAGATTAGTATCACTTACTTGACGCCTTTGCATAGGAATGGACTCGTCAAGGGGGAGTAAAAGACGAGATCCTTTCCCGTTACTTGCTCTCTACTTCTTTTTACTTTTTCTTCTTTCACATGTTTTTCTTAAAAAACGATGTGTTGCTTTCCTTCAAACACTTTTTTTTTCGACAAAAAGGGGGAGAAGAAAGTAAAAACTACAAATTCAAACTTTTACGAATTTTAGCTTTTCCTTAAAATAATTTTATGTTTTGTCATCAACAAAAGGGAGAGATTGTTAATACAAATAAGCCGTAAAAACGTTTATTTATATTTTACGATCTTCTAATGTTTTGTCGATAACAAACGTAAAATCATATTAACGAAACAAATAAAATACGCAAATGGTTTGAACTAATAGTTTCTAACATATTCACTTTTCACATAAAACACTAAAACAAGTATATGTGATTCTATGATTTAGTAATACATATGTACAACAACTAGTGTTTACATATTTGGATAAAATATACACATAACTAGTATGTAATATATTGGGTAATATAAATGGGTAGAAACTTAAGTATCACAACCCATTGGGCAAATACATTGAATGTAGTTGGGTACAACCCAAAGCCCATAACCCATGGATCTTGACCCATAACCCATTACATGACATCATGCTTATATCACACATGGATAATATCCATAACCCATGGATCAACCCATACCTAAGTGACTAAGTGCATTTCACTCAAAGATACATTGTATCTAGCCAAAAGATCCATGGTTCAACCCATGACCCATGACCCTTAACCAAAATACCCATGGGCAAAGAGGAGCGTTCCACGGATCCCTAGCTTTGTGCTAGCCGGATCCCTTGTGGTAGGGATCCGTGGGATCCGGGGAACAGTAGGATTTTTCCTCTATAAATAGTGAGCCATTTCTTCATTATTTCTTACCCCTTTCGAATACACTTTCTCCCTTGAGTTAAATCTCACTAACCTTAGATCCAAGAGATCTATGTTTGTAGTTTTGTTTTTGTGTGATCTTTTAGGTTCCTCTTAAAGGCAAGATCACCACCTTTGAAGTCGAGCAAGCTCAAGTCCATGAGTTGCCATGCTTCCTCATCATCAAGGCTACTGAAGTCTTCTTGTTGATGATTCCTTTATTTCCTCAAAGAAGTGTAGTGTTGAAGACATTAGTGAAAGATGTCTCAAGTGTCAAGACGAAGATATTAGTGAAGGGTATCTATCGTCTATAGGATAAGCACTTGTGGTAGGTGCTTAGAAGTCAAGACAAAGAAGCATTAGTGAAAGGTGCTTAGAAGTCAAGACAAAGAAGCATTAGTGAAAGGTGCTTAGAAGTGAAGACACAAGACATTAATGAAAGGTGTCTTGTAGATCTAGTCAAAGGCATTAGTGAAAGGTGCCTTAGATGTACATTCGATATGGTGTGTTTCGATGTACAAGATAGACTAGTATTAGATCCAAGGATATTGATATCCTTGATGATGTTGTAAAGGAGTAGATCTCCTTTGGGATTAGTCGTTGGTGTAGTGTGGTAGTAGTTCCTCCATTGCAATGGAACTAGGTGCTTAGCCTAGTACCTAATAAAGGGTAGGCAACGTTGTGAAGGTGTAGTTCACCTTTGAGTGAAAGAACTAGGTACTTAGCCTAGTACCTTATAAAGGGTAGGAGACATTGTGTAGGCGTGGTTCACCTTGGAGTGAAAGAACCCGGCGATTAGCCTAGCACCGGAAAAAGGGTAGGCGACGTTGTGAAGGCTTCTCCGCCATAAGGAGATTGGTGTAGTGATTACGAACTCTCGAGTAGGTGACTCGGGGAGTGGAGTAGGGCAAGGAAGGTGTCCTTGTAGCCGAACCACTATAAATACTCGTGTTGTGGTTTTGTGCTTCTTTCTCTTATCTTTTCATTACTTATCTTTATATGCTTGTTTATCAACATCCAACACACACATCCAAATAGATTGACATAAGTCGATATAAGTAGATTAAAATGAAGTTTTAATTGGCAAAACTATTCAACCACCCCTTCTAGTTTTCCACACACTCCAAACACATCTTCTATTCACAATGTCATTAGGAGCATACACATTAGCTAAAGACACCTCACAATCCAAGCTAACTAAAAAACCTTTGAGAATGATAAAATTGAAATCCTTTTCTTGACCATACAGCTTAAAAAAACCTTGTTTCTGTATAACCATTATTCCACCTGAAGCTCCAATTGAGTTGCACCAACTAGCTTCCAAATCATTCCTATTCCATAAGTTTTTCAACAACCTTCTGTCAAAATCTTTTAGCTTAGTTTCTGGTATAAAAACTACATCAGGATCTTCATAGCCAAGAAAAGACGACAAGGCTATTTTTTTTCCATGCACTATTTAGCCCATTAACATTTATAGTTATAATTTTCATAGATAAGATACAACCACACCCAAACTCAAAAAAATACACAACATACTAACCCTTTCGATCCAACAACTCTAATTGGTATGCAAGTTAATAATGTATATTCGTCAAATTCTAGTAAAAAAAAGGTAAACTACTGAAGCTACTCAAAATAGATTAAGGACCGAAACCTACCCATAAAGGCATAAATTGTGTAAGATATAATAGTGTTATGCTTAAGTTCCTATAAAATTCTTAATAACTTTGCATTAAAGCACACAACTAATAAGAATAAGCTTTTGAGTTTTTCTATTTCCGAATAAGCTCACAAGCAACAACTCACGGTATACAAGCAAAGTGTTAAACGGTTTGCAAATTTCATCACTAAAATGTGAGTCGTCGTGCCTGCGTGGCGGTAGGCTTAAACCACGTAAACTAGCCGGCCAAATGTTAAAAACTATAGTTAAAAGGGGTGTTATGAGTGATAGGGTTTTTTGATGGGTGAGTGTTAAAAGTGGAAATGCTGATATGATAGTGTTATGCTTAAGTTCCTATAAAATTCTTAATAACTTTGCATTAAAGCAAACGACTAATAAGAATAAGCTTTTGAGTTTTTCTATTTCCGAATAAGCTCACAAGCAACAACTCACGGTATACAGGCAAAGTGTTAAACGGTTTGCAATTTTCATCACTAAAATGTGAGTCGTCGTGCCTGTGTGGCGGCAGGCTTAAACCACGTAAACTAGCTGGCCAAATGTTAAAAACTATAGTTAAAGGGATGTTATGAGTGATAGGGTTTTTTGACGTATGAGCGTTAAAAGTGGAGATGCTGATGTGACACCCAAGAGTGGTTTTTGGCATGCCATGGTACCCTTTGCTTGTAGAGTTTTAGCATAGTAACAGTAAGTTTATGGATGAAAAAGCTTATAAATTAATATCGGTATATGATATAGAAATATTATGAACCTTTTAGAAAGATTTACCATTATAGAGATGCTTAGAAGAAACACCTCATGCCACATATGGTAATTGTTAGGTTTACTTAATGTAAAAACTAAAGTATGAACGAGCTTATATGGGCTTATAGCCCAACAAAATTTCCCATATATCCTTTATAAATAGTAAATAATCCCTACAAACTTGCATCGTATATTATAAGTTCGGTTCAGCATAGATAACTTTAAAAAATAATTCGAAGTTAAACTTTCCATTGGGATTTATAGTTACTGCCGTAAGTTTGAGGTATGTTTACAGACATCTTTTTGCTATTTTTCTAATCGCAATTTTTTTTTTCAAGAATAACATGTGAGATTGATTCTTATAAACTGCTAAAAATTGAGTTCACAAACTGTTAATAACCTTTCTCAACCATCTCCTTTGGACATAAACGTCAAGGATTCGATCCTCACTCAGGCCAGAGGTGAAGCAGTCTCTCTACCTTCGGATAGAGGTAAGGCTGTTTACATCTCACCTCTTCCATACCTCGTGACAGACGAGATTGGATAACACTGATTTATTTTATTTTATTTTATTTTATTATTATTTTTTTTTCCATAACATCAAAAAGTTAAGGGGTCGGGTAAATAGTTCAAGAACATGATGGTTATTAGGGCATCTAGTATAGTAATTTACGAAAAGGTTTAAACATACTCAATATATCTTTATAAAACAAGAAGGTTCATAAATTTAATATCATAATAAAATTATAAACCTTTGTACAAGTTAACAAGTTTAACATAGTGGTTGCTCTTATGTTTTTGTGATCTTGTAACGTCAAATAGTTTAAATGTATCATAACACTTATTAGTTCGAGTTACCTAAGAATACAGGTAATTTTTTTTTTCTACACCATCTACTACACATCTTCTTTTCAATTCTTGAATGAACTTGAAATATTGTTAGGAGCATATAGGATTATGAATATTGAAATATTGTTGCTGCTACATTAATGAAATTGAAATACTTTTATGAACATCTAGGATGGAACAAAAGCAAATCTTTTGTGGTGATCAATTCCCTCCACTATCTAATAAACATCCATGGTTGGTTTCTCAAAAAGCCGAAGAAGACGACACTGAAGACCAAATTTTCTACACCATAAATGACCCATTGACTCAATACCGGTGTCGGATACCCGAGTTGCTTGGGAGATATATAGACGGGTGTTTACACGGCTGGCTGATTCTCTCTGATTATCCACACGAGGTTCTGTGGTCTCTTTGGAACCCCGTGACTCGTGAGATCATACATCTCCCACCCTTGATATTGAAAGATGGAAAGTCTGATGTTTTAGAATTTTCTTGTTTATCACACCCTCCCGATCATCCTAGTTCAATTATCTTTTTCACGAGATACGATGAACCTACCATTGTCTTTTTTCGGCTAGCTGGCCATCAAGAAAACAAGTTAACATGGACAGAAATATCATACATGGAGCAACTAAAAAACATAATCAATGATGATGATGATGTGTTCTATTTACGTTCCACTACTTGTTGCAATGGTAAAGTATATGCTTTGAGTAAGTATAATGTTATAGAAGTTGATATCGTGGTTAACGATACAGAGGTTGTGATTAATTTATTGCCATTTACCAAACTTCCTTATCTGCCATTTGCCGGTATTTCCACTCATAATCCTTATTTGAGAGGATATGGTACAGACTTGTTCTTCATTTTAATTGAATATGATATAATAACAGAGAAATTACGTGTTGTGTATATGCATAAAATGAACACGACTAGTATTATGTGGGAAGAAATGGAAGATCTCAAAGATGCTATATTTTTCATAGAGCTTCATGATGATAGGACGTCCTATTTTTATATGCCTAGTATTGCCTCAGAATTAGGGGGTTATATACACATTCTTGACGAAATGGGCAAAGTAATGTACTCCACCAAAGTTAAGGATAAAACCGTCTCTATTTCTTCTATGCCTTGTGCAGTGCCGAAGCGCTATCTGTCACTCTGGGAATGCAGGTATCACTCACTTTTTGCTGTCATATATGTTCGATTACTATACACGTTTTATTACTAACACCTCTTAAATTTACATAAAATATCACATAGGCAATGCAAGGTATTAAATAAGTTGTTGCTCACTTGCTCATAATAAAAGTTCTATGAGATACAGTAGCAACAAAAAGGTAATTTTGGTCAAAATTAATAGATCTGAAAAAAAAAATTAACCGTCCTTAATTGGTTAAAGTTCATCTTTTTCGAGTAATTCTTTATAGGCAAATTATTGATTAGATATGCACGCATTCTTTGGACAAAGATCAAACTTATGTTACCCTTTGATGAGTGAAAAAACAGTTGATCATCCCTTTCTCATATAAACTTTTGTGTAGTGTCCCAGGTGATCACAGGGAATTATTTTCTAAACAACAAGAGAAGAAGAAAGATGAGATCGTCGTAAGATTAGATAGGGGTAACAAGATTGAATTACAAACCCCACGTGTAAAAAATAGTGAATCACACCTTCTCAATATGCCGTTTGATGTTTTGGGAAAAATCATAGAGTTTTGTGTTGGCATTGAATTCCTCAACTTTCGTGCTGCATGTAAGAGTTGTCTATTAGCAGCACCTATGATTCGATGGGATAATGGAAATAGATTGCAGACTTATTCTTCAGTTTCACCATGGCTGATGGTGTTCGACAAACATAGAGGCATTATCAGCTTTACAGATCCGATGTTTGGTGACAAGTATTTTATTAAAACACCTCAGAAATTAATTGGTGATTTACGAATACATTATTCTATGTATGGTTGGTTGTTGATTGAAAAATATGAGACAACAAATGAACAGAACTCCTTCGTATTTTTTAACCCCTTCACAGGTGATATTCGCGAGCTTCCGGTTGAGGGGGTAATGCCACTGCCTTCTGCAAGTAGCTTTTGTTTCTCGGCACCACCTACTTCCCCAAATTGTATGGTTTTTGGACCTGGTAATGATGATGACTCGAATTGGGGTATTTACATCCATCGTGTATCTAGTAAACGACCTGCGTCTATACTTGTTGTCCCTAATCATGATGCTGATTGTGATCCTTCTCTTCGTTATCCAACTTTTTATGGCGGGGATCTTTATGCCTTGCTTGCGGATGGAAGACTTTTTTTTCTGGAAAAAATAGGGGACATAGATTCATCTTCAAGGCACTTATTAGTCAAATCTCCAAGAAGTTGTTGCGGACCTTCAACAAGATATTTTCTAGTGAAATGCGATCAACATGTTCTACTAGTCATCATGTGCGAATTTGGCAAATCCGTAGAGGTATTCAAGTTTAATGATCTTACAAAGGAATGGGAGGAAATAAACACTTTAGGAAGGCGCATGATTATTATCAGCGATAACACATGTCTATGCATAGAAGCTAAAATGCGAGAAATGGAGAACAAGATATATTTTTCACGATTGCATTCAGAAAACAAGAAGATTGTGTTTTATTCACTTGAAACGGGCAGATATCACACATCGAACGACAAAGTCATTGAAGAAAGTTTTGAGGATTTCTTTGGTACCAAATACCATCTCTATCCTCATACTTGGATTGAACCAAGTTGGTCATAGATTGTTTCATTTAAATAGTACCATTATACTATACTCTTTATTCAAAATTCCAACTATTCATTTAATCAATGCAAAAAATAGGTTTCACTCGATTTCTGTTATTTCTCAAATATCCTAGATATAGATAGATAACAGAGATCACAACATAATTATTAGTTGTTCTCATAGTCTTGATAATAATATATGCATACAACACCATTGTTGCCTACTTCTGTTTTGATTTTTAACATTCCTTTGCTGATTCTAGTTCTTAAAGGAGCTCTTAGGGCTAATAACGTGAACTTATTCTTTGTTGTTTTGTGTAGTCATGTTCTTTTTTGCTATTTTTAAATTTCGACTTTTCTTGTATTGTGTAACCTGCTTGACCCGATAATCCTATCTGGAGCCGGTTTCTTTGCCAAGTCATTATTTTTTCAAAATTTTTGTTGCGTCTTCCCACTTTATAACCCCACAACTCCTCCCTCTACATCTCCATTTGATTCTCACTATAAGATCCACCACCATATCCTGATTTCCACCACAAAATCTATAAACAATTCTCAAACATATCATTTGGTTGGAGTGCGGAAACTGAAGAAAATAATCCCGTAGGGGTGTTTGGTTGCTTGTGGAAGCTGGAGTCGTAGTACACATAGGAAAATAAAATGAGGTGAAATGTGACGTGTATCCTACGTGGACTTATTTATCTATGTGGCATAACTTTTTTTTTTTTAAAACTTTGGAAAGGCAACTAGTTAAAGGTCAATCAGGTCACACAATACATGAAAAAGTCGAAATTTAAATTGTATGTGTTTTAATAGCAAAAACATAACATAACTATACAGAATAACAAAAAATGACAAGTTAGATGCATTTTGAAGTCATTAGCCTTAAAAAGTTTTTACCCTTTTAATTCTAATACAAAAATATATATGTGCAGATTCTAATACTATAACAGGGTCACAAAACAACTTTAGACAAATTGGAACCAACCCGGAAAAAGAAAAACCCTACAAAGAGAGAGAGGGAAAAAAAAAAAAAAAAAAAAAAAAAAAGTTAACGACCTATACGGAAAGTGAGCAAAAATGTTGCTGAACCAACCCGGCCAACAGGATCGGATCATACCATTTTGCATACTGATCCCATCTTTAATACACGTGCAGCTTCTGAACCGAAGACCCTTGCGTTCCTATTTATCAAGATTAGATAGCCAGCAAAACTAGTGTACTTGTTAAACAAGGTCCTGACTGCATGATTAAATAATATCAGTTGCTGTAAAGGTGTCCAACACACCTAAACCCCATCGATCAGTTGAAGACTTAATTTTATCCAAGCACTCAACACATCCTTGCATAGAACCAAACTCTGATCTATTGATTCCCATATGATCAGGCAGATCAGCCCATTATCCATAACCATGGACCATGGTCCATCGAAAATCTCATATTCTAAAGTGTACCAAGAAAAATATCAACTAAAAATTTATTCTAAAACAATATGACAAAAAGAAATAGGGGAAATCTTACTTGCAGCAAGAAGAAGGCTTTTTGCCTGATTTTTCTTTGAAAAAAAAAACACCTAATAATTAAGCCTTTGAATTCAAGTCCCTGATACATGTTTTCCCCTTGATCCTCCCCTTTTTAACAAATGAAAGCAGGCAATTACCTGAAAGCAGGCATCATCTTCCCAAAGGAATATACAATGACAAATAACTTAGGCTACATTAAGTATCACTTCTGTTTAGACCGGGTGGTGTAATTCTTAGAGAATAATAGAGGTGCCAATCTGACACTCATTGGTTAAACATGGGTCAAGTTATTTAACACTGTATTTAGTAGGGGATGAGTCTAGTTGGGTCTCTTTAAATATTATACATGTGTTTAATTGGGTATTTGACATAAAATGCAGTTATATAATAATTACCCAACAGGTTTAGAGGTAAAAAAAATTAGTTTATTTTCACTTTTTTCATCTTTTACTAAACAAAAAAAAAAGAATTGCCGACCAAAACCCATCTAGACTCAAACCCATACCCATTTAGACCCATGTTTCTAGAAGATCCATTTAGACCCAAACCCGACCCGGACCCGACCAATCTAGACCCATACTCATTTAGACACACGTTTCTAGAAGACTCATATAGACCCGAACCCGAACCAAACCCATCTAGACCCGTGGCTCAAACCCAACCCGACCCACGCCAACTTTAGTGAATATACTTTCACTATAAAGAGACATGCACAAGTTATTGATCCTTTAAGTGATACTGTTTTATGATGCTTCACAATTTACATAATTCTCGTAATATTTAAAGCTAAAATTTGATTTTAGATATCATCTTATTCTACCCCAAATTCATTTTATTGTCACAATTTAATCTCTTACTTAGTTGTAGTAATTGCACCGTATTTTTATCAACTGCGTTCATGTGAACGTAAGGTGCCGACCATGTGAACGTCGGTGATTGGTGGACCACCAACGTGCCTTACGTTATGGATGATGCATCAAAATTTTGTAAATCACTTTTTCGTGCATCAAAAATTCATTTTTGCATCCAACGTCTGCTTAGTATATGTATCAAAAATTTATGTGCATCAAAGTATAAAAAGTTGAAAATTTTGTGCTATCGAAATTTTTTCTTGTGCATTAAGATTTCATTTCTTGTGCATTAAAAAAAGTATCTCAAAATTAGAAAAACTTAACTTTTTTTTATGCATCAACATTTTCTATTTGCGCGTAAAATTTCTGAATTTTTAATTTCAAGAACTTTTTATTCTTTTTTCAAATGCTTTTACACTTCTAACGGATATTTTTCTTTCTTCCCTTTTGTAGACAAACCACATAGATGATCCGTATAATTATTGTTAAAGTCTAAGAATAATGTAACGTGTTTTAGAACATAAAACCATTTAATACATCAAAGAAAAACTTATAATAAAAATAAGGGGTCTTAAAAATTCGTATATATGCAACCAACCTAAACACATCTATCTATAATCCCATAACATACACCAAATTCATTATACGCAATCCCTTTGATCACTCTCAGAGCACAACTTTTTTTTCCAAATCATCCTTAGAGATAATTTATAACCCCAACTTAACATTTTTCGACGCAGTTTTTGTGGTTTTATTTTGATTCAAAAGATCCCATAATGGAGCGTAAATCATGCAATGCAAACATGATTGTTAGTAGTTGTAATGAGAATGTCCGTTGTTATTTCTGCGGCGAGGGGCATATGTCTAGGGACTGTTTCTGTTTTAGGTGTCGTGGCTTTGGGCATATAGCTAGGGATTGCACTGATAATCGTTGTTTAGAGATTCACGGTGGTTGTTATAAGTGTGGCCAGGTTTCGAATCATGATGATGAATGTGATCAGGTTGGTGGTGGTGGTGTTTGTTGATATTGTGGTAAGACTGGGCATATCGCTTACAAGTGTAGTCAGGGTTGTTCTTAATGCGATGAGATTGGGCATATGGGCAAGAACTGTCATAATGTTGTTTGTTTAATCTGTGGTAAAAAGTGTGATAGGATAGTATCAACGGCGCCGGAGGAGCTACGTCTTTATTAAGAGGGCCAAAGTGTAATTCTTGGAATTTGGGAGGTAATTATGGTATATCTATAAAATCTAAGGTTTATTATATGGGTTCGAGGGAAACATGCATGTGTGGATTTAACAGAGGAGGTTTCTTCTCTCATGGGTTTGAGTAGTCGGGGTTTTACAGTAGGACAAGCTGTTTTGAAAGCCACCTCGTACAAAATGGCTTAACAAGAGAAAGCGTGCATTGAAAATGAACATGTTTTTATTCCTTTTGCATTTGATACATTTGGTTTCCTTGCACCTGAGGCTGTGGAACTCCTCAACAGAGTCTAACGAGTTATGCATAGCAATGTTATGACACCTAGATCTACAAACGTATTTTTTAAAAGAATTGGCTTTGCAATTCAAAAAGGGCTAGCGGCGCAACTTGTTGCTCGTTTGCCTTGCACTTCTATGTAAATGGAAAGAATTTATTAACGTGGATGCATATTCATAAGTTAAAAATAAAAAAAATTTGCACTAATATAAGGGTGTATAATGCATATATGAAAACTACTATGGGCCATAGCCCTTGGCCTTCCTAGTCCTTACTAAGCTTCGCCTACGGTTATTATCATTATTAGGTATAGCCAATTAGTCGATCAGTCACGATTATGCTATAGCCGATATTAGTTTTAGTCTGTTGCAACGACTTGTTGGTTTATATGGCGATCTCGTAACAGCTTCGTTTTTGACAATGTGACACCATGTCCGCATAATACCTTGGCATCTGTTTGTGCTCAGCTTAATGACTATCAGCAGCTTGTTTCCCATCAATCGAATTCTTGCCTTGCCTCAGCAGCCACCAACATTGATTCCACCTCACACACTTCTCCACAGTGGATACCCCCCTCCCCCACGGCTCTTGGTGAAGTTGAATTGTGATGCTTTGCTTTCAAGAATTCAGTCTTGCTTTTGGTATTGTTGTTCATGCGATTCTCTGAGGTTATCTCCGTTATGTTCTCAGTAATCGTTGCCACGCCATATCTCCTTCCCATGCCGAGATCATTGCGGTACACTCTGCTTGCTCGCTAGCATTTAATCATGGGTGGTTTAATCCAATGATAGAATCCGACTCCCAAATAGCTATATCCTTATCATCTTCAGAAGTACCCCCACCATGGAGTTTAGCTGCTCTTGTGGATTATATTCGCTTATGGGCAAAGAATATGCAAATAACGTTTTCTTGGGTTAACCAAGAAAGCAATCAAGTAGCTCATTGGGTTGCTCGTCATGCGCTTTCTTCCACTCTTGGGTTTAGTTGGGATGTCTCTTTCCCCGAAGAACTTACCTCGCTTTCGAGGATTGATTTGTATGGATGTTAAGTTTTTTTAATGCACGCTTTCGTTAAAAAAAAAATATGATAGTTTTATTTCATTCTTTGTGTATTACTTGACTTGCACACTAAGTCAAGGTCGGTTTCTTATCTTTTTTGGAACTGAATTCTTCCCACTCATCTCTATAAAAGAATCCCACTCATCTCTATAAATGAAGGTGAGGCGGAGAGGAGCTTTGTACCGTTAATTCTTTTTATTGATCAATAAAAGTAAACGTTTGGGTCATATGTGTAGGTTACTTCTTTTAGTTGTGTATGCATGTCTGTTTTCATTACAAAAGGAGGCATTATGCAGGGTTGCAGGGGATTGTCCGACTCATCTTATTAAAAATTTGTAGATTCCAAGTGTCTATTTTTACTTTTTAGTACTTTAATGTTTTAATGTTGGTATGATGTTTATTTATCAGTGATGGTTTAATCATGTTTATGATATCAATATACAATTAATCCAAAGTTAGAGTTTCATGATGTGTTTTAATTTTGAGTAATACTATAACCCACATAAGATTTACATAGAAAAATTCACACAATGATGTGGCTATGTGTGATTGGTGATTTTATCTACAATTTCTCTTTCTTCCTTTTAATTAGCCCAATCACAGGTTTTTTTGTTTTTTTTGTTTTTTTTTTTTTTTTTTAAAATTAAATTAAATTTTATGTGAGTCTAGGTTTTACTCTTTAATTTTTATTGCTTACTCTAGTTATTGTTGTAATGATGTTGAATTGCTTTTAGACTTGGGAGAATCAGAGACGGAACTTATCCTAAACATTTAAGCCACAAAAACATTTTTACCCTTACACTTTGTAGAGGTAGACATTATTAGCACGAATGCTAAATGTAAATGTAAATTGGCCCTCCTAAAACAATTATGTTACAATTTGGTCTTTCCAATGAAATTTGTCAAGTTTTATCTATATGGATAATCAAATTAGATAGGGTTTGGTTTGAGGTCATACCGCGGCCAAAACATGTGAATATATACTTCAAAGTGGGTGAGATTGTGGAAATCTTCTAGCATTTGGTTTAACAAGGAACAATATATACATACACATCCTTCTTAACTATTTTTCTCGCGTATGGTTCTTTTTTTTTCTTTATTAAGAAGCGAAGCTTATATTAAAACATCTTTCAAAAAAAATATGGGAAGGAACCAAATAAACAAAGAAAACTAAAACCCAAATGTGAGAATGCGTCCTTAGTAAACTAAAACCCAAATGTGCGGCTTGCAACATTAAAGCACTAAGCCACATCCTACACCAAAAACACGAAAAATATTAACTAGAGACTTCTCTGGGCCTTATACCAATCTAATTAACCTTTTTGCACATATTAGAAATTCAAAGAATATATAGTTGTTGAATTTGTGAGAATGCGTCCTTAGTAAAATTTGTTTTCTTTCTCAACCATCAGAAGCATGAACCACCCGATTCCTTGAAGTGTTTATGATTTAGTAACGCCTTTTTTTCTTTTTTATTCAAGAGTTTGATATCATCATTTGGGAGATGGTTTTAGATGGATTTTGAACCATACTTATACCATGGGGTATCATGGCATGCCAAATTTACCTTTTCAGTGCCAACTCAGAGTTTAAAAATCTCAACCCAAATCTGAAATGTTTAGTTAATCGCGTCAAGAAGTTAAACCCTTACCTTAACACGTTTATTAAACGGGTTAGTAGTGTCGATCCATTTAAGATTTGAATATAATTAATGGTACATATCAAATATCGTAATTTTTATGTTAGAAATATTTTAAGCAACAACAATAATTTTTTTGATAAGTATGTAGCATTATCAGTTACTTCTAAAAACGATATATATCATAATATAGAGATACAAAATAGTGGGGTCATATTATAACGAGATTAAACACATAATTTCTAATATTTAATATTTGTTTAACTTATATTTAAACGGGTTGGAATCAGGTTGAGAATCTCAACTAAACATTTATTATTCAGGTCAGTCGTGTCGATCTATTTCCAACCCGAACTAGTTTGGCCTCAAAACTAACCCATCTATTCGTGTCAGTTTCGGATCGTGTTTCGAGTTTTGTCACGAATTGCCACCTCTAAACTCCTAGCTAGCCTTTGTTTTCTTTCTTCAATAAACAACTTCATATTTGTGTAACACTGTAACACACAGAACTGTTATGGCAAAATGATATTTATTTGTTAGTCGTATTAATATACTGAGAGAGCCCAGGAACAAAACATATTTCTGTTAACATGAGTGCAAGTGCTTTTTAGCTCGTAGCTACATCAAAACACAATGTGAAAGTAGTATTTGATTATTTTGGCACTGTCTATCAGGTTATGTACATGTCTGTGTATTCCGCTTAAACCTTTGCTAGAAGACGCTTACTTATATGGTAGCCACCGAATATATTTAGGCAACATAATCACAACGGAATAAATCACAACAATCTAAATGTGGCTCACATGTGAGCTAAATGTTATTATTAAACTGCCAGTCGAGTAAAACTGATGTTGTAATAAGCCATCGGTCAAGTAAAAGTGGGTTTGTCACAAGACGTCAAGTCGGCAGTCGAACAATGAGTTTGAATGTTTGTTTTTGTAATTTGCTTTATTATTTATGTTTGTCTAAAAAAATGTCCGGTTTTTATATATGAATCGTAACTATGACTGTTTTTCTACTTTAGTTTTATAATCAAAACTTGCATTAATTATTCAATTCTAATTTTGATATTAATTATGAGGGTAAAAATAACTTTTTAATAATGAAAACTATCATTAATTACACGTCTCATAATTTGTTTAATTTTTTAGACACTCTTTTTGAAACGGATGAAGTATAAAATTTACACATGTCAGTTTTTAAATGTTTCTGAAACATAGTGTTTAGATTCGATTATGTTATTTAACATTAAAATAATAAGTTTTATTTAATATTTGGAGAAATCAGATTATCCAATACTTAATAGGTAATATGGCTTATTAGATATCATATTATTGGAATAAAGTAAACATGTAAAGAGTTTATGTTTTGTCACTTATACCTTTATTACGCTCTCCGTTTCAAAATAGATGTTCATATTTACTTTTCGAGATGTCTCAAATTAAATTTCGGCTAATAGAAATATATAATGAAATTTGACATAAATTACCATATTTTATTTTATTTGAAATTATTATTATGAAATTTAAAAATGTTAATAATTAATTAGGTATGGTAAAACTGTTATTTTGCAAAATAACAAGAAAAAGAAACATGTGTTTCTGAAACTGAAATGAATATAAGCCTAAGTGTAATAGTAAGTGACTGGTATTTGTTAAAGAAACTTACAATCATATGTCTATGATAAATGTTGTGTAGAGACATTTATGGACTTATTATTGGAATAAAGTTTCCCATAAATCTTTTTACTGATATAACGAAAACAAAAAGTCTATTACATTAATAGTTGAAAGGTTGACTGGCTATCAGCATTAAAATGTGAGAGGTCTTAGACCAGGTATAATTATGACCAACACTATAATCTCAACCGAGTGCTGCAAAAGCTTTTCACTACATCACCACCAAACATATTTAATAAAATCAGCAACATCACCACCCAAATGACCAAATATATCTCACAAAAATGAGTTTTACGATTGAAAAACATGAATCAAAGTTAAAAATCTATCGTTTTTGAAAACCTTATCAATCTTCTCAAAATAAAAACCTTCTCAATCGATCCGGATTCTTAGTGGGTATACCGTATATATGTAATTGGCCCATAAATAAATAAAAGGTGCATTTGTTTATTTGGGCCAGGTCCAATTGTATTTTATATGATTAATACGGGCCAACTGGACCACAAGTTTACTTTTTAGGGTATCATCATCTCTATTTTTAGCCTTCAGGGCATCAGTAGATGTTGTGCCTCCATTGTCAAAACTTGTAACTACACAATTTTTAAGGTAAATATATACAGTAACTTTTATAAATTTAGGTTGAGGTACTGTGATTTTTTATACACAATTTTGAGCTAATAAAATGTTGGATTGAATTTTGTTGTTTGTTTGGCTGCTCCCTTTGGTGCTAATGCTCTATATGAATCTTGTCACTTTTTCGAGCTCTAGGTGTATCTATCCTTTTTATTTGTTTATATTTTTCATTTTTTTGGCTTTTATATAATCATATTTTTTAATTTCATCTATTATGTGTGATTTGTGACTATTTTACCCTCCTGTTTATCAACCCTACAACAACAGCTTACCCAATCCGGCCAGGGCGGGGTACGGGGAGGTAGAATGTAGACTTATCCTACCTTTATCCTAGGATAAACCCGAGAGTAGGGAGACAGACCGCTTCCCGTCCATCAAACCCTTAATAGGGAAGGGGTAAAATGGTTACAAAATAAACAATAGACAGAACCACTCGGGCATTGGTCCAGTGGGTGGGGCTTTGTTCTTGAGTCAATAGACTCGGGTTCGAATCCCATCTCTGGCACTTTGCTCCCAGACCCACCTCCGCAAAACCTATGGGCTCACCGGAGAGATTTTGTGGATAAGAGCTCAAGAGTCCGAGAGTCTCGGCTCACTCCAGTTGGTGCCCCACTAGGCCAGGAGAGTTTCCAGTTGGTGCCCCACTAGGCCAGGAGAGTTGCCCGGAGCTATTCCTTGTGGGGTGGACAATGGATGGTGCTAAAAGGTACCCGGGGTCAGGGTGTTCCCGCCAATCTACACCTTTTTTTGTGGATAAACAATAGACGGAATTCAAATATGCTTATATAAAAGCACAAAAGTAAAAAGAGAAAAAAATTGGCTAGAAAGAAAAAAATGACAAGCCGGCTACATTTCCACATTATTCGTTGGAAGAATGAATGAAATTTAGTTGTTGGACATTCAAGTAGTTTTAAGAGTTATAATGGTTGTCTCTAATGTATACTTGTTCCACATTCTAAAGCAGTTGCTCGTATTATACGTATCTTTATATCTCTTAGAAGCCACAGTAAACACTTTGTGTTATCATGTGGAATTGCTGCAGCAAATACCATCTTTATCTCTTATGATATATTTTTGCTTGTTTGTTTGTAGTTCAGTTATGGACTTTGAACTTATGTGCATGATGCTTACGTATTTTGTTTTGAAATGGCATCATAATGACTCTTTGAAAGATATTTTGCTTACATCTAGAATCGTTAAGTATTTGCTGTTCATATAGTGTACGTTTGGGATTCTAATTCAGCTTGCCAATTAGTTTCTTTTAGTTGTACACAAAGTGTAAGTAATGTTGCCTTCATTGTAGCTAATAAACATTCCATCGTTCTATCTTGTTTTAGCTACACAATCGACAATGGGTGGTAAAGATAAGGAGTACAAAGTTACTAAAGCTGCTATGTCAAAGGGAATCGTTGCAACAGCTCGTGAGTATAACGTTCCTGGATCAGTTGTGGAAGACATGGTTTTGCAAAAACTGAAAAACCATAAAAATTCTATCAAAGTCCAGGGAGACGCCATGAAAGTCCATGAAGAAGCTATAAAACTCCACCAAGACTCTACAAATCTCCATCAAGACGCAATAAGAAAACGCCAAGACTCTATAAAACTCCAGCTAGACTCTATCAAATTCCATGAAGAGTCTATATTTACCCTAGAGAGTCTTCTTCGAGACTATCAAGAAATGGATCTGCCGAGGAAGTATGGAAATGACTTTCTAGACCATATCGTAACGATTAAAACAATTGGAATCAAAGCAATGGCTGATAGTTGGGGATGGCAAGAGTTCAAGGTGATTGATGTACTTGTAGACTATATCAACTCAAAGAAAACTCGAATGGAGAAACTACGGAAGACCCTTAACGACAGATCAATAAATTTGGAGAGTGATGATCAAGACTCACAAACGTTAAATGAAAAAGAACCAGACTTACGATCTCAAATCACATATCAAGTCAGGTTCAATAACATCAATTATGTTGCCATGTTGACTGAAAGATATTCAATCGAGTATGTGGCTACTGCCTTAGAAGCTGAAGAAACGGACGTCATTAACTGTGTTATAGAATATATCAAGTTCGTGGAGCATTTAAAAAAGATGGTACCAACAGGGGTGTTCTTTAAAGGTACTCATCTTATGTCCAATTTCAATTAAAGGTACTGTTCTTTTTTTTTCTCAATTTAAGGTACCCGACTTTTTTTTGGGCCGATTTAGGTTTTTTTCTAACTTCCGTTAACTATTTCGTTAGTAAATTACATGTTTGGTCCTTGAGTTTGTATATGCATTTCATGTTTGGTCCGTTAACTGTTTTTGCATGTTTCAGTCCGTTTTTGCACATTTTCGTCCGTTTTTACACGTTTCCGTCCATTTTTACACGTTTTCGTCCATTTTTCGAAATATTTTTTTCCAAATTTTTTCAAAAACTTTTTGAAATATTTTTCGAAATATTTTTTTCAAAAAAATTTCAATATTTTTCCAAATTTTTTCAAAACAATTTTTGAAATATTTTTTCAAAAACTTTTTGAAATATTTTTTCCAAATTTTTCAAAATAACTTTTTGAAATATTTTTTGAAAAATTTGGAAAAGAATGTTTAGAAAAATTTTGTAAAAAATTTATTTCGAAAAATTTTCAATTTTTTTTTTAATATTTTATTCCGAAAATATTAAAAATTTTGAAAAAAAATAAAAAAAAAAATTTTAATTTTTTTGTGGTGATTAATGGTGGTGGTTAGTGGCGGTGGTGATTGGTTGTGGTGGAAACGTGCAAAAACGATTTAAACGTGCAAAACGGGAAAACGTAAAAGCAGGCAAAACGTTCAAAAAGCACGAAAACGTTCAAAAAGACAAAAACGGGCGTGTAAAAGCGGACAACGTGATAAAGCGAATAAACGTTTGCAAGCGTATGAAAACGGACGAAAATAGACCAAACATGAAATGCCTATACAAACTCAAGGACCAACGGAAGTTAGAAAAAAACCTAAATCGGCCCAAAAAAAAAGTCGGGTACCTTAAATTGAGAAAAAAAAAAGAATAGTACCTTTAATTGAAATTGGACATAAGATGAGTATCTTTTTATGCGATTTTAAAGGCGCCCGATTCAATTTGATTACGGTTATTTGGTTCTAACCGGAAATATTAAGTTGGTTTTTGGATTGGATTTGGCTATAGATATTAGGATTCGGGCTACCCAAAAACCGATACTAATTGTATAAGTTCGTTTTAATATGTATTGAAGGTTCTTTTAAAACACAAGTTTGTTTACACTGCGCCTTCAGTTCAAGTGCTCAATACCTCGCATTACTTTTATTTGTTTATATTGCAGTACTGTTGATTATGTTTTCAGCAACAAATTGGAAGTTAGATAGCTAAAATTGCAGTAGGAAATATTGTGCCTGAGAGTTGTTGCCTATTTTGCTTTTTCGAATTTTTGAGCCCCAAACAGTTTAACCTGGGGGTCAAGGAGTACAAAGTTACGAAAACTGCTATGTGTGAGACTCTAAGGGAATCATTGCAACAGCTCGTTAGTATAAGCGCTAGATTTGTTGTGAAAGACATGATTTATTTCTACATCGTATTGTACGTATAATTTAATCAGAATCAAAGCAACGACTCGTTTTTATGGAATAAAAGAGTCGGTGGTGATTGATGAACTTGTAGAGTAATGTAGACTAATACATAACATGTGAAAAAAGAACTTTACAGTTGACATCAAAAGATAATAGTAGTCAAACATCAGAACTTGAAAAACAAAATCAAAGAAAAAAGTCATGGTAAAACAACCAAACAAAACAGAAAGTTCATAGCTTGCTAAAAAGGGAAAAAGTAGAAGTAGCAAATTCAACAACTTACTTCGAAATGGGTCAAATGAACTGAATATGACCCGCAGAGTATTATAAAGCTTCCAAGTTATATAATCTCATCACATTGCTTTATTCAAAAAATCAAATTAACATCTTATTAAAATACTTTATAAAAGCATATTTTAATACATAAAAGAAAAAGAAACAAAAATGGTGACAGGTCGACCCGGGAGACCAGTTTGGCATGGTTGAAAAAACGTTTCATCCGTTACCCAGACCCTCATTTTTAGCTTGGTCCACGACTCCACGTGGCTTGAAAAATGAAGTATGCATATCGTGCTTTCTGCAAGGTATACTTTTTAAGTAACATTTTATCCTGCCCTGTTTGTGCTTATTGCTCACGCACATAACATTTTTAAAAACAAAGACATAGTCACTACAGCATTGCATCTAATTGTAATATAGAATGATGGGTGTTCCTACATAAACACTGATAAGAGTGTTAACACACTTAATGAAATTGTAAAGCGTAAAAGCTAACATCATAATGTGTGGCCTTTAAGTATAATAAGTAGAATCAGAAATATAATGTTAAATAGCACTCATATGTGGTATGCTAGTATCATTGTTCTGCATGATAAAAACCAATAAATCACTAATAGCGCGGCTTTTACAATACTGGCATGGATGTTTATTAGCCCTAACATACTTCCCCGCTGCTAGCCAAACTAAGAAAAGTCTTCATGCGGCCACTTATTTAAATGTATGCCTACGTGCAAACTAGGAAAAGCTAATTACTAAATATTTCAGCTTCATGTGACATTCCTACAGGTTCATATTACATGTTGCACGAAATCTTACAGTAATAGAGCATTTGTTTCAGTTACATTAAGAATAGGCTAATACTGATATATATGTAATTAACCAAAAACAATCCATCAAACCATACCGCATACGAGATGGATAACCACTGAACGACCCACCAGCACCTTGAGACCTAGAGCCAGAAGCAGAACCCAAAGCCGAACTAGACCCCTCTTTCTTCTTAGGGTACACATTCTGTAAAACCACACCCGGTTGTACAGGAGAAGCAGCCCCACCATATCCCTGTGACCCGATAATCTTTACTCATTGCTTAGTATTATGTTTAGTTTAAACATTAGGGACTAGTTATGTCAACACCAAAGTTATTAACTAACTTTGGCGGTTATTTCTGTAGAAACATGAAAGGGTATGTCGGTTCATCAAACCGATTCAGAACCTATATATATGTATGTATAAACATCGAAACAGGGTTAATCAAATATAGAACATATTTACTTATTCAAATCATTGCAACTTATATAATCGATCAAGAGATATTTGGGACAACAATTGGCATCAAGAACAAGGATTTATACACACCGAAACATATTACTGTTTCTGCATCAAGAACAAGGATTTATACACACCGAAAAATGTTCTTACTTTGGCAGAAACGTTTGTTTTTTACTCTTCCAAGAAAAACGAACGAGTGTTGGATAAGGAGAAACGTAGAAGAGATAGTGCACAATCTACTTTACGTTGAAGTTGCAAGCGTCAAAACACCAGACGATATTGGTGTCGAATTTTCTGTTGATAAACAACGAAAGATCAGGAAGAACGAAGTGGAGACTTTGTGTATACCGGTTAGAAAACAAAACACAAAGCAAGACGTTGTTGTAGAGGAAGACGTATACGCAGGACGAAGGAAGTACTCAAGGAAAAGTGTGGAGTTTGTGTTGATACAACACAAGAACGACAACAACGAGAAGAGACAAACGAAGTGACTGTTTTTTGTTTTAGCGAGAACGAATCTGAAAACAAAGTCTTGTTGATTCGAGAGGATTACCAAGACGTGGTAACAAGTTTGTGCGTAGGAGACTTAGGAATTTCAAGACGAAATCAAGTACAGCGAACACAAAAAAGGAGAACGTGTAGTGTGGTACAAAGGAGTTTTGTTAGTATCGAATCCATATAATTCGAAACAACGAAACATAACGAGACAAGGCAAGGAGGCATTAAAAGTTTTTACTCGTTTGGCAAAAAAATCCGAGACACAAACTCTAAAGATTGAAGTCGAAGTGTTTTTTTTTGAAAACAAGTAACGAGGCATAAGACAAAAGAAATTAAAGTGGGAACAAACAACGTTGATGAACGATCTTTACTAACAAAGCAAACGAATACATCTCGTATTCATCAAAAGTAACGAGGTCACAATTTTCATTTTACTTTGGATTTCAATTCATATTAGAATAGTATATATCTCATTAGTTTATACTATTAGGAAATCCTTAAAACTAATTATTGATCCCGTAGTACTAAGATTCCCGGAGACTATAATTCTCACGTTAGAAAAGAGTACCATACTAAGATAAGTAACCCCATTAGACTAGAAAGTGAAAATAATAAACACTTTCAAAATGACAACCGATGATATAGTAACCACATCAACTACAATAAAACCCGTAACACCTGTTGCACAATACCAATGTCCTAAGTTAAAAAACACAAACTACACAGTTTGGGCTATACAAATTAAAGTCATACTAGAGGCACACGGTTTATGGGAGGCAATAGAATCAAAATTAGACACACCGTTGATGACAAAAGGATAAGGCAACAATTGCCTTCCTATATCAAGCGTTGACGGAAGATATGATCTTACAAGTAGCGGGTTGTAAGAAGGCAAAAGATTTATGGGATTAAAAAGAAAAGACACGTTGGACAAGATAAAGTGCAAAGAAGCACGTTTACAATCATTGATGATTGGATTTAACTCACTCGGATGAAGGAAGATGAGACTGTGGATGCATTTGCAGACAAGTTAAACGGCTATGTCACGAAGGCAAAAGAATTAGGGAAAGAATTAGATGAATCACTTGTAGTTAGAAAACTATTAGACTCACACCGATAGATTCATTGGATAGTAGCATCCATAGAACAAACAAGTGATCTAGACGACATTACCCTAGATGAGATCACGGGAAAACTCAAAGCATTTGAGGAAAGAATAAAACTCGGAAGGAGGTCAAGTTGAAAGCAGGAGAATCTCATTGTTTACACATGGTGAACACTCGATAAAGGAAAACGTTTTAACAAGCGTGGAGGTAGATCAAATTACTCACGAGGAAACTGGCGAATAATAACATGAAAACAACTCACAAGGGAAACTCAAATCATAGAAACCCGGACAATTCAAGTAGGAAAGACTTGAGTAACATTAGATGTTTCAAGTGCAATAAACTTGGACACTATATGAGTAAATGTAGAGCAACATCAACAAACCAGGAACAATCAAACCTTATCTTAGAAGACGATGAACCATCACTATTAATGACTATGCACCTAAACCGAACACAAGGAAGTGTTGTTGAAGGAAGAACGAATTCAACCAAAGAAATATGCTACTGACGGCAGATGTGAGCATATGGTATTTAGATAATGGTGCAAGTAACCACATGACTGGTATAAAGAGTCATTTTAGAGATATTGATGAAAGCATAACAGAGAAAATGCGTTTTGGAGATGGATCGTATGTATAGATAATGGGTAGAGGGTCAATCTTGTTAGGTTGTAAGAACCGAGAGCAGTAGTATCCGAAGTATACTACATACCAAACCTCAAGAGCAACATACTTAGTCTAGGACAACTTACTGAAATAGGTTGTAAGGTCATTATGGACGGAAACAAGCTGACTTTGTATGATATAAACAAGAAATTGTTGATGAAGGTAGAGAGATCTAAGAATCGACTCTACAAGATCCGTCTGATAGAGGCACCTATATGTCTCTTAGCAAACATAGATAACCAAGCATGGTTATGGCACGCTAGATTAGGTCATTTAAACTTTGATGATATCAACAAGATGACTAGAAAAGGTCTAGTAGAAGGAATTCCTAGAATAAATCACGCATGACAGATTTGTGACGCATGTTTATTAGGAAAACACAGCAGAACACCATTCCCAAACCAAGCCAAATTCAGATCAAAGAACCCGTTGGACTTAGTATATGGAGACATCTGCGGTCCTATTAGTCCAACAACACACTCAGGCAAGAAACTCATTTTCTTGTTAGTAGACGATTGTACACGTTTTATGTGGGCATACTTTCTTACATCGAAAGATGAGGCATTTAGTACATTCAAGGAATTTAGGTAGAAAATAGAAATGGAAATGAAGTCGAAAATTAGAATGCTAAGAACGGATAGAGGTGGTGAATTCACATCAAAGGAATTCACAAGGTACTGTAAGGAAAACGGAATAGGACGGCAGGTTAATGACACCATACTCCCACCGTAATGGAGTAGTGGAGGGAAGGAATAGGACAGTGTTATCAACTACAAGGAGTATGATGAAAGCGATGAAGTTACCATTAATTTTTTGGGAAGCGATTAAGCATGCCCTTTACATACTCAATAGGGTACCTACGAGGGCCCTGACAGATAAAACTCCATATGAGGCACTCTACGATAGAAAACCAAACTTAGAGAACCTAAAAGTATTTGGATGCACAGCTTATGCAAAGATAATGATATCTCACTTAAAGAAGCTGGACGATAGGAGCATACCATTGGTTTACTTAGGAGTAGAGGAAGGATCAAAAGCATGTAGGCTATATGACCCTATAGCCAAGAAGAAACATGTTAGTAGGGACGTAAAATTTATGGAAACAAAACCATGGGATTGGAACGAAAATGAAGAAGATACGAACACACAAGACACCTTCTGGTCTAGTTTTGTAGTAGACGGAGTTGAAAATGAAAACCTTACACCAACACGAAAACGATGACAACACGTATCATGAACAAGATCGATTCGATCCGGTTCACCAATCACACCGAAGCATACCATTACGACCCACACTTTCGGAAGAGGAAGAAGCTACTAATAGTTCTATAGAGAACTCAAGAGACAAATTTGATGATACACCGATGCGTGAATACGAAACATGTCGGACATATATAGACATGCACGTAGAGTTGAACCACAAAGCTTGTTATTTACGGAAGAAGAACCCCGTAACTACAAAGGAAGCATCGCAGACGAAATGGATTGAGGCCATGAAGATTGAATTGGATTCAATCAACAAGAATAAAACATGGACTCTTACGACATTGCTAGAAAATCAGAAGGCAATAGGACTCAAATGGGTTTACAAAACCAAGAGGGATGCAAAAGGAAACATCATCAAATATAAAGCACGGTTAGTGGCAAAAGGTTATGTACAAGAACAAGGGATAGACTTCGATGAAGTATTTGCACGGTTGCTTCGAATAGAGACGATTCGGTTGATATTAGCATTAGCGGCATATCATGGATGGCAAGTACATCATCTAGATGTAAAATCGCATTCCTACATGGAGATTTAAAAGAAGAAGTCTACGTTACACAACCTGAAGGATTTATACAACAAGGAAACTCGGAAAGTCTATAAGCTTACTAAAGGTTTATATGGCTTAAGGCAAGCACCAAGAGCTTGGAATGTGAAGCTTGATCAAACATTAAAGTCCTTAGACTTTAAGAAATGCAATCTCGAACAAGCGTCTACACAAGAGAAACAAGAACTCTACACTTATTGTTGGAGTTTATGTAGATGACTTAATAATCACGGGCACTCCAAGAAAGGAATTGGAAGCAGTTAAATCCCAGATGGAAGAAAAATTTGAAATGAGCGACTTAGGATTGTTAGCTTATTACCTTGGGATAGAAGTTACACAGACAGGAGGAGAGATTACAATCAAGCAAACAAAGTTATATTAACAAGATCATAAAGGAGACAAGTATGACCGGATAGTAATGATAATGAAGATACCAATGGATCGGTACTAAGTTGGTCAAGGCGAAGATGGAAACTTCGGTTGGCGCAACTTACTACTGAAGTTTAATTGGAAGTCTCGGTACTTACTACATACAAGACCGATCTTAGTTATTGATGGACTACTCAAAGGAATTTATGCAAGACCGAAGGATCATCACCTAAAGGCATAAAACAAGTAATCCGATATATCAAAGGAACACAGAGCATGGGATAATTTACAAGAAAGAAGCGGCTGCAAGATTACGGGATACGATAGTAGTTATGGAATCAACACGATCAAGGAAAAGGAACTACTAGCATAGTATTTTACTTTGGAGAGTCACCCATTACTTGGTGTACTGAAACAACCAACGATGGCGCTATCATCATGTGAATCGAGAATTCATGGCGACTACTTGCAGCGACATGTCAAGCCTTATGGTTAAAGAGATTACTTAGTGAATTAAGCGGAAATGAAGAAAAGAAGATAACGGGTAGATAACATTTCAGCAATAGCACTAGTCAAGAACCCGGTTTTTCATGGAAGAAGTAAACACATCGACATTCGCTATCATTTCATTCGAGAATGTGTAGAGAATGGACATATCAATGTGGAGCACGTCAGCGGAGAACTACAAAGAGCAGATATACTAACAAAGGCTCTACCAAGACTAAAGTTCATGACGATGCGACAAATGCTCGGAGTTCAAGATTTAACAAGAAGCAACGATCAAGATTAAGGAGGAGAATGTGACCCGATAATCTTTACTCATTGCTTAGTATTATGTTTAGTTTAAACATTAGGGACTAGTTATGTCAACACCAAAGTTATTAACTAACTTTGGCGGTTATTTCTGTAGAAACATGAAAGGGTATGTCGGTTCATCAAACCGATTCAGAACCTATATATATGTATGTATAAACATCGAAACAGGGTTAATCAAATATAGAGCATATTTACTTATTCAAATCATTGCAACTTATATAATCGATCAAGAGATATTTGGGACAACAATCCCCCTAGCAAGGATGCACTATCCATCACACAAACTCATTGCTTTTATGAAAATGAGCTACATTTCACATAAACCAAACCACAATGCGAAAAAACAACTAAGGCTTACACAAAGATTTGTAAACTTTGAAGTGAAAAGGCAAAGGATGCAAAGCACAAAATACAAGCAGCAAACATGGAAGTCTGTAATGGTAATGCCACATGGTTTTAAACCAAACAATTTCCGAGATGCTTAGAGAAAACAGCTCATGCCACATAGGGTAATAGTTAGACTTCTTAATGTAAAAACTAACAAGTATGCACGAGCTTATGGGCTTATAGCAAAATAAAATTTCTCCCATATATCCTTTATAAATAATAAATAATCCCTACAATCGTATATGATAAGTTACTGCCGTAAGTTTGAGGTATGTGTCCTGTATCAATTGTTTTCTGTACGTATATCAATTGTGAAACTTCAAGCAACTCAAACAACAGACATCTTTTTTTTTACTTTCTAATCACAAAATATAATATTTTTCCTTCTAGAATATATTGTTCATAACCTTTCTCAACCCTGCAAACGGGCCTGAGTTATATCAGTCTTTCTACCTTCGGGTAAGGGTAAGGTTTTTACATCTCACCTCTTCCATACCCCGTGAAAGACGAGGTGGGGTAACCTTGATTTTTTTTTTCTTTGTATTGTTAATAACATCGAAAAGTGAATGGGTCGGGTATATAGTTCAAGAACATGATGATTATTATCTTTTCGTGATCTTGTAACGTGAAATAGTTTAAATGTATCATAACACTTATTAGTTCGAGTACCTAAGAATACATATAATTTTTTTTTCTACACCATCTACTACACATCTTTTTTTTTTTTTTTTCTCTCTAGAACGGCTAGTTAGTAGTTAGTGGTTCGAGTCATACAGTGACATTCAAGCAGGCAGTATGTCTTTCTCGAACCTTCGCCTTTGGGGAATAAACCCCACTCTTTTTTTCGGCATCTACTTCACATCTTCGTTTCAATTGTTGAATGAACTTGAAATATTGTTATGAGCATAATGTAGGATTATGAATATTGAAATATTGTTGCTGCTACATTAATGAATTTGATATACTTTTATGAACATCTAGGATGGAACAAAAGCAAATCTTTTGTGGTGATCAATTCCCTCCACTATCTAATAAACATCCATGGTTGGTTTCTCAAAAAGCCGAAGAAGACGACACTGAAGACCAAATTTTCTACACCATAAATGACCCATTGACTCAATACCGGTGTCAGATACCCGAGTTGCTTGGGAGATATATAGACGGGTGTTTACACGGCTGGGTGATTCTCTCTGATTATCCACACGAGGTTCTGTGGTCTCTTTGGAACCCCGTGACTCGTGAGATCATACATCTCCCACCCTTGATATTGAAAGATGGAAAGTCTGATGTTTTAGAATTTTCTTGTTTATCACACCCTCCCGATCATCCTAGTTCAATTATCTTTTTCACGAGATACGATGAACCTACCATTGTCTTTTTTCGGCTAGCTGGCCATCAAGAAAACAAGTTAACATGGACGGAAATATCATAGATGGAGCAACTAAAAAACATAATCAATGATGATGTTGATGATGATGATGATGATGTGTTCTATTTACGTTCCACTACTTGTTGCAATGGTAAAGTATATGCTTTGAGTAAGTATAATGTCATAGAAGTTGATATCGTGGTTAACGATACAGAGGTTGTGATTAATTTATTACCATTTACCAAACTTCCTTATCTGCCATTTGCCGGTATTTCCACTCATAATCCGTTTTTGAGAGGATATGGTACAGACTTGTTCTTCATTTTAATTGAATATGATATAATAACAGAAAAATTACGTGTTGTGTATATGTATAAAATGAACACGACTAGTATTATGTGGGAAGAAATGGAAGATCTCAAAGATGCTATATTTTTCATAGAGCTTCATGATGATAGGACGTCCTATTTTTATATGCCTAGTATTGCCTCAGAATTAGGGGGTTATATACACATTCTTGACCAAATGGGCAAAGTAATGTACTCCACCAACGTTAAGGATAAAACCGTCTCTATTTCTTCTATGCCTTGTGCAGTGCCGAAGCGCTACCTGTCACTCTGGGAATGCAGGTATCACTCACTTTTTGCTGTCATATATGTTTGATTACTATACACGTTTTATTGCTAACACGTCTTAAATTTACATAAAACATCACTTAGGCAATGCAAGGTATTAAATAAGTTGTTGCTCACTTGCTCATAATAAAAGTTCTATGAGATACAGTAGCAACAAAAAGGTAATTTTGGTCAAAATTAATAGATCTGAAAAAAAAATTAACCGTCCTTAATTGGTTAAAGTTCATCTTTTTCGAGTGATTCTTTATAGGCAAATCATTGATTAGATATGCACCCATTCTTTGGAAAAAGATCAAACTTATGTTACCCTTTGATGAGTGAAAAAACAGTTGATCATCCCTTTCTCATATAAACTTTTGTGTAGTGTCCCAGGTGATCACAGGGAATTATTTTCTAAACAAGAAGAGAAGAAAAAAGATGAGATCGTCGTAAGATTAGATAGGGGTAACAAGATTGAATTACAAACCCCACGTGTAAAAAATAGTGAATCACACCTTCTCAATATGCCGTTTGATGTTTTGGGAAAAATCATAGAGTTTTGTGTTGGCATTGAATTCCTCAACTTTCGTGCTGCATGTAAGAGTTGTCTACTAGCAGCACCTATGATTCGATGGGATAATGGAAATAGATTGCAGACTTATTCTTCAGTTTCACCATGGCTGATGGTGTTCGACAAACATAGAGGCATTATCAGCTTTACAGATCCGATGTTTGGTGACAAGTATTTTATTAAAACACCTCAGAAATTAACTGGTGATTTTCGAATACATTATTCTAAGTATGGTTGGTTGTTGATTGAAAAATATGAGACAACAAATGAACATAACTCCTTCATGTTTTTTAACCCCTTCACAGGTGATATTCGCGAGCTTCCGGTTGAGGGGGTAGTGCCACTGCCTTCTGCAAGTAGCTTTTGTTTCTCGGCACCACCTACTTCCCCAAATTGTATGGTTTTTGGACCTGGTAATGATGATGACTCGAGTTGGGGTATTTACATCCATCGTGTATCTAGTAAACGACCTGCGTCTATACTTGTCGTCCCTAATCGTGATGCTGATTGTGATCCTTCTCTTCGTTATCCAACTTTTTGTTGGATTAATTATTTATGTCAAGATTCATGTATGCATGCATGGTTGCACTTGCATGAATACATAATGGTTCATATCTATTATATGTTTTAGTTAGTAAAGGTTGAACCAGTAAAAGGCTTTGACCGAGTTTTGTGTAAGTGCATTTCATGTTAAGTAGAATAGGTTTCATGTTACCTAGTTTTTAGGTAGGACTAGTAGTACACGTTTTCCTTGTAAGGCTATAAATATAGTCATGTTATCTATGAATGAAAGTAACCCTTTCACATTTCCTTTAGCCTCTGTATAGTCTCATAACCTACACCAAGTTCTGAGCCTTTAAATCCTACATTTGGTATCAAGAGCTTCGTTCGATAAAGGGCGGTTTGAGAGACATTGAAGGGGAGGAGCCTTCAGGGGCTGCCATCGCAGCAGAAGCCTGGACAGCAGGGGCTGTTTGAGACTGTATTACAGCAGAAGGCGGACGTGATAAGGTGTTTCGGGACTACGTCGTGGGCGGGAGACGGGAGTACCGTTCAAGGCGGGGGTGACCGTGATGAACATAGGCGGTCTGTAGCTGTTAGTCGTGATCAAAAGGTTGTGATGTTATGATCACAGGTTCGTGGAAGGGGTGTAAGCTACCTTTGATCAATTGTTCCGTGTTGAAGAGACTAACCGGCGGTGGTGCGTGAAAAAGCTTAACGGAAAGGGTCCGTCCAAAGCAGGTGGCTTTGGATTTGGTTCGTTTTGGAGGTTCAAGAAGACGGTAAAGCTTGAAGCTTGTTATTCTTGGTCGGTGGAATAGGGCTCTTGGAACGGGTTTGATTGGAAAAAGGTTGAAGCTGTCGTAAAGCAAAGACATAGAAGGCGGTAGGTTGTAGGTCACCGGAAAATGGAGAGATTAACCGGTTCGCGGGATAAACGGACGGGAGGAGTCGGGAAAAGCAGGTTGCTTTGATTCAGTTCGTTTGGCGGGTGAAAGAAAACGGTAGAAGCGGGTGGCTTTGTTTTCTTGATTGGTGGAATAATGCTCTCGTGTCAAGTGGCGTTATGAGCAAGCGTGTTACGTGGTGACAACAACGGTCGGGTGGTAGAGGACTTTGGACGTGACCAAGGTGGAGGTCGTGAGTCCGGGAAAAGTCGGGAACAATGGAGATTCAACACGGCGTGAACATTATGGCGTTAGAAGTTCAAACCGAGATGACTTTGGGCGTGGCGGGGAAGAGGTCGTGGGTCCGTGAAGGGTCGAGATGGAAATGAACGTGTCTAACGGGATGCCATGTGACATGATTCATGTGGTGTGAAGAATTAAAAGCGGTTGAGCTAGAGAAGACTTTGGATGTGACCGAAGTGAAAGTCGGCTATCCGTGAAAGGTCTTAAACGTTGATGTGAATGAGGAAATAAACGATTAAGGGGGTGAATGTTGGATTAATCATTTATGTCAAGATTCATGTATGCATGCATGGTTGCACTTGCATGAATACATAATGGTTCATATCTATTATATGTTTTAGTTAGTAAAGGTTGAACCAGTAAAAGGATTTGACCGAGTTTTGTGTAACTGCATTTCATGTTAAGTAGAATAGGTTTCATGTTACCTAGTTTTTAGGTAGGACTAGTAGTACACGTTTTCCTTGTAAGGCTATAAATATAGTCATGTTATCTATGAATGAAAGTAACCCTTTCACATTTCCTTTAGCCTCTGTATAGTCTCATAACCTACACCAAGTTCTGAGCCTTTAAATCCTACACTTTTTATGGCGGGGATCTTTATGCCTTGCTTGCGGATGGAAGACTTTTTTTTTTGGAAAAAATAGGGGACATAGATTCATCTTCAAGGCACTTATTAGTCAAATCTCCAAGAAGTTGTCGCGGACCTTCAACAAGATATTTTCTAGTGAAATGCGATCAACATGTTCTACTAGTCATCATGTGCGAATTTGGCGAATCCGTAGAGGTATTTAAGTTTAATGATCTTACAAAGGAATGGGAGGAAATAACACTTTAGGAAGGCGAATGATTATTATCAGCGATAACACATGTCTATGCATAGAAGCTAAAATGCGAGAAATGGAGAACAAGATATATTTTTCACGATTGCATTCAGAAAACGAGAAGATTGTGTTTTATTCACTTGAAACGGGCAGATATCACACATCGAACGGCAAAAACATTAAAGAAAGTTTTGACGATTTCTTTGGTACCAAATACCCTCTCTATCCTCATACTTGGATCGAACCAAGTTGGTCGTAGTTTGTTTCATTTAAATAGTACCATTATACTATACTCTTTATTCAAAATTCCAACTATTTATTTAATCAAGGCAAAAAATAGGTTTCATTCGATTTCTGTTATTTCTCAAATATCCTAGATATAGATAGATAACAGAGATCACAACATAATTATTAGGTGTTCTCATAGTCTTGATAATAATATATACATAAAAACACCATTGTTGCGTACTTCTATATTGATTTTTAACAATCCTTTGCTGATTCTATTTCTTAAAGGACCTCAGGACATTACCTGGTCAAATGGGATAAACTCAAAAGGTGTAAAGAACTAAATGGTAATCCAGACTCTAGAATTTAATCACGAAGCCTAAAACAAAGGTGTAAGATTGGAGAATCGGCCCTTGTTAACAGAAAAAGTGTTTGGGAATTTCGGGTCACAGGAAATTGTTTTTATTTAAAGAAGGTATTGTGTAACGTTTCTGTAATGCAGCGCAAAAAATGAGTATTGTTTGGAATGTATGCCGGAAGTTCCATTGATAGTGATGTGGTAAGAAATAAAGCTTGGCTTCTCCCTATGAATCCACGCAGCAGCACCCGATGGAACTGAGGACAGTTCGTAGATATGTCATAATTATGTTGTAGAGTGTACTCCAAATAGCCAGGATATTCAGCAAGCTCTTAATGTTAATGTAGAGTATACTCCATATTAACATGTTGTTTACCAATGTTCTATAAAAACACCATCTTGTGAACTATAGAAACAAAGTACATGAATTGAGATAACAAATTAAACGTTTAACACTAACAATAAAATTGAATACATGAGGGTGATAAAGATGAACCTGATCATTTGAACAAAATTCTTAACCATCTTTAGAACATTTCTGTAAACACGAGAAAAACGTTAAAGAGCTCCGCACGGAATTAAACTCCCTGTCCTTAAAAGGTGTTTGCGCGCTCAATTCTCTGCAAGCCTCATGCGTAAGGTTATAAATAGCGCGAAGCGTAGCGTGACGGCATGATCAAGCCTCACGCCTTAGGGGTAAAGGCGAAGCTTTTGCGTTTTTAATACATGGCATAAGGCGGCACAAAATATGAAAATATTTATATATTTATATCACATTTCATAATTTTAGTTGCTTGAACAAGTTGTACCACAAGTTGTTAAAAATGTACAAATAGCTTCAGCATAAGCTAATTGTACATTTGACTTTATCAATCCAAAACTTACCAATCTTATAATAAAGTTCCTACATTCCCCCACCAGATTAGAAAGTATTCTGCTACTCTAAGAGGTTGTGTCACGAAAGTATCATTACGATTAAATATTCGTTTACTCGAAGCATTAAAGTGAAATCGAATCAATGGTGCCCTAAGGAATTAAACCATTGTACCTCAATGATCTCACATGACACACTTCTGCACACTTCCCATTGTAACTATCTCATTCTCAAACTGAGTGACTGCCAATATGGCAATGCACTTAAATCATGTTTCATAACCCTCTAAGAGAGAAACCACAACTCTTCATTCAAGGCGGCACCACCTCTAGGTTATATAGGCAAAGATACTCTAACATCTTCATTGCTAAGACGCTTCACAAGCTTTGTTAAGAGAATATCTCATCCTAATTCGGCAACACCGTGCTATCTTCGCTACACATGGGTCAATTGATTGATAACACCTTCTATCTATTAGTGACTTTGTTATTACCTATTAAACTCGAGAGGTAGGAGCACTACATCCAAGTTGGGTTTCCATCACTAACCTATTTGAATATGGTTTCAGACCCATGTCTCTTGCATCTCTCAATAAGTCTCTCATCAGAGGCTTAAATGAGAATTTTTGGATAAGCTACCACAATGCTTATCGATCTCATCACATACACTCACTAAGTCTCTCGTCAGAGACTTAGTAGTGTTAAAATCAAGTTTCTAGTTTACTTGACAAACATTTCATAATGGCGATTCTCAAATATATCAACAAATTCCATCACAACAAAATCTATATGTTGGATCGATGTACTCTAACCAAACTAACTTATATAGCTTGTTAAGGGTTTAATAACCTCGGATAAATCCTAAGTTATTAACAATGAAACACTGAGCAATCTCTATTAAGTATGCGGAATTTACTTAACAAAGCTAAGAAGAATATAACTTTAACTTTCAACGATTTTATTAATAACTCTGAATCTGCTAGTTATACAGATTCTTAAACAACTCTAAAACACTAATATCGAACTCTCTAAAACTCTAATAATGCACGTACTCTCTAACTTGTGAATCGTACCTCTAATGCCAATCTAGGGGTCCTTTTATAGGCTTAAGGATAACCCTAGTCGGTTTATAATTTGTAACCTTGTACGACAAGTAATACTATATTAAACTTAGAACATTCTAGAATTTACACATTAATCCTTAACGTCTTTGCATAGCAGTCCTTTAATCATGCAGTACTTTGATGAATCGAGTAGTACTTTGACTTTATACTTAGCAGTACTTTGACTTCTTCAGCACTTTGACTCTTCAGTACTTTAACTCTTCAGCACTTTGACTTTCTATATCCCAACAATCCTCCCCTAACTTGAATTCTACTTGCTTGATTTCAAGTTCCTTTGTATATTCAGCTTCAACATCTTTGACTTGAAAGAGGGATTGTGACTTTATCTTCAAGTTTTGTCTTTGTAGATTCTGTGCTTATATCATCATCATCAAAATAACTTTTATTAAAAATTCTTTTCAGCAACATTCAACAAGCTCCATCTTTCAGCAACACATCAACATATGAAAATTTGTACATTAATTCAGTTTAAGTTGCAATCTATTCTCATCACTTCCAGGTGTGTAAACTCCTGTGAGAGGTGAATCATTGAAAGTTTAATGGATTTTGATGTCTCTTTACCAAAGCCATTAACTCTGGAGTAGCCAAATGTTTTGGTGTGTAAGACCATGGTACATTGATAACCATATGATTTTTAGCAAATCATCAGCTATCAACAGATTTGATTTGTCTTTACCAAAAGCTTTACCCTTTTGGACTAGTTAGTTCTTTCATCCATGATGAACTAATTACCATATAATGGTTTTTCCACAGCCTTTACCACAAGCCATTTTCTTGTGGGCTAGCCAACTCTTCACATTATTGATATGGTGAGTTGATTACCATACAACTTATTAGCAAGTTGTCAACTATAAAACGGATTTGAGATATCTTTACCAGAGCCGTTTGCTCATGGATTAGCCAATCCTTTTGTAACCATGGTGGATTGATAACCTATTGTTGTTACCATCTCAAAAACCATTTATTTCTTTTAACCTTTGTTTCAAAATATTTATCACTTTAACAAAAGTTTTCTTTTCAAAAATCATTAACTGGTTTAAAACTGCAAGCAATACTTTGATGAAAGTATCTTTTGTTTGACAACAAGATTACTTTGAATAAAGTATTGATATTTCAAAAATAATTTATTCAATAAAGATTCATACCAGTTATTCATCATCATCACCATAGTAGTCCATCTGATAAACAATTTAATGACCATAAGTGCAGTTTCATTATCTTCTTCAACTTCCATCCCATGTTCTAGCATCCTTCTCATGAGATCTGATGTAAGTGGATATCTTACGCTTGCTAACATATGAATCATTGTCCCATCTTCTAACTCTAGAACATGTACTCCAGATTCTTCAAAGAATCTCCACTGATTATCTCCCAATCTTCTTGATTTCTCCAAATCTCATCAGTGCTTGTTTCTTTAGTTTCCCAAACAGTTGTGAGATCTCCAAGCAAGATTAAACCAACACCTTCCCGATGGAATGTGTTCAAAGTATTCTTGCACCAAATGATATAGATGAAACAAATCCTCTCTATCTATTATGTGCAATAGATCCCATAGCATATTAAACACTCTGAAGCTTTCATCTTTTCTATGAAACATCAGATAATTCCCATCTTTAGATTCTACAACTTCAAAAGTAGTTATTGGAGACTTTTTCTTCTTCTTATCTGTCTTCTTTTCTGCATAAGCTTTAGAATACTCAAATTCTACAATTCTTAAATAATTCCTTAGTTCATCATTAGTATCAGATCTAACTCAACTTTCTTTGATGGCTGTTGATCTTCAACTTCAGTTGTTCTTTTTCTTTTTAAGCTTTCTTTTCTATTGATTCGCTCCCAGACCGTCAAGTTTTATCACTCAAGCCGACCACTTGTGAATGGTCAACCGTAATAAACTTAAAACAGTCTGGAAACAAATACAATGAAGATCAGGAGAGTATAGTGTTTCCCCGGGTCGTTATGTCCCAGCGAGCTATGCGATGAATCACCAAACGAATAGTGATCGAGAAGATTTGAATGGAAAAGAGATTTGATTTATGAACAATTATAACTAAAGAAAAAGTAATTAAACTACAGGGGCTTAAATGCAAATTAAAGAAAATTAAAAAGATAAAATATATTAAATAAATGCTATCACTATTTGCAAAATGATGTTTTTGATTTTTCTTTTACAAAACTTAATTTTAAAAAAACTACGTGACGTACAAAAGAAAATGTGAAACTTAAACAATATTAATCCTAAAAATATGAAAATGACATTTTTACAAACCTAATGATAAAAGAAAATTTTTAGAAAAAGAAAATTATTTTTATAACTATTTATCTAATTTTTATTAATTAAAAACTAATTTTAACTATTTAATAATAACCTAAAACACAAGAAAATATGAAATAAAGCTAGAAAAATAAAATTATGACTTGGAAAAATCTAAAATAACAAAAGAGAATTTTCAAAACTATTTTTGTATTTTTCTGATTATTTTTCTATTTTCTATGAATTAAAAACTATTCAAAACTACTTAAATTGCTTAAAAATACAAATTTAACTAAGAAAAATCTGGAAAAATATTTTTTTGACTTTTTATATTTATCTTAATCTAGGAAAAATTAAAACTTATTTTTTTGAAACTTTTCTGATTTAATTGTATTAAATGCTAATTAAAATGACTTAAAAACTGATTTTAATTAAGAAAAATAGCAAACAGACCTAGAAAAATCTGAAAAATTCAAGATAAGTCTAAAATAATATTAAGAATCTAGGAAAAATATAAAAAAAGAGGGTTGTGTGAAGGAAAATGAAACTGCAATGCCAAGTGCTTATAAATAAGCACTTGAAATAAGCCAATGAACACCAAAGGGTACCAGCTGATTACAGAAGCTATAATATACTAAAAGTACCCAAATGCAACTTATTACAACTGCTCTTAACCTCTATAACACAAGCTACTCAGATTTGATGAATTGAGCTTATTTACTAAAAACAGGTTTTACCCTCTACTTTAAGGCCCAAGAATAAGCAAATCAATAAGCTGAAACTTAAAAACAGATGTTGGACCCTACACTAGACCTGGGTGACTACTTATAAACCAAAGATCAGACCTAGATAAGCTCTTATGAGCTTGATACAAGCTCTGCACAAACCTGTGCACACTCAGTATTCACTGAGTGTGTACAGGGCACTTAAGCCCATTTTAACAAGCTAATTTGAAGCTTATAAAAAATTCACAAAAATATACAAAAATGATAATAAGAAATTAGACCAGTTGAACTTTTTAAACCCCAAGTTTCACTTGATTTGCCCCAGAAATGAAGCAATCAAAAATCAACTCAGTTTGGCTCAAAATGACTTTTTCATGTTTTGACTTTTGAAGCAGTTTTGAAAAGTTGACTAATTTGAACTTTGAATCCAATTTGTGGAATGATCTTGATGTATTATGATGAAATGAAGCTTCTGCAAACTATATCTATGAATGCTAAACACAAAACAAGACTTTGGTTTTCCAAAATCCAAACAGTTAAGCTATTAAGAAAGTTTAAGGATGATTTTGACTTTTGGCCTTTGCAGAAGCAAAATTAAGACAGATATGAGTGTAAATGGGCTAAACCACCCTAGAACAACAAGTATCAACAACTGAGCAAGCCTCAAACACTGGCTAACCCTATGATCCAAACACCACTATTCCTACTGATTTGCAAGTAAAATTGAACTCCCTACTGAACTAGCATGTAATATTGATCAAACTGAGTCTAATTGACCCAAATACAGCTAATTAAACAGGTTTGAACTATTTATAACTACAAAGACAGATTATGCAATGAAACTTGAAAATAACTTACAAATGGTCCTAGCCACAATGGCTTGCCACTGACACAGGAACCACTAGCCTAATCTAAACCATATCCTAGCTCATTATCAACCCAAATCCATGCTCTGCAATCACCCATATCCATTTCCATTTCAATTTTGGCCCAGTTTGACTTTCGTTGACCAATAACCAAATTTTCTTGAGATTTAAATGTGAGCTTACAAAAAGCTATAAGAAGCTTATATAAGCTTGTTTGAGCTTAAAAATAAGCTACTAAGAGCTTGTACATAAGAGTTGGAAACTGAAAATTGCAACAGTGATACAAAAATATGAAACTTAGGTAAACTTTGAAATTGATGCTTAAAAATAGATTAAACTGATGATAATACTTGAGTTTGATACAAATTAAACTTGAAATTACAACTAAGAGTTTATTTAAGACTTAGAAATTTAAAACGACATACATTTGGAAATTTAACTAAGTACTACTCTTTCTCTTCCTTCTTCTTGCTTCTTTTATACCCAAAAAGACTTCTGTCACCTCTCTGATTAATTCCCACTTGAAATCAAGGCCATTGGATTGCTTGGAGTGATCTTGGCCGTTTGATGCATTTTGGCGCCAAAATGCTTATTTGCCAGTTGGAGGTTGAGTGAGGTGGAGGAGGGGCATTAAATGCTTCTTGGAGGTTTGTTGAGGTGGAGGGATAAGGGGAGTGGATGATGAGCTGGGGGGAATGGGAGCTTGAGTGTTGTAGAGCGTTTGGTGAAGGAGAAGACTTTGGCGGGTTGTGTTTGTTTGACTGAGATTTGACCAAGGTAATATTAAAAGGGGAGGTCAAAATGCAGGGGTCCAATTGGGGAATGGCAGGGTCCAAAAAGGGAATGACAAGGGTCAAGGGTTTAAAGGTTTAATAACCAAGGACCTATTGTGTAATTTATGAAATTCAAGGGACCAAGGCTGCCATATTTGTAAAGTTGCTCCAAGGGACTAAAAGTGACAAGCTCCAATAGTACAAGGACCAAACTTGACATTTTCCAATTTCCAAGGACCATTTTTGCCAATTTTTAAACTTGAAGGACCAAACTTGTAATTTCTTAAAAATTTTGATATTTTTCACCAAAGGACTAATTTTGACAAATTATGATTTTAAAAGGACCTTTGGTGATTTTTCTTTTGAAATAAGTGCTCAGGACTATTTCGACAACTTTTGAAACTTGGGGACCTAAAACGCCAATTATGCAAACTTAGCTCATTTTTCATCCGATTTTAAACATTTTGCATCTGAAACATATAAAATGCAATTTTGAGATATTTTCAGATATTTTGATGCATTTCGAGCATTTTAAGTGTTTTCGCTTGATTTAACCAAAAATGATGAGTATTTACACACTCATCATCTATCATCTTCTTTCTGAGCATCATCATCTTTAAAATCTTTGATACTATCAACATTCTTCTGATAAGCTTCTCTTACAGCTTCATATAACTCTTTCATCTCAACATAATTCAACTTGTTCAATCCAATATACCCTTGACCTTTTAAATATGCCATCATTGCATTTCTTTCCTTAGCACGATTTGGTCTTCTTGGTAAAGCAGAAACAGGAATAGGTGATTTTATTGGTATAGCAGCTTCAGCATTGAACTTTGCTTGTAATTCCTTAGCTACTTCTTTATCCTTGGCTTCTTCAATAGCAACTTCAGCGTTCAATTCAGCTTGAAACTTTCTAGTCGCTTCCTCATTCATAGCAACTTGAGCGTTCTTATTTGTGCTAAAGCGAGCTTCTTCTTCTTTGTTTCTACCATCTTACCTTTTCCTTTATCCTTAGGATCTATAGTAGGTTGAGAAGCTTGTGGTAGTTCTTCAGTAACTCCTGGAATGCTAACACCCCTTGGTTTTGACAAATCATGCAAGATCTCAGCAATAGTTTCATCATCACTTGCAGTGTGTATAGGTTTGGGTGTATCAGCTTCCTCTTCATATATAACAGTTGAAGGACCAGCTTCTTCATCAAAATCTAACACCCTTGGTGTAATTAGTTCTTGTCGAGATGTTTCTTGAAGACCAGTACTTTGATCGCCAGATACCTTGATCATCAGTACTTTGAACTCTAATGCTTTCTTCCTCAGTACTTTTAATATTATCTTGCACTTCAGTACCTTGAGGTTGAACATCAGTACCTTGAAGTCTAGCTTCTTCATTCAAATTCTTATCTTCCAATTTCCTCCCCAATTGGAATGAAGATTGCTTTTGAACATTTTTGCGTTTGGTCTTCTTAAATTGCCTTTGCTGCTTCTTTTTAGCTTTGACCCATAACATGTGATGTTTAACTAAGGGCCAAACAGACTTCTTGAATTTTCTAAACTTGATCTTCAATTGTGCTATCTCAGCGGCTTGAGCCTCGTAGTTTTCTTCAATCGACTAACTCTCTTGTCGTAACATAATTATCCAACACTAAACCTTCAGAGGTATAGTAGTGGATCTCCTCCAGAAGATGATGAGAAAATAGGAACATCTTGTTCTGGTGATGCCATAGGAGGAGTAGAGTGGTGTGATAAGTGGAAGAAACCGCAGTACCTTCATTATCATCATACATCTTGTGAAGCAGTATCTTTTGATGCGCACCTGTGATGCAGTACCTTGAGAAGCGTACCTTGTGTTGAAGCAGACCTTCTCACCATCACTGCTGCACCTCATCTCTTATTGCTTGAACAACCTCCATCATTGAAGTGGTTAATGGAGTGTTCCTTCCAGTAAAGAGATCACTTTTCCTAGCCATAAATGTGAAAATCTTGGCCAGTTGTACCACAACAGGTAAGAGACTTGTAGGCTTTGGTACATCTGAAAGTTGTTTATTCAAGAAGACTTGAATAAATCTTGGATACATCAACCATCTTGATCCATGAGAGATGTGAGAAAGCATTCCATCTAAGATTAGCCTTGAAAAGTTGAACATACTATTTGTGGCCAATCCTACCAGTGCAGATGCAATGTTTGAACCAAATTGCTCCCAAGAAGTACTTTTAGAACTGATACAATGAAGAAGAACATGTACCAAATACTTCCAATGTGGACTAAACAAGGGCTTCTTAAATGTTGTTGTGTCAACCAAAGACCCTTCATATCCAATATCTCTCAGTGTATCCCAAAGAAGCTGCTTATCAAACCTAATAGCTCCTTCTGCATCATCAAACAATAAATCTTCACGGATTGATGCTTCAGTAATCTTGATATTCTTTCTAGCAACTTTAGCTTGAATATAAGATTCATCATTCTCCATATGTGTCCTTGCAGTTGCCCAAAACTGCTGTATCCAGGGCTCAATTACATCAGGTTCCACCAAAAGAGCATAACTGATTGGGGAACCAGTTAAAAAATCAATTATGTCATGGAAAATGACATTAGCCTCTGTTTTATCCAAATTCGCCACCATGTTGTGTTTAGAAACTGTGTGAAGATTAGCCATGGATGATTGTAAAAGAGATTGATTTGTGAATACGTAAGTATGTGAGAGAGAGAGAAATATAGAAAAGATTGATACGAATAAAGAGGAGAGGGAAAATCAAAAAGTAGTTATTTATAGGTAGGATTTGAAAAATCACAGCCCATAATAACAAAGTTACCGTTATTTGAATCTACCCCTCAATATTACCGTTGGAACAGTACGTTGACAAGACAATCAGCCTTTCCATCGCAAGACTTTCCGTGAGCAAGACTTTTAGATCAGTACTTTCATAAGACAAAACAACAGATTTTCCATCTTCTTCTCTATAATTACAAACATTTCATGTGGGCATGGTATTGCCTCCCCTTAAGCAAAGCACAGGACTGTCTAACTAACGAACCAGTCCTCCCCTTAAATGTAGCTTAATAATTAATCATTCCAATGCTTACCACCAAGTGATTGAATCTTGAAACATCAAAGCCTTTGGTGAGTAAATCAGCTACATTATCATCTGTGTGAACCTTAACAACATTAATGAGCCTGTGCTCGTAATAATCTCTGATGAAGTGATGCCTAATCTGAATATGCTTGGTCTTGGAGTGATAAACTGGATTCTTCACAATGCAAATTGTACTCTCATTATCAATGTTGATAGGAATATTCTTGAAGTTGAACCCATAGTCCAAGAGTTGATTCTGCATCCATAAAAATTGTCCACAACAGCTTGCAGCAGCCACATATTATGCTTCAGTAGAGGATGTTGCTGCAATAGTTTGCTTCTTACATTGCCAGGAGACTAATCTTCTTCCAAGATATTGGCAACCTCCAGTTGTTGATCTTCTATCATAGTTATCACCTGCATAATCACTATCTGAAAAGGCTTCTAAGTGAAAAGGTGAATCCTTTGGATACCACAACCCCAACTTAGGTTGTTGTTTCAAATAGCTAAAAATCCGTTTCACTGCATTCATATGAGAGATCTTAGGTGAGACTTGATATCTTGCATGAGACAAACAACAAACATAATTTCGTGCCTAGATGCGGAGGTACATAAGACAACCAATCATGGATCTCATACAATTTAACTTCAACAGGTTGTCCATCTTCATCCTTGCCCAATGAGTTGATAGATTTAATAGGTGTAGTAACTAGCTTCATAGCATCAAAATTGAACTTCTTAAGTATGTCAGATACATACTTGTCTTGACTTATGAAAATTCCCTCCTTTGATTGCTTAACTTGAAGTCCCAAAAAGAAAGTTAACTTACCCATTGAACTCATTTGAAATTCATTCTGCATCAGCTTCTCAAACTCCTTGACCATAGATTGTTTTGTAGCTCCAAATATGATATCATCTACATACACTTGAACCAACATGATATCCTTCTTATCTCTTTTAATAAACAAAGTCTTGTCAATAGCTCCTCTTCTGTAACCATGTTGCAATAAGAAAGTAGATAGCCTTTCATACCAGGCTCTTGGTACTTGATGAAGACCATAAAGAGCCTTAACAACCTTGTAGACTTTGTTTGGATGTGTAGGATCTTCAAAACCAGGAGGTTGTTTAACATATACTTCCTCTGTAATCTTGCCATATAAAAAGGCACTCTTGACATCCATCTGATAAACCTGAAATCCCATATATGATGCAAAAGCAAGGAAAATTCTAATGGCTTCAATCCTTGCTACAGGAGCAAATACTTCATCATAATCTACTCCTTCTTCTTGTCTATATCCTTGTGCTACTAACCGTGCCTTGTTCTTGATGACATTCCCTCTTTCATCTCTCTGACTCGAAAACCCATCTTGTACCAATGACTTTCTTTCCATCCGTAGATCACACACCCAAACTTCTCGGGTTTGAATTGAAGAAGTTCCTCTTGCATAGCTTCAACCCAACTCTCTTTAGTTAATGCTTGAGCAATGTTCCTGGGTTCTTCTTGAGAGATAAAACAAGTAAACAGGCATGTTTGATGATCCTTATGATTCAACCTATTCTGTTTATAGACAAAGCTAAGTATAGCATTATGAGGTTTAGAAAAACTCTTAGCTTTGTGTCTTGTAAGCCCTCTAGAGTTAGAAGGTCCAATGATTTGATCAGTAGGATGATTCTTATGAATTCTAAAGATAGGTGTGATTCGCTCCCAGACGGTCAAGTTTTGTCACACAAGCTAGCCACTTGTGAATGGCTAACCGTAACAAACTTAAAACAGTCTAGAAACAAATGCAATGAAGATCAGGAGAGTATAGTGTTTCCCCAGGTCGTTATGTCCCAACGAGCTGTGCGAGAATAGTCAAACGTGTAGTGATCGAGAAGATTTGAACGGATAAGGAGATATGATTGTGAATAATTATACCTAAAGAGAAAGTTTATAAATTACAGGGGCTTAAATGCAAATTAAAGGAAATTAAAAAGATAAACTATATTAAATAAACGCTATCACTATTTGTAAAATCTAATGTTTTTGATTTTTCTTTTATAAAACTTTATTAAAAACTACGTGACGTACAAAAGAAAATGTGAAACTGAAGCAATATTAATCCTAAAAATATGAAAATGATATTTTTACAAACCTAATGATAAGAGAAAATTTTAAGAAAAAGAAAATTATTTTTAAAACTATTTATCTAATTATTATTAATTAAAAACTATTTTCACTTAATTAATAATACCCTAAAATACAAGAAAATATGAAATAAAGCTAGAAAAATGAAATTATGACTTGGAAAAATCTAAAATAACTAAAAAGAATTTTCAAAACTATTTTTATATTTTTCTGATTATTTTTCTATTTTCTATGAATTAAAAACTATTTAAAACTACTTAAATTGCTAAAAATTACAAATTAAACTATGAAAAATCTGGAAAAATAATTTTTTTGCTTTTTATATTTATCTTAACCTAGGAAAAATGAAAACTTATTTTTTTGAAACTTTTCTGAATTAATTGTATTAAAAGCTAATTAAAAATGCCTAAAAACTGTTTTAAATCAAGAAAAATAGCAAACAGTGTTAGAAAAATATGAAAAATTCAGGAAAAGTCTACAATAATATTATGAATCTGATAAAAATATAAAAACAGGGGTTTGTGTGAAGGAAAATGAAACTGCAATACAAGTGCTTATGTAATAAGCACTTGAAATAAGCACAAGGCACTAGCTGGGAACCAAACTACCACAGAAGCTCTAATAAGCTATAACTACTAAAAATCAACAAGCTACAACTGACCTAAACCTTTGAGATTCAAACTACTATGATTTGAATGATTTGAAGTTAAGTGCTAAAACAGTTTTAGGTGCTACTTTGCAACTAGAAAATAAGCTACTAAATAAGCAAGAAACTGAAAACCAGATGTTGGGACCTCAAGAAGACCTGGCTAAGAGCTTAAAAACCAAAAATCAGACCTGGACAAGCTCTTATGAGCTTGTTGAGAAGCCTGCACAAACCCTGTGCAAACTCAGTGTTAACTGAGTTTGTGAACAGGGCAAATAAGCCCTGTTTGACAAGCTCTGTTGGAGCTTTTAAAAATTACTAAAAATCAATAAAAATCATTTTAAGTAACTTGACCAGTTGAAGTTTTAAAAACCAAAAGTCTCACTTGATTTGACCCAGAAATGACTTAATTAAAAATCAACTTAGGTTGGTTCAAAACTGGTTTTTGCAAATTTGACTTTTGACAGAAATGAGAGGTTTGACTTTATTGAACTTTGATCCCAATTTGTGGACTGATTATGTTGTTTCAAGGTGAAATAAAACTAGTGCAAGCCATCTCTATGTATCATAAACACAAAATAAGATTTTGATTTCACAAATCTCTAACAGTTATGAGATTAGGACAGTTAAATGGTAATTTTGACTTTTAAGATTCTAAGGTCCAAAGTTAAGACAGATATGAGTCAAATGGACTTAATGGATACTAAGTAGACAGATATCAAGCACAAATAAGAGCTCAAGCTCATACAAATCTATTGATCCAAACACTATTTTAGTGACAGATTTGAACTTTTAAACTAAGCCAGTTACTGATTTAACTCATTCAACCACTTAAAATAGATCTAGTATCCTAATTACCACTGATTAAACATGTCTAAACTATTATTGACCACAGATACCAATACAAGCACAATATGAAAACTGCATTAAAAATGAAAATGAGATAACAAGCTCACAAGTGTCCCAGCTATGATTGCAGCTTAAACCAAACCCAATACCACTATTCTAATCCATTTCCAACCCATTCCAAGCTTTGCAATTACCAAATACCATTTCCATGCCCATCTTGCCTTCTCAGTTGACTTTTGTTGACCAACAACCAATGTTGCTTGAAACTGAATGATAAGCTCACTAAAAGCTATAAGAAGCTTCAATGAGCTTATTTGAACTTAAAAATAAGCTTCTAAAGCTTTGGACATCAGAGTTTGAAACTAAAATTTGTAACAGTAACATGAAAATATGAAATTTAAGTGGAACCTTGAATTAACACTTGAAAACAGATTGTAATGATCAAACTACTTGAATTCAATACAGGAAAGCTTTAAGTTACAAAATTAGGAGACTAGCTAAGATAATTTAATAAAAACGACATACATGAATTTAAAAAAACTAAGTACTTCTTCCTTCTAGCTTCTTCTTCCTCTTTTATACACCCAAAATGTTTCTCTCTCTCCTCTGATCAAATCCCATCATAATTCTTGGCCATTGGATGAGTTTTATGCATATTGGCCATTGGATTAGTTTTTGGCGAGAAAGCTGGTTTTGACAGTGGGGCTCTGATTTAGCAACTAGGGGGGGTGGCATTAATTGTGGTGGGAAAGGTTGGTGAATATGATGATGAGGGGGAGGGATAAGGCTAAGGTGACTGGAGAGGGTGTAGGCAAGTGGTGGGAGGAAGAGGATAAAGTGGGCGTGATGAGTGTGTAAATACTCATCATTTTTGGTCAAATCTGAACTACAAAACGTTTAAAAATGCTCAGAAATGCATCAAAATACTGAAAATATCTCAAAATTGCATTTTATATGTTTCGGATGCAAAATCTTTAAAATCAGATGAAAAATGAGCTAAGTTTGCATAATTGGCAGTTTTAGTCCCCTAAGTTTCAAAAGTTGTCAGAAATAGTCCCTGAGCACTTAATTTCAAAAGAAAAGTCACCAAAGGTCCTTTTAAAATCATAAGTTGTCAAAATTAGTCCTTTGGTGAAAAATATCAAAAGTTTTGAGAAATTACAAATCTGGTCCTTCAAGTTTAAAAATTGGCAAAATTGGTCCTTGGAAAATTTGAAAATGTCAAGTTTGGTCCTTGCACTATGGAAACTTGTCAATTGTGGTCCCTTGAAACAACTTTGCAATATGGCAGCCTTGGTCCCTTGATTTTCAGAAATTGCACAAAAGGTCCTTGATTATACCTTTACACCCTTTGGTCCCTTGTCAAAACCCATTGTGACCCCTGCCTATCCAATTGACCCCCTGCCATTTTGAACCCTCCCTTTTAATATTACCACTGGTCAAATCCCAGTCAAACAAACACACTCGCCAAATCCACTTTCTTCCCCACCAACTAGCCTGCTTCTTCTGCAGAACCCAGACAACCATCCCCCCAGCTCACCTTTCACCCCCTTATCACTCCACCTCTCCTAACACTCCAAAAGGCATTAAATGCACCCCTCCCCCTAACACTCAACCCACACTGGCAAAATACGTTTTCCCGCCAAAATGCAATCAATGGCCAAAATCTTCTCAAGTGATCCAATGGCCTCAAATGAAAGTGGGATTTACTCAGAAGTCAAGTGGGAGCAATATTGGTGTATAAAAAGGAAGAAAGAGGAGGAGAGAGAGGAGTGAGTCCTTAGTTAGTTTTTAGTTTTAATTTAAGTTTTCCAGCTTTAGTCTAATTTCTCATGTATTAGAGAAACTTGGATCCTTTTATTTTACTGTCATTTTAAGTATTTTCAAGTAGTTAATTTAATTGTAATCTCATAATTGTAACCCTCTTTCATTAATGCAAATTTCTGTTTTAGATTTAATTTCTGTCTCAAGATAAATGGTTGTTAGTCTTGTTCAATTACTGTTACAATAAGCTCACATAAGCTTTTACAAGTTTATGTAAGCTTATTTGTTTGTCAGAAGCTGATTTCCAAGGTTTTTGAAAATAGTCAACGTAAGTCAAAGTTAGTCACTTTTCAAAAGTCAAAAAAAAAAGATTTCAGTTTAATTCTGTTCTAAAACTGTTTATTGGTTGAATTCAGTGGTTTTTAAGTCATTTTAGTCAAGTTTCAGTTAAACCTTTTTGTTAAAATGCATTTTAGTATCCTAAAGGGGTGTTTGGTTTAAGTGCTTAAATTGGTCAAAAACAAATTCCCACCCGTTTGACTTTCATAGTCAAACGGTTTTTAAGGTTTTAATCAAGTTTCAAACAGGTCTAATCAGTTTTAGCAAAGTTTTGTAGAATCCTTGTTTCTGTTTATATTTGTGCACAGGGCACCCCAGTTTCTGCACCCCAACTTTCTCAGCTTATTTATAAAAAAGCTTTATTCAGCAATCCTTTGGGGAAAAAAGTCAGTCTTCTAGGTGAACTTCATGAATCCATAAGCTCATAAGCATTACTCACCAGTAGCTTAATCAAATTAAGTTCAAAACAATCCTCTTGGACTGCTTTGAGATAGCATCACAGAGCTCACAAGCCACTTGCTCTTATTTTAGCTTCTCATAAGCTCTTTATAAGTGGTAAGAGGGCAAAAGTTAGTTAGGTGGTGGTCCTCATGACCCCATAAGCTCGTGTTCTTAGGTTTCCTTTAGCTTGCTTAAAATAAGCTAGAAAAGCCCCTAATGGGTCAAGCAAGATCTGCTACGTGCAGCCATTGTGCTTATTGGTTTAGATCTAGCTTATCTGCTTGATGGACTAGTGCATCTAGGATTAGTTGGCTTAATTAGATTGCATTTTAGATATGATAGCTTGTAGGTACTTAGCTCTAGCTTATTAGGATTAGTTCTAGCATTTATCTCCATTTAACTAGTTTTAAGATTTCCTAGTGTAGCTTATTTGCCAACCTGCTCTCCCCTCTTCTATTCTTTTTCAGTAGCTTATTTCCAGATTATTCATGACTGCATCTTGCTTATTTCGTGATGTAGATAGTTTATTCATGTCTCAGTTTAGTTCTTTTCTTCAACTGCTTATCCATGGTTCTTTTTAGCTCAAAAATCAGCATAAAAGTGTGTTTGGATTATCTGTCCTAACTGAGTTGGAATAAGCAGTCCCAACAGCTTATTCAGTGATTTTCATAAGCAAAGTTTTCACAAAAAGTTGTTATTTCAAGTAGCTTTTTAAGTCTCAAAAAGAAAATTTCAAAAAAAAAAAAATAAAGAACAAAAAGGTGGGGAGGCAAGCTCGAACCTGAGACCTCCCACCTTTGGAAGATGCTAAGAGTGTACCTGGAACCATTGCGCCCTTGGGTCTTTCTTGGTTTAGTTTACTCAGTTTAATACATAAGGTAGTTTGAGTAGTTTGGCTTATCTAGCTTATTCGATTTTTAGCAGCTTATTTAAAGAAGTCATATGCCCATTTTATTTTTCATAGGACCATTAGATCATCTAGTATTTTTACAAAAAGTTTCGTAATTTTCCTAAATGTTTTAGTATTTTTAATTAATTAATTAGTGTAAAATAGTTTTTAATTCATAATAAATAAATAAAAACTCAAAAAAATATTCCGCTTTTTCCTAAAATTATTTTTAGTCAATTAGAATGTAGGAAAATTGTTTTTACACTCGTAGGACTTTTATTTCACAAATTTTACGCTTTTTACTTCATGCACTCGCTGCATTTTTACATATAACATGCGTTTTCATTCTAGGTCACGTTTTTAGGTAATTTAGGTTTACGTTTTAATTAAAATAGTTTATTTAAGTTATTTTGTTTTATAAATCATAGAAAAATATCATTTTACAAATAGTGATAGCATTTATTTAATATATTTTATCTTTTTAATTTTCTTTAATTTGCATTTAAGCCCCTGTAATTTATATATTTTTTCTGTAGTTATAATCAATCAAATCTCTTTTCCGTTCAAATATCTCGATCACTATTCGTTTGGTGATTCATCGCATAGCTCGCTGGGACATAACGACCTGGGGAAACCTTATACTCCTCTGATCTTCATTGCATTTATTTCCAGACTGTTTTAAGTTTGTTACGGTTGACCATTCACAAGTGGTCGGCTTGCGTGATAAAACTTGACCGTCTGGGAGCGAATCAGGGCGGCAAAGGGTTGTTTGACTGGTGTTGACCAGGGAGTCCAAAAAGGGTAATGACAGGGGGGTCAAAAGGTATAAATGGCAGGGGGTCATAATGTTTTGACAAGGCTTGGTTTAATATATAACACAAGGGCCATTTTGTAATTCTGCCAAACTAAAGGGACCAAACCTGTAATTTCTCCAAAGTTAACACAAGGGCCAAAACTGACAAACTTCAATAGTACAAGGACTAGTTTTGACATTTTCAAATTTCCAAGGACTATTTTTGACAATTTACAAAGTTTAGGGACCTAAGTTGTAATTTTGCAAATTTAAATCTCAAGGACCAATTTTGACAACTCATGACTCCCTAGGGACTTGAAATGATATTTTTCTTTATTTAGATTTACCAGGGACTGTTTTTGACAACTTCAAACTTGGGGACTAAAACCGCCAATTATGCAAACTTGATACGCTTTTCACCGTGATTTTGATATTTTTAAATTTAAAACACATAAAACACTTATTTGTGATATTTTTATCATTTTGATGCATTTCGTGTTTTCGAGATGTTTTAGCAGCTTTAATTGGTACAAAAAATGATGAGTATTTAGACACTCATCAATCCCCCACACTAAGATATTGCTAGTCCCTAGCAATGTTTTGAGAAAATTAATGGATTTCATCTCTTTACCAAAAGCCATTACTTCTGGAGTAGCCAAATGTTTCAAGTAAGAACCTTGGTACACCGATAACCAAATGATTTTGAGCAAATCACCGACTTTTAACGATTTGATTTGTCTTTACCAGAAGCCGCTTGCTTCTGGACTAGCCAACTCTTAGATAAATTATCAATATTATCTTTGGTGAGCTGATTACCAATTATGGTTTTCCACTGCCTTTACCACAAGCCATAAACTTCGCGGCTAGCCAACTCTTCACTTTTAAGGATATGGGTGAAAGTGAATACCATACAATTTTGGGCAAATTGCAAGCTGTTAACGGATTTGAGATATCTTTACCAAGAGCCGCTTTGCTCTGGATTAGCCAATCCTTTTGTTTATTAGACATGGCTGATCGATAACCATAAGTTGAGTAAGTGCAAAACACTTACTCCAAAAAGATTTTGGGCCAAAATGGGGAATTAGGCGGTATAATTACATGATAAAATTCGTGAGAATTCCCCCACACTAGAAATGAATATTGCCCTCAATATTCAAAGTACCGGCGGTTATGCCGAAACATAAAACGTAAAAGGGAAATACTACGGCCATTATTTAGCAAGATTTTTTTGATGCTCTTATATACAACAAATGGGGAAACTCCCCACACTAGGTGGAATACACATGGGTGAAAACCCATGTAGCATGCTACTGTTTTTGATTCCCGAGTCGCTAGCTTGACTCGATCCCCGCATTCATTGGTTCATGGGGAAAGTTTGTAGATCCGACAACCACGTGGGGAATGTCCTTTCCAAAATAATGCTTCAATCGATGACCATTCACTTTAAAGTTTGGACCATCGGGTTGAGATAACTCAATGGTTCCATATGGAAATACTTTAGTGATGGTGAATGGTCCCTTCAGCGGATTTTAGTTTGCCCGAGAAAATCTTCAATCTTGAATTGAAAAGAAGGACTCGATCACCGACGCTTGAAAACGCTGGTTTTGATTTTGGAGTCATGAATCTTCTTTGTCTTTCTTTATAGATCAAAGAGTTCTCGTGATGCTTGATCACCTGAGTTCATTTAATTCATTCATTTGAACTTTCCTGATCACCACCTCAATATCGGTTGGCATGCTTCAAGGCCCATTATGCCTTGTGCTTAAGCTCAACCGGCAGATGACACGCCTTCCCGTACACAAGCTTGTATGGAGTACACCCGATGGGTGTTTTATAAGCCGCACTGAAGGCCCGAGTGCGTCATCTAGCTTATCCGACCAAGAGGCACGGTTTTCGCCAACCGTCCTCTCCAAAATTCTTTTAATCCCTCGGTTGGAAACTTCCACTTGCCCACTTGTTTGGGGGTGGTACGCAGTAGAGAGACAGTGAGTTACACCATACTTTTTGTCACACCCCCAAATTACCTGTTTTGCAGCGGAATGGAATTCCTAGGGATTGACTGTCATATAGCATCACAATCACAGTATATTGAACGCACCTAAAGTGTCGCTTTGAAAAATACATCGTTTGATTCAATAAAAATAATCAGAGTTACAAAGATAGGTCCCAAATGAAAGTTACTATGCACGGAAAATAAGTTTAGTACAAGTCAAACGATGTTTTTAAAGTTCATAAAACCCAAATGAGACGCGTCGTCATCGCGACTCCATGATGTGTCCACATGCATGCCATGATGTGAATGCCTTAGATACCTGAGATAAAACATGCTTAAAAAGGTCAACACAAAGGTTGAGTGAAATCCATAGGTTTAAGTAATTCGTTTGAACACAATCATCGTAGTGTGAGTTAAATGGTTCACACTCATCGCTGAAAACAAAATCGTATTTATTTCACTAAGTTCATGACACCAAAGCGTAACATCGCACCAATAAAAATTGGTAATCATCGCTTCATCGGCCCTAATAGGTAACTTGCCAAATTACCTTTACTGGTTCAATATAGTGCGCGATTTCCCTAACCGGGTCAATAAGAGCGGGTGTTAATTCCAATAGGCCTATTCACAATATTCGGCCACCGCAAGTGACTAATAGTTCATGATGTAGGGACTTCGAACATGGCAAATACTTAGTGACAATAAAACATTCGGATATAGCATGTAGTTCAAAGCATTTGTGTTCGATTAAAATGTAGCATGTATCTCCCCCAAGAGTTTGTAAAACAGTTAAAAGAGTAAAAGTGGGGCTATGAACTCACCGCTGGCAATGATTACGATGACAAAAGTGGGTACACCAAATATAGCGTGAATCTCAAAAATGACCTATTATGGATGATATGATATGTAATAAGTTGCAATGTAATGTTATGCATGCATTTCGTATGTTATTTATACCATTTGCGAGTTTTTGGAAAAATAATACTTTTCGTCGAAAAATACTCTTTTGACGTCTTGACCAATCTTAAATCACTTTGCAAGTATTTACGTCAAAATGTCATCCTACAATGGTTTTGTAATGATTTATAGTGAAATTATCACTTTTCGTCGTAAAACAATGTCGGCGGAAATTTCATGAAAGTGACAAAAATGGCTTCGAAAAACTAGTCGTAAATGGTGTACGTCGAACGTTAGGAAACGAACTCGACGGTTTTGGAAAGTATGTATCAAAATATAGAAGTTTCAGTTCAGGAGTTTTCGCCAAAAAGGTCTCGAACATAAAGATAATAAGGGTTAAAGATGGTGATTTTGTCTAATTGTTGTGTAAAAGTGAGTTTCGGCCAAGTTTGAGCAACCGTAATTAATTTATTAAAACTCCGCTATACAAACGGTTGATTGTTTTAGAAAATATGCTTGGTGATCTTGATTTTATTAGAAGACATTTCGTTCCAACAAGTTCCACATCATCGTTAAAAACAGCCCTCAATATGGTCATTGTAGTTACCGTAACACTTGTCTCGTAAAAATAATATAGTTTTTCTAAAATAATAGTTACGGCAATTTTATGAAAACGTGCATATCTTAGTCGTTTCAAACCGCTTTTCACGATATAATGCCCTTAGCTTCAATCAAAGTATACTAATATATTTTTGATAAGTCGAAATAATTTGTAAAGCTTAGGACTCGCTTTTGACTCATAAAGATAAAAATAGTATGCTGAAATTTCTGAAAAATATATATTTCGTCGTCAAACTTGTAAAATCCATAACTTCTTCGTTATAACTCCGCTTAATCCGTCAAGCGGCCACGGATACGTTTTAAAGTATATTTTCTAAATATCAAGGCCAAAATTTCGTGCCTACTGTCGGATTTTCCAGAAAAATAAAACAAGGACAGAACACTTTTTATACTTATCGAAAATAGTTTTTCTCGTACTAAACTTATTCCAATCCCTTCAAATCAACTCCAAAGCTAATCTAATCCTACCATACACCTTCTTAGGGTGTCATGGGTTCCTAAACATCATCAAGACCAACATATACCAAGGGGATAATTATAGGATGACCTTATATATATATAACACTAAAAATCATGTAAAAATGGTATAAACAACACAAGTCATGCATGTTTGCTCCAAAAATGAAGAGATACTTATGAAATGAAAAGGAAAGATGAAAAATATAAATGATATGCTTACAAGTTAATATGATGAGGTGCAAAGAACAAGGTTTAGCCTAAACACTCTAGGTTTTTATTTCAAAACCTTATAAAGAGTGTGATTCTAGATTGTATATAACTTGAACTTGAAAAATTTATAATCCCTTGTTGAACTCTTGATGATGACCGGTTATGAGAGGAACCAAAAGAGAGAAGGAAAAAAAAACTTTCTACTAACACTTGTAAATATGTGAGAATGAAATGAGATGAATGAATCATGTAAGACTTTTATGTAAGAGTAAAAATCAATACAATCAAAAACCATACCATCATTTATTACTACCCTCCCCTTGGTCGGCCAAGGGGGAGGGATTTGGTAAAAATCTATTTTTTTTTTTTTTTTTATATGTATAAGTATATATTTGTTAAAAGGTGTAATTGTTAAAATGTATAAGTAAAGGTAAATGGAAATTTTTAGGTAAAAGTAATTTTTAATAGATCAAAATAGAGTATAATGATGTTATAAAAATTGTAAAAATACATTCCTTGTGAAATTTGAGTGATAAAATAATTATCGTGCAGTTTTTAAGAAAAACGTCGTAATAATATAAATTTAACGATTTATATACAAAATAAATTTAAAACACTAGGTAAACTAAAAATATAGTTTTATAAACTAAACATAAGTATAAAAATATATCGGGATCATTTTTAGAAATAACGGATTAAATGTTCAAAATAATAATTTACGCGATAGCGTTTATTTAATATAAAATTAACGCGTTAAATGTGAAATGTAAAATCATGAATGAACTAATATGATGCAAATGATGTTAATGAAATGTAGACTAAACTTAGTCCATATGAAATGTTCGTGATGATATGATCATGAATTCGCCGCTAAACCATAAAGGTTACGCGAATTTGGAACACGTAAACCTAGTTTACGATAAATGTTGAAATAGTGAGGCATAAATTGTTTCGAGAAATGACCTGAAATTGCGAGTTGTCACATTCGCCCATCCAAAAAGGAATTCAGTCCCTGAATTCAGTTCGTGTTAGTCTATCGAATTTTTGAGTTTGTGATGAATATCGAGGAAAGAAGACATGGAGAAGTGTCGTTACGGTTGTCGATGATTAAGAATGTACAAAACATCGTAGTAGAGAAAATATTGGGTGGGTATCTCCGATGAGTAACACTTTGACTTTGAAATATGTGAAGATTTTGCTTGCACTAAGATTTATAATTAACTGCTCCCAACATAACATGATCCCTCCAGAATTAGACATAGTTAGCTAGGCTATGTATAATTAAGGAACGATGATGTGACGTTCGGTTTAGTTGTTATAACTCTCGATGCTTACAAGGATTTAAACTGTGTCGTTAAAATGGTCGATAAAGTAAAAAGAAGTAAAATTCTCGAAAGTAATAACAAATCGGAAAGAAAATAAGTACGATAGATGAGAATATTTTACAACGAGTGGTTTAGCAAAAATAGTACATCCTAAGTTATAAAGATTCGGATACGATGAAAAAAAATAAATAAACTTAGTACAACATAGTACATAAGGAAAATTAAGACTGTTAGTTTCCAAACTTCTTCGCCTTCCGCGTTGTTGTGACCATGACAAGCTTCTCCTCCTCCTAACATGTATGCATTCCCATGAGCACCTTCAACTGGTTGACCTTGGTTTTGAGGACATTGATTCCGATAGTGTCCTTGTTCCCCACATCCAAAGCATGTGACTACGGCTTTACCTTTACAATCCCGGCTAGATGTCCCTGTTTGGCATTTGTGGCACTTGGCGGGGCAAGGACCCGAGTGATGAAAATTACATCGATTACATAGTGGGTGTGTTCCAAAGATACCCTCTACCTCTCATTGGTGCAAAATGACATAAACCATTCCCGCTTATTGCCTTCTATTTTGTTGTTGATGATGGTTAGTGTTGCGGTTTTGGTTGTTGTTGTTATAACCTCCTTGGTCGTTTTCCCATTTCCTTTTGTTGTTGTTGAGTTGGTTATCGTCGTTGTTGTTGTTGTTTTGGTTATTGTGATAGTTGGTGCGGTTGTTGGGGTTGTTGTTTTGGTTGGTGTTGGTGTACTTACCTCTCTTCACTACCGGGCCATGAGCTTTTGAGTCACCCTAATAGCTTCCTCGATTGTTTGTGGATCAAACGACGTCACATCTCCTTGAATAACCCTGAAGTCCCCGATAAAAGCCTCTAGTAACTTCTCGCTATCCGAAACCATCGATGGGCATAACACGGCCAATTCTTGAAACCTTCGAATGTAAGTGTCAATATCATACCCAATTGTTACTAGTTCATAGAATTGCTCCAACTTTTCACTTCCGACGAGGACAAAATTTCTTAGTTACCAAACCCTTGAATTGCTCCCAAGTAAGCTTGAAAGCATTCTCCATTCCCATCGGTTGAGCATATGAGTTCCACCACGACAATGCTCCATCGAGTAGTGTATCGGTAGCAAACTTGACCTTACTATCATCCGGCAATTACACAAAAAAACACGGACTCCAATTTCTCGAACCATCGCACCATGGCAGTGGCTCCTTCCGTCCCTTTAAACTTGGTGGGATCTCCACTTTTGAAATCCTTGTAAGAAAAAATCTTAACTCCGATCCTCCTCAGATTTCTAGTAGCAAAGAAGAAGCCTTGCGGCTTCAAAGCAGCTGCTGGCCTCGCAAGCAGCAAGCAGCCCACCGCTTCCCTTTCAATCCTTAGTGCCTCTGCTACACTATCCCTTACCAACTTTTGAATAGCCGCTTGAGTCATTTTAGGTGTGGCTTTCTGCCATATCTTCTTCAAAACAAGAGGAAATGTGAGACGAGCAAAACCGATGTTAATAATAAACGCTCCAAAGAAATGTGGTAAGAAATGATAAGTTTGAGGTTATTTTTCAAAATGATCGACGGTTTCCGAAAAGATGGGTTATGAGGTGTTGTAAGTGCTTCAAATGTATAATGGTTTAGTGACTTAATGTGTGAATAAAGTGTAACTCGACATGTTAGTGATGAAACAAAGGAGTGAGAGTGACTTCGCCCTACTTAAAGGTTTATCTCGGCATTCGACGCGTATCGGTGATGAGTCAATTGATATTGAAATTTTGATGGGGAATAACAAGGCATTCTCGACATTGGAGTATGAAGAAAGAATAATGGAATGGGCATTTAAAGGCATCCATGTGACAATCGTTATGAAATGAAAGTAAATAACTTGAAAAATGTATGATAAATCGCTTGCAAAGTAAACATGCACTTATGATGAAATGATGAGATGCTATGATGATGTAGTTATAGTCTAGGGTCAATGATGCAACCTAGTTCTCTATAACCGAAGCTCAGATGCCAATCTGTCACACCCCCAAATTACCATTTTTTGCCGGAATGGAATTCCGGGATTGATCGTCATAGCATCACAATCACAGTTATATTGAACGACCTAGAGTGTCGTTTGGAAAAACACATCGTTTGATTCAATAAAAATAATCAGAGTTACAAAGATAGGTCCCAAATGAAAGTTACTATGCACGGAAAATAAGTTTAGTACAAGTCAAACGATGTTTTTAAAGTTCATAAAACCCAAATGAGACGCGTCGTCATCGCGACTCCATGATGTGTCCACATGCATGCCATGATGTGAATGCCTTAGATACCTGAGATAAAACATGCTTAAAAAGGTCAACACAAAGGTTGAGTGAAATCCATAGGTTTAAGTAATTCGTTTGAACACAATCATCGTAGTGTGAGTTAAATGGTTCACACTCATCGTTGAAAACAAAATCGTATTTATTTCACTAAGTTCATGACACCAAAGCGTAACATCGCACCAATAAAAATTGGTAATCATCGCTTCATCGCAGCCTAATAGGTAACTTGCCAAATTACCTTCGGTTCAAATATAGTGCGCGATTTCCCTAACTGGGTCAATAAGAAATGCGGAGTGTTAATTCCAATAGGCCTATTCACAATATTCGGCCACTCAGTGACTAATGGTTCATGATGTAGGGACTTCTAACATGGCAAATACTTAGTGACAATAAAACATTCGGATATAGCATGTAGTTCAAAGCATTTGTGTTCGATTAAAAATGTAGCATGTATCTCCCCCAAGAGTTTGTAAACAGTTAAAAGAGTAAAAGTGGGGCTATGAACTCACCTGTTGCAATGATTACGATGACAAAAGTGGTACAATCAAATATAGCGTGAATCTCAAAAATGACCTATTATGGATGATATGATATGTAATAAGTTGCAATGTAATGTTATGCATGCATTTCGTATGTTATTTATACCATTTGCGAAGTTTTGAAAAATAATACTTTTCATCGAAAAATACTCTTTTGACGTCTTGACCAATCTTAAATCACTTTACAAGTATTTACGTCAAATGTCATCCTACAATGGTTTTGTAATGATTTATAGTGAAATTATCACTTTTCGTCGTAAAACAATGTCGGCGGAAATTTCATGAAAGTGACAAAAATGGCTTCGAAAAACTAGTCGTAAAATGGTGTACGTCGATCGTTAGGAAACGAACTCGACGGTTTTGGAAAGTATGTATCAAGATATAGAAGTTTCAGTTCAGGAGTTTTCGTCAAAAAGGTCTCGAACATAAAGATAATAAGGGTTAAAGATGGTGATTTTGTCTAATTGTTGTGTAAAAAGTGAGTTTCGGCCAATTTTGAGCAACCGTAATTAATTTATTAAAACTCCGCTATACAAACGGTTGATTGTTTTAGAAAATATGCTTGGTGATCTTGATTTTATTAGAAGACATTTCGTTCCAACAAGTTCCACATCATCGTTAAAAACAGCCCTCAATATGGTCATTGTAGTTACCGTAACACTTGTCTCGTAAAAATAATATAGTTTTTCAGAAAATAATAGTTACGGCAATTTTATGAAAACGTGCATATCTTAGTCGTTTCAAATCCGTTTTCTACGTATTATACGTCCTTAGCTTCGAATCAAAGTATACTAATATATTTTTGATAAGTCGAAATAATTTGTAAAGCTTAGGACTCGTTTTTGACTCGTACAAGATAAAAATAGTATGCTGAAATTTCAGAAAAATATATATTTCGTCGTCAAACTTGTAAAATCCATAACTTCTTCGTTATAACTCCGTTTTAATCCGTTCAAGCGGCCACGGATTCGTTTTAAAGTATATTTTCTAAATATCAAGGCCAAAATTTCGTGCCTACTGTCGGATTTTCCAGAAAAATAAAACAAGGACAGAACACTTTTATACTTATCGAAAATAGTTTTTCTCGTACTAAACTTATTCCAATCCCTTCAAATCAACTCCAAAGCTAATCTAATCCTACCATACACCTTCTTAGGGTGTCATGGGTTCCTAAACATCATCAAGACCAACATATACCAAGGGGATAATTATAGGATGACCTTATATATATATAACACTAAAAATCATGTAAAAATGGTATAAACAACACAAGTCATGCATGTTTGCTCCAAAAATGAAGAGATACTTATGAAATGAAAAGGAAAGATGAAAAATATAAATGATATGCTTACAAGTTAATATGATGAGGTGCAAAGAACAAGGTTTAGCCTAAACACTCTAGGTTTTTATTTCAAAACCTTATAAAGAGTGTGATTCTAGATTGTATATAACTTGAACTTGAAAAATTTATAATCCCTTGTTGAACTCTTGATGATGACCGGTTATGAGAGGAACCAAAAGAGAGAAGAAAAAAAACTTTCTACTAACACTTGTAAATATGTGAGAATGAAATGAGATGAATGAATCATGTAAGACTTTTATGTAAGAGTAAAAATCAATACAATCAAAAACCATACCATCATTTATTACTACCCTCCCCTTGGTCGGCCAAGGGGGAGGGATTTGGTAAAAATCTATTTTTTTTTTTTTTTTTTTATATGTATAAGTATATATTTGTTAAAAGGTGTAATTGTTAAAATGTAGGAAAATGTATAAGTAAAGGTAAATGGAAATTTTTAGGTAAAAGTAATTTTTAATAGATCAAAATAGAGTATAATGATGTTATAAAAATTGTAAAAATACATTCCTTGTGAAATTTGAGTGATAAAATAATTATCGTGTAGTTTTTAAGAAAACGTCGTAATAATATAAATTTAACGATTTATATACAAAATAAATTTAAAACACTAGGTAAACTAAAAATATAGTTTTATAAACTAAACATAAGTATAAAAATATATCGGGATCATTTTTAGAAATAACGGATTAAATGTTCAAAATAATAATTTACGCGATAGCGTTTATTTAATATAAAATTAACGCGTTAAATGTGAAATGTAAAATCATGAATGAACTAATATGATGCAAATGATGTTAATGAAATGTAGACTAAACTTAGTCCATATGAAATGTTCGTGATGATATGATCATGAATTCGCCGCTAAACCATAAAGGTTACGCGAATTTGGAACACGTAAACCTAGTTTACGATAAATGTTGAAATAGTGAGGCATAAATTGTTTCGAGAAATGACCCGAATTGCGAAGTTGTCACATTCGCCCATCCAAAAAGGAATTCACCCCTGAATTCAGCTCGTGTTAGTCTATCGAATTTTTGAGTTTGTGATGAATATCGAGGAAAGAAGACATGGAGAAGTGTCGTTACGGTTGTCGATGATTAAGAATGTACAAAACATCGTAGTAGAGAAAATATTGGGTGGTATCTCATGAGTAACACTTTGACTTTGAAATATGTGAAGATTTTGCTTGCACTAAGATTTATAATTAATCGCCCCAACATAACATGATTCCTCCATAATTAGACATAGTTAGCTAGGCTATGTATAATTAAGGAACGATGATGTGACGTTCGGTTTAGTTGTTATAACTCTCGATGCTTACAAGGATTTAAACCGTGTCGTTAAAATGGTCGATAAAGTAAAAAGAAGTAAAATTCTCGAAAGTAATAACAAATCGGAAAGAAAATAAGTACGATAGATGAGAATATTTTACAACGAGTGGTTTAGCAAAAATAGTACATCCTAAGTTATAAAGATTCGGATACGATGAAAAAAAATAAATAAACTTAGTACAACATAGTACATAAGGAAAATTAAGACTGTTAGTTTCCAAACTTCTTCAGTCTTCCGCGTTGTTGTGACCATGACGAGCTTCTCCTCCTCCTAACATGTATGCATTCCCATGAGCACCTTCAACTGGTTGACCTTGGTTTTGAGGACATTGATTCCGATAGTGTCCTTGTTCCCCACATCCGAAGCATGTGACTACGGCTTTACCTTTACAATCCCTGGCTAGATGTCCCGGTGTTTGGCATTTGTGGCACTTGGCGGGGCAAGGACCCGAGTGATGAAAATTACATCGATTACATAGTGGGTGTGTTCCAGATACCCTCTACCTCTCATTGGTGCAGCGACATAAACCATTCCCGCTTCTTGCATTCTATTTTGTTGTTGATGATGGTTAGTGTTGCGGTTTTGGTTGTTGTTGTTATAACCTCCTTGGTCGTTTTCCCATTTCCTTTTGTTGTTGTTGAGTTGGTTATCGTCGTTGTTGTTGTTGTTTTGGTTATTGTGATAGTTGGTGCGGTTGTTGGGGTTGTTGTTTTGGTTGGTGTTGGTGTACTTACCTCTTCACTACTGGGCCATGAGCTTTTAAGTCACCCTAATAGCTTCCTCGATTGTTTGTGGATCAAACGAAGTCACATCTCCTTGAATAACCTCGAAGTCCCCATAAAGCCTCTAGTAACTTCTCGTTATCCAAACCATCGATGGGCATAACACGGCCAATTCTTGAAACCTTCGAATGTAAGTGTCAATATCATACCCAATTGTTACTAGTTCATAGAATTCTGTCTCCAACTTTTTCACTTCCGATTTGAGGACAAAATTTCTTAGTTACCAAACCCTTGAATTGCTCCCAAGTAAGCTTGAAAGCATTCTCCATTCCCATCGGTTGAGCATATGAGTTCCACCACGACAATGCTCCATCGAGTAGTGTACTCGTAGCAAACTTGACCTTACTATCATCCGGCAATTACACAAAGAAAAACACGGACTCCACTTTCTCGAACCATCGCACCATGGCAGTGGCTCCTTCAGTCCCTTTAAACTTGGTGGGATCTCCACTTTTGAAATCCTTGTAAGAACAGCTCTTAACTCCGGATCCTCCTGCATTTCTAGTAGCAAAGAAGAAGCCTTTCAAGGCTTCAGAATTGCGCTGCCTCGGCAGCCAGCAGCAGCCACCGTTTCCCTTTCAATCCTTAATGCCTCTGCTACACTATCCCTTACCAACTTTTGAATAGCCGCTTGAGTCATTTTAGGTGTGGCTTTCTTTCTGCGCATATCTTCTTCAAAACACGAGGAAATGTGAGACGTAGCAAAATCCGATGTTAATAATAAGCGCTTCAAAGAAATGTGATAAGAAACGATAAGTTTGAGGTTATTTTTCAAAATGATCGACGGTTTCCGAAAAGATGGGTTATGAGGTGTTGTAAGTGCTTCAAATGTATAATGGTTTAGTGACTTAATGTGTTAGTAACGTGTAACTCGACATGTTAGTGATGAAACAAAGGAGTGAGAGTGACTTCGCCCTACTTAAAGGTTTATCTCGGCATTCGACGTTATCGGTGATGAGTCAATTGATATTGAAATTTTGATGGGGAATAACAAGGCATTCTCGACATTGGAGTATGAAGAAAGAATAATGGAATGGGCATTTAAAGGCATCCATGTGACAATCGTTATGAAATGAAAGTAAATAACTTGAAAAATGTAATATAAATCGCTTGCAAAGTAAACATGCACTTATGATGAAATGATGAGATGCTATGATGATGTAGTTATAGTCTAGGGTCAATGATGCAACCTAGTTCTCTATAATCAAGCTCATGCCAATCACACCCCCAAATTACCTGCTTTGCAGCGGAATGGAATTCCTGGGGATTGACTGTCATAGCATCACAATCACAGTTATATTGAACGACCTAGAGTGTCGTTTGGAAAAACACATCGTTTGATTCAATAAAAATAATCAGAGTTACAAAGATAGGTCCCAAATGAAAGTTACTATGCACGGAAAATAAGTTTAGTACAAGTCAAACGATGTTTTTAAAGTTCATAAAACCCAAATGAGACGTCCGTCATCGACTCCATGATGTGTCCAAATGCATGCCATGATGTGAATGCCTTAGATACCTGAGATAAAACATGCTTAAAAAGGTCAACACAAAGGTTGAGTGAAATCCATAGGTTTAAGTAATTCGTTTGAACACAATCATCGTAGTGTGAGTTAAATGGTTCACACTCATCGTTGAAAACAAAATCGTATTTATTTCACTAAGTTCATGACACCAAAGCGTAACATCGCACCAATAGAAATTGGTAATCATCGTTTCATCGCCACCCTAATAGGTAACTTGCCAAATTACCTATCGTTCAAATATAGTGCTTCGATTTCCCTAACTGGGTCAATAAGAGCGGAGTGTTAATTCCAATAGGCCTATTCACAATATTCGCCCACCGCAAGTGACTAATGGTTCATGATGTAGGGACTTCTAACATGGCAAATACTTAGTGACAATAAAACATTCGGATATAGCATGTAGTTCAAAGCATTTGTGTTCAATTAAAAATGTAGCATGTATCTCCCCCAAGAGTTTGTAAAACAGTTAAAAGAGTAAAAGTGGGGCTATGAACTCACCTGCTGCAATGATTACGATGACAAAAGTGGATACACTGAAATATAGCGTGAATCTCGAAAATGACCTATTATGGATGATATGATATGTAATAAGTTGCAATGTAATGTTATGCATGCATTTCGTATGTTATTTATACCATTTGAAGTTTTGGAAAAATAATACTTATCGTCGAAAAATACTCTTTTGACGTCTTGACCAATCTTAAATCACTTTACAAGTATTTACGTCAAATGTCATCCTACAATGGTTTTGTAATGATTTATAGTGAAATTATCACTTTTCGTGTAAAACAATGTCGTTGGAAATTTCATGAAAGTGACAAAAATGGCTTCGAAAAACTAGTCGTAAAATGGTGTACGTCGATCGTTAGGAAACGAACTCGACGGTTTTGGAAAGTATGTATCAAGATATAGAAGTTTCAGTTCAGGAGTTTTCGTCAAAAAGGTCTCGAACATAAAGATAATAAGGGTTAAAGATGGTGATTTTGTCTAATTGTTGTGTAAAAAGTGAGTTTCGGCCAATTTTGAGCAACCGTAATTAATTTATTAAAACTCCGCTATACAAACGGTTGATTGTTTTAGAAAATATGCTTGGTGATCTTGATTTTATTAGAAGACATTTCGTTCCAACAAGTTCCACATCATCGTTAAAAACAGCCCTCAATATGGTCATTGTAGTTACCGTAACACTTGTCTCAGTTAAAAATAATATAGTTTTTCGAAAATAATAGTTACGGCAATTTTATGAAAACGCATATCTTAGTCGTTTCAAATCTGCTTTTCTATTATACGTCCCTTAGCTTCAATCAAAGTATACTAATTTATTTTTGATAAGTCGAAATAATTTGTAAAGCTTAGGACTCGTTTTTGACTCGCACAAAATAAAAATAGTATGCTGAAATTTCAGAAAAATATATATTTCGTCGTCAAACTTGTAAAATCCATAACTTCTTCGTTATAACTCCGTTTTAATCCGCAAGCGCCACGGATTCGCTTTAAAGTATATTTTCTAAATATCAAGGCCAAAATTTCGTGCCTACTGTCGGATTTTCCAGAAAAATAAAACAAGGACAGAACACTTTTTATACTTATCGAAAATAGTTTTTTCGCACTAAACTTATTCCAATCCATTCAAATCAACTCCAAAGCTAATCTAATCCTACCATACACCTTCTTAGGGTGTCATGGGTTCCTAAACATCATCAAGACCAACATATACCAAGGGGATAATTATAGGATGACCTTATATATATATAACACTAAAAATCATGTAAAAATGGTATAAACAACACAAGTCATGCATGTTTGCTCCAAAAATGAAGAGATACTTATGAAATGAAAAGGAAAGATGAAAAATATAAATGATATGCTTACAAGTTAATATGATGAGGTGCAAAGAACAAGGTTTAGCCTAAACACTCTAGGTTTTTATTTCAAAACCTTATAAAGAGTGTGATTCTAGATTGTATATAACTTGAACTTGAAAAATTTATAATCCCTTGTTGAACTCTTGATGATGACCGGTTATGAGAGGAACCAAAAGAGAGAAGAAAAAAAACTTTCTACTAACACTTGTAAATATGTGAGAATGAAATGAGATGAATGAATCATGTAAGACTTTTATGTAAGAGTAAAAATCAATACAATCAAAAACCATACCATCATTTATTACTACCCTCCCCTTGGTCGGCAAGGGGAGGGATTTGTAAAATCTATTTTTTATATGTATAAGTATATATTTGTTAAAAGGTGTAATTGTTAAAATGTAGGAAAATGTATAAGTAAAGGTAAATGGAAATTTTTAGGTAAAAGTAATTTTTAATAGATCAAAATAGAGTATAATGATGTTATAAAAATTGTAAAATACGTTCCTTGTGAAATTTGAGTGATAAAATAATTATCGCGCTTTTTAAGAAAACGTCGTAATAATATAAATTTAACGATTTATATACAAAATAAATTTAAAACACTAGGTAAACTAAAAATATAGTTTTATAAACTAAACATAAGTATAAAAATATATCGATCATTTTAGAAATAACGGATTAAATGTTCAAAATAATAATTTACGCGATAGCGTTTATTTAATATAAAATTCACGCGTTAAATGTGAAATGTAAAATCATGAATGAACTAATATGATGCAAATGATGTTAATGAAATGTAGACTAAACTTAGTCCATATGAAATGTTCGTGATGATATGATCATGAATTCGCCGCTAAACCATAAAGGTTACGCGAATTTGGAACACGTAAACCTAGTTTACGATAAATGTTGAAATAGTGAGGCATAAATTGTTTCGAGAAATGACCTGAAATTGCGAGTTGTCACACTTTTGCATGACTCTATCAAACTGGTCATTGCAAAAATGCGTACCACGATCACTTATTATAGCTCGTGGAGTTCCAAACCTAGCAAAAAGAGATTTTAAAAATTTCACAACAACTCGGGCATCGTTGGTAGGCAAAGCTGATTTGCGGCAAACCGTCCAGTTATCTCACACAAGCTAGCCACTTGTGTATGGCTAACCGTAAGAAACTTAAAACAGTTCGCATAACAAATGCAATGAAGTCAAGGAGAGTATAGTGTTTCCCCGGGTCGTTATGTCCCAACGAGCTGTGCGATGAATCACCAAACGTATAGTGATCGGGTGAATTTGAATGGGAAAAGGATTGTGATTGATTCTACCTAAAGAAAAAGTATATAAACTACAGGGGCTTAAATGCAAATTAAAGAAAATTAAAAAGATAAAATATATTAAATAAACGCTATCACTATTTTTAAACTGATGTTTTTGATTACAAATTTAACTTAAAAACTACGTGACGTACAAAAGAAAATGTAAAACTGAAACAATATTAATCCTAAAAATATGAAAATGACATTTTTACAAACCTAATGATAATAGAAAATTTTTAGAAAAATAAAATTATTTTTATAACTATTTAATTAATTATTATTAATTAAAAACTAATTTTAACTATTTAATAATACCCTAAAATACAAGAAAATATGAGATAACGCTAGAAAAATGAAATTTTGACTTATAAAAATCTAAAATATCTAAAGAGAATTTTCAAAACTAATTTTGTATTTTTCTGATTATTTTTCTATTTTCTATGAATTAAAAACTATCTAAAACTAATTAAATTGCTAAAAATTACAAATTAAACTATGAAAAATCTGGAAAAATTATTTTTTTGCTTTTTATATTTATCTTAACCTAGGAAAAATGAAAACTTATTTTTTTGAAGTTTTTCTGATTTAATTGTATTAAAAGCTAATTAAAAATGCCTAAAACTGTTTTAAATGTAGAAAAATAGCAAATGAATAGTGAAAAATATGAAAACTTCCAGAATATTATAAAATATTATTCTAAATATAGTAAAAATAATAAAAGTGGTGCAGGTGTTCAATAATTAGGTTCTGTAGTGAAAAGTGCTTATAAATAAGCACTAAAAATAAGCTATAAGTACCAAATGAGCACCAAATTATCACAGAAGCTATAGTATGCTAAAATTACTTAAAAACAACATATTCCAACTATCCTAAACCTCTGAACAACAATCTACAATGATATGGGTCTATTTAAGCACTAGTGCCAAATGTACTCTTTATGTACTAACTTTAATCTCTTGTTAAGCCAGCTTATAAAAATCACAAAAATAAACTAAAATCACCATGAAAACCACTACCAACCAAAGTGTCTAAATCCAGAATTTCAGCTAATAAGGACTAAAATTGAGGAAACTAAAAATGCAAAAGTGGAAGCTATGGAAACGGGTCAAAATGAGCTATTAAGCTTGCATAAGCTAATAAAAAGCTACCACTACTGAACCAAAGGTTGAATAAGCTATAAACAAGTTATGGGAACTTAGAATAAGCAACAACAACAAGAAAAAAACACACTAAATAAGCAAATATAAGGAATAAGCAAAACGGGAGTTTTGTGAAAAAGGGCTTAAAAGAAGCTAATGAATAAACAGTTAATAAGCTAAGTAGAGATAAACTAATATTTTTCTAATTAAGATGAGCAACTAAACTTTAATATCCCAAAATCTTATATCCTAAATCCTAATGGTAAGATCACAATAAAATTACAAAGTTTATTCAAAAACGGGTTTTTATGAAATTTTGACTTTTGGACGTAATTGAAAACTTGACTTATTTGAACTTTGATCTTAATTTGCCAACCTAATATGATGTTTTAAGCTAAAGCAAAGTTACATAAGGCTACTCCACTGAATTCTAAGCACAAATCAAACTTTTGATTTTCAAAAATTTCCAAATGACTTGAGATTAAGACAGTTTAAAAGTGATTTTGACTTAAGAGCTATGCAGAAGCAATTAGATGAACAAAATGATTCAAGCTACCTATATTAAGATCGAAAGTAGACAGAATTGAAGCACAAACCAAAGCTTAAACTTGATTACACTCACTGATCCAAACACTCTCATATGAACTGAGAGCTATACCAATGACTGCTATCCTCAACCTTAACCTATTCTAAAAGCTTAATATGACTATAACTACTAAATAAATCATCTAATCCTACGAATTAACATATGACCACAAGCATTGAAGCAATCATGAATTAAAATTGAAACAGAAATGGACTCAAGAACTTACATGATTCTGCCAAAGTAACAAGCTACTGAAATCAATGGAATAGTACAATACCCACTTTCCAACCCATTTTGACTAACTAAACCCATTTCTAACTCTGCATCATCAAATATCATGACCAAATCCAAATCAGCTTCAAAGAGCTTGACTTTTGTTGACCAAACATGAAAATTGCTTGAATCTATTTTATAAGCTTACTAAAAGCTATATGAAGCTTAAATAAGCTTTTTTAAGTTAAGAATAAGCTACTTGGAGCATGAGTACAAAAGCTTGAAACTCAATTTATTAACAAGGATATAAAAACATCAAACTTAAATGAAACCTTGAATTAATACTTGAAATGAGTTACAATGACTAAATGGCTTAGGTTTAATACAATAAAGCTTAAGATTACATTTTAAAACACTAATTGAGATAATTTAGTAAAAAACGACATACAAGGAAATTTAAAACTAACTACTACCCTTTTCTTGCTTCTCTTTCTTCTATTTATACAACTAAATGTCTTCCACTTGTCTTCTCGATCACCTACTAATAATCTCACCATTGGATTATTTGAAGCCCCTTTTAGCCGCTGATGGCTTTTGGCGGAAAACATTTTTGCCGCTTGGTTCCGATAGCTTGACAGGGAAGGAAGCATTTAATGCATCTTGGCTTGGGGTGCTTGGAGTGATAAGGGTGGGTGTGATGATGATGGAGTTGGTGTTGGAAGAGTCAGGGCATAGGTGTGATGATGGAGAGGGAGGGAAAAGGAAACCCGTGAGTGGTTTGACTGGATATTAATAATAGGCAAAGGGGTCAAAGGTGATATTGGACTGGTTCATAGGTGGGTTTGGCAGGGGGTCACAAGGTGTATATGGCAGGGGTCCAAATGGGTTTTGGCTTAGGTTATTAATACAAGGACTTGTTTTGCAATTTCGAAAGTACAAGTGGACCAAAGTGCCATTTTGATTTTCCAGGGACCAATCATGCACATTCTGAAATTATAATCCAAGGGCCAAACTTGACAATCTCTAATATTCCAGGGACCAAACTTGTCATTTTTGAAACTCAAAGGACTAAACTTGTAATTTCTCAAAACTTTTGACATTTTTCACCAAAGGACTAATTTTGACAACTTATGATTTTAAAAGGACCTTTGGTGATTTTTCTTTGAAATAAGTGCTCAGTGGACTATTTCTCGACAATTTTTGAAACTTGGGGACAAATCGCCAATTATGCAAACTTAGCTCATTTTTCATCCGATTTTAAACATTTTGCATCTGAAACATATAAAATGCAATTTTGAGATATTTTCAGTATTTTGATGCATTTCTGAGCATTTTTAAACGTTTTGCAGTTCAGATTTGACAAAAAATGATGAGTATTTACACACTCATCAAAAGCCTTAGCTTCAACCCATTTTGACAAATAGTCAACGGCCACGAGTATGTATTTGTTACCGCGAGACGAAGGAAATGGCCCCATAAAGTCAATGCCCCATATGTCAAAAATCTCACACACTTGAATGGCGTTTTGCGGCATTTCATTTCTTTGTGAGATATTCCCGTGACGTTGACAAGCGTCACAAGTTTTGACAAATTCATGGGCATCCTTATAAATCGTGGGCCAATAGAATCCGGAATCAAACACCTTCTTGGCAGTGTAGTTGGGGCTATGATGCCCCCAAGAGGTCCGAATGGCAAGCCTTGAGAATGTCATTGGCTTCCCCGACCATACACACACGCCTGATGACTTGATCCGCGCAAATTTTGAACAAGTAGGGTCGCCCTGAATTAATGTTTTACATCTTTAAAGAATTTGTTTTTCTGTTGGGACGACATCCCTTTCACTACAAAGTTACCCGCATGGTAATTTGCAAAGTCAGCAAACCATGGGGTAGAAGAGTCTCCACTAAAAGAAACCACATTGAGTGTTTCGAGAGGAAATGTTTCGTTTATTTCCTTTTCTCGAACACATCTTGGTGAGGGTTTTCTAGACGGACGATGATCAACAAATGTGTTCTCAGCTCCTTTTTTATCACGTATAATGATATCAAATTCTTGGAGGAGAACCCAACGGAGCAATCTCGGCTTTGCATCTTGTTTTGCAAAGAGATATTTGAGAGCCGAGTGATCCGTATACACCACGCATTTGGTCAAGATGAGGTATGGCTGAAATTTCTCAAACGCATACACCACGCTAATAGTTCTTTTCAGTAGTGGTGTAATGGGTTTGAGCTTCAGCCATAGTCTTACTTGCGAGTGGATAGGCTGAAAATGCTTGGTTTTGCGTTCCCAAGACGCACCGATAGCAAAATCACTTGCATCGCACATGAGCTCAAAGGGTAAATCCCGGTCGGGGGCAACTAGAATGGGTGCTTCCGTAAGCTTTTTCTTTAATGTTTCAAAAGCTTCGATGCACTCGTGAGAGAAGATAAAAGGAGCTTCTTTTTCAAGAAGATGGGTCATAGGCCGAGCGATTTTAGAAAAATCTTGTATGAATCTACGATAAAACCCGGCATGACCAAGAAAACTCCTAATACCTTTGACGGTAGTAGGATGAGGCAATTTAGCAATAATATCAACTTTTGCTCTATCTACCTCAATCCCGTTTTTTGAAATCTTATGGCCAAGGACTATGCCTTCTTTGACCATAAAGTGGCTCTTCTCCCAATTTAGACAGAGATTGGTGTCTTCACACCGTTTTAGCATTTTGTCTAAGTGGGAGAGACATGTATGAAACGAGTCCCCAATGACCGAGAAGTCATCCATAAACACCTCCATTGTTTCCCCGATCATGTCGTGGAAAATTGCCATCATACATCGCTGGAACGTGCCAGGAGCATTTCATAGGCCAAAAGGCATACGCCCAGAGGCAAAAGTTCCGTATGGGCAGGTGAATGTGGTCTTTCTTGATCCAAATGGATCAATGGGGATCTGAAAGTATCCCGAGAAACCATCAAGGAAACAATAGTATTCGCTCCTCGCTAATCTCTCAAGCATCCGATCCATGAAGGGTAGAGGAAAATGGTCTTTACGGTGGCTTCGCTTAACTTGCGATAGTAAATACACACACGCCATCCCGTAACCAATCGAGTTGGAATTAACTCGTTTTCTTCATTTGTGACAACAGTTATGCCACCCTTTTAGGAACACAGTGAATTGGGCTAACCCAAGGACTATCAGAGATCGGGTAAATTAAACCGACATCAAGAAGTTTGAGAACCTCTTGTTTGATAACCTCGTGAATCTTAGGATTCACCCTTCTCTGATGTTGGATCGCTTGGTTTGAAGTCATCCTCCATTAAGATTTTGTGAGTACAAAACTCATGGTTGATACCCTTAATGTCGGAGAGTTTCCAAGCAATTGCTTGCTTGTGTGACTTCAAGACCTTTATGAGAGCAATTTTCTCCTCCTCGCTTAAGTCTTTAGCAATAATGACGGGTAATTTATCATCACCCTCCAAGAATGCATACTCGAGATGAGGAGGTAGGTCCTTAAGTTCAACCTCGGGAAATTCTTCAAGAGAAGTTTGTACTGACTTGATTTCCTCAATTGTGATCTCTTTCTGAAGGTAATGGATCTTCATTTAACAATTGTTCCAGATAAAGGATATCTCCTTCCGAATCATAAACACCATCAATTCCAGGGGGAATTGATTCATCAGTAGCAAGAAATTCATCGATCTCTTCCAGAAGGAAGTCACCTCCCTCAAATGGAGTGAGAGAAGGGGAAGAGTCGGCAATGATTGGTTGAGAAGATGTGGTGGAATCCCCACTCACAGAATTATGAAGATAACCAAGAAACTCTTGAGAGTACTCCTATGAAGCAATATCAATTAAATCGATTCGATTGACCGATTCAAAGATCATAATTTGAGGAGTACCTCGAAGTTTGATCAAGGTTAAAGGTAACAGCTTCATTACCCACACGTAACGTGATTTCTTGCTCAAATACATCAATGAGAGCACGGCCCGTTCTCATGAATCCTCGTCCAACAATGAGAGGAACCCGAGGATCGCATCGAAATCAACAACCACAAAGTCACCGAAAATGGAACTTTCCTACTTTCACAAATACATCCTCGGCGATGCCAAGAGGACGCTGATATAGAACGACCGCAAGCTCAAGAGTCATGCAGGTAGGAACAAGTTCGGAAGAGAAAGTTTCTTCCATATGAATAAGGCATCGATTGATGCTTGCACCAAGATCGCAAGGGCAAAGCATTCAATCATTCCCGGAAAACACAAGGAAGAAGAAATTTTCTAGGATCTCCCAGCTTCTCGAAGCTTTTTAATGTAACTGAGCGTTCTCGCTCAAAGGAGTTTTGGCCATTTCAAACAGTTTTTCCTTATTGCTTAACATGTGTTTGAGAGTTGATGCAAACTTGGGCATCAAGATGATAGCATCCGCAACGCTTATGTCAAAATGTAGTTCTTGGAAAATTTGAAAGAATTTTTCCATTTGATGACCGGCTTTTCAGAAGCTTTTGCTCATTTAAACGTGGATGGGTAAGGAATAGAAGTTTTGATTTGGGGTTACCAACTGGAGGTTCAAAACAACTCTGTGTTTGGTTCTCGATTTCGACAACCCGAGGATGGACATTACGGTACTTCCGCTATTAGTAGGAAGTTCCTTGTCCTTTGTCGCCTCAGGTTCGCTTTCCACTACCTTCGGAGAGAAGAAGAAGGGGTAGTAGGAATAGCGGGTCCATCATACGGCACCACTTCGTTGTGATCGCCTTTGCATCGCCTCTGGATTAGCGATCGCGGTTGCTAGGTAAAGTACCCGAGCCCGGGGTCGATCATTTAAAGACTTCTTAATGTCGAAATCGGCTAACCAACAACATATTCATTTCCTCCTGGGATTTCATGAATTGCTTCAACAACTCATCAGATGATGGTCCAGTTGGAACAATGGCTTGATTTTGCACAGAAAATTCTCGCCCCTATTGTTTGGATTAGGACCTTGATTTTGAAAATTTCCTTGATTATTGCCATGAAAGTACCTGTGGGTTGAAATTTCCCTGACCTTGGTTTCTATTAAAATTTCCTTGGTGTTGGAAGTTTTGATTTTGAAAACCGTTGTTTTGACTAAAATTACCTTGGTTTTGAAAACCTTGGTTTGGTCTATTCTGATTTTGATTACGGTTTTGGTTTTGGTTGAAACCGGTGGTCCAGGGTAGTGGTTAGGACGGTGGTTCGGGTCCATAGGAGCACGATATTGGTTGCCTCCTGAATTGGGAATCCCGCCCACAACATTTGCTTCAAAAGGGTTACCATCGGTGGCCATACAATGCAGTAATAGGCATGGGGCCACCACAAGTAACACAGACTTCCACTTTCTTAACTTCACAGAGGTGAAGTTTGTGAAAAGAAACTTTCTTCTGGTTGGAGAGAACCAAAGCTTGAATAGCTTTCGTGAGTTTGTCAATCTTAGCATCGGTGCTAGATTGACTCACGGGTGATGAAGAAGAAGGACCAACACTGACTTGGGAAACAACCGGTTTGCTTCGCAAAGGCGGACTTTAGACTTGTTTTCAATTATTGTTAAAGCTTCTTTGACAGTTTTGCTCAAGAAATTTCCTCCAGCAGAGGAATTGAGAGAATCCTCGATCGATTGACTCACTCCATGATAGAAAGTATCGAGTTGCATCAACTCGGAGAAACCGTGGTGAGGACATTTGCGCAGCAATTCCTTAAAACGATCCCACGATTCACCAAGGGTTCATCAAACTTCTGAGTGAACTTGATGATTTCATTTTTAAGACTCGTGGTTTTGGAAGGTGGATAAAACTCGTTCACAAATTTCTTCACCAGGTCTTCCCATGTTTCATTGATTTAGGGGTTGTTTTTCAAGCCAAATCCGGCTTGCCCTCAAGGAAAATGGGAACAAAAGAAGCTTAACAAAGATCTGTAGGGACATTCTTGTATTTGATGGTAGATGCAATCTTGTTAAAACCATCGAATATGAGCATGAGGATCATCCCGCTCAAAACCATAGAACTGATTTGAGGTTACAAGATTCAGAACCCGTTTTGAGCTCAAAATTTTCAGCCACAATGGCTGGGATAACAATAGCATCTCCATACCCGCGATGGTGCTCGGAGAAGCTCACACATAGGACGTTCTTCCGCCATGACAACGGAAGTAGTGTGAGCAATCCGGATCTCAGATCCGACCGATGGAGCAGAAGTCTACGGACACGCCTTCTTGGAATCCCGACAAGCTCACGAAATGGGCTTACAGACTGGAAGAGCGAAAGATACACTAGAGTTAACTCTAAGAGATCTCAGAGTTAAGGAAAGGAATTATGAAAATGGTGAAAATGGGGTAAGAAGAATCTTTTGGGTTTTCTGGTTTTGACAAGTAGATATAACAACAAATCCAATTAAAACAATATCGAGGCAAAACAACAATGAACTTAAACCAATAATCACAAGATGAATGGCTTCTTTGAAAAGGTACACCACTCACAAGGACACAAAGGCAAGTTTTAATCTTTGGTTCGAGAACTTATTATGGTCGTATTCCCGTTAGGTAGTACACGCCTTGGTTTATGTGGTAATCTTTTAAGTTGTTATTATTAAAGAAAACGACAAATCTTTTTGTATTTTTATCTTTGATACATATATAGAAACAAAAGGAAAATATTTTTGTGTTTTATACGTTTTTGGATGTTTTTGGGTTTTTGGATTTTTTATAAGAAGATATATATATAGATACAGATAGATGGTATGAACAAGGAGTGATTATTCAAATCACTAATTTGCTAAACGTAAGATAATTAGCATAGCCCCAAGCAATGGGCGCTAAAATTTGATTCGCTCCCTGACGGCCAAGTTTGTCACACAAGCTAGCCACTTGTGAATGGCTAACCGTAACAAACTTAAAACAGTCTAGAAACAAATGCAATGAAGATCAGGAGAGTATAGTGTTTCCCGTGTCGTTATGTCCCAACGAAGTGCCGTAGGCTAATAGTCAAACGTAGTAGTGATCGAGAAGATTTGAACGGATAAGGAGATATGATTGTGAATAATTATACCTAAAGAGAAAGTTTATAAATTACAGGGGCTTAAATGCAAATTAAAGGAAATTAAAAAGATAAACTATATTAAATAAACGCTATCACTATTTGTAAAATCTAATGTTTTTGATTTTTCTTTTATAAAACTTTATTAAAAACTACGTGACGTACAAAAGAAAATGTGAAACTGAAGCAATATTAATCCTAAAAATATGAAAATGATATTTTTACAAACCTAATGATAAGAGAAAATTTTAAGAAAAAGAAAATTATTTTTAAAACTATTTATCTAATTATTATTAATTAAAAACTATTTTCACTTAATTAATAATACCCTAAAATACAAGAAAATATGAAATAAAGCTAGAAAAATGAAATTATGACTTGGAAAAATCTAAAATAACTAAAAAGAATTTTCAAAACTATTTTTATATTTTTCTGATTATTTTTCTATTTTCTATGAATTAAAAACTAATTAAAACTACTTAAATTGCTAAAAATTACAAATTAAACTATGAAAAATCTGGAAAAATAATTTTTTTGCTTTTTATATTTATCTTAACCTAGGAAAAATGAAAACTTATTTTTTTGAAACTTTTCTGAATTAATTGTATTAAAAGCTAATTAAAAATGCCTAAAAACTGTTTTAAATCAAGAAAAATAGCAAACAGTGTTAGAAAAATATGAAAAATTCAGAAAAAGTATACAATAATATTATGAATCTGAGAAAAATATAAAAACAGGGGTTTGTGTGAAGGAAAATGAAACTGCAATACAAGTGCTTATGTAATAAGCACTTGAAATAAGCACAAGGCACTAGCTGGGCACCAAACTACCACAGAAGCTCTAATAAGCTATAACTACTAAAAATCAACAAGCTACAACTGACCTAAACCTTTGAGATTCAAACTACTATGATTTGAATGATTTGAAGTTAAGTGCTAAAACAGTTTTAGGTGCTACTTTGCAACTAGAAAATAAGCTACTAAATAAGCAAGAAACTGAAAACCAGATGTTGGGACCTCAAGAAGACCTGGCTAAGAGCTTAAAAACCAAAAATCAGACCTGGACAAGCTCTTATGAGCTTGTTGAGAAGCTCAGACAACCCTCGCGGCAAACTCGTTAACTGAGTTTGTGAACAGGGCAAATAAGCCCTGTTTGACAAGCTCTGTTGGAGCTTTTAAAAATTACTAAAAATCAATAAAAATCATTTTAAGTAACTTGACCAGTTGAAGTTTTAAAAACCAAAAGTCTCACTTGATTTGACCCAGAAATGACTTAATTAAAAATCAACTTAGGTTGGTTCAAAACTGGTTTTTGCAAATTTGACTTTTGACAGAAATGAGAGGTTTGACTTTATTGAACTTTGATCCCAATTTGTGGACTGATTATGTTGTTTCAAGGTGAAATAAAACTAGTGCAAGCCATCTCTATGTATCTTAAACACAAAATAAGATTTTGATTTCACAAATCTCTAACAGTTATGAGATTAGGACAGTTAAATGGTAATTTTGACTTTTAAGATTCTAAGGTCCAAAGTTAAGACAGATATGAGTCAAATGGACTTAATGGATACTAAGTAGACAGATATCAAGCACAAATAAGAGCTCAAGCTCATACAAATCTATTGATCCAAACACTATTTTAGTGACAGATTTGAACTTTTAAACTAAGCCATCGATTTAACTCATTCAACTACTTAAACTAGATCCAGTATCCTAATTACCACTGATTAAACATGTCTAAACTATTATTGACCACAGATACCAATACAAGCACAATATGAAAACTGCATTAAAATGAAAATGAGATAACAAGCTCACAAGTGTCCCAAATTTATGATTGCACTTTAAACCAAACCCAATACCACTATTCTAATCCATTTCCAACCCATTCCAAGCTCTGCAATTACCAAATACCATTTCCATGCCCATCTTGCCTTCTCGCTTGACTTTTGTTGACCAACAACCAATGTTGCTTGAAACTGAATGATAAGCTCTCTAAAAGCTATAAGAAGCTTCAATGAGCTTATTTGAACTTAAAAATAAGCTTCTAAAGCTTTGGACATCAGATTTTGAAACTAAAATTTGTAACAGTAACATGAAAATATGAAATTTAAGTGGAACCTTGAATTAACACTTGAAAACAGATTGTAATGATCAAACTACTTGAATTCAATACAGGAAAGCTTTAAGTTACAAAATTAGGAGACTAGCTAAGATAATTTAATAAAAACGACATACATGAATTTAAAAAACTAACTACTTCCTTTCTTCTTGCTTCTTCTTCCTCTTTTATACACCCAAAATGTTTCTCTCTCTCATCTGATCACTTCCCATCATAATTCTTGGCCATTGGATGAGTTTTTTGCATATTGGCCATTGGATTAGTTTTTGGCGGAAAGTCGGTTTTGACAAATGGGCTCGATTTAGCAACTAGGGGGGGTGGCATTAATTGTGGTGGGAAAGGTTGGTGAATATGATGATGAGGGGGAGGGATAAGGCTGAGGTGACTGGAGAGGGTGCAGGCAAGTGGTGGGAGGAAGAGGATAAAGTGGGCGGCAAAGGGTTGTTTGACTTGTGTTGACCAGGGAGTCCAAAAAGGGTAATGACAGGGGGGTCAAAAGGTATAAATGGCAGGGGGTCATAATGTTTTGACAAGGCTTGGTTTAATATATAACACAAGGGCCATTTTGTAATTCTGCCAAACTAGAGGGACCAAACCTGTAATTTCTCCAAAGTTATCACAAGGGACCAAAATTGACAAGTTTCAATAGTACAAGGACTAGTTTTGACATTTTCAAATTTTCAAGGACCAATTTTGACAACTCATGAATCCCTAGGGACTTGAAATGATATTTTTCTTTATTTTGATTTACCAGGGACTGTTTTTGACAACTTTTGAAACTTGGGGGACTAAAACGACCAATTATGCAAACTTGATACGCTTTTCACCAGATTTTGATATTTTTGCATTTAAAACACATAAAACACTTATTTGTGATATTTTTATCATTTTGATGCATTGAGTGTTTTCGATGTTTTTGCAGTTTAATTGGTACAAAAATGATGAGTATTTAGACACTCATCAAGGTGATTGGGTCCAAACAGTCAAGTTTAATCACACAAGCTGACCACTTGTGAATGGCCAACCGTAACAAACTTAAAACAGCCTGGAACCAAATGCAATGAAGATCCGAGAATATAGTGGATTCCTGTCGTTAAGTCCCACCTGAGACTCAATTGTATAAACACTGATCGATGATAGAATGATCACTTAGGATAGTGATCAGTAAGGATTTGGATTGATAACTACACTACTGATTGATTGGAAAGATATTTGGAAACAGAATTGGAAACACAACAATCAGATTAAAGAAACGTAAAGACGTATGATTATTAAAAACGTAAACGTACAAAATAAAAATGAGATCTAAGAAATAAAAGACCCTAAAAATATGAAAATAACATTTTTGGAATCCTAAAAATAAAAGAAAATTATTAGAAAAAGAAAATTATTTTTACAACTATTTATTTAATTATTATTAATTAAAAACTATTTCTAACTATTTAATAGTACTCTAAAATAAAAGAAAATATGAAATAAGGCTAGAAAAATAAAATTATGATTCAGAAAAATCTAAAATATTATAAAACTTATTTTAAAATTGAAAATATATTTTTTACACTTTTTATCTATTTATTACTAATTAATTACTATTTAAAATAAACTTAAATACTAGAAAATATAAAATAAACCTGGAAAAATAAAATTTTAACTTAGAAAAATCTAGAATATTATAAAATTAATTTTAAAACTGAAAAGATATTTTTTATGCTTTTTAATTATTTATTACTAATTATTTAATACTTTTAACTATTTAAAATTATAATAAATACTAAACAGATAGAGAAAAATATGAAGCTTTTTCTAAAAATAACTTAAGATGACAGAAAACTAAGAAAAATATAAAAACTAGATTTGCTTAATAATAAGCTAAAAAGAAAAATCAAAAAGCTTAATTCTATTAAATAAATGCTATCACTATTTTAAAAATGATGTTTTTCTGGTTTTTCTTTTTGAAAACTACTTAAATACTTAAAATATGAAACTTTAACAAACACAAAAATTTTACAAATAAAAAATAAGCTGTTTGTGAGCTCTAAAGCTCAACAGTGGCTCTATGAGCTTATTTGATTATTTATAAGCTCAAACAAGCTAGACAGATGAAACCAAAGATAGATAAAGATGCAAATAAGCTAGAGCAACTCAAATGAAGCTAGAAAACACAAAGAAGCATACTGTAAAGCCAAAAATAAGCAAATAAGCACTATGATAAACTGAGAAATGGACAGATATGGGACAAGGTTTGAGCTTATTGCAGCCCTAGCAAACAAGCTACAAAGTAAAAAATTAAGCTTGGAACTTCAAGATGGCTTGGTTGGCTACTCAAAGAACCAAGAATCACAAGCTATGATTAACTAACAAGCTCTGTGTGAGCTTGTGAAAGTGGCTACTTCCACTGTGCACAGAGCACAATTTTGAAACAGGTACTCTAAAGAAGCTGAAAAATAAGCACTAAGTAAGCTGCTTAAAAGTGAACTAGTATTTTTCTAATTAAGTTTAGCAGCTAAACTTTAATATCCCAAAATATTTTAGGCTAAAATTCAATATTAAACACACACTAAAATTATCTATTTAATTCAAAAACGACCAAATTGAAAATTTTGACTTTTATAAAAACCAAAGAAGTTGACTTATATGAACTTGTGATCAATACTACTTACTGAATATGTTGTAATAAGCTATGATAAGACTAGATTGAGCAATATAAACAACTTATAAACACAAAACCATGATCATAGAACTTTAAAATCCAACAGTGAATAAGAAAGATGTGATCAAATGAAATTTTGACTTTTAAGCTTACATGAGCACCGGTTTTCTTGTCAAACTGAGATATTAGGACCTAATGAGACATGAAACAAGTAAAAGCAAATGCTATAGTACCTTCTAACACAGATACACAATGAAACCAAACACCACTTTCTAAAACTTGTTTTGTGATTTTCAAAGCCAAACACGATTCGCACCATGCAATGGCTTAAAGACCTTACAATAACATATATTGGGACTAAATGAACATTAAACAACAATGATAACAACATAAAACTTATGATTAACAATTATGCTAGAATGACTGTGAAAATGAGGTTTTTAGCAACTATGAATTAAAAAGAACAACCAACTGTTTTTAATCTTTAACTACACTTAACTAAAACTAATAAACATAAAAAAAAGAAATTCAAGCTATATAACAGTTCAAACAAGAAATGCCAAAATGATCAAAAGTGCTTACATATGGCTATCCAACTGAAAACACGTAACCAAGATCAAAGGACCACTTCCTATGGCTTCCCAAGAAGCTCTATACCAAGGCCATCCAAAATTCACCCGCTCCAAATGTGAATACCATTTCTTATGATTTTTGATTTTTCAACTAATTTATTTGTATTTTTGGTGATTTTTGCTTTTTGATACTAAACTGGATTTTATTGTTTCTAAAAGCTTGATGAAGCTTTCTAGGAGCTTATATGAGCTATCTCACCCATAATAACACCTAACAACAACATTCGAATCATATGAGATTTTGAGCACTTGAAAATTTGAATAAACTGAAATTTGAACTTAAACACTGAAATTGATTATCACAAAAGATTTGTTATACAATCAATACTTGAAATACAAAGTTTAAAAGGTTAAAGATACATCGGAATTTAAAATTAGACTAAAACGACATGCATAAATAAAAATTACACTAGATGATGTGATACATTGCTTCTCTTCCCTCTTTTATAGACTTTTCCACTCTTGTTGACAACTCTGAACATATCCCACTCAATCTTGACCATTGAAATCATTCAACTCATCATATTTGACAAATGGCGCTTTGGCCATTTTTTCGGAAAGGTGTTTGAACCATTAATGGATTTTGGGAAGATGGAGTGGAGGGGACAAGGTAAGCGGGGTGAGGTGATACAAGTGGCGTGTTGAAAAATATGGAAATACCACCGGTTTTGGATTTCAAAGTGGTGTTGAGGAGGATGAACAAAGGATCCGTATATTTGGCGCTTTGACTTGTTTTGACCGTGGTATTTAATAATAAACGGGGTCACAATTGGATATGGCAGGGGTCAAAATAGATGTGGACTGGCTCAAGGCTCATGGGGTCAAGGGTCAAGTTGGGATTGGGCCAAGCTGGTTTGCATATTGGTTTTGGGCTTGATATAGGATCCGGTTTGGTATAGCAAGTATACAAGGACCATATTTGCAATTTCTGAAACTTTGAGGACTGAACTTGATGCTTTTCCAAAGATATCAAAAGGACTAAACTTGACAAACTTTGATAGTACAAGGACCACTTTTGCATAAAATTCCATTTTTATAAGTCCAAGGACTAATTTTGACATTTTTCAAAGTTTAGGGACCTTTTCTGCCATTTTACCAAAAACTCATTCAAGGATCATTTTTGACAACTTAGAATATTTCAAGGACCTTGAATGATAAAACTCCACATTTTTGGATTCCAGGGACTAGATTTGACAACTTTTGAAACTTGGGGGACTAAAACTGCCAATTTTGCAAACTTGATACATTTTTCATCTGATTTTGATATTTTTGCATTTAAAACACATAAAACACTGATTTGTGATATTTTCATCATTTTGATGCATTTCGAAAGTGTTTTCAGATGATATTGCAGTTTAGATTGTACAAAAATGATGAGTATTTAGACACTCATCAATAGGAGTCTGTGGAACTTCATAATTAGCACCCAAATTAGTGAGATCAGCATCTTCATTGGAATCTGAGAAAATACCTTCATCTTCAAACTCATCATCAGTATCTTCTAAGCTAGGCATGGTAGGATCATCCAAATCATCCAAAGTGCCGTTATCAGTGCGCAGTATTTTGATCAAAAGTACCGCCACCCAAAGTACTGTGATCTAAAGTAATCGTGAGAGAACTCAGTAGTCTTGTTCTTTTTCTTTGCTTCTTCATAAGCTCTTCTTTGTTCATCATTATAAGAATGTGCTACTACATCTTGAAAAAGCATCCATTAAGTTCCTCTTGAATAGCTTGATCCTCGCAGACATTGAGGATTTTGGTTCATCAGACTTTGATTTGGTTCAACAGTATGGGTTTTCATCGTGAACATCATCGTCTAATATGGACTCCATGAACAACATATCAGAATCTTCTCCAATGTGTACGTTGATTTTCTTCTCTAACATGTACATAGTTCATAGAAGGAGTTAAAACTTCAAGATCAAACATCCAATCAGGACCTTTACCCTTCTGATTTTCTTGATCTTCTAAAAATTCAACATGAAGACAATCTTGAACATTCTTAGTGACTCTATTGTACACTCTAAATCCCTTGCTGTTGGTACAATATCCCAATAAATATCCTTCTTCTGACTTGCCATCAAACTTTCCCAGATTATCAATTGTATTTAGAATTGTTAGAGGGCATCCAAAAGGCTTCAGTAAAACTAATGTTGGGTTTGTTTCCCATCAGAACTCATAAGGTGTCTTCATCTCGAGGTTTGGGACTGATACTGTTTAAGCACATAGCAAGCAATACTTACAACTTCAGCCCATAATTGAATAGGTAATTGTGAATCTGCAAGTATTGTTCGCCGCTTCAATCAAATTCCTATTCTTTCTCTCTCGCAACACCATTCTCACAGTGGTGTTCTTGCAATGCTGAACTCCCTCTTGATCCCTTTGTTGGCACAAAATTCATCCATAAGCTTGTTCTTGAATTCAGTCCCATTATCACATCTAATACCTCGAACCTTGAGTCTCAATTTGTTTTCAAGTGCTATTATAAGATTATGAATAGCATCAAAAGTATCATCTTTAAATCCCAAGAAAAATACCCAACTGAATCTACTGCAATCATCTGTCACAACCAGGCAGTAATTTTTCTTGTTTAGACTTGCAACAGAGACAGGTCCAAACAAGTCCATATGTAACAGCTCCAAAGGTTCTCTAATAGTTCTTTCCTCAAGCTTCTTGCATGAAGCTTTGTGTTGTTTACCCTTCTTGCACGCCAAACATGAGTGATCATTCTTGTAAATCTTTGAAGGTAAACCTCTAACTAAATTTCCTTTGACCAATTTGTTGATATTCTTGAAATTTACATGGCCCAATCTTCTATGCCACTGATGTACTTCTTTAGAGGTTGCTTTTGCCACTAAACATGTGGCTCTTCCTGAAAAGTGAAGACTCTTCATATCCAGACTATACACATCATTGGTTCTTGGTACTCGAAGGACTACTAAGTTATCATCAATAAGTTTGAATTCAGGGGAAAGGATGAGACATTCTGTCGGTCTGAATAGCACAGGTGCTTTTATCACAGATTTTAGAGACTGACAAAAGGTTGAACTTGAGCTCCTTCACATATCTAACATTCTCAAAATCTATACTCCCTGCTTTGATGGTTCCTTTTCCAAAGGATTCTTCCTCCATTAGGATCATTCCCAAATGTAACTCTTCCTCCACAATAAGATCTAAAATATGATGTAATCTCCTTGTCTCCGGTCATGCTTCCAGAGCAACCACTATCCACAATTAGATGATCTTTAAGCTCCTCTTCCGGGTTGCCCTGCACAAAGATAAAAGAGTTAGTGTCTTTTAGGAACCCAAGCCATTATTGACTTGTGTTCCCCTTGTGGAGTAACATACTCAAATTCCTTGAGTATGTAACCTTCACGCTTTTTGTAGACGTAATCAAGCATTATCTTTTGTTTAAAACTTGTGGTGGATTTTCAAAGAAAACTTTCTTTTCCAACAAAAATCTCCTTTTCTTTTTCAACAAAATCATCTTTATCAAAAACCTCTGTTTCACTCTCACTTGCTGAAAGTACTGTTTGTTCCCCATCAGTACTTTCCTTCTTAACCCATTTGGTTTTAACTTCTGGTGTAGAGTTCCTAGATCTAGCTACTTGCTTTGAGTTGTAACGCCTTCTAGATTGATAGTAATTAGATCTCCTTGGGTTCCTATTCCAAAAGGTGTTTGGTGAAAGCGAAAGCAGACTTTGAGAAAGTAATCGTTTGGCTTAACAGCACCTTGGAAAGTATTTGAAGGTACTGGAGGTTTTGAAAAAGGTCTTCTCTGGTGAGGGTACCTATAGTCCGGTGAGAAGTTTCTATGGTTAACCCTATGTGAATGATTCCAAGCTGGTCTACTCTCCCTTGGTTTTTGGTTGACAGCTCGTTTCTGGGAAATTACTTAGGTACTGAATGAAAGTCACAAATCCTTAATTAAATGATCAGGACTAAAATAAACAAAACATAGTTTTTTATCTGTAATCCCAAAATTTCTTCTTCTATGTGTATGACCAAACCTATCCTGTCTTCTAGAGGAATGATTAAAACTGTTTTGACCAAAATTATCCCAAAAAGGTTTAGCAAAATTGTGAAACGGTTTTCTTAAAGGTACTGCTGAAGGTGTAGCAGTACTTTGAGGTGTAGCAGTACTTTGAGGTGAAGGTAATGCTTGGCTTTTATCATCATCTACCTTAGGTGTCTCAACTGTTTCTTTTTTGGTTTCAAACCTAGATTGACCTTTAAGTTTCTTCCTAAACTCTAAGCTGTCTACTCCAAAATGAGAAACATCTGGCCTAAGGGGTTGAAAATTTCCAGTGGGATGAGGGACTGCATGATAGCCATTATCTTTCTTAAACTCAGGAGGTGTCTCACTAACTGATTCCTCATTACTAGATGTGTCTACATAATTAATGAGTTCATCATCACTAGTGGTTATATCCTCAAAATCACATTCATCCCGATCACTAGGTGGGTTTTCTATGTTATCAAAGTCCATACCAAAACCTAGGCCAGTTTTAATGTAAGCTCTTCTCTGTTTTTCAACATAAGTGACATGAGAAAGACCTGATTGTCCCCAAGCAACAAACTTTTCTAGCAATTCATCTCTTTCCTTAGTAAGCTTCTCAATTTCAGAAATTTTACAATTTAACTTCCATTCACTTAATTTTAACTGATAATCCTGTTGTTCATACTTTTCTGCCCAAGCCATTTCATTATTTTCATGTGTTATTATTTTGGCTTCCATAGACTCTAAAGTAATTTGATAACTTACTACCTCATACCTAGCCCTTATACAATTATCTCTTTCAGTCACATAACTATTAAGTACTTTTTGATAAAAGTCATGACACTTAGAGCATACCTCAAAGATAGGGGTGAACTTGGTGAAGTGGCTACCATAGCAAGTAGAACAGGATCATCTTCACTCTCCATGCTCCAATCAAAACTTTCTAGACCATCTCTAGATTCCAAACCAGCATGTTCAGGTTCCTCATCAAAAGCTGTGCTCCAATCAAACTCTTCCACGGATTCCTCCAAAGCTACCATACAGTAGGTTACGTTCATCATCAAACTCAGCACTCCAGTCAACCTCTTATTGATTCTCTTGAGCAACCAAAGCTTTTGTTTCAGTAATAGGAATTTCTTTTAGCTCTAGCTTTGGTTTCTCACCATCCCGTTTGCTTGATATTTAGCAAACCTGCATTCCTTTTCAAAATGTCCAGTCTTTTGACAATTGAAGCATTCAATCTTGGATTTGTCAAAAGTGATTCCTTGTTTTGGTTTGAAGTCAATGCCTCTTCCTGTCTTCTTCATAAACTTCTTGATCCTTGCAGTGATCATAGCAACTTGCCACCCGATATCAATTTCTTCAAGAGCATCCTCTTTAATCTGTGAGAGATCTTCTTCATAAGTAACAGGTAAAGTAGCTTGTTGTGCAAAGAATGAGCATACGACTTCATCTGAGTGGATGGTGTTTGATGGTGTGGCTTGCTGAGCAAAGGTGGGGGTAGTGTAGGTAATACAAGATTTGAGTAGGAGAAGCAAAGACTTTTAGTGGAAGTACTCTCTTTTCGAGATGACGAAAGGCTATACTGTGAGATTTTGAACTAGTTTGACCATTCATCTCATGCTCATACACCTTCAGATGATTGTAAAGATCATGAAAGTCCATGACATCCAAACCAGGTTGTCCTCTGATCATTGTAGCAATCACATGCCATGTCGATAGGAAACTCCTTAAGAACTTTAGATTAGCATCTTCAACTGAAACCTCTGCTTTGTATAACTCCAAAGATACCGAGAAGATTTTGGAATCTGTCATAAGCAGCATCAAGGCCTTCTCTTTCTTCAATAGTGAATGTTTCAAATTGCTGCTTCAACAGATTTCTATGCATCTTCTTGGAAGCATCATTACCTCCAAACCTTGTCTTGAGAGCAGCCCATAGTTGCTTTGCATCTTTAGCATCATGGAACTTGAGTAGATGACCATCCGAATAGCAGCACAAGAGTATGTTGAGAGCCTTCTCCGATTCCTTATTGTAATCCGGTAAGACGACCTTAGGTGCTTTGGGTTGTCCAAGAACATCAATAGGTTCTGGAACGACTTCATTACCATTGACAATTACATTCCATAGTGCATGGTCTGTAATTGCAATGTACTGCCTCATCTTCATGCTCCATAGGTCGTACTCTCCCTTCTTGATGATATGTATCCTAAGTGAGGTGATGGATGGTGGTGGAACCTTCACGACATCTTTAGGTTTTATGAACTAGGTTTTAGGGTTTCTTCTTAGTCAGAGTTTCCACACAAGCTCTGATACCACTTGTTGGATCGATGTACTCTAACCAAACTAACTTATATAGCTTGTTAAGGGTTTAATAACCCTCGATAAATCCTAAGTTATTAACAATGAAACACTGAGCAATCTCTATTAAGTATGCGGAATTTACTTAACAAAGGTAAGAAGAATATAACTTTAACTTTCAACGATTTTATTAATAACTCAATCGCTAGTTATACGATTCTTAAACAACTCTAAAACACTAATATCGAACTCTCTAAAACTCTAATAATGCACGTTTCTAACTTGTGAATCGTACCTCTAATGCCAATCTATGGGTCCTTTTATAGGCTTAAGGATAACCCTAGTCGGTTTACAATTTGTAACCTTGTACGACAAGTAATACTATATTAAACTTAGAACATTCTAGAATTTACACATTAATCCTTAACGTCTTTGCATAGCAGTCCTTTAATCATGCAGTACTTTGATGAATCGAGCAGTACTTTGACTTTATACTTAGCAGTACTTTGACTTCTTCAGCACTTTGACTCTTTAGTACTTTAACTCTTCAGCACTTTGACTTTCTATATCCCAACACTATAGGTATTGGATCTCTAATTCTCTTAACCTTTTGTATTGCCGCAACTATACAACTATATTGCCACAACTAGACAATGAAACCACCTTCCTTCGTGAAGTGAATATCACACATGTTACTCGCACGTTTAAAATACAATTCACCTTGGAGCACATAATTCACCCTACTTGTAAGTTCAATAGGTTGTATATTTTTATCCTTCAGTTGGCTTGAACTGCCTAACGTCTCACATTTGGGTTCCTTACGAATAAATTTCGTGTTTAGATAAAACATGTAGCACACATCACCCACCCCCACCATTTGGCATAGATCGCTTGAGTCACTACTTAATACTTTCACAACAAGCTAGCCCCACTTGCTTGATTGTTATGATATGGTACAACCAATCGCTCGAGTTCTTTTAGTTGAGTCAGAATTAAGTTTTCATTTCAATGAACACTCTACTTAAAATGCCATGAATATATCATTCTTACACGAATCAACATTCTATGCATGTTGAGTATATCGTTTCTAGCATATGCATTCTGTTTTAAATAATTATTCACATGAAAACCATTACTTTTGCATCCATCAAAGTCCTTGTGGTTGTTTCATTTCATTTCTCAAAATTTGTAAATATGTCATGTTACAATTTACCATAATTAAGTAGAAACTCAAATCAGTTTAAGAAACAATCTAATAACTAAATGATTACGTCTTAATATTAAAACATGATACAAGTCTTTATTCAAAACCAATGCTAGAAACCGCGATTAGTGAAATGATATATAACAGTGACATTTGCAAAGTGATTACCAATCACCATGTCAAGTATTCTAAACTCTGTATATTCACCATGTCCATTTTGGATCATGTATTCACTGATTCACAAGTATAATGATTTGTCTCTTCGTAGACATATCATTTCAGCATAACAATATCAAAGATAAAACAACAAATAGTTATGTTCATGGTTTTACATGCCTTTAACAGTGATATATAACAGTGACATTTGCAAAGTGATTAGTGAAATGATATATAACAGTGACATTTGCAAAGTGATTACCAATCACCATGTCAAGTATTCTAAACTCTGTATATTCACCATGTCCATTTTGGATCATGTATTCACTGATTCACAAGTATAATGATTTGTCTCTTCGTAGACATATCATTTCAGCATAACAATATCAAAGATAAAACAAAAAATAATTATGTTCATGGTTTTACATGCCTTTAACAATTATAAAACCTAATACATCACAATGCATTTAATCACTCTGTTATTCATTTCATCTTTTCTATAAACACCAATCGCATATCTCAAATATGCAACACACTTTATAAAACCTAAAAACAAAATAGGACTTTTAACCCAACATTTTTAGGGTGCCCACTGCCCACGATATCTCAATTATGTTGGTTTGTGGGAGTTATAAACACACGTAAACGACTAGAAGTGTATGAACCTATAGGGGCACACACGTTAAACACGAGAGTACGTGATGAACGTTTTATACTTGAATATATGACAACCCGTTTTATTGCATGCATGAAGCCCGATTTGATTCATGACCCATGGGTTGTTTTCCAGCTTTACTTGGGTCGATTTTGTGGAGCCTTGGGCCTAGAACAAAATCCAATCGGTTGGGTGTGGGTTGTGACTTGGTGCAAAAGTTTGTATCCAAGAAAGACTAGGGTTTGTGTTGAAAGTATTGCAGTCCTCTATGTCAAACAGTTGAACCTTCAGGGGTATATTGTGTAACATTTTTATATTAGAGTTTCTAATCCTAACACTTTGGGTGTTGTTTGTTAAGTTTTATATGTGCAGGGTTCTAAATGTAATATCCTTGGCTATATTAGTGTGTGAGTTATTGTATTTTGTTGTTGCATCTATTACTGGTTCTGAAGGTTGAATTGTTGGTTTCTTGGTACAATTGGAAGAAACCCTAATTTTTTAAATTGGGGGTTTCTTGTATTCTGGGAATCTTGTGGTTCTTGGGCTATTGGTTAATTCTTTTCCGCTGCTGGTTTCTTCTCTAAAAGCACTGTAAGGTTTTTTCTTCTTCCTTTAGGATTAACTAGTTCTGAGTTTATTGGGCGCAAACGGATTGACTAACATCTTGATTTGCCTCCTTGATAGGTGTGAATACCTGCTCTGGTCAATCACAGCTTGCTGACTTGGGCTAAGTTAGTCCTGGGTGTGAGTTTTTTGGTTTCTTTTATGTTTGGTAGTTTTAGTAGTATTTGGTTGATTAGTTGGTATTTGTTGATTATCTGGTTCATTAGTGGTTTTAGTTTTATCTTAGTGTTTGTTCTCTTGGTTGATTGTTTATCTGTTATTCAGTGGTTTAGTTTCTTTATCTTTCAGTATGGCTATTATGATTAGCAGTCTTGATCAGAGTAATCCTTTGCATTTACATGCTAATGATTCTAATTGTGCATCTGTTGTGAGTATTAAACTGGCTGGTGTTGAGAATTATAGAGTATGGGCTAGTGCTATGAAACTTGCTATGTAAATTAAAAATAAAATGGGTTTTCTGGATGGTACTTGTCTTAAAACTGCTTATGCTGCAAGTCCTTTGCTGGAAGCCCAGTGGGAGAGATGTAATGCAGTGGTTCTTAATTGGATCTTGAGTTCTTTAACTCAAGATGTGTATCTTGGTCATGTGTTTTCTGATAATGCTTCTGTTGTGTGGAAAGATTTAAAGGATACATATGATAGGATTGATGGTTATGTGGTTTTTAATTTGCTTCAAAAGATTAATAGTTTTAAACAAGGTGGCTGATAACATCAAATAGTCCTGTATATTAAGTGTCAATTTCCCTCGTTAATGCTCGTTATTTATATCATCTATATGGATTTACGCTTGTTTTCCATTATTTTACACTTTCAGGTAAATTGCGAGCATTGGAGCTAAAGAGACGCGGAAATGGAAACGTTACTAAGGATTTATCACAGTATGCTTATTTTGAAGAGATTACGGCATAACTCGTCTCTCACATTACGCCGTAACTATTGCGTGACCCTCAAGTCCAACTCATCAAGAGGTTACGGCGTAACTCCTTCCAAAGATTACGACGTAACTCCATTAGGTCAAAAGAGGTTTCACGCCGCTGATACTTACGCCGTAAGTACTGCATCACTTACGACGTAACTGGTTTATTGAAGACTATGGCGTAACCACTTATTAGTTTACGCGTAACTAGCGATCTAGTGCATTTACGGAGGTTACTGCAGTAACTCATCTTTTGGTTACACCGTAACCCACTGCCTATAAATACCCCACGAATTCCATCATTTCTAATCATCATATTCCACACACAATACTCCGAGAACGTGGGAAAATACTCAAGGAAGGTCTAGGGAATCATACGGAGCTGTTTCCAAGGGAGAAGTCACACCATTACGATAAGCTTTAGCGTTATTTATTTCTTTTACTTTCAATTCATGTATTTCGCACCTTTGAATATTGAATTGATGTGCATGATTAATATGAGCGGCTAAGCACCCTTTGGTGCTAGCCTAGTTATGATTCCTTAATTGTTTTGTTTGCGTTTACCTTTACTTCCGTACAATTATTTCTAAGTGTATGCATGCATAGTTCTTTGGTAGTCACCCCTTGTTCGGTAGTTTTGAATGGCGGTAGAAGCCAATTGCCTAGGAGATATGACCAACTGACCCTAGGTGAGCGGACTGAGACGGGAAGGGTAAGATATGACCAACCGACGACCCTTTCTACTTGTGCGATTTGACCAACTGATCACCTATCGTTTGGATGAACTTAAGAATTAGGGGTGTAGTGTCTAAGTTCCTAATGGCCGAGCACTCACTATTTAGAATCTAGCATGTAGCGGTACTTAATGACTCGGCTTAGGGGACCAGGAACAACAGAACTTATGACGGTGCGCCTGATTTCTTCTGTGGTGGCATCTTTGCTGATAGGTTAAGGCGAATTGACCAAATGCCGTCCCTCTCAATTTGACCCCACCAGAAGTAATTGGAAGTAAGTAGACGTAAACATTACTAGTTAGGAGGATTAACTAGGTTAGAACCACTATTCCTCTATTGATTACCTTTCTACCATTTAATTGCTTTTATATTCTGTATTAGTAGTTTAATTAATTAAAACCCTATCAAACCTTTTATATTCTGTGACAATTAGACTTAGTAATTATCCGACACACATAGCTCTTGGGACGACTAACCTCGCTTTACCATTTACTACACTACACACGATCCGGTACACTGCCCGTTAGTGCATTAGGGTAGACCATAGGTATAGCGAGACACTATAAATATTAAGACCTGGTCAGTAAAACCTGCATCAGTGGCTTACCTGTGTCTGAGTATTATCATAAGTTGAATTCTTTATGGAGAGAGTTTGATATTCTTACTAAGTTGCCTGATTGTACTTGTGAGGCTAGACAAGAACTGGTTGATCATGGTAAGTTGTTAAAATTGATGCGGTTCCTTATGGGTATTGATGACATTTATCAACCCATAAGAAGTACTCTTTTGACCAGGGAAATCCTTCCTGAAGTCAAAGATGCTTTTGTCATTGTATCAAGGGAAGAATCCCATAGAGGGGTTCCAACCACAACTGTCAAAACTGAGAAGGCTTAGGTTTCTACTTTTGTTTCTAAGACTTATGATAATAAAAATACTAATTGGAGAAGGAATAATAATGGTAACAATTTCGGGTCTAATAACAGGGGAAACTATGATAGTTTGCTCTGTACTCATTGTGGTTTGAAAGGTCATACTGTTGAAAGGTGTTTTGAAGTTATTGGTTATCCACCTGGTTTTAAAAAGAATCCTAATCTGAAATCTGCTAATAATTTTAATAAAATCAATGATATAAAGAGTGCTTCTGTTGTTAATAATGGCTCTAAGAATAGTACTGGTAGTATGTCTCTGAGTAATGAACAGGTTATGAATTCTCTGGAGACAAAGAATAGTACTGGTAGTATTATTCGGGAGTTACATAAGCTTGAATTCTCTGGAGACAAAGATGAGGACATTCAGGATCACGTAGATGAAGTTCTTCACTTATCCTCCCTTTTCAACGCCGTGGGTACTCCTAGTTACTCAAGAATCGCAAGGATTTTTCCTATGACTCTCACTGGAACAACTAAGAGATGGTATAACAAACTTCCTAGTGAAAGTAAAGAAGCATGGGGAAAACTAAGAAAGGAGTTCGTCCAAAGAATTTTGCCCTCCTTCTATAATGGCTAGGCTTCTTGGAAGAATCTATCAATTCGTGCAGATTGGTGAAGAAACGCTGTACCAAGCATGGGAAAGATTAAATAAGCTTCTCTATCGTTGTCCTACTCATGATTTAAACAAACATCGATCGTATACGCTTTTCTATCGGGGGATTTATGCGCAAACACGAGAACTCCTTGATTCACCAAGACCCATTCCTAGCATGACTCCCGATCAGGCCTTGGAATGTATTCAATGGATTTCTGAACATTGCTACAAGTGGCACATGGATACTGGATACGGACCAAGAGATAACTTCGATCATAAAGTAATGAAGACTATAACTAAACAAGAATACAATTACGGGGAAATTTTCGAAAAACAGAGATTGGAAAGAGAAGTCATGTAGGATTGAAAAAGTTAATAGTATATTTGAGACCGATTCCGAAAGCAATATTGAGAAAAAGATTCTCGACCACATCAAAGAATCAAGAGAGCACGACGATAGGATTGAAAAGATGATGAGAGCATTCATGGATAATACAGTCTCTTCTATTAAAATTCACGACGATAGAATAAAAAGATTAGAGGAAAGTGTCAGTTCATGTTCGAAGCCATCTCTGACACTTACCTAACAGCTCGGGAGGAAGAAGTTTTCCACACTGTAGAAACTATCCTCGAAGAACCCTTGACCTTTCGTAAAAGGTTAAGCGACACCAGCATGGAGAAGCAATCACTTTTGGACCAAACTCGGGTGAATCCTCCCAATGATGCTAATAATACTACGCGGGAATTAAGTGATGATGAGACTATTCGCCTCAACGAAAGATGCTCAACGGTTTTGAGGAACGAGTTACCACAAAAGGAAAAAGATCCAGGATGTTTTACTCTCCCATGCTATATCGGGAGCCTGAAATTGTGTAACGTCCTGGCTGATCTTGGAGCTAGTATTAGTATAATGCCTCGTTCGATGTTTTTGCGTATAGGAATTGGCAACTTAAAACCGGCCAAGATGAAAATTGAAATGGCCGATCGATCCATGCAATCGCCATTAGGAATTATTGAAAATGTATTAGTGAAGATAAAGAGATTCCTTTTCCTAGTAGATTTTGTGATTCTTGATATCCCTAAGACAACAGGATACTGTTATTTTAGGAAGACCCATGCTTGCTACTGCTTACACTAAAGTAGATGTCTTTGCCGGTAAATTGACTCGAGGCTAATGGAGAGGTCGCCACATTCGGACCTAATGAACATTTGTCCACACCGGAGAAGGTGTGTGCTATTGATCAAGTGGGGGATTTTGGTGAAGCCCTTGAAAAGTTTTAGCGACCCTCGGATCCTGAGAGATTGACTCGAGGAAAGATTTTGATGTTTTCGTGAATTTTGAGGAAGAAGATATCGAGGATTAAGTGTCAAGACCTCTCTAGTGATGTTGAGATGACCCATTGGCAAGACAACTCTGAAAAAACATTCTTGCAATCGAACCAACCGCAGTTTTATGAGATGGGGGCACGAATCCATCATAGGAATCCCTATTATCTGAAGATCTCATGCAAAGATGGATTCATTGACTTTCACCCATTTATCGACACTGCATTCCCCATCAATATTATCTCTAAGGATTGCTACAACCAGGTTATGGAAAAGGAGCTTGATTACAAAGGAAACAACTTCCTCGGGATAGCAACAAACATATGAGTTTTTGTAGGAACACACTCGTTTCTAGTCGACTTTGTGGTTTTGGAAGATGTTAGCGAATTCGTAGTGCGATGACGGGATCGGGTGATTCTCAAAAACCCTTTAAAGAAATATCTGGGCTTGATAAAAACGTGAAGGAAGGACTGGTTTGGCTAAAGATTGGCGATGATAAAACTATTTTCAAAATGCCAAGGACTGTCAAAAACTTTAAAAATTGGACTAAAAGACAGTTGAGTTATGCTAGACCCCTGTTTGGTATTAGTGAAGAAGATAAAGCCAAAGGTTTTGATCACCCCTACCAAAAGATCAAATTTTTTTACTTAGGGTGTTTAGAACTTGGAGATGGATACAAACGGGATGAGAGTTTGATCAACTGGCTTCAACATGGAGTTCGCCCAGTCCACGAAGTAACAGACAAACACCGTAGCCCACGGCTCGAGTCTAACTTAAAGACTCAAATAAAGAAAAGTGCTCTTTCGGAGACAACCCGAATTATCCCTTTCTTTTGTTTTTATTTCCTTTCTGTTAGGTTTTGTGTTTTCTAACATTTTGCAGGAGACAATGGAGCAATTACTGCTGCAGTTGTTGATTTGAAACAGAGTTACGGCGTAAATCATCTTGGTGATTACGCCGTAACCAACATTTTAGCAGCAGAATTCGTGACGCATTACCAACTACGGCGTAATACCATCCCTGTGGTTACGCCAGAACCATTCGCTTTCTCACTCATACCATGTTTTGCAAGTTACGACGTAACTCTCTTATTAGAGTTACGACGTAACTCTCCTCTGCTTTAATTCTTTCTTTTTAAAACACAGTAACCTTGTACTAGTTTTTAATGAACTTTGTGGGTATGTTCCTGAAACCCTCACGAGACTTCACTCGTCCACTTGGGACACCAAGTGAAAGGCTTGTTGCATTCGCTAAATGCAACCGTGATTCCTACGAAAGTGAGTTAGGTTTGTTTTTCATTTTATTATTTTCTTTAGAATTATGCTTGTCGGTGATTGTGATTTCAGTGGATTGAAGTTTGCTTTTGACGCTTTAACGAAGGCACGATCCTTTCTCGTGGGCCTTCTTCTTTTTGGAGCAATTTCAGGGAAGTTCTCGCTCTAATTCTACCTTTCTCTTCACCTTTATTTTAATGCCTAGTACAAAAGGGACTTTGTACAATTCTAGTGGGGGGACGGGAGTAGAATTATCTCTTAAACTTTATTTCACCCTCATTTTTCTAGTTTATTTTGAAAAATTATGCCATTTTTTATATTTTGACATGTTTTTCCGAACCTAACTAGATTAGACCTTAGTCGAGCACATACAACCCTTGATATTACATGGTGAGATTAGCCTTATCCGTTTCCTATATTTTACCCAAATCCACCAAATTATGAGTGTGCCTGTTAGGAATTAGAAAATTCCATGTTGAAGTATCGGTCACCCCAACTCTTGTCTAGCATATGTTAGCTCGTAGACATTACGTTATTTATTAGTTAGTTAGTTAGTTAGAGCAACACCGTGGAGGAAGGACGGGTCTTTACCCACTGTATGCCTGATCCACAGTCTGAAGGAGGACGTTTATTGTGTAACTATATATACCCTCTACCTTCCAAGGTAGAGGGTTGGACCTTTCAATCTAATATTCTTTCTTTTGTTACTTTTTCTCTCTAGAAAGGCTCCCACACTACTTTCTCTCTCTAAACTCTCTTGCCTAGGTCGAACCATACTTTGATTTGTTATATGTTTATGAAATCCAATATCTAACAATTGGTATCAAGAGCCATGGTTTGATCATTCATCTTTCATGTTCTTTGTTTTGGTGGATTTCATAAGGTTTTTGGGGTATTAAGGGTTTAGGAGAGTTTGATTCATTTAGACAAATTCTAGTGTTAAAGTTTGAATTTTGCTTGTACTTTTGTGTTTAGGATCATCATATGTGTTTAGGTTTTGAATTGGAAGGCTTAAATCATTGTGGTTTGGTTGTTTTTGATTGATAAAGTGGTTATATTTGAAGATTGTACAAAGCGAGTTGAGTCTCGAATTCACATTTCTTCAAAGCGAGTTGCTTTGTTATTGGATGCGAGTTGGTACATGCGACTTGGCTGTTTAGCGAGTTGATTTTTATGCGGTTTGAGTTCTAAGCGAGTTGCCTATGCGACTTGTCCATATTCATCGTATCTAAAGAGAGTTGCCTAAGAGAGTTGCCACATATGCGAGTTGTCTACTTGCTTATTGAAGCGAGTTGTGTTATGCGAGTTGCCACCTATGCGAGTTGTCTACTTGCTTATTAAAGCGAGTTGTGTTATGCGAGTTGCCACATATGCGAGTTGTCTACTTGCTTATTGAAGCGAGTTTTCTTATGCGAGTTATCTGTTAAGCAACTTGTCAAGGACTGTGATTTGTCAATTCCTGCGATTTGTCTCTAAACCTAACATACAAAACCCTTGTTCGATCCGCGGAACAGGGGGTATATATATATAAAGAATTAGGGAACATCACAAATTCAACCATGACACCAATTGATCTTCACTTCATTATCATCTCCTAGTTTCCTTACTACATCCTATTTCTCATTATCTCACGGTTTTGTCTTGATTCTTGTAAAATCCCGCGAAAGATTCTATTTCTCGGTTTAAATCATAGACTTGTAAAATCCCGTGTATACTTCAACATCATGTCTTGCTCTACTGACCCAGTGATTTCAGAAGTACTCAAACTGTATGATGCTGTTGACAACCATGAGAATATTAATTATACAAAACGGTTAAAGATGATGGAATCAATCAATGAGGATGTGAGATCTCCTTGTTTAGAATCTAACGAGACAGAAATGCACCAGTCAAGGTTACAGAATGCTCTTGCAAAGGGTAAGGAAAGTTGCATTGAACCTTATCGACAACTTCATTCACACCTCATGTTACTTAGAATTGATGACAAATACACAATAGGAATTGAACGATCATGTATTACACTCTTTCGTCAAGAATTATCATCGATGACTGGCACATTGTTCTTGAACTTGGAACAATTAGAACAACAACTTAATAGAAAAAAGGTTCAAGAAGCCGCTTCTAAAGCCGCACTTCAGGTGATCAACAAACAACTTCAGTCATTCATCAAAAGGGAATACACTTCAGATTATGATTATCTGATGACTGAAATGTGCTTTAAGAATCACACTGGGATGGAAGCTAATGTGTTCAGAGAGACATTAACCCAACTCATGGATAATGTGGAGAAGTATATTGAGGAAGTTATTCAGAATGATGAAAAAGTGGATGAGTGGCAGGTACAGTTGAGAGACAGTTGTAATGAGTTGGGTAATCTATCAATTGAAAGATCGGATGTTGCTGAATGCGTAATACCGAGACAACAAAGAATGATGCAACAAATTGTTCAAGAACTCATGTCGCACAAGATGTGATACAATGAATCAGAAAGGTGAATGAATGTTTGGTGAATGAATGTCAAGTGCAATCAATAAATTGTTGTGTTGAGACCAGTAAGGCATCCGGTGATGGATCAGTTGACACTGAATACAGAGGCTTAGAGACACTGAAGCTTGAAACAGCCAGTTGTTCAGTGACTCTTGTTACACATGATGTGGATGCAGATATCAGACCAGAAATTGAGCATGTGTCATGTGATGAGGTACTCTTAACTGCTCAACATGGTGCATCTGCTAATGTACCTAAACATACTGATCTTAATGCTGAACATGATTCTGATAAATGTTCCTTGGTTGAGGCTGAGTCTAATAATTTCAAAACAAATGATATGGTTGATAAAAAGGCTTTTGATGAACTTTCAAATAAATTCTCAAAACTTGAAAAACATTGCATTTCACTTGAAATTGCGATACAGAGTAAAGAAGAAAGTTTTCAACTTAACAAACCATGTAAAAATCCGAAACTTCCTGAATTCTGTGAACTTTTTGAAATTAACACTTTGAAAGCTCAGCTTCAAAACAAAGAGTCAACTATCAACAATTTGAAGAAACATATTTCTGTTATGCATTTGAAAAGTAATTTTGTTACAAATAATTCTGATGTTAATGCTATTTATGATATTCAAATGAGAAATGATGAATTAGCAATTTGTGTGGCCAAATTACTAAAGGAAAATGAGTCTTTAAGAAAGCATCACATAGAACTAAGTGACTCTGTCAAAGAAGCTAGAACTAAGTCAATGGAACAAACAAATTCTTTGATAGCAAAAATTGATGAACTCAAAGCTCAACTTCAGGAAAAGAGTTTCGCTATTGTTGCCTTAAAAAATAAGCTTAGGAAAACTATAGGAAAAAGTGTGAACACTAAGTTTACAAAACCATCAACCTTGGGGAAACCAGTTTCTCATCCCATTAGAAACCGGTCCGTTGTTAGGCAACCTACTGCGTTTATATCCGAAAGACCAAAATTCTCAAAAACACGGTTTGCCTCCCAAGTTGATGAGAAACAAGTTTTGTCAAAACCAGTCACTTCACCTAAGTTACCTAAGAATAAGGCCTCTAGCTCCGTTAACCCTCAACAAGTAGCCACTTCTACTCCCAGCACCTCTAGGATTAGTTCGAAAACAGTGTCAAAACCAAGCATTAAAACCCGGAATTCATATGATATGAATGACTTGTGGAAGAACTATTATCTAGAAAAAGCTAGGAAAAAGGCAGATTCAAAAGACGAAGTTTTAGGTGCAAGACCTAGGGTGAGGAATTCTACAAGATTTCAAGGCACTGCTAGTAGTTGTAAACCACTACCTAGGAACACTCAAAAGACTATCTAATAGTAGTTATGAGCATAAGAATGCTAAGCATGTAGAAAACAAAAATAGAAACTCTGAGTTTTTTCCACATAAGAAACATTTTCCTAATTCACATGCCAAGGTACAATCCACTAAGACTACCAACAGTGCTAAGGTTCAACCTGTTAAGTCTTGGACATTCAAGAATCATCCTCAGTACATAAGAAGCAAAACAAACCCAAAACTTCACCTAGATGGATACCAACTGCTAAATCATTGGAGTCTAGGAATATTGATAAGTCTTCCACTGTGCATAAGAAGCTTAACAATCCTAAACCTTGCCATAAGTGGATACCGTCTGCTAGAATGTTTAAGGATGCTGGACTTAAGTGGATTCCTACCGAAAGTTTTACAAGCATCGATGACAAAATCAAGATTGCCTGTGAAACCCCAAAGGGTTTGGATACTAATGTCACTAACCAAAATATATGCAATCAAGTTTGTAATATTAGTGCAGTAGTCCTTACTCGCTCGATACTTCGATCCTTCAATACATGGACAGGCTTAAAGTATGGATTACAAATGGATTGATATCTCATAACTCACGGGTTCAAGTAACTCAATCTTGATTTTCATTCGCTATGACGTCTGCTCACATCGTCAGCCTCGTGACTTCAACATTATGACGTATGAACACAACAGTTCATGCCTCGTTCTCTAAAGAAAAGAAAGGTGTATGCGTGCAAGGCGCTTTATCTTCTGAGGAAGAGAAATCTTCTTATTATGACCATTCTCATCAACATGCTTCATACTTTTTCCATGCGCTTTCAAATATCAAGTGAACCGGGCTACTGATGATTGTTTTCTTATTCCACTTGCTCAACTATAATGACGATGGCGACATCATGTGCTAATTTTGCGGGGGAGAAGTGTGAAGAGACTACATTTGGATGATTTCACTTATTTAGTCAAGAATGGCATCTCCGTATGCAATTCTTGAGGGGGAGAAGAAGTGTGAATTTTTTGCATTGTTGATTGATATATGAGAATAAATGGTCAAACGGCTCCAAACTCATGTAAGAACCGAGCCTCTTCTTATTGGGTCATCTTTACATGGAGTTTTTTTTCTAAGAGCCGTTGGTTGACATCTTCACTCGGATTGATGAGTTTATCGACAAAGTGCTTCCGGTTAATGCTTCACGTACACATCAACATGATGATTCCGAACAATCTCTCGTTCTTGTTTGATGTGATTGGTAGTTTGGTGTTACCATCTTGTGTGTTCATTGAGACCTGATTGCTGATTTCCTTGATGAACATCTTTCTGTTCTTGTTTGATTGGGAGGGATTTTAGTTAAGGGGATTTGCAAAATGTAAGTTAATTGGGATGCTTTTTGGTGGGATGCTTCTTGGTGTGAGTTGAAGATGTTAACTATTTATTCCCCAACTGCACAATCTTGAAGAAGGTCGAGTCTACAAATGCATTCTACATTTTCTGTTACATGTTAGAAGACTAAAGATGAGTTGCATTTAACGATCTAAAGACTTCTTCTTAATCTGGGCTTTTATCGAACAGATTGTCGGTTTAGGGGAGAGCACTAATTGGGAGAGAGTTATAATTCAGATTCAATCCCCAATTAGACTTGCTCATATTCTTTAGCAGTGACTCCTCGAGACGTTGTTATTGACTATTCCATGTATTGGACATTTGACACAAGTTGATTACTTCGGAGTTAATCATTTATCACTTATTTGAGATTGAAGTTGACTTTCACAAAGGCTGTTCTATTTGATAACTTGCTTGAGCTTAAGAATTTGAGTTGAAGACTTGGTTTATCTAGTTACCAGCAGTCGAGGTGGATGGTTGAAGACCTGTTTAACTATCACTATTAGGAGTTACTTTGTTTTACTCAGTGTCACACGCATATGACGGTGTGGATAATCGCAAGAGGTGTTAATGTCTCATACTTTGTTTGGGTAGTAAGTACTTAGAGATTTGCTTGAAGCATAAATTCTCTACACCGTTCTTCCATCATTAGGTGCAAGCTTAAGATACAAATGGGGGGAAGTTGACTTCAGTCAGTAGGGTATATCGGTTTTTCTTCATCAGTGGTCACTTCAAATTATCTACATAAGGGTTGATAAAAATAGTCGAGAGAGTCTTCAAGAAGTTGATTCTCACAAGAGTTCAAGTGTTCTTCTCAACAAATTTCTAGTATACAGGCTTATAATGATTTGATGACTCAAGTGTCAAACCAAGAAGGCGTAAGGAGACGAGCATTTAAACGCGAGTAAACTTGATGAACTTAATACTTCTAAGTAATTGAAGATACCCCGGAAAGACAAATGTTATTACCGCAGAGAAACTCAAGGTTTGACTCATGACGAGTAAACTTGATGAACTTAATTCTTCTAAGTGATTGAAGATATCCCGAAAAACAAATGTCATGACTGCAGAGAAACTCAAGGTTTTACTCATCAAGGCTTTTAGTGTTATTATTTCAACTACGTGGGAAGTGATGTTAGAGAAAGTTTCAAGATAAAAGAGGTACACTAGTGTGTGTGATTTCGATGGTATCGCGAATGATCGGGAGAGATTGTGTACATTGGGGATGCTCACTGTTTCACTTGAGTGCTTAATCGTGATTCCAGAGATATAATCACTTATTCCGGAGTTGACATCCGCAGAGATTGTCGCCCAGAGATAATCGACTTGGCCTCGCTTCTTCAATGTTATCAATTATTCATTCCTTATGTATTGGTATACTTCGGATACTTGAGCTTCATACACGCATCACAGGGAAGAAAATGTGAACATTGGGGAGGTGTTTTCATTCCCCTCATGATGTGTATTCAGGAGAGCTCTTGGATATTGGTGTACTTCGGGTTCTTGAGCTTCATACACTATCATCAGGGAAGAAAGATGTGAACATTGGGGAGGTGTTCTTCATTACCCTCATGATGTGTATTCGGAGAGTTCTTGAGCATTATACAAAGAGACTGACTGCATCAATTCAACTACTTGGGGGAATTGTTCTCTTGACACCTTTTGGAATTGATTGCTTCATACTTTAGTGGAAAAGAAATTTGAGAAGATTATTTATGAGTGGGATGATACGTTGCTGTTCTTCTTATTGATGATATAACCCCGAATGGAGATCCTCAATTATCGTTCTTAAATGGAGCAGCGGGATTTATGATAATGGTGTGCTTCCTTGTGCACCTGGCTAAAGCAAGCTTGAAATAGAGCTTCGAATCTGCTCATCTTAAGGATTTTCGTTTAGGGGAAGCTGCCAAAGTCTCACTTTCGATGGTTCAATTTCACAATTCAGAGCATCCAAAGCTTTGGTGGTGAAAGTTTTAGGGATGATGACTTCTATCTTCTACAACGGGCTGCTTGACATCCTTATCTCTGTACTCGATCATCATCTTCTTTTACTATATCATCTTCTATCTTTGTATATATTTATCAAAACAAAATACAAAAATATAAAACCGAAAAACAAAATAGAAAATATAAAACCAACAAAAGAAAATAGAAAATTATAAAACCTTCAAAACCCATAAAAATCGAAAATTTCAAAATACCAAAAATATGTTTTCCAAGACATGTCTTCTAGTATCGATAACATCTACGGTCTTAGAAATGTCATTCAATAATGGCACGGACCATAGATGAAGTTCGAGCAGGAGGTGTAAATATTCTTTTCCAAAACATGTCACAAAAATGGCTTACTATTTCGATCAGAACCCGGGCTTCAAAATATGGCTTACAGCTTATTTCGCATCAGAACCCTACTTCAAAAATGGCTTTCACGCTATTTCATCTGTAACCTTCAAGCCAAAAAATGGCTTGCGTTACTTCATACTGTAACCCGTGCTTAAACTATGGTTTGCTATTATTTCTGATAGCAACCCGCTCTTTAAAGAAAGGAAAGTGATACGCTAAACAAATTTTCAAATATTTCGTGCACTTTTCCTAAAATCAAAATGAGGAAAGTATGTCGAAGGATCTGTTGCCCTACTCAAATGTTTTTCCGTCTATAATTCTTCAGAAAAATATTTGTTGTGTTCAAAATGGTGGTAAATGAGTTGCTTGAAAAATCAATCAGATTCAGAGTTTTCGTATTAATTTGCAAACTCAATCAATGACTTCTGCGCTTTTAAAATTTTTCAAAAAATGAGTCATTGATTGAGGGGGAGAATGTTTTCAAATCTATATCATCTAACGAGCTTTCTTAATTATCCTACGTGCTTAATTAAAAATGATATTTGCCTGTGTCGAAGGACTAGGAATTTAGGTTATGATTGTTAGGTTTAGATGATTAGAGTTTGATTTACACATAAACCCCATGCCTTATATGATCTGTTTGTTATGTTGAATTGACTTTAATTAGTCGATTGCTGTTATGGGTGATGTCGACCACCATATATTTGTATGTGTGTTCACTAACGTATGCAGGTATATTGGTATATAAGAATGTTCCCGATCCGGATCCCACAATTAAAGATGATTGGATGCCAAAAGGAAAGGGTAACTATTTCTTGGGTTGACAAATGAAGAAACAGAGCTTAATTGGACTTCTATGGAGAGTTGGCATAAATGCAACGTAAGAGGTCTCACCGCATCAGCAAATGGTTTTCTTCTAAGTGATTGAAGAAACGGAGCTTAATTTGACCTCAGTTGGCATTCAAAATGCAACGTAAGAAGAAGTCTCACTGCATCTGCAGACGTTTTTCTTCCAAACCCTACAAAGAACAACAACGAAAGCTTCTCAACCACCTAACGTATCTTTGTGCAGGATACCATTTTTAAACAATTTTGAATAATTTAATTAAATTGTTTTGAAAATGGAAAATATTGTTTTGAAAATATATTGGACTAATTTTTGAAAATCACCGGACTTCATGTTATCAAAACCTAAGTCACTCAATTATTGACTTCTGTCATGGATTGAGGGGGAGTGTGATTTAAAATAAAATATTTTCAAACGATGTTTCTTCACAAAAGTTCTGTTTTGTACGAAACAAAGTGGTGATCTAAAGATTTAATGTTATGTCATGGTATGATTTTTTCTTTTAGAATCAAGGTCTTTCAAAATGAAATTTTTTCTGTTCTTGTTTGATTGTGAAATTGTTTTATTTTACTAAAAGATCTCTTAAAAACTATCATACCTGACACTAACAATCTTTAATGTCTTAAATTGTTCCTTATCTGTCATTTTTCAAAAATTAAATCTTGCCACTTCTTTCCCCAAACTCTTTTAAATGATTTAAATCAGATGGGATCACAAATCTCAAATGGTTTGATATTTTTGATCATGGGAGAGATCGTGATTTAAATCTCAAATCTGTTTTAATGGAATTGGTTTTAGTCCTTCAAAGGCACTCCTGCCTCCATGTGCCAAACGATTTCAAATATATAATGCACATGTTGAGGAGGAGGATTTATCCAAAAACCAGATGAGTATTTAAACAAGGCCACATTTTCTCCCATGTTTTCTAAACCTAATTAAATCACTTGGGATCCAAAATCTCAAAGGGTTTGATATTTTCGATCGGGGGAGAATTTGTGATTTAATAATGAAAATTGATAAAAGGTGATCGTTTTGATTTAATTGTGCACGCTGCTCTCTCATATGTGCTAAACGCTTTCGAATCTTGAAGCACATATTGAGGGGGAGCAAATAAACTATCGAGGTACGAAAGCTTTTTAAAGTGATTTATAAAGTACCTTGATTGAGTTTTCAAATGGTTTCTTAAATGGCTTTTGTAATCGTGGATGTCCTTCAAATTAACTCTTGCCTCTATGTGATAAAATGATTTCACTTATCCTATGCACATATTGAGGGGGAGAATTTTACCATGAAAATCAAATGGCTTTTTCGTATGAAAATTGTGATCAAAGAAAATATTTCAAAGTCCTCTTGCCTCCTTGTGCTAAACAATTTCTAAATCATACGCACATGTTGAGGGGGAGGTTTTCTAAATGATCAAAACTATTAGGGTACAAAATGCTTTGATCTCGTATCACATGTACCTTGTTTGTTTTTCCAAATGATTTTTCAATTGGTTTCAAGGAAGAATGAACTGTACCAAAAGACCGACCATTTTACTTTATGCATGGAGTTATAAGGATGGTGAGGTTAGGTATTTGTTCCCACGATCTGCCAGAACCGGAGGGATCTTCCCAAGGATAATCCACTAGATAGTGTAGAGTCCTTAGGAATATTGAAAAAAGGAGAAAAATGAGAATATAGGAAGAGTGCGGACTGAGACGAGCTAGTATCGAATAAACCCAACAAAATTCTAGTAATGAAGTCTTGGTAAGCACTGAAGGGGTTGAAGAATGAAAAGAATTGAATGTGAAAAAGGGTGAAAAGAAATAGCCCTCCAATAATTCAACCTTAGGGCAGTAACCGGGTTTAATACATATGCTACTAGTGTTTACTAAGGTAACACTGGTATTGAAGACAAGACGTCATGGACCCAATGACGCACTGCACTAAACTTCCCAAGCTACTCAAGTTCCTCTTAAAAGGGCTTGTTTCATTCTCACGGGGAACCTACATAATCTATCGACTTTCTCTTAGAGATTGTTGATATTGAAGAAGGAGACCCTCTCCCTAGTCTCCGGCACATGAACCAAATATGCACGATTGAGTCTAGAGCCAAGAGATCATTCACAATATCTCGTTAGGACACTATATTAATGAAGACTTGCTGTTTCACACAATGTGGAAAGTAAGTATATATTAAGAGTCCTACGCATTATCCTTGTGGTATTGCCAGAACATCCGAGTGATATGTAAAAATATTCACAATGACGATGGAAATCCTTCTAGAGCCAACATCAAACAAGCTCTTGGTAGGTGGCATGTGAGATCTTTTCTCGTAAGATCAAGCTTGTGACAACTGGATAGAAACAATGGGGAGATTCAATCTTGAATCAACCTTGGTCCAGGAATGGAATTGACGAATGCTTTTGGAAAAACCGTTCGATGTGCAAATCTTCTTTTCTCTAGCATGTCGAATGTGTACTCATTTCAAATTCAAAAAGTATCTCTGATTGAAAAATACTTTTAGAAAAACCGTTCGATGTGCGAATCTCTTCTTTTCGCTAGCACGTCGAATGTGTACTCATTCTCTAATGCAAAAAGTATTTTGATTGAAAATTGATCTTTCTCATAAAACCTTCTTCATATTGCAAAACTCTTTCTTCAAGCAATATGCGATTGTTTTTCAAATCATTTTTCATCAATCAGTGAATCTCAATTTGCGGGTTCACTCACTCCGTGTTGTCTTCTTTGAGACGCCCGGTTTGAGAACAGCTAGAACAGCTAAACCCGTCAAGGAGATTTTAGGAATCCTACCGATCACAAAGTGATTTATATCGATCAACGGGGAACCGTGGAACGTGTACCTCAATTCAACGAAAGTGATCAAAGACACTTTCGTGTGCTTTATTGCTAACCGTTGTCTACAGGTACATTTGGACGGTTGCAAAATGATCGTAATTGAGGATTCAATCCAAAGCCGCATGCTCACAAAGATCCACACTTAATTGAAGAAATCATGACTTGTGCTTATCTACATAACCGCTCGATATTTCTATACTATGCTTCGCTTACGCTGCAAATATCTTGAACCAGTAAAAGCTTCCGCTACTCTGATGAAAAGATGTCATGATCCCGAAAGTGTGAGCATGTCGGTCCGAAAGTCACAACTTCACATGATGGCAACACAATAAAGGGTGATCCAGAGATTTTCTGTGGCTGATGATCTCAATGAAAGCTCGAAGATCATCAAAGATGTGGATCAGTTAAAGACCTCCACTAAAAGTACAAATCAATGCGGACTTTAAAGTAACGCTACTAATGCACAAAGATTGCGGAACTTGAAGAATTGAAGTCTACGAGCTCAGAGCTAATTATAAAGATAGAATGCTAGGATGCAAAATGTATTTCTTGGGGTGACCTCCCTTAGGGGGAGATTGTTAGGAATTAGAAAATTCCATGTTGAAGTATCGGTCACCCCAACTCTTGTCTAGCATATGTTAGCTCGTAGACATTACGTTATTTATTAGTTAGTTAGTTAGTTAGAGCGACACCGTGGAGGAAGGACGGGTCTTTACCCACTGTATGCCTGATCCACAGTCCGAAGGAGGACGTTTATTGTGTAACTATATATACCCTCTACCTTCCAAGGTAGAGGGTTGGACCTTTCAATCTAATATTCTTTCTTTTGTTACTTTCTCTCTCTAGAAAGGCTCTCACACTACTTTCTCTCTCTAAACTCTCTTGCCTAATTCGAACCATACTTTGATTTGTTATGTGTTTATGAAATCCAATATCTAACAGTGCCGGTAGCTTGTAAACTTTAGAACTTGGCCTTTGCATCATTTCGAGACCATAGACGAGGTATGTTGAGTTAGCTCGATGTATTTGGACTTTTCAGTTTTAGAAGGCAAGATTATAGGATTATCACCCAAACAGCCTACCATTGTGAGTCTATCGATTAGTCACCTCGACTTTTCACCCCATGAAACCCTTTTGTTGCACTCCCCTTTAGTGCAAGATACCCTAGATACACCCTTCTGAGCCATTCTTTTCATTTTGTCACCCCAATATATTGTTTCATTACATCCTTACACCTTAGCCTACCTTGTAGTCTTTATTTGTAATTGGGAAGTCATCATTTGCCTAAGTTCAAGGTTCGAGTGGAAAGGTTTGGAAATCGCGCTTTCATCGACAACAATTATGAAGATCATTGAAGACCCCCCGAATTCCCATTGTTCATCTCAAGTGGGGGGATGTTATGTTATCATGTATGTTCAAAAAAAAATAGTTGATTCAGTTATGATTTTGTAAAGTGCATTGTTATAAGCACTATAGTATGAGCTTTATTGTTTAGTATCGAGGAGGCCACCTCGGTCACATTTGAAGATTGGAGTTGGAGTAATACCAACTGAAGAAGAAAAGGTAGTGTGCCCATCACGACGTCCTCTAATGACACATCTACCTTGCATTTCATGATCCGGTCTCTAGACTTCTAAACTTGAACTTTGGGCGGACGGTAAGTGGTGATGACTTAGTTTAGATATAGACTACCTGCTTGTTTTTTTCATTTTACACCAATTATACATCCCATGTGTTATCCTACCCTTTAGTCATGAAGCATGTCTAGGTGATGCAGAGAGCAATCTTTGGTGTCTTGGCCATGGATTTGGTCATGTATCATTGATTTTGTCCACTTCGCCGTGACATGTTAGTAATGACGAGTCACCCCTTAACCTTTGTCATGTCTACCCATATTGCCTTCGAGAATTGTTTAGCCCTTAACTCCAGTGGTGGAGATTTGTGTAACCGCCAAGCTTATGATAGATTACATGCTATGATCAGCAATTGAGTGATCACCTTGAAATTGACACTTAGAATAGTTGAGAGATTTGAGTGTTTGTTCCCTTTCGTGAGGTGTTCGGCTTTGTTTTATTCTAGCATAAGGGATTTGTAAACTCATATTTTCCGGGTTTTGGGAGATATCTTTTTAGGAATCTATCTAATAAGGTCTACTTGAGGGCAAGTAGAGTTCAAGTGGGGATATTTGATAACATCAAATAGTCCTGAATATTAAGTGTCATTTCCCCAAGTAATGCTCGTTATTTATATCATTTATATGGATTTACGCTTGTTTTCCATTATTTTACACTTTCAAGTAAATTGCGAGCATTGGAGCTAAAGAGACGCGGAAATGGAAACGTTACTAAGGATTTATCACAATATGCTTATTTTGAAGAGATTACGGCGTAACTCATCTCTCACATTACGCAGTAACTATCGTGACCAAGTCCAACTCATCAAAAGGTTACGGCGTAACTCCTTCCAAAGATTACGACGTAACTCCATTAGGTCAAAAGAGGTTCCACGCCACATACCTATGCCGTAACTACTGCATCACTTACGATGTAACCCGGTTTATTGAGACTACGGCAGAACCACTTATTAGGTTACGCCGTAACTAGCGATCTAGTGCATTTAACGGAGGTTACGGCATAACTCATCTTTTGGTTACGCAGTAACCCACACTCGCCTATAAATACCCCACAATTCCAAGATTTCTAATCATCCCATTCACACACAATACCGAGAACATGGGAAAATACTCAAGGAAGGTCTAGGGAAGCATACAGAGTTGTTTCCAAGGGAGAAGTCACACCATTACGATAAGCTTTAGCGTTTATTATTTCTTTTACTTTCAATTCATGTATTTCGTACCTTTGAATATTGAATTGATGTGCATGATTAATATGAGCGGCTAAGCACCCTTTGGGGCTAGCCTAGTTATGATTCCTTAATTGTTTTGTTTGCGTTTACCTTTACTTCTGTATAATTATTTCTAAGTGTATGCATGCATAGTTCTTTGGTAGGCACCCCTAGTTTGGTAGTTTTGAATGGCGGTAGAGGCCAATTGCCTAGGAGATATGACCAACTGACCCTAGGTGAGTAGACTGAGACGGGAAGGGTAAGATATGACCAACTGACGACCCTTTCTACTTGTGCGATTTGACCAACTGATCACCTATCGTTTGGATGAACTTAAGAATGGGGGTGTAGTGTCTGTTCCTAACGCCGAGCACTCACTATTTATAATCTAGCATGTAGCGGTACTTAATGACTCGGCTTAGGGGACCAGGAACAACAGATTATGACTTGCGCCATTTCTCTGTGGTGGCATCTTTATTGATAGGTTAGGGCGAATTGACCAAATGTTGTCCTCTCGAATTTGACCCCACCTGAAGTAATTGGAAGTAAGTAGACGTAGACATAACTAGTTAGGAGGATTAACTAGGTTAGCACCACTATTCCTCTATTGATTACCTTTCTACCATTTAATTGCTTTTATATTTTGCATTAGTAGTTTAATTAATTAAAACCCTATCAAACCTTTTATATTCTGTGACAATTAGACTTAGTAATTATCCGACACACATAGCTCTTAGGACGACCTCGGCTTTACCATTTACTACACTACACACGACCGGGTACACTGCCCGTTAGTGCATTAGGGTAGACCATAGGTATAGCGAGACTCTATAAATATTAAGACCTGGTCAGTAAAACCTGCAGCAGTGGCTTACCTGTGTCTGAGTATTATCATAAGTTGAATTCTTTGTGGAGAGAGTTTGATATTCTTACTAAGTTTCCTGATTGTACTTGTGAGGCTAGACAAGAACTGGTTGATCATGGTAAGTTGTTAAAATTGATGCGGTTCCTTTTGGGTCTTGATGACATTTATCAACCCATAAGAAGTACTCTTTTGACCAGGGAAATCCTTCCTGAAGTCAAAGATGCTTTTGTCATTGTATCAAGGGAAGAATCCCATAGAGGGGTTCCAACCACAACTGTCAAAACTGAGAAGGCTCAGGTTTCTACTTTTGTTTCTAAGACTTATGATAATAAAAATACTAATTGGAGAAGGAATAATAATGGTAACAATTCTGGGTCTAATAACAGGGGAAACTATGATAGTTTGCTCTGTACTCATTGTGGTTTGAAAGGTCATACTGTTGAAAGGTGTTTTGAAGTTATTGGTTATCCACCTGGTTTTAAAAAGAATCCTAATCTGAAACCTGCTAATAATTTTAATAAAACCAATGATATAAAGAGTGCTTTTGTTGTTAATAATGGCTCTAAGAATAGTACTGGTAGTATGTCTCTGAGTAATGAACATGTTATGAAGCTTTTAAGTCTGTTGAATGATAAACCAGGAACCTCTACTCATGCCAATATGGCAGGTAGGGATTCTTGTTCTTCTTTTAACTGCAGTGTTTTCTTTTATCAACATTTTTATAAGTTTTTTGGTGCTAATATTAAGTTGGATGGGGTTAATTACCATCTGGGATGGATAATTGACTCTGGGGCTAATCAACATTTAACTAATAGTCCTCTTAATATGCATAACTTGATTGATATATCTGATTTAAAGATTACTATAGGACATCCTAATGGAACTTTAGCTAAAGTTACTCATGTTGGTAACTTAAAACTTAATGATAATATTGTTCTATTTGATGTTTTAGTTGTTCCTGAATATTGTGTTAGTCTTATGTCTGTTAATAAGTTGATCAAAGATAGAAAGTTGAGGGTTGGTTTTGATGAGACTAAGTGCTATATTCAGGATTTGAATCAGCAGAGGGTGTTGGGGACTGGTAGTGAGTCTGGTGGTCTTTATTTGTTTGATAAGTCTAAAGTTTCCTCTATTTGTGTGATTAAAAGTGAGTTTCTTAGTTGTTTTGTTTCTAAAGATGTTTGGCATAGTATATTGGGACACCCTGCTAATCGAGTTTTAAAACTTTTAAAAGGATCTTTAAAATTAACTCATATTGATCAAGGGGCACCTTGTGATGTTTGCCATAAGGCTAAACAAACAAGGGATCCTTTTCCTTTAAGTGAACATAAAACTTCTGTTTTTGGTAACCTTATTCATTTAGATTTGTGGGGACCTTATAAGGTGGTTAGCAGGGAAGATTTCAAGATACTTCTTGACTATTGTTGATGACTTTAGCAGATCTGTTTGGGTGTATATGCTAAAAGGAAAACATGAAGTTTTTGAGATGTTTCAAAGTTTTTTTAAAATCGTTTTGACTCAATTCAATAAAAAAAATTAAGATTGTCATATCTGATAATGGTATTGAGTTTGTTAATAATAAAATGGGTGAATTTTTTGATACTATGGGTATTATTCATCAAACTAGTGTAGCATATACCCCTCAACATAATGGGATTGCTGAAAGAAAACATAGGCATTTTCTTAATGTAGCTAGAAGCCTTATGTTTCAGGGGGGATTCCTCTTGTGTTTTGGCTTGACTGTGTTTTAACTGCTACTTATTTGATTAACATGTTGCCTTCCTCTGTTTTAAATGGTAAATCTCCTTTTTCTTTGGTTTATGGTAGAGAACCTAGTCTGACACATCTTAGCAGTTTTGGGTGTCTTTGTTATGCTACTATTTTAAAAGAGTCTGATAAGTTTTCTGAGAAGTCTGAAAAATGTGTTTTGCTTGGTTATGCAAGTGGAATAAAAGCTTATAAGTTGTTAAGTTTGGAAAATAGGTCTATTTTATATTCTAGAGATGTTAAATTTTATGAGACTATTTTTCCTTACAAAATGAAACAAACTGATCTTTCAAATAATCAACTTGAAGTTAACACTTTAAATTTCTTTGATAATTTTGAGTCAAAAACCAGAACTCCTAGTCCCACTCCCAATGATGAAACAGAGGATGTAGCATCTGTTGGTAGAGAAGGTAGTCTAGATCAATCTGGTAGGGTTGTGTATGATGTTCAGGATGATACTTTAGAATAGATTCTTTATCCTGGTCCTTTACAGTAACCAGTTGATACTAGTTCTGCAACTCCTTTAGATGAAAATATTAATTCTGGGGGAAATGCTATTCCTGAAATAGATGTGCCTAGTTTTCAAAATGTTTTTCAAAATCAAACTGAGGAAGGAACTACTAGTTATAGGAGGTCTAGTAGATCTTCAAAGTTTCCTAATAAATTGAATGACTATGTGCTTAATTCTAAGATTAAGTATGGTTTAAATAGGTATGCTAATCATACTAGGTTGAGTACTGATAATTGTTGTTTTGTTGCTAATTTGAATAAGTCTTGTGAACCTTCCTCCTATGAGGAAGCTTCACAGAATGTTAATTGGAAAAGTGCTATGAATGATGAGATAGTTGCTTTATATGAGAATGATACTTGGGAAGAAGTTGATCTTCCTGAAGGGAGAATTCCTATTGGATCTAAATGGGTTTGGAAACTTAAGTTTAAATCTAATGGGGAGATTGAGAGGTATAAAGCTAGAGTTGTGGCTAAGGGTTTCAATCAAAACCGTGTTTTGATTATGATGAAACCTTTAGTCCTGTGGTTAAAATGGGCACTATCAGATGCTTATTGAGTATTTCTGTTCAAAATGATTGGAAAAATTTTCAAATGGATGTTAACAATGCTTTTTTATATGGTGATTTAAATGAAGAGGTTTATATGTTGCCTCCACCTGGTCTTTTTCCAGAAGATAATAAAAAAGTTTATTGGCTAAAAAAATCTCTTTATGGCCTAAAACAGGCTCCAAGACAATGGAATCTTAAATTTTCTAAGGCCTTGTTTGAGGATGGGTTTGTGCAGTCTAAAAATGATCACTCTTTGTTTGTTAAAACTAAAGGAAGTTCAGTGTTGTATTTACTTGTGTATGTTGATGATCTGGTGATCACTGGTAGTAGTGAAAGAGAAATTGAGAATTTTAAAACTTTTCTAAGGAATAAGTTTAAAATTAAAGACTTAGGAGAATTGAAATATTTTCTTGGAATTGAAGTGTTAAAAACTGGTAAAGGTTTATGTTTAAACCAGAGAAAATATTGTCTTGAGTTTTTGAATGATTATGGTTTGCTTGGTTGTAAGCCTGTATTAACTCCCTTACCTAAGAATATTGTGCTAAATCATAAAGAGTCTGATGATGATAAGAAGTTGAAAAATATTACTAGTTATCAGAAACTTGTTGGGAAGTTAATATATCTTACTATGACTAGGCCTGATATTTCTTATGTTGTGCACTGCTTGAGTAAATATATGCATTCTCCTTTGAAATCTCATTTTGATATTGGCTTAACAGTGTTAAAATATCTTAAACTTGCACCTGGTAATGGGATACATTTTAGTAAGAATAATCAAGGGTTTGAAGTTTTTGCCTTTTCTGATTCTGATTGGGCTAACTGCCCAGTTACCAGAAGATCTGTATCTGGATATTGTGCTTTTGTGAATGGTAATTTGGTTTCTTGGAAGAGTAAAAAACAAGCTACTCTGTCTAAGTCTTCAGCTGAGGCTGAGTATAGATGTATGGCCTCTACTACATGTGAGGTTATGTGGGTTCTTAAGGTTTTAAAGGACTTTGGTATTACTGAAAATTTGTTGCCAGTTGAGTTGTTTTGTGATAACAAAGCTACTATTCAAATTGCTGCTAACCCAGTGATGCATGAGAAAACTAAACACTTTGATATTGATGTGCATTTGGTTAGAGAAAAGGTTGCTTCTAGGTTGATTAAAACAGTTAAAGTGGACTATAAAAGTCAAACTGCTGATGTTTTGACTAAAGCACTTGGTTCTGTGCAACATGGTGTTATGGTTAGAAATCTTGGTATGATTAACCTTTTTGCAGGTTCATCAGTTTGAGGGGGGATGTTGAAAGTATTGCAGTCCTTTATGTCAAACAGCTGAACCTTCAGGGGTATATTGTGTAACATTTTTATATTAGAGTTTCTAATCCTAACACTCTGGGTGTTGTTCGTTAAGTTTTATATGTGCAGGGTTCTAAATGTAATATCCTTGGCTATATAAGCTTCTATCTCAGCTAGGGTTTCATAACAACGCTCTCATATTCCTCGCAGTTTTCACATACAAGATCTCATAATCTTCATCTGGGTATAATTGGGTTTCTGGGTAGTTTACTTTTGTAAACAAGTGTAGTAGATCATCTTGATCCGTTTGGTTTGGTTTATTGACTGTTAGGTGTGCAGTTCTTGTATTCTGTTGTTGCATCTATTAGAGGGACAAAAACCTTTCTTTTGTATTTGTTTGGTTAGCACCTGTGTTGGGGACTAATCTGCTGTGTATATTGTTATAATAAAAGATTATCACCAAGGGGTGGTTGGTTGGGTGATTATTGATATTGTTCTTTACCATTTCAACAGTTTGTATCCTATATAAACAAACACAACCTCATGCATCTTGGTTAGAACTCACGACAATATATATCCCTAAAAACTCTACTATATAATCGATCTATCCAACTAGTTCCCCTACTCAATCGGTTTTCATCGAACCAATTAGGTTTTAGTTTAGTTTGTTCTTAAACTCCAAGCTTGCATCAATATATAGATCCAAGAGGTTTTTGGTTTTCAATTGGTTTGTAATTCTTGTTCATTAGTTCCTGGTCGAACATGGTTAGTACAAGAATTCTGGGTTTTCCTGTCTTAATGGATCTCGGACATAAATGGGTGAAAAATATCGGACAAGCTTTGTCCGATATCGGTTGGTTCTTAAAAGCTGTTCTCGGACAACAAGGTCCTCCGGCATAAAGAAGAAAAGGTTCTTTGGGGTTTTCTTGTTCGTGATATTCAAGTATGTCAAAGGGTTGATTGTTTTAAACGTTCTCGACTATCTCTAATCGAACATACTTGGTTTAAGTGTTTGTGTGTGGACTCGTAGAGGTATCTATTTTAGATACTTGGTTTCTTTGGTTTTCTTGTTCGTTTGATAGCGTGCAGTTGTCGCCAAAAGGTTAGTTTTTTATTTACCTTTTATTTATTATTGTTTATTATTTACGTGTTTACCTAATTGCATAAACTAGATCCAATTCCGCTGCATACTCGTTTGCGTTACTTGGCTAACTAGAATATAAAACCCAACAAAACACAAAACACAAAACTTGAAGATTGAAGATTGCAGTTTTGGCGTTCTTCCTAGCTCGACAAAACACAAAACTGTTGCTTAGATTTTTGGTTAAAGAGTGATACAAAATTAGAGTTTTTCTATAAACCCTAATTAGAGTTGTTGGAAGGAATTCCATTATGTCTTGATTTAAGTTCTGAATTTGTTAAAATCTTATTAAGCATTTTATTAACAAATCTTAAGATGAGAACTTAAAATGTATTTTGTGGTTCCCAATAAAGAACAATTTATTATTGCTTAAATACTTAGTATTTAAAGAATTGTCTCTATTTACAAAAGTAAGTGGGAGTATATATAAATCTCAAAGTTTTTGAGAACAAAATACTTAACCTTCTAAAATCCACTTATTAATGTCATACTAAGGTTAAACATGAAAATGTCGACCGAAGTATAATGATTACTCTCATTCATAAATCCGAATAGATGCCTCATCACTTGAGTGATATTTAATATCATGTGAGGGATATAAGTTAGCATTATTGTAAATCAGCTAACTACTAAAATACATTATCACATCTTGAATCTGATAAATAATTTTTGAACTATGAATGAAAAGATGCAGTCTTTAAAAGCAAATCGAGTTTTGAGGTTGATTGTTATTTCGCCTAACAGTTAACCTATGAGGTTGGGATGAGTTTCTTTTGAAGAAATGTTCACAAGGACAAAATTGTATACATATTTGTTAGGTCACTAGTTTTACAACACAAGCTTTTAGAGAAAGGAGATGAGGCGATTGAACAAGCTATCCAAACACACACACACGTATGGATAAACACGGTTAAAGAAAAGAGTGAGTGAAAGAGAATAACTTGAACAACCAACCTTCAAAATGGTTTACAGAGGTATTTATAGGAGGAAGCTAGGCAACACTCCTCTCCTTCCTATTCCTTATTGGCTGGGTCGCTTATGGGCCTTCTAAATAAGCTTGACCTTAAACAAACATAAAGGCCATAATAAAGCTACCTATTACATATAAAATATAAATACTTGAAATATCATAGGAGTGATTCCAACAATCTCCCCTCAAGTATATATGAATGTAAACGTGAAGCGCTGATGTAATAGTAAAGACGACTTTCTCCACATTCTTCTTGTGAGAAGAATTGCCTTGATTCAACAATCTCCCCAAGTAGAGATAGTTATCTTTGAACGCTTATGCTTTGACGCCATCTTTAACTTTGTTCTTTGATCATTGTTCTTTGTGGTGAAAGTGATAGTATGTTGTTGTTGTCGTGACGGCTTCCACCAGTTCCCGCCTGCCCAGTTGTTCCACGCCATTCTTCAACATGCTCACACGCTTTTGACGTTGGAATTCACATCGATGAAGTTCTTTAAGTCTTTAACTTTGTAGATTCTTTGGTTTGACGAAGAATCATTCTCGACGGTTGTGTTGCTTTTGGATAGAAATTCCATTAGTGATGATGTTGGCGTGAACATGAGAAGAATCAAGACGATCATCCCGGCCCCGGAGCTTCCATAAGAAGAAAACATTTCAAACGGTAGTAATAAGCTGCTTCCGCACTTACAAGTTTGAACTTCGAGTGTTAACAAAGATAGTGTGAAAACACAACTCTAATTTTACAAAGGCCGCTCTCGAACCTGAGTCCCACAAGTGAGATAACGCGATGTACCAAGTACATCTACAGTCAGATGAGTCGCCGAGGTACATCGAAGCATCACCACGCATCAGACCGCTTGAGACACACTGCAATCCACGGGAGTTACCGAAGTGACCACGCTGTCGCTTGATGTTGACCGCAGAGTTTTATTCAATCACCGAGGATCACAGATGTGAACCTCTCATAAATGTTTCTACGTATTGCTAAGATCTGTGAAGGACTCGATATGAACCATTGATGATCTTATTGTTGATCATCAAGTGATTAAATGTCAAGTGTTCCTAAGAGATCTTTTTGATGAATCTCGTGGCTCTAGACTCAATAGTGCGCTTTGGTTTTCCGAGCGAGACTAGGAGAGGGTCTCCTTTTCAATACCAAAGAATCTCTAGGAGAAAGCCGATAGTTTACGAGGGTTCCCGTGAGAATGAAACAAGCTTCAGAGAGAAACTTGAGTGATAGAAGGTTTAGTGCATGCGCCAATCGGGTCCATGACGACTTTTAATCTTCAATACCGCGCCACTAAGTGACAACCAAGAGCATATGAATTGAACCCGGTTCAGCCTCTAAGTTGAATAATCTGAAGGGCTATTTCTTTTCACCCTTTTCTTTGCATTTTTTTAATTCTTCAACTCTTCTCTCTCATTTTCTCCTTCTTACAATCATACCTAAGGACTTCTAAATACTAACTATTTGTAGTGTCCTTGGGTAGATCCTCCGCTCAAGGATCATAGGACTGCTATTCCTAACCTTAGTCACCTTATAACCCATGACTAACCTATGTTTGCCATTAAAACCATGTATGAAAATGTCTCTCAAAGGGTTTGTTAATGAAAACATGTTTAGTACCATTGTGAGAGATATGATTTTGCATAAATACTCCTCCACATGTGCTTAAGAGTTTTAACTAAAATGCACAGGAAAGAGAGCGCACTTTTTTGATCCATCAAGATAGACAATCCCCAGCGAGACACGGTTACGTGGCATAGTTAAAGAGTTACATTGTCAGCTTTAAGGTGACAACTAGCTCTAATAACTACCTTGAAGGTGTAGACAAACCTTGGAAGGTTGTCAAACCCGCCAGAGTTCATGTCTATCAAAAGTTTCTCGAATGGTACATTCTACTCGACAAGTCCTTTCATGAGACACGCTACATCACTAGCTTAACTAGTTTGAAGTTATTACCCGCCCAGACAAGTCTTTTCGAAGTTACTAAACCGCTTAAGTATCACACCAGAGGTTAAGTCCGAGGTACACAGATTCATTTGCATTTTGTACAACATATTTCTTATCACACAATTTTCTCCCCTCAAAAATGGCATATTAAAGTGTCATTTTTTGAAACGCTGAGAATAAATATGACCATTTCGAGGTTGCGGAAGAATGACCATCGTGAACAATTTAGAACAAAGTTTCAATACTCTCAACAAGTGATATAAACGGTTGAGGTTTTGAAAGTCTTAAGTGAAAGTACTTGTTCTTTTGAGCAAAACCTTGAAAAGTGAAAGGTTTGATAGGTTTTACTAAAAGTAAGAAGCTGCCCTTTTATAAGGATTGTGGCACCGAGCTTACTACGTGGTCCTTTCTTGACAATTACGGGTTGTACACCGCTATGTGTGCAAGCCATAGACATATTTAATCACACATCCAAAATTATGAAGGAAACAATTCAAGGGGTACCGAAGTGCAGCTGATATTCCCAGAGTAAAAGCAGTATGCTGAAAGCCTGTGATGTTTCTCCCCGGTCGATCACCAACATAGCTCTCCAATCGCTCGAATCGATCCCTTCCTCAACAACCGCTCATCAATCATGGTGATGATCCTTCACATCCCTCCTTTCCCCGAGAATTCCAGCATTTAGATCCCAACTTTCAGCGATATCCTTCAACCTCGTATGCTAATCCATCCCTAACCAGCTTCAAAGTATGATCCCCATCAAGATCACTACACGCTTAGCAGGCTTTAGTTCACTTCGTAAACAACTCCAAAGGTTTGCCGATGAGCGATATTGAGGTAGCTGATTGAGATCGGAAGAGTAAGCATTGAGGAGTGAGTTGACACGCCGCTCTGATAAGATTCACACCATCCGATATCTTTCAACACGCTCTTTGATCACAATTGCCTAATGAAGATGAGAACCCACTTGATAAATTCACGCGACTTTTCGAGAATTGTCTCATACCACCTCGCATCTTTATACATGTCTTCGATGTCGCTGAGGGACAAGTTCTCAAAGTCAGCCTCGGAGAATCCATAGTCCGTTTCATCTTGTCGCTTGACTATGATATTCTTTAAGAATGTGTAGTCCCACTTAGACTTGAGATCAATGTGTTTGATGGCCACGATGTCCTTAGAACTACATCGATGTTGAGACTCTCAACTGTGCGCCAGAGTAGATTCTTCGCGCTCGTGCCAATGATGAATTCCATACAATGCATCTTGGTCGTGATGCTTGCACGTTGTCGAAACAAGTGATTTGCACGCTCTCGATAGCTATGCAGCTTTGAGTAAATAGCCGAATGGAAGAGTCAATGATGTAGCGTGATTTTCAACCATCGCTACCGTAAGAGAAAATCCGTGCCCTCGTAAAGAAGTATCGGAAGGGAATCCGTGGTTCGCCTGCTTGGCCAATGGTCGGTCGGGGTTTGGTCCAATCGGTGTAGTATGGAGGGTTGTCCCTTTGTGTGAAGTCAATGTTTGCTTCCGAATTGAGCCAATCCATGTCGTTAGACATAGCTCGAAATGATGTTCTCAAGATGATATTCGAATTTATTGCCAGAGCTGTCTTTAAGAAGTTGGAATGCATCATTCTTGATTCTTCAACTGCATTTCTCATTATTTTCTTTCATGAACTTTTCTGGTAAAGTTTTATGCGCTCAAATGTAGAACCGCTTCACCAATTCTTAATCTTTCATCGTAGGGCTGATTGACAAGTGGAGAACCATTCAAACTC